>OZ020165.1:8467677-8708172 GCA_963971145.1 Sussaba pulchella
GTACGTTTCTTCGTCATCTTGTTCCTCTTCGGGTAAGCCCATCCATTTGTTCCACAGTCGGAGCGGCTTTTTCTTCGTGTGTAGCTCCGTCGGTGTATATTCGGTGGTTTCGTGGTGGGTTTCATTGATGCAGTCTTGCACCACTTGCACCCACTTGTACCAGCCCCCGTGGTTCTCGTGGAGGAACGTACGGAAGAAACGTCCGAGCTCTCGATTTACTCGTTCGACGATGTTTCCCTGCGGATGTCGGATTGATGAGTACACCGCTTTTATTCCGGCTTCTTCTAATTTCTTCAGCCAGCTTTTCGAAGTGAATTGCGTCCCGTGATCGAACTGCATCCGTGCCGGTTTGCCGTAGGTCGGGATGTAATTTTCAAAAATCTTTTTTACGACCGTGGCCGTGTTTGCCTTTCGCATTGGAAATAGCACGACGTGTTTTGAAAATGCGTCGATCGTCACGAGGATGTGTTTCACTCCGCCCACCGATGTGGGTAGCGGCCCGTAGAAGTCGATAGAGAGCAGATCGTTAGGTCCCTCCGGAATTATATTCTGCATTGCTGCGTGGCTGGTTTGTACGGCGACCTTGTTCCGTTGACACGTGTCGCAGCATGCGAGGATTTTCCGGATGCGTCTGAAAAGATGTGGATGGGCAAAATCTTCGTCCAGCATCCGGAAACATTTTTTTGTTCCGAGATGCCCGTACATTTCGTGGCACTCGGTGATCAGCTGGTCGATGATTTGCCTTGGAGCCACGTTCTTCCACTCTTTTTCCCTCGATCTACGTTGAAGAATTCCCTTGAGGAGTCGATATCTCGTTCCTTTCTCGCCCTTTTCGGTCTGCTCGATGATGCTTTTCAACCCTTCGTCCGCTCGTTGCAATTTTCTGATGTTTTTTATTGCCTGCACGAGCGTTTTCGATGGTTTCTTCGCCAGCGCCGTTGCTATTATCACGACGTCCTTTGGATGACCTCCGATGCTCCTCGATCCTTCCACTGGTCGGCTGAGCGTGTCCGGGATAATGTTTTGTTTTCCTTCGATGTGATCGATCTCGAGGTCATAATCTTGTATGGATAGAGCCCATCGCATCAATCTCTCCGATGAAAAACGACACGTTCGCAGGAAAGTCAGTGCCTTATGGTCCGTTGCCACTTTTATTTTGGCGCCGGCCAGGTACGTCCGAAATTTCTTTAAGGCCCATACAATCGCCAGAAGCTCCTTCTCCGTAGTCATGTAGCCGAGTTCCGCACCTTTCAATGTTCGGCTTGCACATGCGACGATCTGTTTTTCCCCGTCCTCGTTTTCTTGCTCCAGCAATGCTCCGAGGGCGTATCCACTGGCGTCGGTGGCAAGGAAATATTTTCTTCGAGCGTCCGGGTATCGGAGGATGACTGTTTCCGTGAATAAATTTTTTATTTTCTGGAAATGTTTGTCTTCCTCCTCCCCCCATCTCCATCGAACACCTTTTCTCAACAGCTCGAGCAATGGCGCGGTCTCATGGGCGTGACGGTTGGTGAATTTCGTATAGAAATTGATCAAGCCCAAGAATCCTCGTAATTGTCGGATGTTTTTCGGAGCTTCGTATTCGTGGATCGCCTTGATTTTTTCCGGGTCTGGTTTCAGCCCTTCGATGTTTAAGATGTGTCCGAGAAACGTCACTTCTTTGCAAAAGAAATGAGATTTTTTAAATTTCAGCGTCATTTTGTGTTCTTTGAAACGGTCGAACAACGTTTTTAAGTGCCCGAGGTGTTCCTCCGGGCTCTCTGATAACACTAACAAATCATCGACGAAGTTGATAACAAAGTCGAGTCCTTTTAATACGATGTCGAGAGCTCGTATGAGACTGGCAGTACTGGTTTTAAGGCCAAACGGTGTTACCGTGAACTCATAACATTTTCCGTTATGTTGAAACGCGGTATATTTTCGCGACTCCGGGTGTAACGGAATTTGCCAAAAACTGCTGGTCAGATCAAGAGTCGATAAGACTGTTTTTCCTCCGCATTTTTGGAAAATTTCCTCGATCGGAGGTGCGTTATTGTAATCGTTCACCAGGTACTTATTTAATTCCCTGGCGTCGAGACACAGTCGCACACTCCCATCGCCCTTCGTCACCGGCATCAACGGGTTGATAAAAGTACTTTGTGACTTTTGTATCACCCCATATCTTAGCATACGCTCGAGCTCTTCCTGGACTTTTTCCCTTTGACCTAGCGGTACTGGGTAAGCCCTGTGGAAGTACGGTTTCGCGTCCTTTAGCTCGAGTTTGTGCACGTATGCCGCCATCCGGCCCGGTCTTTTGTCGAAAATCTCTCGACATGGAAAAACGACGTCCTTGAATTGTTGGCGCCATTTTTCCTCGACCCCTCCTTCCTCTGCCATCTTCTCGTCGAACTCTTTCTCCGTAAGTTCGTATTTTGTTCCGTCATTTCTTGTCTCGATCGCGTGACATCTTCTTGCTGTGTTTTCTTTCTTTCCCGTCTCGGTCTGTATCCATTCCCCTTCTTCGAGGATGGCCACCTTAATTCCTCTTACTGTGACCTCTCTTTTCTCCGCGTCAACCTTAATACCGAGGCTTGTCATGCCATCGATACCGATTAACGCGGGTCGGAGCAACTTCGGGATAACGAGCATGTGGCATTGCCCGGTCATACCCTGTACGCTAGCTTCGACGACGAGCTGTTTTTTTATTCTTGTTGTCTCCCCCCCGAATGCACCTACAACCTTGGCACATGTCACGGGGAGGATCGGCAACTTTTCGAACCTTATTCTTTCTTGTTCGAAAAGCTCCTCCGAGATACAGCTGACTTCGCTGCCGCTATCGACGAGTGTGAGAGCTTTCACTCCCGCTAGATCGATGAGAATTTCCGGGCACCGTGGGTGTACATTGCTGTACCACCCTCGCCCTTGACGCTCCGATTCCTCACACAGGAATTCTCGTGGATCGTCGAGGAGGGTGTTGCCACGTGCCTCCAGAAGATTCTGTACGGCGTTGCATGCGTTTTCGTTGCTCCGTTTGCCTCGTCTCGTTTTCGCCTTCTCCCTTTGCATTTCCTTCTTTGCTTCGTCTTCGTTTCTTCCCTCGGTCTTCTTTTCTTCGATCTTCTTTACTTCTTTCTTCTTTTCTTCCATCTTCTTTACTTCTCTCTTCTTTTCTTCCATCTTCTTTTCTTCTGTCTTCTTTTCTTCCGTTTTCTTTTTGTCGTTATTTGTTTCTATTTTCGTTTCTTCTTTCGGCTTTCTCTCTTTTTTATTCTTCACCTTTCTTTCTCCTTTCTTTTTATTATTTTTTTCCACGCCCGTTGCGCCCCCCCTCTCTTTCTCTTCCCTCCTGCCTGAGGCTCCGGACGCAACGGCTATGCGTTTCCCGGGTTGTGAACGTTTCCGGATCCCGATGCATCTCCCGCGCTTGTCGTATGCGGGATAAATGGCCCCGGTCCCATCCACGGAGCTGCCCCCCCGTTCATCTGCATCGCCTGGACCGGCGGTGCAGTTGGTGGTTGCCACCCCATCGGTTGAGATTGCGGAGTTGGCATCGATGGCTGTTGCATTATCTGCCCTTGCCATCTCGGAGGCTGGAATCCTCCATCACGGTGAGGCTTTTGCTCCGGTGGTCGCCATCTTGGTCCCTGTTGCGGCGGTCCATCGTCCCTCCTCTCTCGGTGTGGAGCTGGGAAGCTTGGGCGTCCGTACGGACGGTTTTCTCGTCTCCGATTGTTCACTGGACCGGAGAGATCAATGCTCTCGAGCAATTCTAAAAATTCTCGCACAGTTCGGATCTGTCGGATCCGAACTGCGCATAAAATTTCATCATCGAAATGCTTCGCCAAGCATCGAATTATTTCCTCGTCCGTGCGTTTTTCGGCGAGGTCCCGTGCATTGCCGAGCATTAAGGCTGCATACTCGGCCCGTGTCCGGTGCTGCTCATCCGCGCGGTAGCATCCGAATTCCAGATTTCTCCGAACTTTGTTCTGCATTTCCCGAGTCCAGTATCGGGAAATGAAAAGTTCTTTGAAAGTTTCGAGATCGTGCACCTCGTCGCGAATCAGGTGCCACCAATCTTCTGCTGTACCTTTGAGGGCTTCCGGTAAGATGCTTCTTACCTCCACCCCGGTACCCGTGCAGTACGCCTCGAAATCATGTAGGAAAGCCATTGGTCGCTGTTTCCCGTCCGCGCGGAATACCGGTGTCTTCTGCTTCACGGTCTGTATCCGCGCGACTCCGGTCGCATTCCCGAAGGTCAAGCCAAATGTCGTCGTGTCGTTAACCGTCGTCGGCCTTTGCTCCAGCTTCCGAATGCGAACGTCATAATTTTCTATCGTCGCCCGGTTTTCTCTACTTTTCTCCCGCGCTTCCTCGACGAGTCTCCGTAGCCTCTCCGTCGCGGTCTCCGTCTCCCCTATTTGATGTATTAGGGTGTTGTTTATCGCCTCCTGTTCTTTCTGGATTTGATTCGTTGCCTCCGTGATTTTCTCCTCCGTCCTCTCTCTTTCTCTTGTCACCACCGAGTTTACGTGATGCACTAAATTATCGCGCAGAGTCGCCGCCTGCGTTTCGCAGGTCTTCCTCTCCTTCTCCAACGCGGTGGTGCGTTCGGTCGTTTCCGTTTGTATGCGCGCTCCCAGTTTCTCGTTCATCCCTTCGAGGATCTCGAGTACGCGGTCCACTCGAGATTCTAACGTCGGTGTCTTGGGCGTCGCCGTCGCATTTCCCTCTATCACGGAGTCTTCCCGGCTCGTTTCTCTGACGTCCGAGAGGTCGTGGACCGTTCTTCTCGGGTGACCTCTGAGGTTCTGTAACAGAGCATCTGCCGTTGTCGATTCCCATATCAACGATGCATCACCGGTGCTGTCATCCAGCTCCCCGGATAACGCATCTCCCTCCGACAATCTTCGAGCGAAGCGAGATTTGAACGGCATCTTTTGATTTTATTATTTCCCTATTTCTCGGTATTTATCTTTTTGTACTCAAGGCCCCACGTTGGGCGCCAAATGTAACGGTAGATATCGCTACAGTAATTAATTTTGGGCCAAGAGCACGTAAGAAAATTCGTGACACGAGAAAATAGGTAAAATCGTTTTTATTTCGCCGCTGAGTGTGTACAGTCTTGGTTTGATCGCCTCCCCTACATACACCTGTCGCTTCGCTCTTTAAATTGTGGGGGACGTGGGGTGGGACGGGCGTTGTCTTTCTTGATGCGACGTTTCTCTTCGCCCCGCGGGCTCACGAAGCTGGCGCGCTGGTGTTCGCAACGGCGATAGGGGTAGCCCCTCTCCTGCCGTTCGACGCTCGATCGATGGTCGATACCTCGGTGCTCTCGGTACCCCCTCTGTGCGGCCTAGCTACGGCTGACCGGGCTCTCGCGGTGCTCTGGTTGCCGAAACGTCAGTATCGATCTGTCAGCGGATCCCGTTAGAAGCAGGGGTGCTCTTCTCGCTCGGCCGGTGATAGATCGATGATTTCTGCCCTTGCTCGCGCTTCCGATGCGCCTCCACGGGATTTTATGCTATAACAGATTAGCAGACGAGGAGGGAACTTGGAATCTTTACGATTTCCAACATAAATCGATGACTTCTCGGTGCTTTTCTCCCTCCTTCGGTCTCGCGGCTTCCTCCGTCTATCTTCTTGGCTGCTCTCTCGAACTTCCCTCTTGCCCTTGCTGTTTCGGCGGCGGTTCTCGGCGGCTGGTTCGATGGTGGCTGGAGGTCCGTGGTTACTGTAACAGAGAAAATGACTGTCTTCCTGGTTCTCGGGTGGCTCCTTTTATACGAATTCGGGTGCCTTCGATCATCCGATTTCGTCCTTTGATTGGTCGGAGTCCCCTCCTCCGACGGTGTCCTGTCCGTTGCCACGCGCCAAAGTTTCGGGTCGTTGGCCCTCGAAGGCCGCTGGGGTGTTGTTGATTTTACCGGTAACGTTTCACATGTTTTACACGGGAGATAATTCCAGATTATATTATAACTTCGGAATTATTTGGAACGTTGACCCAACGTATTATTTGTCACATTCCTTCGTTTCCGTTACTCTATTTTATTTATCGATTTTCTTCGATCATTTCGGATCTGACCGCGGTGGCCATAAGGCCGTTGGAGCAGCAACGGTCTGTCGCGCTATACGTTACAATTTATGTAAACCATATTTAATTGGGAAATGCACCCGAGAGCTCCGGTGTTCCTGA
This sequence comes from Sussaba pulchella, assembly GCA_963971145.1. Classification (NCBI taxonomy): domain Eukaryota; kingdom Metazoa; phylum Arthropoda; class Insecta; order Hymenoptera; family Ichneumonidae; genus Sussaba; species Sussaba pulchella. The sequence continues at coordinate 8,473,850 of OZ020165.1, forward strand.
CAGAAAATGCTTGTTCAACTAAGCACTCACATTTTGCACACCATTTTTTAAGTATCACAATGAGAATTTAGACCATTTAGATATACGGTATGTATGACGGTTTTAAATCGCTATAATGGTTATAATTGCTTTAAAAATTGAGGTTGCGTTCTGAACCATTGCAGCAGCGCCAAGTAGCGAAAGCCTCAAGAAAGATTTTTTTAAATTTAGCTGGGTTTCCCCCACTACCGGAATTTTGGAGGAGTTTCGAACCTGTATGTGAGACCGTGGTCAGAATCACGGTCAGGAAACTTCGCAAATCTTTCGGTGGTGGGGAAAGGTCGGCAAAAAAATAATTTGTCGCTTCTCGAAATCGCCACAAGTAGGGCGCCACCATAACAAGAGTAACGCTGGCGCGGGTGATAAATATATTCCTGTGATAAATATGTGGCTGTTAAGTTGCTGAGTGGAATGACCTCGAAATTAATAAAGCGATGATCACACCGCATTATTTATGGCGTTTTAATCTGCCCCGTGTACAAGTCGATTAGGCTATTTATGACGAATTTCAAACGTTAGGAGTGAGAGATAGCTTCTTTACCGTAATTGAAATTTTACAGTCATTCATCGTGACTTTGGTTTGATAGAATTTGACGCGTAGAACCGTTAAATGAATTTAAAAAATTGAGCGTTTCGCTCCATTTTCCAAAATATCGGTTTCTCTGCATCTAAAATGAGTTATGATAAAACCGGTAATTACTTGAATTTATCTAATTTTCTTTGGAACATTTTTCATAACAACAAGACAAAATTCAAGCATTCGGTACATCCGTTCATTTTTTTCCTAAACAAACTCAAATATTAGTAAATAGAAAAGAACAAATGTTTAACACAGACAATTTTGGCGTTACCCAGAATGCACCACGAGGAGGTAAAGTCTGTTATAGCATTCCACGGTTGTGTTGGCAGATCTTGCGACTTCTTACGTTTCATTGTATGTAAGAAATCGCCCGACCTGGTAACACAAAAATTCTTATTAACTGTATACTCTATCTGACTTTTTAGTAATCATTTCGGCTCACCCAACCCTCCTCCACATAACGGCTCTCAGAATTCGGCAATGTTGGGAACATACTTCTGCAAGTGAATCGGGGGGGACAAAAATATTATCAATGAATTCCTTATTTTATACTTATATCGACAAATTATCGTAAATACTGTAAAAAAATCCAATGATCCCTTTCTTCATGAAAAAATAAACAAAATACTCATATAATTTCAAGCAATAACTTGGCTACCCGCAAGCGACCGTAAAAGAAATGTTAAAGATCCAATTCGATGCAAACTTTGAATTATTAACTCCTCAAACATTTCTTTCGAATTAATGTTAATACGCTTACCAAAGGAAGATCAGCGTCGCCTTTCAAATAGAAGACCATTCGGTTGGACATGGACTCCGAGAACGCAGCGTCGGCCACAGCCGGTCTGTCCTTGTCGTATAATGCGGTTTTATCTCGGCTGCTGTAATAATAAGACCATCCGGATGAGCGACTCACGTGACGTGTCCAGTTTTTCGCGGTTCCTTTCAGGAATATGAGACTCCTCGGAACATAGTAGTAGGGCTGGTCACCGTTGTCAATGTCACACGCGGGTTCGCTCGATGGCACGTATGCCTCAACGTTAGCGCCATCTTTCATGACGAAAGGCTTCAGGACCAGTTTTCCTTCCAAGTTACTTGGTAAGTAATATAGATCCGTGGATCGAACTCGAATGGCCATACTGTTCGTAGCCTTCCACAGGGCCTCGCAAAACAGTTTCGTCATTTTGTGTCTGAAAGAAAAAAGAAGAAAATAATATATTATTATTAAACATCTAAAAAATCCATTTTGTATTACTTCGAAATGTTTTTAATTGAGCATGCACTTCGAAAGCATCGATTACTTACCTATCTTTCAAGCATTTTTGGCTGACATTCTCGTTTCCGAGCATGTATGAGTCGAGAATATGCAGCGCCAACGTCCTTCGCTGATGTTTGTACTCGCCCCTTAACTCGATCACCATTTCCGCGTAGACGAGGGTATCCGCTGGTAACTCCAGATTAGCAACCCATTCCCAAGAATTACCGCAATAGCGATAACTTTTCGCGCGTCCGAGACTCAGGTAAAAAGTCGGCGCCATTCCGTAATCGGTGTTTTTGTCCGATGCGCAAGGAATGCAAAACCAGTCGTGAGGATTGCCGAGTATCGTGTCTGCTAAATTCCCCGTTACCAATTCGATCGGATGGCAGGCTAAGAATTGAAGGCTTGAATTCTTCGTAATAATCTCAAAACGTTCTTGCGGACTTTCATCACAGTTCCGTCGAATCTGATTCTGCCAGGGATCATTATTTACGACAACGCGTGATTTTTTCATGGGCGGCTCAGAAAAAATCTCCAAGTCCTGGTTTGAGCGACGCTTCATTTTCCTGTCTTCAAAAGAGTCTTCCAGCGCTGGCAGGCTTGGAACTCTTCGTTTCGGTTTTTTAATAGTAATTCGCTTATCGTGAGCTTTGTTGTCCGCAAATCCACTGGAACTAGGGTGTTCGCTTCCGTAGGAGACATCATCCCAGTCTGAAAAATAATATGAAATCGAAATAATTACTCAATTTATATAGATATTTATCGATATAGATATTATTGATAGATATATTTATATAGATATGTATTTATATAGATTATCAACGTAACGATACTCACCGTCACCAAACAGCATCTTCATCTTTTCGCTTTTTGCCGCCGACATTTTGGCGCTCTTCTTACAACTCAACTTGGTTCCTGCCTTGGATAGAACCATGTTTGCCAACGGAATTGAAATTCAAAGATAATTGCACTTTTTATCGTTTTAAAAGTAAAACTTTTCTTGGAAAATAGAATAGTACTACCACGTGTAAATTAGCGTATCAGTGACACTTCAAGAACCTTCTCGTCAGAATCACTCTGAGAAAGTGAAGATCTTCGGTGAGGCCTCGGGGTTTTTATACCGACTATCCCCACCACGACACCCGTAGGGTGGTGGGGCTGAACAGCGGGCTCCGTGATTGGAGCGCTGGACGGCGAGAATATCCGGGCCATCTATCGCTCCGAAACCTCGGCCCAACCCACTACGGCCCCTACGGGCCGTCCAATCACGGAGCCCGCTCTTCAGCTTGCAAATTGTTCTTTTGCCTGTTTGTTGTACATCGACTACCGTCCAAACTTAATTTCAGAAAACCCACTTTGCGTTGGCCTGATAATAATAAAATACATATCTCCTTGTTGTTGCGAGTTTTTCCTGACTTCCACTCTTCGAAATACGGACAATGAGAAAAAATCATTTTTAAAAGCGAAATTTCATTCCCGTGGAACTGAAAAATCGTCAAATATGATTATTTTTCAATTAGAAGTTTAATAAAACAGACTGCAAAATGGATCCAGCATGGTGTTTCTCCATTTATTCATTTGTCCGCCATAAAGCAATATTACAAACGCGTTGATCGTAATAGTTCGCTCATAGCGCAAGTTTCGTGGACGACGGATAAAACAACGTTAAAAGATATTTTATAATGATATAATAAAATGTCAAATTCGAAGCCGTCATGTACAAATATGAATAAAAACTATTTCAAGGATTAGACTTGTTCAAAATGTTCAATGTAATCAGTATTTGATTGGATTTTCCAAAAGTTTCAACCGTTAAGAAGGCTCTGTCTAGAAATAAATTAACATTCGAATTATTTTGATCGCTACAGCCGAAAGTAGCAGGTTGTACGGAATATAGACTGACAATAGGTGTGGACCGCTTAGCATCGGCACCTCCGCGCTACATCAACTGTTCTTTTTGAAACGACTAATTTTTCAGTTTTCTCCGATCGACGGAACGAGTTTCTGAGATATGCGTGTTTGGGCGCCCACCAAAAAATCGTTTCTACTTCGAAAATTCGTAATTTATTGCAACGAAGAAATGCCCATTATACTCCGGAGAAATAAGCGAATTACTCAAAATTTTGCTTTTGTAATTTGATTCTCGACAATTCATTTTCTTCGCTTGTCGTAGCTTTTCGACCGAAGGCCTTAATCGATTTTCGATTTCAACGTCTCATTTTCTTTGTAACGAACGACATTCTGGTATGAGTGTGGTGATTTGAGGTACGAGGTAAAGTATAATTATGGTGACCTATTATCTACCTGTTTTTCCATTAAACTTTTTTCCCCACGTTATATCTTGATACAATGTTTGGGGAGCGTTAAAAAAAATTCCACACTCATACCAAAATGAGCTCTCTTACGAAGGAAATGAGACTTCAGAATTGAAGATCCGTTGATTCATATGGTCCCAGAAGCTACGACAAGTGAAAAACTTTGTGATAGATCTCGCAGCGTTCAGATGCCTCATATAGATAGGGCTCAGAAAATTTCAAATGATGCATAAAAGTAAGTATTCAATGATAAAATAAAATTTAAATATTCGTTGCTAATGTCACAGCAAAAAAAAATATCTTCCTCATTTTTTTATCGGTGACTCAGCCTCCTCAATTAAAGGCATTTCGGACACAATGCTTACATCAGCCCGGTCCATCGACCATCGTATTTATTATTGTTTTTTCTCGGTATATCTCTGTTTAAAATTTCGGCGAGATAGTTGTGAATTTACACGCATTACTCCGCGATGACATATTTGAATGAAATACAAAAATCCAACAAAAATGCAACCAGTTGTTAGAATCGTCAGTCACGTGAATCATAACAAACGCATTATCATTTCGCTATTCCGTCAATGCAACCTTTATGAAAAACTCTAAAACATATGTTTTAAGCGATCGAATGTCGAAGTCTACGATATTTTGAGGTGATCTGCGAATATCTATGGCTGAGGTCTCTCCCTCTCTCGCTCTATCTGTCTGACAGACTCCTTGTGGCGGCCAACCGATTAGTGGTTTATGACCTGCTCAACTCGGCGACGGTCCCGTCCGACCGTAATAGCTCACGCCATTTCGATCTTCTCCCCCCGTTGCCCGTTGCGTGTACCTACTCAGCGATACGTAAAGGCAACGATCTTTATTGATGGGAAATTCAATAAATCAATCTAAAGTAAAATGAGTTGACACTTTCCCGCCGTCTTTGGGCTACTCACGCCCGTATTTGATCTACGCGCATTACTCCGCGATGAAATATTTGAATAAAATACAAAAATCCAACAAAAATGCAACCAGTTGTTAGAATTATCGGGTAAGTCATAACAATAGCTTTATCATTTCCTTGTTCCGTCAATGCAGCCTTTCAGAAAAACTCCAAAACATATGTTGTAATCGATCAAATATCGAAGTTACGATATTTCGAGGTGATCTGCGAATATCTATGGCTGAGGTCTCTCTCTCGTTCTGTCTGTCTGACAGACCCCTTGTGGTGGTAACCGATGAGTGATTTATGACCTGCTTAACTCGGCGACGGTCGCGTCCGACCATAAAAGCTCACGCTAACCCTATCTTCTCCCCCCGTTTCCCGTTGCTTGTACCTACTCGGCGGGTCGTAAAGGCAACGATCTTTATTGGTGGGAAAAATCCCAGCAATCAATCGAAAATAAAATGAGTTGACACTTTCCCGACGTCTTTGACCTGCTCACGCCCGTAGAGTGGATTACGGTATTGTAACCACTGCAATTTATGTATCGTTGACCGGCCGATATTCTTGGAACCATCCTCGTTTTCTTCATTTTCTCCGACTCCGATGCACCATTGTATTGCTCGTCGCGTCACACAAGGTCGACGAAAATCCAAAAAGTTGTTTCATAAATAGAACTAATGTCAATACGAACCAGCAGGTAGGTTATAGTATCCTGCATATGTCGCGCTCAGTGTGTCAGAGTAAAAAGTGGTTCTATTGCAAAAACACGCTGCGAGCTTCAATTTTAATTGCGGTAGATCGGTAGATACGACTTTTCGGCTCCATGACAACTCGCCGACGACTATACGCCGAGCGACGAAACGCCGATACGACTATTCGCCAACAAACACAAATAAACTTTGATAGATTATATGCATATGATATGATAATGAAGTTATTGATCCTTGATGCTACTATTAAGTATGGCTCCATTACAACTCGCCGAAACCAAAACGCCGATGACTATACGCCGAGCGACAAAACGCCGAAACAACTATTCGCCGACGACAAAACGCCAAACGAAATAGGCTCATTAAGTTATTTAGGTTAGATTTAGGTTATTTACTTTTTTTTATGCTTAATAGTAGTATCAAGAATGAATAACTCCATTATCATATCATATGCCTATAATAATCCATTATCATAATCTATCAAAGTTTATTTGTGTTTGTTGGCGAGCAACCGAGCAAAGCGCGCGGTTCGCGTAGCTGCCAGAAAGCCGAAACAGAGAATGGGCTTGGGTCACGTGACGCGTTCTCAACAGCTGAGCGGCAAAATCCAACCCATGGAGACTAGAGTAAAGGAGCCCAATCACAATGTTAAAGAAATGGTCGGAAAAAGCGAGGAAAGATCCCATGGATTGCACCGCTTAGCGGCACCACTTCTGCTCGGGACCACCAAGCGCGGTGACATACGCCGTGATTTTGAATCGTTCATCTGCAGCAAACTCAAAAAAACTCGGGGTTGCTTCGAGCATTTGAATTCAATTCGTGGATCTTGCCCATTCGATCATCATCGAAATGATCATCCTTGAGTATAAACAGTTCGATTGGATTGTTTGAAATTTCTAATGTATGATATTGACACGGTTTAACGATTATTTCACGAGCTAAACGCACGTGTCTTTATTCTTTATTTTAATCATTTTTCACTTTCGAAGCATTGTTTTGTTTCATGCACTTAAAATTCATAATTGTCGCAATCCCATGCACGATCGTTTTTTTTTCTCGGCACGTCCTCCCGTTCGACATCCTGGATATGAGCACAGTTTGCCCATTTTCGCGGAAACAAACTGGAAAAAATAATAAATTTAATATAGTTTTTGCATTGCAATTCTCGATATGAATGTTAATCTCTCGAGCAGCAAGAAAAATTTCACGCTGGCTCCGAGCGTGGAAAATAGACGCTACATAGCATCACAACCTGAATTCAATTAACATTTAATGCGGGAATTATAACAGAAAACTTTTTTCTTACCTGCTGGTTATAAAATATGGTTTTACTGTGCCTTTTTTTTAGTTTTTCCGTCACCTTTCTTAAAATCGTCGAAAGATTGTACCAAAAACGATGAATTTCGTTTTCGTAAATTCTGCGTAAAGTTTACGTCACATGCGACACAAGATGTGTCTATATCCCGCTCACTTCATTTCATCACCAACGCCACACTTCACAGCGAGTTCCGAGCAGAAGTGGCGCCGACAGGCGGTGCAAACCGTCGGATCGTTCCTCGCTTTTTCGGGTCACGTTTGGGACGATTCCGCCATAAGCGATTATGCTCCTTTACTCTAATCTCCATGGGTTACGTGCTCGGGTTCCCACGCAGAAGGAAGGTCCCGGGTCCCGGGTTTGAATCCCGGCGCCGGCACCAATGGAAAATTTTTTCTATGTGTTTTTTTCTGTGTTCTCCCGGTGGTTCGGAACCCACCGTTACAAAAACTGTAGGGCCAGTGATACATTAACCATGTTAATGTATCACTATAGGGATGTTTTCAGGATTTTCTATACACGTTTCAGTCCATGGCCGTATGGTCAAAGCTGCTGCAGAGCAGCGACCGGAGCCAGCCCCGACCAAATAACTAACGAATCTGTTATCGCTATCAGCATTTCTACTCTTATTTTGTAACGGTAGATATCGCTACAGTAATTAATTTTGGGCCAAGAGCACGTAAGAAAATTCGTGACACGAGAAAATAGGTAAAATCGTTTTTATTTCGCCGCTGAGTGTGTACAGTCTTGGTTTGATCGCCTCCCCTACATACACCTGTCGCTTCGCTCTTTAAATTGTGGGGGACGTGGGGTGGGACGGGCGTTGTCTTTCTTGATGCGACGTTTCTCTTCGCCCCGCGGGCTCACGAAGCTGGCGCGCTGGTGTTCGCAACGGCGATAGGGGTAGCCCCTCTCCTGCCGTTCGACGCTCGATCGATGGTCGATACCTCGGTGCTCTCGGTACCCCCTCTGTGCGGCCTAGCTACGGCTGACCGGGCTCTCGCGGTGCTCTGGTTGCCGAAACGTCAGTATCGATCTGTCAGCGGATCCCGTTAGAAGCAGGGGTGCTCTTCTCGCTCGGCCGGTGATAGATCGATGATTTCTGCCCTTGCTCGCGCTTCCGATGCGCCTCCACGGGATTTTATGCTATAACAGATTAGCAGACGAGGAGGGAACTTGGAATCTTTACGATTTCCAACATAAATCGATGACTTCTCGGTGCTTTTCTCCCTCCTTCGGTCTCGCGGCTTCCTCCGTCTATCTTCTTGGCTGCTCTCTCGAACTTCCCTCTTGCCCTTGCTGTTTCGGCGGCGGTTCTCGGCGGCTGGTTCGATGGTGGCTGGAGGTCCGTGGTTACTGGAACAGAGAAAATGACTGTCTTCCTGGTTCTCGGGTGGCTCCTTTTATACGAATTCGGGTGCCTTCGATCATCCGATTTCGTCCTTTGATTGGTCGGAGTCCCCTCCTCCGACGGTGTCCTGTCCGTTGCCACGCGCCAAAGTTTCGGGTCGTTGGCCCTCGAAGGCCGCTGGGGTGTTGTTGATTTTACCGGTAACGTTTCACATGTTTTACACGGGAGATAATTCCAGATTATATTATAACTTCGGAATTATTTGGAGCGTTGACCCAACGTATTATTTGTCACATTCCTTCGTTTCCGTTAGTCTATTTTATTTATCGATTTTCTTCGATCATTTCGGATCTGACCGCGGTGGCCATAAGGCCGTTGGAGCAGCAACGGTCTGTCGCGCTATACGTTACATTGCCCCCCCATTTTCTGTGACTTTTGGCACAGAAAATCAGGCTAGGCCCTTACATCCAGCTCATTATTTTTTTTCTCTTCTTTCTTCTCCTCCGTCTCCTTGTCTTCTCTCTTCTGTTTTATCGACTCGTCTTTTTCTTTTTCTACGCCCGCTGCTCCTCCCCTCGTTGTCGTTCTTTATTCCATGGATGTCGCGTCATCTTCGATGTTCTCGGTGTGATATCGGCTCAGCAAATTCGCATGGAACTTGCCACGGATTTTTTTCGTCGCCGGGTCTTCGAGTAGATACGTTGCTAGCCCGATTATTTTTTTGATTCTGTACGGTCCCTCTCGGAGTGGCAAGAATTTCGCGATTATTTGATTTGCCGGGTCGGAGACAGTGAGCGCTTTCACGAGCACCATTTCTCCTTCCTCAAACGTCGTGAATTTCTTTCCTTCGTTGTACCGTTCTGCCCGTGCACGGCCTTTCTTTTCTATTCTCTCTCTGGCGATTTTTATTTTATTTTTGTACGTTTCTTCGTCATCTTGTTCCTCTTCGGGTAAGCCCATCCATTTGTTCCACAGTCGGAGCGGCTTTTTCTTCGTGTGTAGCTCCGTCGGTGTATATTCGGTGGTTTCGTGGTGGGTTTCATTGATGCAGTCTTGCACCACTTGCACCCACTTGTACCAGCCCCCGTGGTTCTCGTGGAGGAACGTACGGAAGAAACGTCCGAGCTCTCGATTTACTCGTTCGACGATGTTTCCCTGCGGATGTCGGATTGATGAGTACACCGCTTTTATTCCGGCTTCTTCTAATTTCTTCAGCCAGCTTTTCGAAGTGAATTGCGTCCCGTGATCGAACTGCATCCGTGCCGGTTTGCCGTAGGTCGGGATGTAATTTTCAAAAATCTTTTTTACGACCGTGGCCGTGTTTGCCTTTCGCATTGGAAATAGCACGACGTGTTTTGAAAATGCGTCGATCGTCACGAGGATGTGTTTCACTCCGCCCACCGATGTGGGTAGCGGCCCGTAGAAGTCGATAGAGAGCAGATCGTTAGGTCCCTCCGGAATTATATTCTGCATTGCTGCGTGGCTGGTTTGTACGGCGACCTTGTTCCGTTGACACGTGTCGCAGCATGCGAGGATTTTCCGGATGCGTCTGAAAAGATGTGGATGGGCAAAATCTTCGTCCAGCATCCGGAAACATTTTTTTGTTCCGAGATGCCCGTACATTTCGTGGCACTCGGTGATCAGCTGGTCGATGATTTGCCTTGGAGCCACGTTCTTCCACTCTTTTTCCCTCGATCTACGTTGAAGAATTCCCTTGAGGAGTCGATATCTCGTTCCTTTCTCGCCCTTTTCGGTCTGCTCGATGATGCTTTTCAACCCTTCGTCCGCTCGTTGCAATTTTCTGATGTTTTTTATTGCCTGCACGAGCGTTTTCGATGGTTTCTTCGCCAGCGCCGTTGCTATTATCACGACGTCCTTTGGATGACCTCCGATGCTCCTCGATCCTTCCACTGGTCGGCTGAGCGTGTCCGGGATAATGTTTTGTTTTCCTTCGATGTGATCGATCTCGAGGTCATAATCTTGTATGGATAGAGCCCATCGCATCAATCTCTCCGATGAAAAACGACACGTTCGCAGGAAAGTCAGTGCCTTATGGTCCGTTGCCACTTTTATTTTGGCGCCGGCCAGGTACGTCCGAAATTTCTTTAAGGCCCATACAATCGCCAGAAGCTCCTTCTCCGTAGTCATGTAGCCGAGTTCCGCACCTTTCAATGTTCGGCTTGCACATGCGACGATCTGTTTTTCCCCGTCCTCGTTTTCTTGCTCCAGCAATGCTCCGAGGGCGTATCCACTGGCGTCGGTGGCAAGGAAATATTTTCTTCGAGCGTCCGGGTATCGGAGGATGACTGTTTCCGTGAATAAATTTTTTATTTTCTGGAAATGTTTGTCTTCCTCCTCCCCCCATCTCCATCGAACACCTTTTCTCAACAGCTCGAGCAATGGCGCGGTCTCATGGGCGTGACGGTTGGTGAATTTCGTATAGAAATTGATCAAGCCCAAGAATCCTCGTAATTGTCGGATGTTTTTCGGAGCTTCGTATTCGTGGATCGCCTTGATTTTTTCCGGGTCTGGTTTCAGCCCTTCGATGTTTAAGATGTGTCCGAGAAACGTCACTTCTTTGCAAAAGAAATGAGATTTTTTAAATTTCAGCGTCATTTTGTGTTCTTTGAAACGGTCGAACAACGTTTTTAAGTGCCCGAGGTGTTCCTCCGGGCTCTCTGATAACACTAACAAATCATCGACGAAGTTGATAACAAAGTCGAGTCCTTTTAATACGATGTCGAGAGCTCGTATGAGACTGGCAGTACTGGTTTTAAGGCCAAACGGTGTTACCGTGAACTCATAACATTTTCCGTTATGTTGAAACGCGGTATATTTTCGCGACTCCGGGTGTAACGGAATTTGCCAAAAACTGCTGGTCAGATCAAGAGTCGATAAGACTGTTTTTCCTCCGCATTTTTGGAAAATTTCCTCGATCGGAGGTGCGTTATTGTAATCGTTCACCAGGTACTTATTTAATTCCCTGGCGTCGAGACACAGTCGCACACTCCCATCGCCCTTCGTCACCGGCATCAACGGGTTGATAAAAGTACTTTGTGACTTTTGTATCACCCCATATCTTAGCATACGCTCGAGCTCTTCCTGGACTTTTTCCCTTTGACCTAGCGGTACTGGGTAAGCCCTGTGGAAGTACGGTTTCGCGTCCTTTAGCTCGAGTTTGTGCACGTATGCCGCCATCCGGCCCGGTCTTTTGTCGAAAATCTCTCGACATGGAAAAACGACGTCCTTGAATTGTTGGCGCCATTTTTCCTCGACCCCTCCTTCCTCTGCCATCTTCTCGTCGAACTCTTTCTCCGTAAGTTCGTATTTTGTTCCGTCATTTCTTGTCTCGATCGCGTGACATCTTCTTGCTGTGTTTTCTTTCTTTCCCGTCTCGGTCTGTATCCATTCCCCTTCTTCGAGGATGGCCACCTTAATTCCTCTTACTGTGACCTCTCTTTTCTCCGCGTCAACCTTAATACCGAGGCTTGTCATGCCATCGATACCGATTAACGCGGGTCGGAGCAACTTCGGGATAACGAGCATGTGGCATTGCCCGGTCATACCCTGTACGCTAGCTTCGACGACGAGCTGTTTTTTTATTCTTGTTGTCTCCCCCCCGAATGCACCTACAACCTTGGCACATGTCACGGGGAGGATCGGCAACTTTTCGAACCTTATTCTTTCTTGTTCGAAAAGCTCCTCCGAGATACAGCTGACTTCGCTGCCGCTATCGACGAGTGTGAGAGCTTTCACTCCCGCTAGATCGATGAGAATTTCCGGGCACCGTGGGTGTACATTGCTGTACCACCCTCGCCCTTGACGCTCCGATTCCTCACACAGGAATTCTCGTGGATCGTCGAGGAGGGTGTTGCCACGTGCCTCCAGAAGATTCTGTACGGCGTTGCATGCGTTTTCGTTGCTCCGTTTGCCTCGTCTCGTTTTCGCCTTCTCCCTTTGCATTTCCTTCTTTGCTTCGTCTTCGTTTCTTCCCTCGGTCTTCTTTTCTTCGATCTTCTTTACTTCTTTCTTCTTTTCTTCCATCTTCTTTACTTCTCTCTTCTTTTCTTCCATCTTCTTTTCTTCTGTCTTCTTTTCTTCCGTTTTCTTTTTGTCGTTATTTGTTTCTATTTTCGTTTCTTCTTTCGGCTTTCTCTCTTTTTTATTCTTCACCTTTCTTTCTCCTTTCTTTTTATTATTTTTTTCCACGCCCGTTGCGCCCCCCCTCTCTTTCTCTTCCCTCCTGCCTGAGGCTCCGGACGCAACGGCTATGCGTTTCCCGGGTTGTGAACGTTTCCGGATCCCGATGCATCTCCCGCGCTTGTCGTATGCGGGATAAATGGCCCCGGTCCCATCCACGGAGCTGCCCCCCCGTTCATCTGCATCGCCTGGACCGGCGGTGCAGTTGGTGGTTGCCACCCCATCGGTTGAGATTGCGGAGTTGGCATCGATGGCTGTTGCATTATCTGCCCTTGCCATCTCGGAGGCTGGAATCCTCCATCACGGTGAGGCTTTTGCTCCGGTGGTCGCCATCTTGGTCCCTGTTGCGGCGGTCCATCGTCCCTCCTCTCTCGGTGTGGAGCTGGGAAGCTTGGGCGTCCGTACGGACGGTTTTCTCGTCTCCGATTGTTCACTGGACCGGAGAGATCAATGCTCTCGAGCAATTCTAAAAATTCTCGCACAGTTCGGATCTGTCGGATCCGAACTGCGCATAAAATTTCATCATCGAAATGCTTCGCCAAGCATCGAATTATTTCCTCGTCCGTGCGTTTTTCGGCGAGGTCCCGTGCATTGCCGAGCATTAAGGCTGCATACTCGGCCCGTGTCCGGTGCTGCTCATCCGCGCGGTAGCATCCGAATTCCAGATTTCTCCGAACTTTGTTCTGCATTTCCCGAGTCCAGTATCGGGAAATGAAAAGTTCTTTGAAAGTTTCGAGATCGTGCACCTCGTCGCGAATCAGGTGCCACCAATCTTCTGCTGTACCTTTGAGGGCTTCCGGTAAGATGCTTCTTACCTCCACCCCGGTACCCGTGCAGTACGCCTCGAAATCATGTAGGAAAGCCATTGGTCGCTGTTTCCCGTCCGCGCGGAATACCGGTGTCTTCTGCTTCACGGTCTGTATCCGCGCGACTCCGGTCGCATTCCCGAAGGTCAAGCCAAATGTCGTCGTGTCGTTAACCGTCGTCGGCCTTTGCTCCAGCTTCCGAATGCGAACGTCATAATTTTCTATCGTCGCCCGGTTTTCTCTACTTTTCTCCCGCGCTTCCTCGACGAGTCTCCGTAGCCTCTCCGTCGCGGTCTCCGTCTCCCCTATTTGATGTATTAGGGTGTTGTTTATCGCCTCCTGTTCTTTCTGGATTTGATTCGTTGCCTCCGTGATTTTCTCCTCCGTCCTCTCTCTTTCTCTTGTCACCACCGAGTTTACGTGATGCACTAAATTATCGCGCAGAGTCGCCGCCTGCGTTTCGCAGGTCTTCCTCTCCTTCTCCAACGCGGTGGTGCGTTCGGTCGTTTCCGTTTGTATGCGCGCTCCCAGTTTCTCGTTCATCCCTTCGAGGATCTCGAGTACGCGGTCCACTCGAGATTCTAACGTCGGTGTCTTGGGCGTCGCCGTCGCATTTCCCTCTATCACGGAGTCTTCCCGGCTCGTTTCTCTGACGTCCGAGAGGTCGTGGACCGTTCTTCTCGGGTGACCTCTGAGGTTCTGTAACAGAGCATCTGCCGTTGTCGATTCCCATATCAACGATGCATCACCGGTGCTGTCATCCAGCTCCCCGGATAACGCATCTCCCTCCGACAATCTTCGAGCGAAGCGAGATTTGAACGGCATCTTTTGATTTTATTATTTCCCTATTTCTCGGTATTTATCTTTTTGTACTCAAGGCCCCACGTTGGGCGCCAAATGTAACGGTAGATATCGCTACAGTAATTAATTTTGGGCCAAGAGCACGTAAGAAAATTCGTGACACGAGAAAATAGGTAAAATCGTTTTTATTTCGCCGCTGAGTGTGTACAGTCTTGGTTTGATCGCCTCCCCTACATACACCTGTCGCTTCGCTCTTTAAATTGTGGGGGACGTGGGGTGGGACGGGCGTTGTCTTTCTTGATGCGACGTTTCTCTTCGCCCCGCGGGCTCACGAAGCTGGCGCGCTGGTGTTCGCAACGGCGATAGGGGTAGCCCCTCTCCTGCCGTTCGACGCTCGATCGATGGTCGATACCTCGGTGCTCTCGGTACCCCCTCTGTGCGGCCTAGCTACGGCTGACCGGGCTCTCGCGGTGCTCTGGTTGCCGAAACGTCAGTATCGATCTGTCAGCGGATCCCGTTAGAAGCAGGGGTGCTCTTCTCGCTCGGCCGGTGATAGATCGATGATTTCTGCCCTTGCTCGCGCTTCCGATGCGCCTCCACGGGATTTTATGCTATAACAGATTAGCAGACGAGGAGGGAACTTGGAATCTTTACGATTTCCAACATAAATCGATGACTTCTCGGTGCTTTTCTCCCTCCTTCGGTCTCGCGGCTTCCTCCGTCTATCTTCTTGGCTGCTCTCTCGAACTTCCCTCTTGCCCTTGCTGTTTCGGCGGCGGTTCTCGGCGGCTGGTTCGATGGTGGCTGGAGGTCCGTGGTTACTGTAACAGAGAAAATGACTGTCTTCCTGGTTCTCGGGTGGCTCCTTTTATACGAATTCGGGTGCCTTCGATCATCCGATTTCGTCCTTTGATTGGTCGGAGTCCCCTCCTCCGACGGTGTCCTGTCCGTTGCCACGCGCCAAAGTTTCGGGTCGTTGGCCCTCGAAGGCCGCTGGGGTGTTGTTGATTTTACCGGTAACGTTTCACATGTTTTACACGGGAGATAATTCCAGATTATATTATAACTTCGGAATTATTTGGAACGTTGACCCAACGTATTATTTGTCACATTCCTTCGTTTCCGTTACTCTATTTTATTTATCGATTTTCTTCGATCATTTCGGATCTGACCGCGGTGGCCATAAGGCCGTTGGAGCAGCAACGGTCTGTCGCGCTATACGTTACAATTTATGTAAACCATATTTAATTGGGAAATGCACCCGAGAGCTCCGGTGTTCCTGACAGAAAATGCTTGTTCAACTAAGCACTCACATTTTGCACACCATTTTTCAAGTATCACAATGAGAATTTAGACCATTTAGATATACGGTATGTATGACGGTTTTAAATCGCTATAATGGTTATAATTGCTTTAAAAATTGAGGTTGCGTTCTGAACCATTGCAGCAGCGCCAAGTAGCGAAAGCCTCAAGAAAGATTTTTTTAAATTTAGCTGGGTTTCCCCCACTACCGGAATTTTGGAGGAGTTTCGAACCTGTATGTGAGACCGTGGTCAGAATCACGGTCAGGAAACTTCGCAAATCTTTCGGTGGTGGGGAAAGGTCGGCAAAAAAATAATTTGTCGCTTCTCGAAATCGCCACAAGTAGGGCGCCACCATAACAAGAGTAACGCTGGCGCGGGTGATAAATATATTCCTGTGATAAATATGTGGCTGTTAAGTTGCTGAGTGGAATGACCTCGAAATTAATAAAGCGATGATCACACCGCATTATTTATGGCGTTTTAATCTGCCCCGTGTACAAGTCGATTAGGCTATTTATGACGAATTTCAAACGTTAGGAGTGAGAGATAGCTTCTTTACCGTAATTGAAATTTTACAGTCATTCATCGTGACTTTGGTTTGATAGAATTTGACGCGTAGAACCGTTAAATGAATTTAAAAAATTGAGCGTTTCGCTCCATTTTCCAAAATATCGGTTTCTCTGCATCTAAAATGAGTTATGATAAAACCGGTAATTACTTGAATTTATCTAATTTTCTTTGGAACATTTTTCATAACAACAAGACAAAATTCAAGCATTCGGTACATCCGTTCATTTTTTTCCTAAACAAACTCAAATATTAGTAAATAGAAAAGAACAAATGTTTAACACAGACAATTTTGGCGTTACCCAGAATGCACCACGAGGAGGTAAAGTCTGTTATAGCATTCCACGGTTGTGTTGGCAGATCTTGCGACTTCTTACGTTTCATTGTATGTAAGAAATCGCCCGACCTGGTAACACAAAAATTCTTATTAACTGTATACTCTATCTGACTTTTTAGTAATCATTTCGGCTCACCCAACCCTCCTCCACATAACGGCTCTCAGAATTCGGCAATGTTGGGAACATACTTCTGCAAGTGAATCGGGGGGGACAAAAATATTATCAATGAATTCCTTATTTTATACTTATATCGACAAATTATCGTAAATACTGTAAAAAAATCCAATGATCCCTTTCTTCATGAAAAAATAAACAAAATACTTATATAATTTCAAGCAATAACTTGGCTACCCGCAAGCGACCGTAAAAGAAATGTTAAAGATCCAATTCGATGCAAACTTTGAATTATTAACTCCTCAAACATTTCTTTCGAATTAATGTTAATACGCTTACCAAAGGAAGATCAGCGTCGCCTTTCAAATAGAAGACCATTCGGTTGGACATGGACTCCGAGAACGCAGCGTCGGCCACAGCCGGTCTGTCCTTGTCGTATAATGCGGTTTTATCTCGGCTGCTGTAATAATAAGACCATCCGGATGAGCGACTCACGTGACGTGTCCAGTTTTTCGCGGTTCCTTTCAGGAATATGAGACTCCTCGGAACATAGTAGTAGGGCTGGTCACCGTTGTCAATGTCACACGCGGGTTCGCTCGATGGCACGTATGCCTCAACGTTAGCGCCATCTTTCATGACGAAAGGCTTCAGGACCAGTTTTCCTTCCAAGTTACTTGGTAAGTAATATAGATCCGTGGATCGAACTCGAATGGCCATACTGTTCGTAGCCTTCCACAGGGCCTCGCAAAACAGTTTCGTCATTTTGTGTCTGAAAGAAAAAAGAAGAAAATAATATATTATTATTAAACATCTAAAAAATCCATTTTGTATTACTTCGAAATGTTTTTAATTGAGCATGCACTTCGAAAGCATCGATTACTTACCTATCTTTCAAGCATTTTTGGCTGACATTCTCGTTTCCGAGCATGTATGAGTCGAGAATATGCAGCGCCAACGTCCTTCGCTGATGTTTGTACTCGCCCCTTAACTCGATCACCATTTCCGCGTAGACGAGGGTATCCGCTGGTAACTCCAGATTAGCAACCCATTCCCAAGAATTACCGCAATAGCGATAACTTTTCGCGCGTCCGAGACTCAGGTAAAAAGTCGGCGCCATTCCGTAATCGGTGTTTTTGTCCGATGCGCAAGGAATGCAAAACCAGTCGTGAGGATTGCCGAGTATCGTGTCTGCTAAATTCCCCGTTACCAATTCGATCGGATGGCAGGCTAAGAATTGAAGGCTTGAATTCTTCGTAATAATCTCAAAACGTTCTTGCGGACTTTCATCACAGTTCCGTCGAATCTGATTCTGCCAGGGATCATTATTTACGACAACGCGTGATTTTTTCATGGGCGGCTCAGAAAAAATCTCCAAGTCCTGGTTTGAGCGACGCTTCATTTTCCTGTCTTCAAAAGAGTCTTCCAGCGCTGGCAGGCTTGGAACTCTTCGTTTCGGTTTTTTAATAGTAATTCGCTTATCGTGAGCTTTGTTGTCCGCAAATCCACTGGAACTAGGGTGTTCGCTTCCGTAGGAGACATCATCCCAGTCTGAAAAATAATATGAAATCGAAATAATTACTCAATTTATATAGATATTTATCGATATAGATATTATTGATAGATATATTTATATAGATATGTATTTATATAGATTATCAACGTAACGATACTCACCGTCACCAAACAGCATCTTCATCTTTTCGCTTTTTGCCGCCGACATTTTGGCGCTCTTCTTACAACTCAACTTGGTTCCTGCCTTGGATAGAACCATGTTTGCCAACGGAATTGAAATTCAAAGATAATTGCACTTTTTATCGTTTTAAAAGTAAAACTTTTCTTGGAAAATAGAATAGTACTACCACGTGTAAATTAGCGTATCAGTGACACTTCAAGAACCTTCTCGTCAGAATCACTCTGAGAAAGTGAAGATCTTCGGTGAGGCCTCGGGGTTTTTATACCGACTATCCCCACCACGACACCCGTAGGGTGGTGGGGCTGAACAGCGGGCTCCGTGATTGGAGCGCTGGACGGCGAGAATATCCGGGCCATCTATCGCTCCGAAACCTCGGCCCAACCCACTACGGCCCCTACGGGCCGTCCAATCACGGAGCCCGCTCTTCAGCTTGCAAATTGTTCTTTTGCCTGTTTGTTGTACATCGACTACCGTCCAAACTTAATTTCAGAAAACCCACTTTGCGTTGGCCTGATAATAATAAAATACATATCTCCTTGTTGTTGCGAGTTTTTCCTGACTTCCACTCTTCGAAATACGGACAATGAGAAAAAATCAGTTTTAAAAGCGAAATTTCATTCCCGTGGAACTGAAAAATCGTCAAATATGATTATTTTTCAATTAGAAGTTTAATAAAACAGACTGCAAAATGGATCCAGCATGGTGTTTCTCCATTTATTCATTTGTCCGCCATAAAGCAATATTACAAACGCGTTGATCGTAATAGTTCGCTCATAGCGCAAGTTTCGTGGACGACGGATAAAACAACGTTAAAAGATATTTTATAATGATATAATAAAATGTCAAATTCGAAGCCGTCATGTACAAATATGAATAAAAACTATTTCAAGGATTAGACTTGTTCAAAATGTTCAATGTAATCAGTATTTGATTGGATTTTCCAAAAGTTTCAACCGTTAAGAAGGCTCTGTCTAGAAATAAATTAACATTCGAATTATTTTGATCGCTACAGCCGAAAGTAGCAGGTTGTACGGAATATAGACTGACAATAGGTGTGGACCGCTTAGCATCGGCACCTCCGCGCTACATCAACTGTTCTTTTTGAAACGACTAATTTTTCAGTTTTCTCCGATCGACGGAACGAGTTTCTGAGATATGCGTGTTTGGGCGCCCACCAAAAAATCGTTTCTACTTCGAAAATTCGTAATTTATTGCAACGAAGAAATGCCCATTATACTCCGGAGAAATAAGCGAATTACTCAAAATTTTGCTTTTGTAATTTGATTCTCGACAATTCATTTTCTTCGCTTGTCGTAGCTTTTCGACCGAAGGCCTTAATCGATTTTCGATTTCAACGTCTCATTTTCTTTGTAACGAACGACATTCTGGTATGAGTGTGGTGATTTGAGGTACGAGGTAAAGTATAATTATGGTGACCTATTATCTACCTGTTTTTCCATTAAACTTTTTTCCCCACGTTATATCTTGATACAATGTTTGGGGAGCGTTAAAAAAAATTCCACACTCATACCAAAATGAGCTCTCTTACGAAGGAAATGAGACTTCAGAATTGAAGATCCGTTGATTCATATGGTCCCAGAAGCTACGACAAGTGAAAAACTTTGTGATAGATCTCGCAGCGTTCAGATGCCTCATATAGGGCTCAGAAAATTTCAAATGATGCATAAAAGTAAGTATTCAATGATAAAATAAAATTTAAATATTCGTTGCTAATGTCACAGCAAAAAAAAATATCTTCCTCATTTTTTTATCGGTGACTCAGCCTCCTCAATTAAAGGCATTTCGGACACAATGCTTACATCAGCCCGGTCCATCGACCATCGTATTTATTATTGTTTTTTCTCGGTATATCTCTGTTTAAAATTTCGGCGAGATAGTTGTGAATTTACACGCATTACTCCGCGATGACATATTTGAATGAAATACAAAAATCCAACAAAAATGCAACCAGTTGTTAGAATCGTCAGTCACGTGAATCATAACAAACGCATTATCATTTCGCTATTCCGTCAATGCAACCTTTATGAAAAACTCTAAAACATATGTTTTAAGCGATCGAATGTCGAAGTCTACGATATTTTGAGGTGATCTGCGAATATCTATGGCTGAGGTCTCTCCCTCTCTCGCTCTATCTGTCTGACAGACTCCTTGTGGCGGCCAACCGATTAGTGGTTTATGACCTGCTCAACTCGGCGACGGTCCCGTCCGACCGTAATAGCTCACGCCATTTCGATCTTCTCCCCCCGTTGCCCGTTGCGTGTACCTACTCAGCGATACGTAAAGGCAACGATCTTTATTGATGGGAAATTCAATAAATCAATCTAAAGTAAAATGAGTTGACACTTTCCCGCCGTCTTTGGGCTACTCACGCCCGTATTTGATCTACGCGCATTACTCCGCGATGAAATATTTGAATAAAATACAAAAATCCAACAAAAATGCAACCAGTTGTTAGAATTATCGGGTAAGTCATAACAATAGCTTTATCATTTCCTTGTTCCGTCAATGCAGCCTTTCAGAAAAACTCCAAAACATATGTTGTAATCGATCAAATATCGAAGTTACGATATTTCGAGGTGATCTGCGAATATCTATGGCTGAGGTCTCTCTCTCGTTCTGTCTGTCTGACAGACCCCTTGTGGTGGTAACCGATGAGTGATTTATGACCTGCTTAACTCGGCGACGGTCGCGTCCGACCATAAAAGCTCACGCTAACCCTATCTTCTCCCCCCGTTTCCCGTTGCTTGTACCTACTCGGCGGGTCGTAAAGGCAACGATCTTTATTGGTGGGAAAAATCCCAGCAATCAATCGAAAATAAAATGAGTTGACACTTTCCCGACGTCTTTGACCTGCTCACGCCCGTAGAGTGGATTACGGTATTGTAACCACTGCAATTTATGTATCGTTGACCGGCCGATATTCTTGGAACCATCCTCGTTTTCTTCATTTTCTCCGACTCCGATGCACCATTGTATTGCTCGTCGCGTCACACAAGGTCGACGAAAATCCAAAAAGTTGTTTCATAAATAGAACTAATGTCAATACGAACCAGCAGGTAGGTTATAGTATCCTGCATATGTCGCGCTCAGTGTGTCAGAGTAAAAAGTGGTTCTATTGCAAAAACACGCTGCGAGCTTCAATTTTAATTGCGGTAGATCGGTAGATACGACTTTTCGGCTCCATGACAACTCGCCGACGACTATACGCCGAGCGACGAAACGCCGATACGACTATTCGCCAACAAACACAAATAAACTTTGATAGATTATATGCATATGATATGATAATGAAGTTATTGATCCTTGATGCTACTATTAAGTATGGCTCCATTACAACTCGCCGAAACCAAAACGCCGATGACTATACGCCGAGCGACAAAACGCCGAAACAACTATTCGCCGACGACAAAACGCCAAACGAAATAGGCTCATTAAGTTATTTAGGTTAGATTTAGGTTATTTACTTTTTTTTATGCTTAATAGTAGTATCAAGAATGAATAACTCCATTATCATATCATATGCCTATAATAATCCATTATCATAATCTATCAAAGTTTATTTGTGTTTGTTGGCGAGCAACCGAGCAAAGCGCGCGGTTCGCGTAGCTGCCAGAAAGCCGAAACAGAGAATGGGCTTGGGTCACGTGACGCGTTCTCAACAGCTGAGCGGCAAAATCCAACCCATGGAGACTAGAGTAAAGGAGCCCAATCACAATGTTAAAGAAATGGTCGGAAAAAGCGAGGAAAGATCCCATGGATTGCACCGCTTAGCGGCACCACTTCTGCTCGGGACCACCAAGCGCGGTGACATACGCCGTGATTTTGAATCGTTCATCTGCAGCAAACTCAAAAAAACTCGGGGTTGCTTCGAGCATTTGAATTCAATTCGTGGATCTTGCCCATTCGATCATCATCGAAATGATCATCCTTGAGTATAAACAGTTCGATTGGATTGTTTGAAATTTCTAATGTATGATATTGACACGGTTTAACGATTATTTCACGAGCTAAACGCACGTGTCTTTATTCTTTATTTTAATCATTTTTCACTTTCGAAGCATTGTTTTGTTTCATGCACTTAAAATTCATAATTGTCGCAATCCCATGCACGATCGTTTTTTTTTCTCGGCACGTCCTCCCGTTCGACATCCTGGATATGAGCACAGTTTGCCCATTTTCGCGGAAACAAACTGGAAAAAATAATAAATTTAATATAGTTTTTGCATTGCAATTCTCGATATGAATGTTAATCTCTCGAGCAGCAAGAAAAATTTCACGCTGGCTCCGAGCGTGGAAAATAGACGCTACATAGCATCACAACCTGAATTCAATTAACATTTAATGCGGGAATTATAACAGAAAACTTTTTTCTTACCTGCTGGTTATAAAATATGGTTTTACTGTGCCTTTTTTTTAGTTTTTCCGTCACCTTTCTTAAAATCGTCGAAAGATTGTACCAAAAACGATGAATTTCGTTTTCGTAAATTCTGCGTAAAGTTTACGTCACATGCGACACAAGATGTGTCTATATCCCGCTCACTTCATTTCATCACCAACGCCACACTTCACAGCGAGTTCCGAGCAGAAGTGGCGCCGACAGGCGGTGCAAACCGTCGGATCGTTCCTCGCTTTTTCGGGTCACGTTTGGGACGATTCCGCCATAAGCGATTATGCTCCTTTACTCTAATCTCCATGGGTTACGTGCTCGGGTTCCCACGCAGAAGGAAGGTCCCGGGTCCCGGGTTTGAATCCCGGCGCCGGCACCAATGGAAAATTTTTTCTATGTGTTTTTTTCTGTGTTCTCCCGGTGGTTCGGAACCCACCGTTACAAAAACTGTAGGGCCAGTGATACATTAACCATGTTAATGTATCACTATAGGGATGTTTTCAGGATTTTCTATACACGTTTCAGTCCATGGCCGTATGGTCAAAGCTGCTGCAGAGCAGCGACCGGAGCCAGCCCCGACCAAATAACTAACGAATCTGTTATCGCTATCAGCATTTCTACTCTTATTTTGTAACGGTAGATATCGCTACAGTAATTAATTTTGGGCCAAGAGCACGTAAGAAAATTCGTGACACGAGAAAATAGGTAAAATCGTTTTTATTTCGCCGCTGAGTGTGTACAGTCTTGGTTTGATCGCCTCCCCTACATACACCTGTCGCTTCGCTCTTTAAATTGTGGGGGACGTGGGGTGGGACGGGCGTTGTCTTTCTTGATGCGACGTTTCTCTTCGCCCCGCGGGCTCACGAAGCTGGCGCGCTGGTGTTCGCAACGGCGATAGGGGTAGCCCCTCTCCTGCCGTTCGACGCTCGATCGATGGTCGATACCTCGGTGCTCTCGGTACCCCCTCTGTGCGGCCTAGCTACGGCTGACCGGGCTCTCGCGGTGCTCTGGTTGCCGAAACGTCAGTATCGATCTGTCAGCGGATCCCGTTAGAAGCAGGGGTGCTCTTCTCGCTCGGCCGGTGATAGATCGATGATTTCTGCCCTTGCTCGCGCTTCCGATGCGCCTCCACGGGATTTTATGCTATAACAGATTAGCAGACGAGGAGGGAACTTGGAATCTTTACGATTTCCAACATAAATCGATGACTTCTCGGTGCTTTTCTCCCTCCTTCGGTCTCGCGGCTTCCTCCGTCTATCTTCTTGGCTGCTCTCTCGAACTTCCCTCTTGCCCTTGCTGTTTCGGCGGCGGTTCTCGGCGGCTGGTTCGATGGTGGCTGGAGGTCCGTGGTTACTGTAACAGAGAAAATGACTGTCTTCCTGGTTCTCGGGTGGCTCCTTTTATACGAATTCGGGTGCCTTCGATCATCCGATTTCGTCCTTTGATTGGTCGGAGTCCCCTCCTCCGACGGTGTCCTGTCCGTTGCCACGCGCCAAAGTTTCGGGTCGTTGGCCCTCGAAGGCCGCTGGGGTGTTGTTGATTTTACCGGTAACGTTTCACATGTTTTACACGGGAGATAATTCCAGATTATATTATAACTTCGGAATTATTTGGAGCGTTGACCCAACGTATTATTTGTCACATTCCTTCGTTTCCGTTAGTCTATTTTATTTATCGATTTTCTTCGATCATTTCGGATCTGACCGCGGTGGCCATAAGGCCGTTGGAGCAGCAACGGTCTGTCGCGCTATACGTTACATTGCCCCCCCATTTTCTGTGACTTTTGGCACAGAAAATCAGGCTAGGCCCTTACATCCAGCTCATTATTTTTTTTCTCTTCTTTCTTCTCCTCCGTCTCCTTGTCTTCTCTCTTCTGTTTTATCGACTCGTCTTTTTCTTTTTCTACGCCCGCTGCTCCTCCCCTCGTTGTCGTTCTTTATTCCATGGATGTCGCGTCATCTTCGATGTTCTCGGTGTGATATCGGCTCAGCAAATTCGCATGGAACTTGCCACGGATTTTTTTCGTCGCCGGGTCTTCGAGTAGATACGTTGCTAGCCCGATTATTTTTTTGATTCTGTACGGTCCCTCTCGGAGTGGCAAGAATTTCGCGATTATTTGATTTGCCGGGTCGGAGACAGTGAGCGCTTTCACGAGCACCATTTCTCCTTCCTCAAACGTCGTGAATTTCTTTCCTTCGTTGTACCGTTCTGCCCGTGCACGGCCTTTCTTTTCTATTCTCTCTCTGGCGATTTTTATTTTATTTTTGTACGTTTCTTCGTCATCTTGTTCCTCTTCGGGTAAGCCCATCCATTTGTTCCACAGTCGGAGCGGCTTTTTCTTCGTGTGTAGCTCCGTCGGTGTATATTCGGTGGTTTCGTGGTGGGTTTCATTGATGCAGTCTTGCACCACTTGCACCCACTTGTACCAGCCCCCGTGGTTCTCGTGGAGGAACGTACGGAAGAAACGTCCGAGCTCTCGATTTACTCGTTCGACGATGTTTCCCTGCGGATGTCGGATTGATGAGTACACCGCTTTTATTCCGGCTTCTTCTAATTTCTTCAGCCAGCTTTTCGAAGTGAATTGCGTCCCGTGATCGAACTGCATCCGTGCCGGTTTGCCGTAGGTCGGGATGTAATTTTCAAAAATCTTTTTTACGACCGTGGCCGTGTTTGCCTTTCGCATTGGAAATAGCACGACGTGTTTTGAAAATGCGTCGATCGTCACGAGGATGTGTTTCACTCCGCCCACCGATGTGGGTAGCGGCCCGTAGAAGTCGATAGAGAGCAGATCGTTAGGTCCCTCCGGAATTATATTCTGCATTGCTGCGTGGCTGGTTTGTACGGCGACCTTGTTCCGTTGACACGTGTCGCAGCATGCGAGGATTTTCCGGATGCGTCTGAAAAGATGTGGATGGGCAAAATCTTCGTCCAGCATCCGGAAACATTTTTTTGTTCCGAGATGCCCGTACATTTCGTGGCACTCGGTGATCAGCTGGTCGATGATTTGCCTTGGAGCCACGTTCTTCCACTCTTTTTCCCTCGATCTACGTTGAAGAATTCCCTTGAGGAGTCGATATCTCGTTCCTTTCTCGCCCTTTTCGGTCTGCTCGATGATGCTTTTCAACCCTTCGTCCGCTCGTTGCAATTTTCTGATGTTTTTTATTGCCTGCACGAGCGTTTTCGATGGTTTCTTCGCCAGCGCCGTTGCTATTATCACGACGTCCTTTGGATGACCTCCGATGCTCCTCGATCCTTCCACTGGTCGGCTGAGCGTGTCCGGGATAATGTTTTGTTTTCCTTCGATGTGATCGATCTCGAGGTCATAATCTTGTATGGATAGAGCCCATCGCATCAATCTCTCCGATGAAAAACGACACGTTCGCAGGAAAGTCAGTGCCTTATGGTCCGTTGCCACTTTTATTTTGGCGCCGGCCAGGTACGTCCGAAATTTCTTTAAGGCCCATACAATCGCCAGAAGCTCCTTCTCCGTAGTCATGTAGCCGAGTTCCGCACCTTTCAATGTTCGGCTTGCACATGCGACGATCTGTTTTTCCCCGTCCTCGTTTTCTTGCTCCAGCAATGCTCCGAGGGCGTATCCACTGGCGTCGGTGGCAAGGAAATATTTTCTTCGAGCGTCCGGGTATCGGAGGATGACTGTTTCCGTGAATAAATTTTTTATTTTCTGGAAATGTTTGTCTTCCTCCTCCCCCCATCTCCATCGAACACCTTTTCTCAACAGCTCGAGCAATGGCGCGGTCTCATGGGCGTGACGGTTGGTGAATTTCGTATAGAAATTGATCAAGCCCAAGAATCCTCGTAATTGTCGGATGTTTTTCGGAGCTTCGTATTCGTGGATCGCCTTGATTTTTTCCGGGTCTGGTTTCAGCCCTTCGATGTTTAAGATGTGTCCGAGAAACGTCACTTCTTTGCAAAAGAAATGAGATTTTTTAAATTTCAGCGTCATTTTGTGTTCTTTGAAACGGTCGAACAACGTTTTTAAGTGCCCGAGGTGTTCCTCCGGGCTCTCTGATAACACTAACAAATCATCGACGAAGTTGATAACAAAGTCGAGTCCTTTTAATACGATGTCGAGAGCTCGTATGAGACTGGCAGTACTGGTTTTAAGGCCAAACGGTGTTACCGTGAACTCATAACATTTTCCGTTATGTTGAAACGCGGTATATTTTCGCGACTCCGGGTGTAACGGAATTTGCCAAAAACTGCTGGTCAGATCAAGAGTCGATAAGACTGTTTTTCCTCCGCATTTTTGGAAAATTTCCTCGATCGGAGGTGCGTTATTGTAATCGTTCACCAGGTACTTATTTAATTCCCTGGCGTCGAGACACAGTCGCACACTCCCATCGCCCTTCGT
Source organism: Sussaba pulchella (assembly GCA_963971145.1). NCBI lineage: Eukaryota > Metazoa > Arthropoda > Insecta > Hymenoptera > Ichneumonidae > Sussaba > Sussaba pulchella. The sequence continues at coordinate 8,500,946 of OZ020165.1, forward strand.
CACCGGCATCAACGGGTTGATAAAAGTACTTTGTGACTTTTGTATCACCCCATATCTTAGCATACGCTCGAGCTCTTCCTGGACTTTTTCCCTTTGACCTAGCGGTACTGGGTAAGCCCTGTGGAAGTACGGTTTCGCGTCCTTTAGCTCGAGTTTGTGCACGTATGCCGCCATCCGGCCCGGTCTTTTGTCGAAAATCTCTCGACATGGAAAAACGACGTCCTTGAATTGTTGGCGCCATTTTTCCTCGACCCCTCCTTCCTCTGCCATCTTCTCGTCGAACTCTTTCTCCGTAAGTTCGTATTTTGTTCCGTCATTTCTTGTCTCGATCGCGTGACATCTTCTTGCTGTGTTTTCTTTCTTTCCCGTCTCGGTCTGTATCCATTCCCCTTCTTCGAGGATGGCCACCTTAATTCCTCTTACTGTGACCTCTCTTTTCTCCGCGTCAACCTTAATACCGAGGCTTGTCATGCCATCGATACCGATTAACGCGGGTCGGAGCAACTTCGGGATAACGAGCATGTGGCATTGCCCGGTCATACCCTGTACGCTAGCTTCGACGACGAGCTGTTTTTTTATTCTTGTTGTCTCCCCCCCGAATGCACCTACAACCTTGGCACATGTCACGGGGAGGATCGGCAACTTTTCGAACCTTATTCTTTCTTGTTCGAAAAGCTCCTCCGAGATACAGCTGACTTCGCTGCCGCTATCGACGAGTGTGAGAGCTTTCACTCCCGCTAGATCGATGAGAATTTCCGGGCACCGTGGGTGTACATTGCTGTACCACCCTCGCCCTTGACGCTCCGATTCCTCACACAGGAATTCTCGTGGATCGTCGAGGAGGGTGTTGCCACGTGCCTCCAGAAGATTCTGTACGGCGTTGCATGCGTTTTCGTTGCTCCGTTTGCCTCGTCTCGTTTTCGCCTTCTCCCTTTGCATTTCCTTCTTTGCTTCGTCTTCGTTTCTTCCCTCGGTCTTCTTTTCTTCGATCTTCTTTACTTCTTTCTTCTTTTCTTCCATCTTCTTTACTTCTCTCTTCTTTTCTTCCATCTTCTTTTCTTCTGTCTTCTTTTCTTCCGTTTTCTTTTTGTCGTTATTTGTTTCTATTTTCGTTTCTTCTTTCGGCTTTCTCTCTTTTTTATTCTTCACCTTTCTTTCTCCTTTCTTTTTATTATTTTTTTCCACGCCCGTTGCGCCCCCCCTCTCTTTCTCTTCCCTCCTGCCTGAGGCTCCGGACGCAACGGCTATGCGTTTCCCGGGTTGTGAACGTTTCCGGATCCCGATGCATCTCCCGCGCTTGTCGTATGCGGGATAAATGGCCCCGGTCCCATCCACGGAGCTGCCCCCCCGTTCATCTGCATCGCCTGGACCGGCGGTGCAGTTGGTGGTTGCCACCCCATCGGTTGAGATTGCGGAGTTGGCATCGATGGCTGTTGCATTATCTGCCCTTGCCATCTCGGAGGCTGGAATCCTCCATCACGGTGAGGCTTTTGCTCCGGTGGTCGCCATCTTGGTCCCTGTTGCGGCGGTCCATCGTCCCTCCTCTCTCGGTGTGGAGCTGGGAAGCTTGGGCGTCCGTACGGACGGTTTTCTCGTCTCCGATTGTTCACTGGACCGGAGAGATCAATGCTCTCGAGCAATTCTAAAAATTCTCGCACAGTTCGGATCTGTCGGATCCGAACTGCGCATAAAATTTCATCATCGAAATGCTTCGCCAAGCATCGAATTATTTCCTCGTCCGTGCGTTTTTCGGCGAGGTCCCGTGCATTGCCGAGCATTAAGGCTGCATACTCGGCCCGTGTCCGGTGCTGCTCATCCGCGCGGTAGCATCCGAATTCCAGATTTCTCCGAACTTTGTTCTGCATTTCCCGAGTCCAGTATCGGGAAATGAAAAGTTCTTTGAAAGTTTCGAGATCGTGCACCTCGTCGCGAATCAGGTGCCACCAATCTTCTGCTGTACCTTTGAGGGCTTCCGGTAAGATGCTTCTTACCTCCACCCCGGTACCCGTGCAGTACGCCTCGAAATCATGTAGGAAAGCCATTGGTCGCTGTTTCCCGTCCGCGCGGAATACCGGTGTCTTCTGCTTCACGGTCTGTATCCGCGCGACTCCGGTCGCATTCCCGAAGGTCAAGCCAAATGTCGTCGTGTCGTTAACCGTCGTCGGCCTTTGCTCCAGCTTCCGAATGCGAACGTCATAATTTTCTATCGTCGCCCGGTTTTCTCTACTTTTCTCCCGCGCTTCCTCGACGAGTCTCCGTAGCCTCTCCGTCGCGGTCTCCGTCTCCCCTATTTGATGTATTAGGGTGTTGTTTATCGCCTCCTGTTCTTTCTGGATTTGATTCGTTGCCTCCGTGATTTTCTCCTCCGTCCTCTCTCTTTCTCTTGTCACCACCGAGTTTACGTGATGCACTAAATTATCGCGCAGAGTCGCCGCCTGCGTTTCGCAGGTCTTCCTCTCCTTCTCCAACGCGGTGGTGCGTTCGGTCGTTTCCGTTTGTATGCGCGCTCCCAGTTTCTCGTTCATCCCTTCGAGGATCTCGAGTACGCGGTCCACTCGAGATTCTAACGTCGGTGTCTTGGGCGTCGCCGTCGCATTTCCCTCTATCACGGAGTCTTCCCGGCTCGTTTCTCTGACGTCCGAGAGGTCGTGGACCGTTCTTCTCGGGTGACCTCTGAGGTTCTGTAACAGAGCATCTGCCGTTGTCGATTCCCATATCAACGATGCATCACCGGTGCTGTCATCCAGCTCCCCGGATAACGCATCTCCCTCCGACAATCTTCGAGCGAAGCGAGATTTGAACGGCATCTTTTGATTTTATTATTTCCCTATTTCTCGGTATTTATCTTTTTGTACTCAAGGCCCCACGTTGGGCGCCAAATGTAACGGTAGATATCGCTACAGTAATTAATTTTGGGCCAAGAGCACGTAAGAAAATTCGTGACACGAGAAAATAGGTAAAATCGTTTTTATTTCGCCGCTGAGTGTGTACAGTCTTGGTTTGATCGCCTCCCCTACATACACCTGTCGCTTCGCTCTTTAAATTGTGGGGGACGTGGGGTGGGACGGGCGTTGTCTTTCTTGATGCGACGTTTCTCTTCGCCCCGCGGGCTCACGAAGCTGGCGCGCTGGTGTTCGCAACGGCAGGAGAGGGGCTACCCCTCTCCTGCCGTTCGACGCTCGATCGATGGTCGATACCTCGGTGCTCTCGGTACCCCCTCTGTGCGGCCTAGCTACGGCTGACCGGGCTCTCGCGGTGCTCTGGTTGCCGAAACGTCAGTATCGATCTGTCAGCGGATCCCGTTAGAAGCAGGGGTGCTCTTCTCGCTCGGCCGGTGATAGATCGATGATTTCTGCCCTTGCTCGCGCTTCCGATGCGCCTCCACGGGATTTTATGCTATAACAGATTAGCAGACGAGGAGGGAACTTGGAATCTTTACGATTTCCAACATAAATCGATGACTTCTCGGTGCTTTTCTCCCTCCTTCGGTCTCGCGGCTTCCTCCGTCTATCTTCTTGGCTGCTCTCTCGAACTTCCCTCTTGCCCTTGCTGTTTCGGCGGCGGTTCTCGGCGGCTGGTTCGATGGTGGCTGGAGGTCCGTGGTTACTGTAACAGAGAAAATGACTGTCTTCCTGGTTCTCGGGTGGCTCCTTTTATACGAATTCGGGTGCCTTCGATCATCCGATTTCGTCCTTTGATTGGTCGGAGTCCCCTCCTCCGACGGTGTCCTGTCCGTTGCCACGCGCCAAAGTTTCGGGTCGTTGGCCCTCGAAGGCCGCTGGGGTGTTGTTGATTTTACCGGTAACGTTTCACATGTTTTACACGGGAGATAATTCCAGATTATATTATAACTTCGGAATTATTTGGAGCGTTGACCCAACGTATTATTTGTCACATTCCTTCGTTTCCGTTAGTCTATTTTATTTATCGATTTTCTTCGATCATTTCGGATCTGACCGCGGTGGCCATAAGGCCGTTGGAGCAGCAACGGTCTGTCGCGCTATACGTTACATTGCCCCCCCATTTTCTGTGACTTTTGGCACAGAAAATCAGGCTAGGCCCTTACATCCAGCTCATTATTTTTTTTCTCTTCTTTCTTCTCCTCCGTCTCCTTGTCTTCTCTCTTCTGTTTTATCGACTCGTCTTTTTCTTTTTCTACGCCCGCTGCTCCTCCCCTCGTTGTCGTTCTTTATTCCATGGATGTCGCGTCATCTTCGATGTTCTCGGTGTGATATCGGCTCAGCAAATTCGCATGGAACTTGCCACGGATTTTTTTCGTCGCCGGGTCTTCGAGTAGATACGTTGCTAGCCCGATTATTTTTTTGATTCTGTACGGTCCCTCTCGGAGTGGCAAGAATTTCGCGATTATTTGATTTGCCGGGTCGGAGACAGTGAGCGCTTTCACGAGCACCATTTCTCCTTCCTCAAACGTCGTGAATTTCTTTCCTTCGTTGTACCGTTCTGCCCGTGCACGGCCTTTCTTTTCTATTCTCTCTCTGGCGATTTTTATTTTATTTTTGTACGTTTCTTCGTCATCTTGTTCCTCTTCGGGTAAGCCCATCCATTTGTTCCACAGTCGGAGCGGCTTTTTCTTCGTGTGTAGCTCCGTCGGTGTATATTCGGTGGTTTCGTGGTGGGTTTCATTGATGCAGTCTTGCACCACTTGCACCCACTTGTACCAGCCCCCGTGGTTCTCGTGGAGGAACGTACGGAAGAAACGTCCGAGCTCTCGATTTACTCGTTCGACGATGTTTCCCTGCGGATGTCGGATTGATGAGTACACCGCTTTTATTCCGGCTTCTTCTAATTTCTTCAGCCAGCTTTTCGAAGTGAATTGCGTCCCGTGATCGAACTGCATCCGTGCCGGTTTGCCGTAGGTCGGGATGTAATTTTCAAAAATCTTTTTTACGACCGTGGCCGTGTTTGCCTTTCGCATTGGAAATAGCACGACGTGTTTTGAAAATGCGTCGATCGTCACGAGGATGTGTTTCACTCCGCCCACCGATGTGGGTAGCGGCCCGTAGAAGTCGATAGAGAGCAGATCGTTAGGTCCCTCCGGAATTATATTCTGCATTGCTGCGTGGCTGGTTTGTACGGCGACCTTGTTCCGTTGACACGTGTCGCAGCATGCGAGGATTTTCCGGATGCGTCTGAAAAGATGTGGATGGGCAAAATCTTCGTCCAGCATCCGGAAACATTTTTTTGTTCCGAGATGCCCGTACATTTCGTGGCACTCGGTGATCAGCTGGTCGATGATTTGCCTTGGAGCCACGTTCTTCCACTCTTTTTCCCTCGATCTACGTTGAAGAATTCCCTTGAGGAGTCGATATCTCGTTCCTTTCTCGCCCTTTTCGGTCTGCTCGATGATGCTTTTCAACCCTTCGTCCGCTCGTTGCAATTTTCTGATGTTTTTTATTGCCTGCACGAGCGTTTTTGATGGTTTCTTCGCCAGCGCCGTTGCTATTATCACGACGTCCTTTGGATGACCTCCGATGCTCCTCGATCCTTCCACTGGTCGGCTGAGCGTGTCCGGGATAATGTTTTGTTTTCCTTCGATGTGATCGATCTCGAGGTCATAATCTTGTATGGATAGAGCCCATCGCATCAATCTCTCCGATGAAAAACGACACGTTCGCAGGAAAGTCAGTGCCTTATGGTCCGTTGCCACTTTTATTTTGGCGCCGGCCAGGTACGTCCGAAATTTCTTTAAGGCCCATACAATCGCCAGAAGCTCCTTCTCCGTAGTCATGTAGCCGAGTTCCGCACCTTTCAATGTTCGGCTTGCACATGCGACGATCTGTTTTTCCCCGTCCTCGTTTTCTTGCTCCAGCAATGCTCCGAGGGCGTATCCACTGGCGTCGGTGGCAAGGAAATATTTTCTTCGAGCGTCCGGGTATCGGAGGATGACTGTTTCCGTGAATAAATTTTTTATTTTCTGGAAATGTTTGTCTTCCTCCTCCCCCCATCTCCATCGAACACCTTTTCTCAACAGCTCGAGCAATGGCGCGGTCTCATGGGCGTGACGGTTGGTGAATTTCGTATAGAAATTGATCAAGCCCAAGAATCCTCGTAATTGTCGGATGTTTTTCGGAGCTTCGTATTCGTGGATCGCCTTGATTTTTTCCGGGTCTGGTTTCAGCCCTTCGATGTTTAAGATGTGTCCGAGAAACGTCACTTCTTTGCAAAAGAAATGAGATTTTTTAAATTTCAGCGTCATTTTGTGTTCTTTGAAACGGTCGAACAACGTTTTTAAGTGCCCGAGGTGTTCCTCCGGGCTCTCTGATAACACTAACAAATCATCGACGAAGTTGATAACAAAGTCGAGTCCTTTTAATACGATGTCGAGAGCTCGTATGAGACTGGCAGTACTGGTTTTAAGGCCAAACGGTGTTACCGTGAACTCATAACATTTTCCGTTATGTTGAAACGCGGTATATTTTCGCGACTCCGGGTGTAACGGAATTTGCCAAAAACTGCTGGTCAGATCAAGAGTCGATAAGACTGTTTTTCCTCCGCATTTTTGGAAAATTTCCTCGATCGGAGGTGCGTTATTGTAATCGTTCACCAGGTACTTATTTAATTCCCTGGCGTCGAGACACAGTCGCACACTCCCATCGCCCTTCGTCACCGGCATCAACGGGTTGATAAAAGTACTTTGTGACTTTTGTATCACCCCATATCTTAGCATACGCTCGAGCTCTTCCTGGACTTTTTCCCTTTGACCTAGCGGTACTGGGTAAGCCCTGTGGAAGTACGGTTTCGCGTCCTTTAGCTCGAGTTTGTGCACGTATGCCGCCATCCGGCCCGGTCTTTTGTCGAAAATCTCTCGACATGGAAAAACGACGTAATTGAATTGTTGGCGCCATTTTTCCTCGACCCCTCCTTCCTCTGCCATCTTCTCGTCGAACTCTTTCTCCGTAAGTTCGTATTTTGTTCCGTCATTTCTTGTCTCGATCGCGTGACATCTTCTTGCTGTGTTTTCTTTCTTTCCCGTCTCGGTCTGTATCCATTCCCCTTCTTCGAGGATGGCCACCTTAATTCCTCTTACTGTGACCTCTCTTTTCTCCGCGTCAACCTTAATACCGAGGCTTGTCATGCCATCGATACCGATTAACGCGGGTCGGAGCAACTTCGGGATAACGAGCATGTGGCATTGCCCGGTCATACCCTGTACGCTAGCTTCGACGACGAGCTGTTTTTTTATTCTTGTTGTCTCCCCCCCGAATGCACCTACAACCTTGGCACATGTCACGGGGAGGATCGGCAACTTTTCGAACCTTATTCTTTCTTGTTCGAAAAGCTCCTCCGAGATACAGCTGACTTCGCTGCCGCTATCGACGAGTGTGAGAGCTTTCACTCCCGCTAGATCGATGAGAATTTCCGGGCACCGTGGGTGTACATTGCTGTACCACCCTCGCCCTTGACGCTCCGATTCCTCACACAGGAATTCTCGTGGATCGTCGAGGAGGGTGTTGCCACGTGCCTCCAGAAGATTCTGTACGGCGTTGCATGCGTTTTCGTTGCTCCGTTTGCCTCGTCTCGTTTTCGCCTTCTCCCTTTGCATTTCCTTCTTTGCTTCGTCTTCGTTTCTTCCCTCGGTCTTCTTTTCTTCGATCTTCTTTACTTCTTTCTTCTTTTCTTCCATCTTCTTTACTTCTCTCTTCTTTTCTTCCATCTTCTTTTCTTCTGTCTTCTTTTCTTCCGTTTTCTTTTTGTCGTTATTTGTTTCTATTTTCGTTTCTTCTTTCGGCTTTCTCTCTTTTTTATTCTTCACCTTTCTTTCTCCTTTCTTTTTATTATTTTTTTCCACGCCCGTTGCGCCCCCCCCTCTCTTTCTCTTCCCTCCTGCCTGAGGCTCCGGACGCAACGGCTATGCGTTTCCCGGGTTGTGAACGTTTCCGGATCCCGATGCATCTCCCGCGCTTGTCGTATGCGGGATAAATGGCCCCGGTCCCATCCACGGAGCTGCCCCCCCGTTCATCTGCATCGCCTGGACCGGCGGTGCAGTTGGTGGTTGCCACCCCATCGGTTGAGATTGCGGAGTTGGCATCGATGGCTGTTGCATTATCTGCCCTTGCCATCTCGGAGGCTGGAATCCTCCATCACGGTGAGGCTTTTGCTCCGGTGGTCGCCATCTTGGTCCCTGTTGCGGCGGTCCATCGTCCCTCCTCTCTCGGTGTGGAGCTGGGAAGCTTGGGCGTCCGTACGGACGGTTTTCTCGTCTCCGATTGTTCACTGGACCGGAGAGATCAATGCTCTCGAGCAATTCTAAAAATTCTCGCACAGTTCGGATCTGTCGGATCCGAACTGCGCATAAAATTTCATCATCGAAATGCTTCGCCAAGCATCGAATTATTTCCTCGTCCGTGCGTTTTTCGGCGAGGTCCCGTGCATTGCCGAGCATTAAGGCTGCATACTCGGCCCGTGTCCGGTGCTGCTCATCCGCGCGGTAGCATCCGAATTCCAGATTTCTCCGAACTTTGTTCTGCATTTCCCGAGTCCAGTATCGGGAAATGAAAAGTTCTTTGAAAGTTTCGAGATCGTGCACCTCGTCGCGAATCAGGTGCCACCAATCTTCTGCTGTACCTTTGAGGGCTTCCGGTAAGATGCTTCTTACCTCCACCCCGGTACCCGTGCAGTACGCCTCGAAATCATGTAGGAAAGCCATTGGTCGCTGTTTCCCGTCCGCGCGGAATACCGGTGTCTTCTGCTTCACGGTCTGTATCCGCGCGACTCCGGTCGCATTCCCGAAGGTCAAGCCAAATGTCGTCGTGTCGTTAACCGTCGTCGGCCTTTGCTCCAGCTTCCGAATGCGAACGTCATAATTTTCTATCGTCGCCCGGTTTTCTCTACTTTTCTCCCGCGCTTCCACGACGAGTCTCCGTAGCCTCTCCGTCGCGGTCTCCGTCTCCCCTATTTGATGTATTAGGGTGTTGTTTATCGCCTCCTGTTCTTTCTGGATTTGATTCGTTGCCTCCGTGATTTTCTCCTCCGTCCTCTCTCTTTCTCTTGTCACCACCGAGTTTACGTGATGCACTAAATTATCGCGCAGAGTCGCCGCCTGCGTTTCGCAGGTCTTCCTCTCCTTCTCCAACGCGGTGGTGCGTTCGGTCGTTTCCGTTTGTATGCGCGCTCCCAGTTTCTCGTTCATCCCTTCGAGGATCTCGAGTACGCGGTCCACTCGAGATTCTAACGTCGGTGTCTTGGGCGTCGCCGTCGCATTTCCCTCTATCACGGAGTCTTCCCGGCTCGTTTCTCTGACGTCCGAGAGGTCGTGGACCGTTCTTCTCGGGTGACCTCTGAGGTTCTGTAACAGAGCATCTGCCGTTGTCGATTCCCATATCAACGATGCATCACCGGTGCTGTCATCCAGCTCCCCGGATAACGCATCTCCCTCCGACAATCTTCGAGCGAAGCGAGATTTGAACGGCATCTTTTGATTTTATTATTTCCCTATTTCTCGGTATTTATCTTTTTGTACTCAAGGCCCCACGTTGGGCGCCAAATGTAACGGTAGATATCGCTACAGTAATTAATTTTGGGCCAAGAGCACGTAAGAAAATTCGTGACACGAGAAAATAGGTAAAATCGTTTTTATTTCGCCGCTGAGTGTGTACAGTCTTGGTTTGATCGCCTCCCCTACATACACCTGTCGCTTCGCTCTTTAAATTGTGGGGGACGTGGGGTGGGACGGGCGTTGTCTTTCTTGATGCGACGTTTCTCTTCGCCCCGCGGGCTCACGAAGCTGGCGCGCTGGTGTTCGCAACGGCGATAGGGGTAGCCCCTCTCCTGCCGTTCGACGCTCGATCGATGGTCGATACCTCGGTGCTCTCGGTACCCCCTCTGTGCGGCCTAGCTACGGCTGACCGGGCTCTCGCGGTGCTCTGGTTGCCGAAACGTCAGTATCGATCTGTCAGCGGATCCCGTTAGAAGCAGGGGTGCTCTTCTCGCTCGGCCGGTGATAGATCGATGATTTCTGCCCTTGCTCGCGCTTCCGATGCGCCTCCACGGGATTTTATGCTATAACAGATTAGCAGACGAGGAGGGAACTTGGAATCTTTACGATTTCCAACATAAATCGATGACTTCTCGGTGCTTTTCTCCCTCCTTCGGTCTCGCGGCTTCCTCCGTCTATCTTCTTGGCTGCTCTCTCGAACTTCCCTCTTGCCCTTGCTGTTTCGGCGGCGGTTCTCGGCGGCTGGTTCGATGGTGGCTGGAGGTCCGTGGTTACTGTAACAGAGAAAATGACTGTCTTCCTGGTTCTCGGGTGGCTCCTTTTATACGAATTCGGGTGCCTTCGATCATCCGATTTCGTCCTTTGATTGGTCGGAGTCCCCTCCTCCGACGGTGTCCTGTCCGTTGCCACGCGCCAAAGTTTCGGGTCGTTGGCCCTCGAAGGCCGCTGGGGTGTTGTTGATTTTACCGGTAACGTTTCACATGTTTTACACGGGAGATAATTCCAGATTATATTATAACTTCGGAATTATTTGGAGCGTTGACCCAACGTATTATTTGTCACATTCCTTCGTTTCCGTTAGTCTATTTTATTTATCGATTTTCTTCGATCATTTCGGATCTGACCGCGGTGGCCATAAGGCCGTTGGAGCAGCAACGGTCTGTCGCGCTATACGTTACAATTTATGTAAACCATATTTAATTGGGAAATGCACCCGAGAGCTCCGGTGTTCCTGACAGAAAATGCTTGTTCAACTAAGCACTCACATTTTGCACACCATTTTTCAAGTATCACAATGAGAATTTAGACCATTTAGATATACGGTATGTATGACGGTTTTAAATCGCTATAATGGTTATAATTGCTTTAAAAATTGAGGTTGCGTTCTGAACCATTGCAGCAGCGCCAAGTAGCGAAAGCCTCAAGAAAGATTTTTTTAAATTTAGCTGGGTTTCCCCCACTACCGGAATTTTGGAGGAGTTTCGAACCTGTATGTGAGACCGTGGTCAGAATCACGGTCAGGAAACTTCGCAAATCTTTCGGTGGTGGGGAAAGGTCGGCAAAAAAATAATTTGTCGCTTCTCGAAATCGCCACAAGTAGGGCGCCACCATAACAAGAGTAACGCTGGCGCGGGTGATAAATATATTCCTGTGATAAATATGTGGCTGTTAAGTTGCTGAGTGGAATGACCTCGAAATTAATAAAGCGATGATCACACCGCATTATTTATGGCGTTTTAATCTGCCCCGTGTACAAGTCGATTAGGCTATTTATGACGAATTTCAAACGTTAGGAGTGAGAGATAGCTTCTTTACCGTAATTGAAATTTTACAGTCATTCATCGTGACTTTGGTTTGATAGAATTTGACGCGTAGAACCGTTAAATGAATTTAAAAAATTGAGCGTTTCGCTCCATTTTCCAAAATATCGGTTTCTCTGCATCTAAAATGAGTTATGATAAAACCGGTAATTACTTGAATTTATCTAATTTTCTTTGGAACATTTTTCATAACAACAAGACAAAATTCAAGCATTCGGTACATCCGTTCATTTTTTTCCTAAACAAACTCAAATATTAGTAAATAGAAAAGAACAAATGTTTAACACAGACAATTTTGGCGTTACCCAGAATGCACCACGAGGAGGTAAAGTCTGTTATAGCATTCCACGGTTGTGTTGGCAGATCTTGCGACTTCTTACGTTTCATTGTATGTAAGAAATCGCCCGACCTGGTAACACAAAAATTCTTATTAACTGTATACTCTATCTGACTTTTTAGTAATCATTTCGGCTCACCCAACCCTCCTCCACATAACGGCTCTCAGAATTCGGCAATGTTGGGAACATACTTCTGCAAGTGAATCGGGGGGGACAAAAATATTATCAATGAATTCCTTATTTTATACTTATATCGACAAATTATCGTAAATACTGTAAAAAAATCCAATGATCCCTTTCTTCATGAAAAAATAAACAAAATACTCATATAATTTCAAGCAATAACTTGGCTACCCGCAAGCGACCGTAAAAGAAATGTTAAAGATCCAATTCGATGCAAACTTTGAATTATTAACTCCTCAAACATTTCTTTCGAATTAATGTTAATACGCTTACCAAAGGAAGATCAGCGTCGCCTTTCAAATAGAAGACCATTCGGTTGGACATGGACTCCGAGAACGCAGCGTCGGCCACAGCCGGTCTGTCCTTGTCGTATAATGCGGTTTTATCTCGGCTGCTGTAATAATAAGACCATCCGGATGAGCGACTCACGTGACGTGTCCAGTTTTTCGCGGTTCCTTTCAGGAATATGAGACTCCTCGGAACATAGTAGTAGGGCTGGTCACCGTTGTCAATGTCACACGCGGGTTCGCTCGATGGCACGTATGCCTCAACGTTAGCGCCATCTTTCATGACGAAAGGCTTCAGGACCAGTTTTCCTTCCAAGTTACTTGGTAAGTAATATAGATCCGTGGATCGAACTCGAATGGCCATACTGTTCGTAGCCTTCCACAGGGCCTCGCAAAACAGTTTCGTCATTTTGTGTCTGAAAGAAAAAAGAAGAAAATAATATATTATTATTAAACATCTAAAAAATCCATTTTGTATTACTTCGAAATGTTTTTAATTGAGCATGCACTTCGAAAGCATCGATTACTTACCTATCTTTCAAGCATTTTTGGCTGACATTCTCGTTTCCGAGCATGTATGAGTCGAGAATATGCAGCGCCAACGTCCTTCGCTGATGTTTGTACTCGCCCCTTAACTCGATCACCATTTCCGCGTAGACGAGGGTATCCGCTGGTAACTCCAGATTAGCAACCCATTCCCAAGAATTACCGCAATAGCGATAACTTTTCGCGCGTCCGAGACTCAGGTAAAAAGTCGGCGCCATTCCGTAATCGGTGTTTTTGTCCGATGCGCAAGGAATGCAAAACCAGTCGTGAGGATTGCCGAGTATCGTGTCTGCTAAATTCCCCGTTACCAATTCGATCGGATGGCAGGCTAAGAATTGAAGGCTTGAATTCTTCGTAATAATCTCAAAACGTTCTTGCGGACTTTCATCACAGTTCCGTCGAATCTGATTCTGCCAGGGATCATTATTTACGACAACGCGTGATTTTTTCATGGGCGGCTCAGAAAAAATCTCCAAGTCCTGGTTTGAGCGACGCTTCATTTTCCTGTCTTCAAAAGAGTCTTCCAGCGCTGGCAGGCTTGGAACTCTTCGTTTCGGTTTTTTAATAGTAATTCGCTTATCGTGAGCTTTGTTGTCCGCAAATCCACTGGAACTAGGGTGTTCGCTTCCGTAGGAGACATCATCCCAGTCTGAAAAATAATATGAAATCGAAATAATTACTCAATTTATATAGATATTTATCGATATAGATATTATTGATAGATATATTTATATAGATATGTATTTATATAGATTATCAACGTAACGATACTCACCGTCACCAAACAGCATCTTCATCTTTTCGCTTTTTGCCGCCGACATTTTGGCGCTCTTCTTACAACTCAACTTGGTTCCTGCCTTGGGTAGAACCATGTTTGCCAACGGAATTGAAATTCAAAGATAATTGCACTTTTTATCGTTTTAAAAGTAAAACTTTTCTTGGAAAATAGAATAGTACTACCACGTGTAAATTAGCGTATCAGTGACACTTCAAGAACCTTCTCGTCAGAATCACTCTGAGAAAGTGAAGATCTTCGGTGAGGCCTCGGGGTTTTTATACCGACTATCCCCACCACGACACCCGTAGGGTGGTGGGGCTGAACAGCGGGCTCCGTGATTGGAGCGCTGGACGGCGAGAATATCCGGGCCATCTATCGCTCCGAGACCTCGGCCCAACCCACTACGGCCCCTACGGGCCGTCCAATCACGGAGCCCGCTCTTCAGCTTGCAAATTGTTCTTTTGCCTGTTTGTTGTACATCGACTACCGTCCAAACTTAATTTCAGAAAACCCACTTTGCGTTGGCCTGATAATAATAAAATACATATCTCCTTGTTGTTGCGAGTTTTTCCTGACTTCCACTCTTCGAAATACGGACAATGAGAAAAAATCATTTTTAAAAGCGAAATTTCATTCCCGTGGAACTGAAAAATCGTCAAATATGATTATTTTTCAATTAGAAGTTTAATAAAACAGACTGCAAAATGGATCCAGCATGGTGTTTCTCCATTTATTCATTTGTCCGCCATAAAGCAATATTACAAACGCGTTGATCGTAATAGTTCGCTCATAGCGCAAGTTTCGTGGACGACGGATAAAACAACGTTAAAAGATATTTTATAATGATATAATAAAATGTCAAATTCGAAGCCGTCATGTACAAATATGAATAAAAACTATTTCAAGGATTAGACTTGTTCAAAAGGTTCAATGTAATCGGTATTTGATTGGATTTTCCAAAAGTTTCAACCGTTAAGAAGGCTCTGTCTAGAAATAAATTAACATTCGAATTATTTTGATCGCTACAGCCGAAAGTAGCAGGTTGTACGGAATATAGACTGACAATAGGTGTGGACCGCTTAGCATCGGCACCTCCGCGCTACATCAACTGTTCTTTTTGAAACGACTAATTTTTCAGTTTTCTCCGATCGACGGAACGAGTTTCTGAGATATGCGTGTTTGGGCGCCCACCAAAAAATCGTTTCTACTTCGAAAATTCGTAATTTATTGCAACGAAGAAATGCCCATTATACTCCGGAGAAATAAGCGAATTACTCAAAATTTTGCTTTTGTAATTTGATTCTCGACAATTCATTTTCTTCGCTTGTCGTAGCTTTTCGACCGAAGGCCTTAATCGATTTTCGATTTCAACGTCTCATTTTCTTTGTAACGAACGACATTCTGGTATGAGTGTGGTGATTTGAGGTACGAGGTAAAGTATAATTATGGTGACCTATTATCTACCTGTTTTTCCATTAAACTTTTTTCCCCACGTTATATCTTGATACAATGTTTGGGGAGCGTTAAAAAAAATTCCACACTCATACCAAAATGAGCTCTCTTACGAAGGAAATGAGACTTCAGAATTGAAGATCCGTTGATTCATATGGTCCCAGAAGCTACGACAAGTGAAAAACTTTGTGATAGATCTCGCAGCGTTCAGATGCCTCATATAGGGCTCAGAAAATTTCAAATGATGCATAAAAGTAAGTATTCAATGATAAAATAAAATTTAAATATTCGTTGCTAATGTCACAGCAAAAAAAAATATCTTCCTCATTTTTTTATCGGTGACTCAGCCTCCTCAATTAAAGGCATTTCGGACACAATGCTTACATCAGCCCGGTCCATCGACCATCGTATTTATTATTGTTTTTTCTCGGTATATCTCTGTTTAAAATTTCGGCGAGATAGTTGTGAATTTACACGCATTACTCCGCGATGACATATTTGAATGAAATACAAAAATCCAACAAAAATGCAACCAGTTGTTAGAATCGTCAGTCACGTGAATCATAACAAACGCATTATCATTTCGCTATTCCGTCAATGCAACCTTTATGAAAAACTCTAAAACATATGTTTTAAGCGATCGAATGTCGAAGTCTACGATATTTTGAGGTGATCTGCGAATATCTATGGCTGAGGTCTCTCCCTCTCTCGCTCTATCTGTCTGACAGACTCCTTGTGGCGGCCAACCGATTAGTGGTTTATGACCTGCTCAACTCGGCGACGGTCCCGTCCGACCGTAATAGCTCACGCCATTTCGATCTTCTCCCCCCGTTGCCCGTTGCGTGTACCTACTCAGCGATACGTAAAGGCAACGATCTTTATTGATGGGAAATTCAATAAATCAATCTAAAGTAAAATGAGTTGACACTTTCCCGCCGTCTTTGGGCTACTCACGCCCGTATTTGATCTACGCGCATTACTCCGCGATGAAATATTTGAATAAAATACAAAAATCCAACAAAAATGCAACCAGTTGTTAGAATTATCGGGTAAGTCATAACAATAGCTTTATCATTTCCTTGTTCCGTCAATGCAGCCTTTCAGAAAAACTCCAAAACATATGTTGTAATCGATCAAATATCGAAGTTACGATATTTCGAGGTGATCTGCGAATATCTATGGCTGAGGTCTCTCTCTCGTTCTGTCTGTCTGACAGACCCCTTGTGGTGGTAACCGATGAGTGATTTATGACCTGCTTAACTCGGCGACGGTCGCGTCCGACCATAAAAGCTCACGCTAACCCTATCTTCTCCCCCCGTTTCCCGTTGCTTGTACCTACTCGGCGGGTCGTAAAGGCAACGATCTTTATTGGTGGGAAAAATCCCAGCAATCAATCGAAAATAAAATGAGTTGACACTTTCCCGACGTCTTTGACCTGCTCACGCCCGTAGAGTGGATTACGGTATTGTAACCACTGCAATTTATGTATCGTTGACCGGCCGATATTCTTGGAACCATCCTCGTTTTCTTCATTTTCTCCGACTCCGATGCACCATTGTATTGCTCGTCGCGTCACACAAGGTCGACGAAAATCCAAAAAGTTGTTTCATAAATAGAACTAATGTCAATACGAACCAGCAGGTAGGTTATAGTATCCTGCATATGTCGCGCTCAGTGTGTCAGAGTAAAAAGTGGTTCTATTGCAAAAACACGCTGCGAGCTTCAATTTTAATTGCGGTAGATCGGTAGATACGACTTTTCGGCTCCATGACAACTCGCCGACGACTATACGCCGAGCGACGAAACGCCGATACGACTATTCGCCAACAAACACAAATAAACTTTGATAGATTATATGCATATGATATGATAATGAAGTTATTGATCCTTGATGCTACTATTAAGTATGGCTCCATTACAACTCGCCGAAACCAAAACGCCGATGACTATACGCCGAGCGACAAAACGCCGAAACAACTATTCGCCGACGACAAAACGCCAAACGAAATAGGCTCATTAAGTTATTTAGGTTAGATTTAGGTTATTTACTTTTTTTTATGCTTAATAGTAGTATCAAGAATGAATAGCTCCATTATCATATCATATGCCTATAATAATCCATTATCATAATCTATCAAAGTTTATTTGTGTTTGTTGGCGAGCAACCGAGCAAAGCGCGCGGTTCGCGTAGCTGCCAGAAAGCCGAAACAGAGAATGGGCTTGGGTCACGTGACGCGTTCTCAACAGCTGAGCGGCAAAATCCAACCCATGGAGACTAGAGTAAAGGAGCCCAATCACAATGTTAAAGAAATGGTCGGAAAAAGCGAGGAAAGATCCCATGGATTGCACCGCTTAGCGGCACCACTTCTGCTCGGGACCACCAAGCGCGGTGACATACGCCGTGATTTTGAATCGTTCATCTGCAGCAAACTCAAAAAAACTCGGGGTTGCTTCGAGCATTTGAATTCAATTCGTGGATCTTGCCCATTCGATCATCATCGAAATGATCATCCTTGAGTATAAACAGTTCGATTGGATTGTTTGAAATTTCTAATGTATGATATTGACACGGTTTAACGATTATTTCACGAGCTAAACGCACGTGTCTTTATTCTTTATTTTAATCATTTTTCACTTTCGAAGCATTGTTTTGTTTCATGCACTTAAAATTCATAATTGTCGCAATCCCATGCACGATCGTTTTTTTTTCTCGGCACGTCCTCCCGTTCGACATCCTGGATATGAGCACAGTTTGCCCATTTTCGCGGAAACAAACTGGAAAAAATAATAAATTTAATATAGTTTTTGCATTGCAATTCTCGATATGAATGTTAATCTCTCGAGCAGCAAGAAAAATTTCACGCTGGCTCCGAGCGTGGAAAATAGACGCTACATAGCATCACAACCTGAATTCAATTAACATTTAATGCGGGAATTATAACAGAAAACTTTTTTCTTACCTGCTGGTTATAAAATATGGTTTTACTGTGCCTTTTTTTTAGTTTTTCCGTCACCTTTCTTAAAATCGTCGAAAGATTGTACCAAAAACGATGAATTTCGTTTTCGTAAATTCTGCGTAAAGTTTACGTCACATGCGACACAAGATGTGTCTATATCCCGCTCACTTCATTTCATCACCAACGCCACACTTCACAGCGAGTTCCGAGCAGAAGTGGCGCCGACAGGCGGTGCAAACCGTCGGATCGTTCCTCGCTTTTTCGGGTCACGTTTGGGACGATTCCGCCATAAGCGATTATGCTCCTTTACTCTAATCTCCATGGGTTACGTGCTCGGGTTCCCACGCAGAAGGAAGGTCCCGGGTCCCGGGTTTGAATCCCGGCGCCGGCACCAATGGAAAATTTTTTCTATGTGTTTTTTTCTGTGTTCTCCCGGTGGTTCGGAACCCACCGTTACAAAAACTGTAGGGCCAGTGATACATTAACCATGTTAATGTATCACTATAGGGATGTTTTCAGGATTTTCTATACACGTTTCAGTCCATGGCCGTATGGTCAAAGCTGCTGCAGAGCAGCGACCGGAGCCAGCCCCGACCAAATAACTAACGAATCTGTTATCGCTATCAGCATTTCTACTCTTATTTATGTAAACCATAATTAATTGGGAAATGCACCCGAGAGCTCCGGTGTTCCTGACAGAAAATGCTTGTTCAACTAAGCACTCACATTTTGCACACCATTTTTTAAGTATCACAATGAGAATTTAGACCATTTAGATATACGGTATGTATGACGGTTTTAAATCGCTATAATGGTTATAATTGCTTTAAAAATTGAGGTTGCGTTCTGAACCATTGCAGCAGCGCCAAGTAGCGAAAGCCTCAAGAAAGATTTTTTTAAATTTAGCTGGGTTTCCCCCACTACCGGAATTTTGGAGGAGTTTCGAACCTGTATGTGAGACCGTGGTCAGAATCACGGTCAGGAAACTTCGCAAATCTTTCGGTGGTGGGGAAAGGTCGGCAAAAAAATAATTTGTCGCTTCTCGAAATCGCCACAAGTAGGGCGCCACAATAACAAGAGTAACGCTGGCGCGGGTGATAAATATATTCCTGTGATAAATATGTGGCTGTTAAGTTGCTGAGTGGAATGACCTCGAAATTAATAAAGCGATGATCACACCGCATTATTTATGGCGTTTTAATCTGCCCCGTGTACAAGTCGATTAGGCTATTTATGACGAATTTCAAACGTTAGGAGTGAGAGATAGCTTCTTTACCGTAATTGAAATTTTACAGTCATTCATCGTGACTTTGGTTTGATAGAATTTGATGCGTAGAACCGTTAAATGAATTTAAAAAATTGAGCGTTTCGCTCCATTTTCCAAAATATCGGTTTCTCTGCATCTAAAATGAGTTATGATAAAACCGGTAATTACTTGAATTTATCTAATTTTCTTTGGAACATTTTTCATAACAACAAGACAAAATTCAAGCATTCGGTACATCCGTTCATTTTTTTCCTAAACAAACTCAAATATTAGTAAATAGAAAAGAACAAATGTTTAACACAGACAATTTTGGCGTTACCCAGAATGCACCACGAGGAGGTAAAGTCTGTTATAGCATTCCACGGTTGTGTTGGCAGATCTTGCGACTTCTTACGTTTCATTGTATGTAAGAAATCGCCCGACCTGGTAACACAAAAATTCTTATTAACTGTATACTCTATCTGACTTTTTAGTAATCATTTCGGCTCACCCAACCCTCCTCCACATAACGGCTCTCAGAATTCGGCAATGTTGGGAACATACTTCTGCAAGTGAATCGGGGGGACAAAAATATTATCAATGAATTCCTTATTTTATACTTATATCGACAAATTATCGTAAATACTGTAAAAAAATCCAATGATCCCTTTCTTCATGAAAAAATAAACAAAATACTCATATAATTTCAAGCAATAACTTGGCTACCCGCAAGCGACCGTAAAAGAAATGTTAAAGATCCAATTCGATGCAAACTTTGAATTATTAACTCCTCAAACATTTCTTTCGAATTAATGTTAATACGCTTACCAAAGGAAGATCAGCGTCGCCTTTCAAATAGAAGACCATTCGGTTGGACATGGACTCCGAGAACGCAGCGTCGGCCACAGCCGGTCTGTCCTTGTCGTATAATGCGGTTTTATCTCGGCTGCTGTAATAATAAGACCATCCGGATGAGCGACTCACGTGACGTGTCCAGTTTTTCGCGGTTCCTTTCAGGAATATGAGACTCCTCGGAACATAGTAGTAGGGCTGGTCACCGTTGTCAATGTCACACGCGGGTTCGCTCGATGGCACGTATGCCTCAACGTTAGCGCCATCTTTCATGACGAAAGGCTTCAGGACCAGTTTTCCTTCCAAGTTACTTGGTAAGTAATATAGATCCGTGGATCGAACTCGAATGGCCATACTGTTCGTAGCCTTCCACAGGGCCTCGCAAAACAGTTTCGTCATTTTGTGTCTGAAAGAAAAAAGAAGAAAATAATATATTATTATTAAACATCTAAAAAATCCATTTTGTATTACTTCGAAATGTTTTTAATTGAGCATGCACTTCGAAAGCATCGATTACTTACCTATCTTTCAAGCATTTTTGGCTGACATTCTCGTTTCCGAGCATGTATGAGTCGAGAATATGCAGCGCCAACGTCCTTCGCTGATGTTTGTACTCGCCCCTTAACTCGATCACCATTTCCGCGTAGACGAGGGTATCCGCTGGTAACTCCAGATTAGCAACCCATTCCCAAGAATTACCGCAATAGCGATAACTTTTCGCGCGTCCGAGACTCAGGTAAAAAGTCGGCGCCATTCCGTAATCGGTGTTTTTGTCCGATGCGCAAGGAATGCAAAACCAGTCGTGAGGATTGCCGAGTATCGTGTCTGCTAAATTCCCCGTTACCAATTCGATCGGATGGCAGGCTAAGAATTGAAGGCTTGAATTCTTCGTAATAATCTCAAAACGTTCTTGCGGACTTTCATCACAGTTCCGTCGAATCTGATTCTGCCAGGGATCATTATTTACGACAACGCGTGATTTTTTCATGGGCGGCTCAGAAAAAATCTCCAAGTCCTGGTTTGAGCGACGCTTCATTTTCCTGTCTTCAAAAGAGTCTTCCAGCGCTGGCAGGCTTGGAACTCTTCGTTTCGGTTTTTTAATAGTAATTCGCTTATCGTGAGCTTTGTTGTCCGCAAATCCACTGGAACTAGGGTGTTCGCTTCCGTAGGAGACATCATCCCAGTCTGAAAAATAATATGAAATCGAAATAATTACTCAATTTATATAGATATTTATCGATATAGATATTATTGATAGATATATTTATATAGATATGTATTTATATAGATTATCAACGTAACGATACTCACCGTCACCAAACAGCATCTTCATCTTTTCGCTTTTTGCCGCCGACATTTTGGCGCTCTTCTTACAACTCAACTTGGTTCCTGCCTTGGGTAGAACCATGTTTGCCAACGGAATTGAAATTCAAAGATAATTGCACTTTTTATCGTTTTAAAAGTAAAACTTTTCTTGGAAAATAGAATAGTACTACCACGTGTAAATTAGCGTATCAGTGACACTTCAAGAACCTTCTCGTCAGAATCACTCTGAGAAAGTGAAGATCTTCGGTGAGGCCTCGGGGTTTTTATACCGACTATCCCCACCACGACACCCGTAGGGTGGTGGGGCTGAACAGCGGGCTCCGTGATTGGAGCGCTGGACGGCGAGAATATCCGGGCCATCTATCGCTCCGAGACCTCGGCCCAACCCACTACGGCCCCTACGGGCCGTCCAATCACGGAGCCCGCTCTTCAGCTTGCAAATTGTTCTTTTGCCTGTTTGTTGTACATCGACTACCGTCCAAACTTAATTTCAGAAAACCCACTTTGCGTTGGCCTGATAATAATAAAATACATATCTCCTTGTTGTTGCGAGTTTTTCCTGACTTCCACTCTTCGAAATACGGACAATGAGAAAAAATCATTTTTAAAAGCGAAATTTCATTCCCGTGGAACTGAAAAATCGTCAAATATGATTATTTTTCAATTAGAAGTTTAATAAAACAGACTGCAAAATGGATCCAGCATGGTGTTTCTCCATTTATTCATTTGTCCGCCATAAAGCAATATTACAAACGCGTTGATCGTAATAGTTCGCTCATAGCGCAAGTTTCGTGGACGACGGATAAAACAACGTTAAAAGATATTTTATAATGATATAATAAAATGTCAAATTCGAAGCCGTCATGTACAAATATGAATAAAAACTATTTCAAGGATTAGACTTGTTCAAAAGGTTCAATGTAATCGGTATTTGATTGGATTTTCCAAAAGTTTCAACCGTTAAGAAGGCTCTGTCTAGAAATAAATTAACATTCGAATTATTTTGATCGCTACAGCCGAAAGTAGCAGGTTGTACGGAATATAGACTGACAATAGGTGTGGACCGCTTAGCATCGGCACCTCCGCGCTACATCAACTGTTCTTTTTGAAACGACTAATTTTTCAGTTTTCTCCGATCGACGGAACGAGTTTCTGAGATATGCGTGTTTGGGCGCCCACCAAAAAATCGTTTCTACTTCGAAAATTCGTAATTTATTGCAACGAAGAAATGCCCATTATACTCCGGAGAAATAAGCGAATTACTCAAAATTTTGCTTTTGTAATTTGATTCTCGACAATTCATTTTCTTCGCTTGTCGTAGCTTTTCGACCGAAGGCCTTAATCGATTTTCGATTTCAACGTCTCATTTTCTTTGTAACGAACGACATTCTGGTATGAGTGTGGTGATTTGAGGTACGAGGTAAAGTATAATTATGGTGACCTATTATCTACCTGTTTTTCCATTAAACTTTTTTCCCCACGTTATATCTTGATACAATGTTTGGGGAGCGTTAAAAAAAATTCCACACTCATACCAAAATGAGCTCTCTTACGAAGGAAATGAGACTTCAGAATTGAAGATCCGTTGATTCATATGGTCCCAGAAGCTACGACAAGTGAAAAACTTTGTGATAGATCTCGCAGCGTTCAGATGCCTCATATAGGGCTCAGAAAATTTCAAATGATGCATAAAAGTAAGTATTCAATGATAAAATAAAATTTAAATATTCGTTGCTAATGTCACAGCAAAAAAAAATATCTTCCTCATTTTTTTATCGGTGACTCAGCCTCCTCAATTAAAGGCATTTCGGACACAATGCTTACATCAGCCCGGTCCATCGACCATCGTATTTATTATTGTTTTTTCTCGGTATATCTCTGTTTAAAATTTCGGCGAGATAGTTGTGAATTTACACGCATTACTCCGCGATGACATATTTGAATGAAATACAAAAATCCAACAAAAATGCAACCAGTTGTTAGAATCGTCAGTCACGTGAATCATAACAAACGCATTATCATTTCGCTATTCCGTCAATGCAACCTTTATGAAAAACTCTAAAACATATGTTTTAAGCGATCGAATGTCGAAGTCTACGATATTTTGAGGTGATCTGCGAATATCTATGGCTGAGGTCTCTCCCTCTCTCGCTCTATCTGTCTGACAGACTCCTTGTGGCGGCCAACCGATTAGTGGTTTATGACCTGCTCAACTCGGCGACGGTCCCGTCCGACCGTAATAGCTCACGCCATTTCGATCTTCTCCCCCCGTTGCCCGTTGCGTGTACCTACTCAGCGATACGTAAAGGCAACGATCTTTATTGATGGGAAATTCAATAAATCAATCTAAAGTAAAATGAGTTGACACTTTCCCGCCGTCTTTGGGCTACTCACGCCCGTATTTGATCTACGCGCATTACTCCGCGATGAAATATTTGAATAAAATACAAAAATCCAACAAAAATGCAACCAGTTGTTAGAATTATCGGGTAAGTCATAACAATAGCTTTATCATTTCCTTGTTCCGTCAATGCAGCCTTTCAGAAAAACTCCAAAACATATGTTGTAATCGATCAAATATCGAAGTTACGATATTTCGAGGTGATCTGCGAATATCTATGGCTGAGGTCTCTCTCTCGTTCTGTCTGTCTGACAGACCCCTTGTGGTGGTAACCGATGAGTGATTTATGACCTGCTTAACTCGGCGACGGTCGCGTCCGACCATAAAAGCTCACGCTAACCCTATCTTCTCCCCCCGTTTCCCGTTGCTTGTACCTACTCGGCGGGTCGTAAAGGCAACGATCTTTATTGGTGGGAAAAATCCCAGCAATCAATCGAAAATAAAATGAGTTGACACTTTCCCGACGTCTTTGACCTGCTCACGCCCGTAGAGTGGATTACGGTATTGTAACCACTGCAATTTATGTATCGTTGACCGGCCGATATTCTTGGAACCATCCTCGTTTTCTTCATTTTCTCCGACTCCGATGCACCATTGTATTGCTCGTCGCGTCACACAAGGTCGACGAAAATCCAAAAAGTTGTTTCATAAATAGAACTAATGTCAATACGAACCAGCAGGTAGGTTATAGTATCCTGCATATGTCGCGCTCAGTGTGTCAGAGTAAAAAGTGGTTCTATTGCAAAAACACGCTGCGAGCTTCAATTTTAATTGCGGTAGATCGGTAGATACGACTTTTCGGCTCCATGACAACTCGCCGACGACTATACGCCGAGCGACGAAACGCCGATACGACTATTCGCCAACAAACACAAATAAACTTTGATAGATTATATGCATATGATATGATAATGAAGTTATTGATCCTTGATGCTACTATTAAGTATGGCTCCATTACAACTCGCCGAAACCAAAACGCCGATGACTATACGCCGAGCGACAAAACGCCGAAACAACTATTCGCCGACGACAAAACGCCAAACGAAATAGGCTCATTAAGTTATTTAGGTTAGATTTAGGTTATTTACTTTTTTTTATGCTTAATAGTAGTATCAAGAATGAATAACTCCATTATCATATCATATGCCTATAATAATCCATTATCATAATCTATCAAAGTTTATTTGTGTTTGTTGGCGAGCAACCGAGCAAAGCGCGCGGTTCGCGTAGCTGCCAGAAAGCCGAAACAGAGAATGGGCTTGGGTCACGTGACGCGTTCTCAACAGCTGAGCGGCAAAATCCAACCCATGGAGACTAGAGTAAAGGAGCCCAATCACAATGTTAAAGAAATGGTCGGAAAAAGCGAGGAAAGATCCCATGGATTGCACCGCTTAGCGGCACCACTTCTGCTCGGGACCACCAAGCGCGGTGACATACGCCGTGATTTTGAATCGTTCATCTGCAGCAAACTCAAAAAAACTCGGGGTTGCTTCGAGCATTTGAATTCAATTCGTGGATCTTGCCCATTCGATCATCATCGAAATGATCATCCTTGAGTATAAACAGTTCGATTGGATTGTTTGAAATTTCTAATGTATGATATTGACACGGTTTAACGATTATTTCACGAGCTAAACGCACGTGTCTTTATTCTTTATTTTAATCATTTTTCACTTTCGAAGCATTGTTTTGTTTCATGCACTTAAAATTCATAATTGTCGCAATCCCATGCACGATCGTTTTTTTTTCTCGGCACGTCCTCCCGTTCGACATCCTGGATATGAGCACAGTTTGCCCATTTTCGCGGAAACAAACTGGAAAAAATAATAAATTTAATATAGTTTTTGCATTGCAATTCTCGATATGAATGTTAATCTCTCGAGCAGCAAGAAAAATTTCACGCTGGCTCCGAGCGTGGAAAATAGACGCTACATAGCATCACAACCTGAATTCAATTAACATTTAATGCGGGAATTATAACAGAAAACTTTTTTCTTACCTGCTGGTTATAAAATATGGTTTTACTGTGTCTTTTTTTTAGTTTTTCCGTCACCTTTCTTAAAATCGTCGAAAGATTGTACCAAAAACGATGAATTCCGTTTTCGTAAATTCTGCGTAAAGTTTACGTCACATGCGACACAAGATGTGTCTATATCCCGCTCACTTCATTTCATCACCAACGCCACACTTCACAGTGAGTTCCGAGCAGAAGTGGCGCCGCCAGGCGGTGCAAACCGTCGGATCGTTCCTCGCTTTTTCGGGTCACGTTTGGGACGATTCCGCCATAAGCGATTATGCTCCTTTACTCTAGTCTCCATGCGTGAAAGGACGAGTGAGAATCGAGAAATGGGTAGGTCTCGAAGTACAGAATCTCATTCTGCCGAAAACGTATGTGTAGATATAGTGGCGTAGCTCGTTGTACCGCGCGAAGATGGTTATTTCCTACGCAACTATATTTATATAAACGTTTTCGGCAGAATGAGATTCTGAACTTCGAGACCGACCCGAGAAATCCTATTTCGACAGCTTCGCCCATGATACGGAAGGCGAAATATAGATATAGGCGGATGAGTCTATGATACATGGTGTGTGTGTCTGTGTCTGTGTGTGTGACAACAAACGAGTGTAATCACGGCCCGTTCTTCGTTCGGATACCGACATTGTTGTTGTTTTCGTTTCGCTTGACGTCTTACTCGTTGGCTTCGGTTTCGCGCGTAGGACGGTTTCTCTCTCTCGCTCTCTACCCCTTTCTTTCTTCCTGTGTGCGGGCGCGCGCGCGCGTGTGTAGTTGTGTCTCAATATTCCAATTAGCGCTTGTATTATAGAAGAAAAACAATTTTATCCAAACGTACATTCATTTTTAGGAGCTGCAAAAAAAACATGCAAAATATTGTTTTGCGAGCACCGCGAGTTACGTGTCATTGCGAAAATGAGTAACTCGCAAGAAAAAATATGAGAAACGTCAATCAGGTCCTCGTCATGACGTGTGCCAATGATATCACGGCCGCGGCCAGAGCGGTTGGATCATGGAGACTAGAGTAAAGGAGCATAATCGCTTATGGCGGAATCGTCCCAAACGTGACCCGAAAAAGCGAGGAACGATCCGACGGTTTGCACCGCCTGGCGGCGCCACTTCTGCTCGGAACTCACTGTGAAGTGTGGCGTTGGTGATGAAATGAAGTGAGCGGGATATAGACACATCTTGTGTCGCATGTGACGTAAACTTTACGCAGAATTTACGAAAACGGAATTCATCGTTTTTGGTACAATCTTTCGACGATTTTAAGAAAGGTGACGGAAAAACTAAAAAAAAGGCACAGTAAAACCATATTTTATAACCAGCAGGTAAGAAAAAAGTTTTCTGTTATAATTCCCGCATTAAATGTTAATTGAATTCAGGTTGTGATGCTATGTAGCGTCTATTTTCCACGCTCGGAGCCAGCGTGAAATTTTTCTTGCTGCTCGAGAGATTAACATTCATATCGAGAATTGCAATGCAAAAACTATATTAAATTTATTATTTTTTCCAGTTTGTTTCCGCGAAAATGGGCAAACTGTGCTCATATCCAGGATGTCGAACGGGAGGACGTGCCGAGAAAAAAAAACGATCGTGCATGGGATTGCGACAATTATGAATTTTAAGTGCATGAAACAAAACAATGCTTCGAAAGTGAAAAATGATTAAAATAAAGAATAAAGACACGTGCGTTTAGCTCGTGAAATAATCGTTAAACCGTGTCAATATCATACATTAGAAATTTCAAACAATCCAATCGAACTGTTTATACTCAAGGATGATCATTTCGATGATGATCGAATGGGCAAGATCCACGAATTGAATTCAAATGCTCGAAGCAACCCCGAGTTTTTTTGAGTTTGCTGCAGATGAACGATTCAAAATCACGGCGTATGTCACCGCGCTTGGTGGTCCCGAGCAGAAGTGGTGCCGCTAAGCGGTGCAATCCATGGGATCTTTCCTCGCTTTTTCCGACCATTTCTTTAACATTGTGATTGGGCTCCTTTACTCTAGTCTCCATGGGTTGGATTTTGCCGCTCAGCTGTTGAGAACGCGTCACGTGACCCAAGCCCATTCTCTGTTTCGGCTTTCTGGCAGCTACGCGAACCGCGCGCTTTGCTCGGTTGCTCGCCAACAAACACAAATAAACTTTGATAGATTATGATAATGGATTATTATAGGCATATGATATGATAATGGAGTTATTCATTCTTGATACTACTATTAAGCATAAAAAAAAGTAAATAACCTAAATCTAACCTAAATAACTTAATGAGCCTATTTCGTTTGGCGTTTTGTCGTCGGCGAATAGTTGTTTCGGCGTTTTGTCGCTCGGCGTATAGTCATCGGCGTTTTGGTTTCGGCGAGTTGTAATGGAGCCATACTTAATAGTAGCATCAAGGATCAATAACTTCATTATCATATCATATGCATATAATCTATCAAAGTTTATTTGTGTTTGTTGGCGAATAGTCGTATCGGCGTTTCGTCGCTCGGCGTATAGTCGTCGGCGAGTTGTCATGGAGCCGAAAAGTCGTATCTACCGATCTACCGCAATTAAAATTGAAGCTCGCAGCGTGTTTTTGCAATAGAACCACTTTTTACTCTGACACACTGAGCGCGACATATGCAGGATACTATAACCTACCTGCTGGTTCGTATTGACATTAGTTCTATTTATGAAACAACTTTTTGGATTTTCGTCGACCTTGTGTGACGCGACGAGCAATACAATGGTGCATCGGAGTCGGAGAAAATGAAGAAAACGAGGATGGTTCCAAGAATATCGGCCGGTCAACGATACATAAATTGCAGTGGTTACAATACCGTAATCCACTCTACGGGCGTGAGCAGGTCAAAGACGTCGGGAAAGTGTCAACTCATTTTATTTTCGATTGATTGCTGGGATTTTTCCCACCAATAAAGATCGTTGCCTTTACGACCCGCCGAGTAGGTACAAGCAACGGGAAACGGGGGGAGAAGATAGGGTTAGCGTGAGCTTTTATGGTCGGACGCGACCGTCGCCGAGTTAAGCAGGTCATAAATCACTCATCGGTTACCACCACAAGGGGTCTGTCAGACAGACAGAACGAGAGAGAGACCTCAGCCATAGATATTCGCAGATCACCTCGAAATATCGTAACTTCGATATTTGATCGATTACAACATATGTTTTGGAGTTTTTCTGAAAGGCTGCATTGACGGAACAAGGAAATGATAAAGCTATTGTTATGACTTACCCGATAATTCTAACAACTGGTTGCATTTTTGTTGGATTTTTGTATTTTATTCAAATATTTCATCGCGGAGTAATGCGCGTAGATCAAATACGGGCGTGAGTAGCCCAAAGACGGCGGGAAAGTGTCAACTCATTTTACTTTAGATTGATTTATTGAATTTCCCATCAATAAAGATCGTTGCCTTTACGTATCGCTGAGTAGGTACACGCAACG
Organism: Sussaba pulchella; assembly: GCA_963971145.1. NCBI lineage: Eukaryota > Metazoa > Arthropoda > Insecta > Hymenoptera > Ichneumonidae > Sussaba > Sussaba pulchella. The sequence continues at coordinate 8,530,058 of OZ020165.1, forward strand.
GGCAACGGGGGGAGAAGATCGAAATGGCGTGAGCTATTACGGTCGGACGGGACCGTCGCCGAGTTGAGCAGGTCATAAACCACTAATCGGTTGGCCGCCACAAGGAGTCTGTCAGACAGATAGAGCGAGAGAGGGAGAGACCTCAGCCATAGATATTCGCAGATCACCTCAAAATATCGTAGACTTCGACATTCGATCGCTTAAAACATATGTTTTAGAGTTTTTCATAAAGGTTGCATTGACGGAATAGCGAAATGATAATGCGTTTGTTATGATTCACGTGACTGACGATTCTAACAACTGGTTGCATTTTTGTTGGATTTTTGTATTTCATTCAAATATGTCATCGCGGAGTAATGCGTGTAAATTCACAACTATCTCGCCGAAATTTTAAACAGAGATATACCGAGAAAAAACAATAATAAATACGATGGTCGATGGACCGGGCTGATGTAAGCATTGTGTCCGAAATGCCTTTAATTGAGGAGGCTGAGTCACCGATAAAAAAATGAGGAAGATATTTTTTTTTGCTGTGACATTAGCAACGAATATTTAAATTTTATTTTATCATTGAATACTTACTTTTATGCATCATTTGAAATTTTCTGAGCCCTATATGAGGCATCTGAACGCTGCGAGATCTATCACAAAGTTTTTCACTTGTCGTAGCTTCTGGGACCATATGAATCAACGGATCTTCAATTCTGAAGTCTCATTTCCTTCGTAAGAGAGCTCATTTTGGTATGAGTGTGGAATTTTTTTTAACGCTCCCCAAACATTGTATCAAGATATAACGTGGGGAAAAAAGTTTAATGGAAAAACAGGTAGATAATAGGTCACCATAATTATACTTTACCTCGTACCTCAAATCACCACACTCATACCAGAATGTCGTTCGTTACAAAGAAAATGAGACGTTGAAATCGAAAATCGATTAAGGCCTTCGGTCGAAAAGCTACGACAAGCGAAGAAAATGAATTGTCGAGAATCAAATTACAAAAGCAAAATTTTGAGTAATTCGCTTATTTCTCCGGAGTATAATGGGCATTTCTTCGTTGCAATAAATTACGAATTTTCGAAGTAGAAACGATTTTTTGGTGGGCGCCCAAACACGCATATCTCAGAAACTCGTTCCGTCGATCGGAGAAAACTGAAAAATTAGTCGTTTCAAAAAGAACAGTTGATGTAGCGCGGAGGTGCCGATGCTAAGCGGTCCACACCTATTGTCAGTCTATATTCCGTACAACCTGCTACTTTCGGCTGTAGCGATCAAAATAATTCGAATGTTAATTTATTTCTAGACAGAGCCTTCTTAACGGTTGAAACTTTTGGAAAATCCAATCAAATACCGATTACATTGAACCTTTTGAACAAGTCTAATCCTTGAAATAGTTTTTATTCATATTTGTACATGACGGCTTCGAATTTGACATTTTATTATATCATTATAAAATATCTTTTAACGTTGTTTTATCCGTCGTCCACGAAACTTGCGCTATGAGCGAACTATTACGATCAACGCGTTTGTAATATTGCTTTATGGCGGACAAATGAATAAATGGAGAAACACCATGCTGGATCCATTTTGCAGTCTGTTTTATTAAACTTCTAATTGAAAAATAATCATATTTGACGATTTTTCAGTTCCACGGGAATGAAATTTCGCTTTTAAAAATGATTTTTTCTCATTGTCCGTATTTCGAAGAGTGGAAGTCAGGAAAAACTCGCAACAACAAGGAGATATGTATTTTATTATTATCAGGCCAACGCAAAGTGGGTTTTCTGAAATTAAGTTTGGACGGTAGTCGATGTACAACAAACAGGCAAAAGAACAATTTGCAAGCTGAAGAGCGGGCTCCGTGATTGGACGGCCCGTAGGGGCCGTAGTGGGTTGGGCCGAGGTCTCGGAGCGATAGATGGCCCGGATATTCTCGCCGTCCAGCGCTCCAATCACGGAGCCCGCTGTTCAGCCCCACCACCCTACGGGTGTCGTGGTGGGGATAGTCGGTATAAAAACCCCGAGGCCTCACCGAAGATCTTCACTTTCTCAGAGTGATTCTGACGAGAAGGTTCTTGAAGTGTCACTGATACGCTAATTTACACGTGGTAGTACTATTCTATTTTCCAAGAAAAGTTTTACTTTTAAAACGATAAAAAGTGCAATTATCTTTGAATTTCAATTCCGTTGGCAAACATGGTTCTACCCAAGGCAGGAACCAAGTTGAGTTGTAAGAAGAGCGCCAAAATGTCGGCGGCAAAAAGCGAAAAGATGAAGATGCTGTTTGGTGACGGTGAGTATCGTTACGTTGATAATCTATATAAATACATATCTATATAAATATATCTATCAATAATATCTATATCGATAAATATCTATATAAATTGAGTAATTATTTCGATTTCATATTATTTTTCAGACTGGGATGATGTCTCCTACGGAAGCGAACACCCTAGTTCCAGTGGATTTGCGGACAACAAAGCTCACGATAAGCGAATTACTATTAAAAAACCGAAACGAAGAGTTCCAAGCCTGCCAGCGCTGGAAGACTCTTTTGAAGACAGGAAAATGAAGCGTCGCTCAAACCAGGACTTGGAGATTTTTTCTGAGCCGCCCATGAAAAAATCACGCGTTGTCGTAAATAATGATCCCTGGCAGAATCAGATTCGACGGAACTGTGATGAAAGTCCGCAAGAACGTTTTGAGATTATTACGAAGAATTCAAGCCTTCAATTCTTAGCCTGCCATCCGATCGAATTGGTAACGGGGAATTTAGCAGACACGATACTCGGCAATCCTCACGACTGGTTTTGCATTCCTTGCGCATCGGACAAAAACACCGATTACGGAATGGCGCCGACTTTTTACCTGAGTCTCGGACGCGCGAAAAGTTATCGCTATTGCGGTAATTCTTGGGAATGGGTTGCTAATCTGGAGTTACCAGCGGATACCCTCGTCTACGCGGAAATGGTGATCGAGTTAAGGGGCGAGTACAAACATCAGCGAAGGACGTTGGCGCTGCATATTCTCGACTCATACATGCTCGGAAACGAGAATGTCAGCCAAAAATGCTTGAAAGATAGGTAAGTAATCGATGCTTTCGAAGTGCATGCTCAATTAAAAACATTTCGAAGTAATACAAAATGGATTTTTTAGATGTTTAATAATAATATATTATTTTCTTCTTTTTTCTTTCAGACACAAAATGACGAAACTGTTTTGCGAGGCCCTGTGGAAGGCTACGAACAGTATGGCCATTCGAGTTCGATCCACGGATCTATATTACTTACCAAGTAACTTGGAAGGAAAACTGGTCCTGAAGCCTTTCGTCATGAAAGATGGCGCTAACGTTGAGGCATACGTGCCATCGAGCGAACCCGCGTGTGACATTGACAACGGTGACCAGCCCTACTACTATGTTCCGAGGAGTCTCATATTCCTGAAAGGAACCGCGAAAAACTGGACACGTCACGTGAGTCGCTCATCCGGATGGTCTTATTATTACAGCAGCCGAGATAAAACCGCATTATACGACAAGGACAGACCGGCTGTGGCCGACGCTGCGTTCTCGGAGTCCATGTCCAACCGAATGGTCTTCTATTTGAAAGGCGACGCTGATCTTCCTTTGGTAAGCGTATTAACATTAATTCGAAAGAAATGTTTGAGGAGTTAATAATTCAAAGTTTGCATCGAATTGGATCTTTAACATTTCTTTTACGGTCGCTTGCGGGTAGCCAAGTTATTGCTTGAAATTATATGAGTATTTTGTTTATTTTTTCATGAAGAAAGGGATCATTGGATTTTTTTACAGTATTTACGATAATTTGTCGATATAAGTATAAAATAAGGAATTCATTGATAATATTTTTGTCCCCCCCGATTCACTTGCAGAAGTATGTTCCCAACATTGCCGAATTCTGAGAGCCGTTATGTGGAGGAGGGTTGGGTGAGCCGAAATGATTACTAAAAAGTCAGATAGAGTATACAGTTAATAAGAATTTTTGTGTTACCAGGTCGGGCGATTTCTTACATACAATGAAACGTAAGAAGTCGCAAGATCTGCCAACACAACCGTGGAATGCTATAACAGACTTTACCTCCTCGTGGTGCATTCTGGGTAACGCCAAAATTGTCTGTGTTAAACATTTGTTCTTTTCTATTTACTAATATTTGAGTTTGTTTAGGAAAAAAATGAACGGATGTACCGAATGCTTGAATTTTGTCTTGTTGTTATGAAAAATGTTCCAAAGAAAATTAGATAAATTCAAGTAATTACCGGTTTTATCATAACTCATTTTAGATGCAGAGAAACCGATATTTTGGAAAATGGAGCGAAACGCTCAATTTTTTAAATTCATTTAACGGTTCTACGCATCAAATTCTATCAAACCAAAGTCACGATGAATGACTGTAAAATTTCAATTACGGTAAAGAAGCTATCTCTCACTCCTAACGTTTGAAATTCGTCATAAATAGCCTAATCGACTTGTACACGGGGCAGATTAAAACGCCATAAATAATGCGGTGTGATCATCGCTTTATTAATTTCGAGGTCATTCCACTCAGCAACTTAACAGCCACATATTTATCACAGGAATATATTTATCACCCGCGCCAGCGTTACTCTTGTTATTGTGGCGCCCTACTTGTGGCGATTTCGAGAAGCGACAAATTATTTTTTTGCCGACCTTTCCCCACCACCGAAAGATTTGCGAAGTTTCCTGACCGTGATTCTGACCACGGTCTCACATACAGGTTCGAAACTCCTCCAAAATTCCGGTAGTGGGGGAAACCCAGCTAAATTTAAAAAAATCTTTCTTGAGGCTTTCGCTACTTGGCGCTGCTGCAATGGTTCAGAACGCAACCTCAATTTTTAAAGCAATTATAACCATTATAGCGATTTAAAACCGTCATACATACCGTATATCTAAATGGTCTAAATTCTCATTGTGATACTTAAAAAATGGTGTGCAAAATGTGAGTGCTTAGTTGAACAAGCATTTTCTGTCAGGAACACCGGAGCTCTCGGGTGCATTTCCCAATTAATTATGGTTTACATAAATAAGAGTAGAAATGCTGATAGCGATAACAGATTCGTTAGTTATTTGGTCGGGGCTGGCTCCGGTCGCTGCTCTGCAGCAGCTTTGACCATACGGCCATGGACTGAAACGTGTATAGAAAATCCTGAAAACATCCCTATAGTGATACATTAACATGGTTAATGTATCACTGGCCCTACAGTTTTTGTAACGGTGGGTTCCGAACCACCGGGAGAACACAGAAAAAAACACATAGAAAAAATTTTCCATTGGTGCCGGCGCCGGGATTCAAACCCGGGACCCGGGACCTTCCTTCTGCGTGGGAACCCGAGCACGTAACCCATGGAGATTAGAGTAAAGGAGCATAATCGCTTATGGCGGAATCGTCCCAAACGTGACCCGAAAAAGCGAGGAACGATCCGACGGTTTGCACCGCCTGTCGGCGCCACTTCTGCTCGGAACTCGCTGTGAAGTGTGGCGTTGGTGATGAAATGAAGTGAGCGGGATATAGACACATCTTGTGTCGCATGTGACGTAAACTTTACGCAGAATTTACGAAAACGAAATTCATCGTTTTTGGTACAATCTTTCGACGATTTTAAGAAAGGTGACGGAAAAACTAAAAAAAAGGCACAGTAAAACCATATTTTATAACCAGCAGGTAAGAAAAAAGTTTTCTGTTATAATTCCCGCATTAAATGTTAATTGAATTCAGGTTGTGATGCTATGTAGCGTCTATTTTCCACGCTCGGAGCCAGCGTGAAATTTTTCTTGCTGCTCGAGAGATTAACATTCATATCGAGAATTGCAATGCAAAAACTATATTAAATTTATTATTTTTTCCAGTTTGTTTCCGCGAAAATGGGCAAACTGTGCTCATATCCAGGATGTCGAACGGGAGGACGTGCCGAGAAAAAAAAACGATCGTGCATGGGATTGCGACAATTATGAATTTTAAGTGCATGAAACAAAACAATGCTTCGAAAGTGAAAAATGATTAAAATAAAGAATAAAGACACGTGCGTTTAGCTCGTGAAATAATCGTTAAACCGTGTCAATATCATACATTAGAAATTTCAAACAATCCAATCGAACTGTTTATACTCAAGGATGATCATTTCGATGATGATCGAATGGGCAAGATCCACGAATTGAATTCAAATGCTCGAAGCAAACCCGAGTTTTTTTGAGTTTGCTGCAGATGAACGATTCAAAATCACGGCGTATGTCACCGCGCTTGGTGGTCCCGAGCAGAAGTGGCGCCGCTAAGCGGTGCAATCCATGGGATCTTTCCTCGCTTTTTCCGACCATTTCTTTAACATTGTGATTGGGCTCCTTTACTCTAGTCTCCATGGTCTCTATCATCATTTGCTATCTCCGTCAACGGTGGTCAACGGTAACACAATTTCCCCTCTTTCGCTCGGGTCTTTCCGCCCGAGCACACTCTCTGTTTCGGGCTTTGGCCGCTACGGCGAAAAGGCGCCACCACAATTTGAGTGAAACCCGAGCGCTGGCCATCTCCCTGGATTTATTCATCTCTGGCAATAACAAATTAAATAACACGTTAAAGCGTTCGGATTGATGTTACAAACATTGACAAACGAGTTACAATCGATTGGGAAAAGAAAAGTTTGTAATTTTCAAACTTTTCCGGCTAATCTCACGGTCAAATTTTGATTTGTCAATAACAAATTAAATAACACGTTACAAACGTTCCGATTGATTTTACAAACAATTACAAACGAGTTACAATTGATTGGAAAAAGAAAGTTTTATAATTTTCAAACTTTTCCGTATATCTTCACGGAGGTATCGTTTACGCTGTATCAAAGAAGAAATATTTACATGGAAGAACAGGCAGAGATTAGAAGAGAGATGTACCACGGAGCCTGTTTTGGTGGTGGATGTTTTTGCAGCGCCACTACCCGTAGCGGCGAACCGCGAACTAAAAAAGGTGGATGTGAAACAATCGATGCTGCAGATTCCGGCCTACCGACTTGTGGATGTAAATTGTCGGTATTACAGTCCTCGCGAATGTGGACGTGAAAAAAAATGGCTGGCTTCCGGTTCTAAACAGCTGAGCCCGGAGGCTCCGCCCCGTGCACGTGGTGGACGAGATTTCGATGTTGTATATATATGACCAGGCCAGATTGACATTTCTTATATTTTTATAAGATGTAAGATCGAATAAATGTCAGATGTAGGATGAAATAAATGTCAGATGCAAGATGGAATAAATGTAAGATGTAAGCTGAAATAAATGTAAGATGAAATAAATGTAAGATGAAATAAATGTAAGATGTAAGATAGAATTAAATAATTTTTCATAATATTCGCTAGTTTAAATATATATATCGCGACACAACGAGGCATATGTGAGCATATACATGGACGCACGTTCACTCTCGTACACATTCACACGCGTTGTCTCTCGCTCCAGAGCAAGCGCTGATAGCGCTGTCTCTCTCGCATTCGCTGATGTCGTCAAGGACATCGTAGCTCGTCCGGCTATATCTATATTGCACTATCGCCTAAGGCCGAAGGATCCCCAACGCTCGTCGGGTCTCGCCTCGGGCATCCACACGCAGTCATGCACAGAACGGTCTAATAGAACGCTCGGAATTCGCCGAGAGTTACCGAACGTTTCCGATGTGCTTGCGCTCGACCCCAGCAAAACAGAATTTTTCGATTCTGTCTCGTCCGCAAGTTTCACGACGCTCTCCCCCGGAACCGCCACCCCCCTCCTTCCCGTACCGCCTGTATAGCGGGGTCCATACGACTTGGGTCCATGTTCAAATACGGGATCCGTGCCGTTCGGATCCGTATGGAAATATCAATGAATTCTTATTGTTCAATAATTAGTTACCAATTCATGACCATAATAAATCATTGTCAACCGTTGATCAATGAGAAATTTCTTCTCTTGTTCAAGTACTTATCACTTTTTTGCACTCAACTACTTGCATTGAATCAACTCGCAATTTATGAATTCATTATGTCATCGTTTCTCTGACTTACAAGGAAACCGCGCGATGTGTCTCCCTCCGATCTTGATAAAACTTTGCACGATTGTAGAGCAGGTCAAAATATTCGACACGTATTCTTTTTTATCTTCTGAGTCTCATATTTAGGGGGTGAAAACTGCCCTTGAAAATCAAGGGATTTTTCGTTTTTTGATTATAACTCGTGAACGAGGGGACATAGGAAGAAAGTTTCAATGAGGAGATTATTGCATTTAATACGCACTAGACATTCGGGATAAGAACGATCAATTGATTGAAAGAATTGACCATTATTTATTCAAAGAATGGGTTCTTTTTTTACATAATTCCGAGGGTTTTAGTCAATGTATACATGATGGGAAAATAAAGTTTACGTGTTTTTGGGTTTTTCAATATCTTGCATATATGGAGGTGTGAACCACCCTTGAAGTTTTCGATGAAATTGTAATTGTAATTGTTGTGCATAATTGGTAATTCCATTCGGAATATTTACGTCATTTCATGTCCGTAACAACTGTTCCATTATAATTGAACATTTAGAACTGCAATTGAGCAGACCGACCCGGTCAGAGACTGAAAACCACCCCTGAAAATCGTAGGATTTTTCGTTTTTCGCTTATATCTCGTAAACAGGATGAGATAGAAAAAAAGTTGCAATGGCAAAGTTACTGCATTTTACGCGCACTATATACATTGGTGATAAAAACGAACAATAAATTTGACCTATTGAATATTATTTTCTTTAAAAAATGGATTTTTTTAACATGTCTACGAGGGTTTTAGTTCGATCGGAATGTGACTTCGTCAATGTATGAATGATAGAAAAATAAAGCTTACATATTTTTGGCTCTATTCATATCTCGCCCTTAAGGGCGTGTAAACCGCTGTCGAACTTTTCGATAATATTGTACCATAATTGGCGATTTTATTCGTAATACAAAACCTCACAAAACTGTATCCAGTAAAATTAACCATCCGGCGAAAGATGTTTTATTAGGGTTACAGAAGGGCCAGAACCACGTTTTCTCGAGATTCAGTTCAGACGTATTTTTTAATTCTGTCGATATATCACACTGATTGTGAACAAAATGACGCATCCGTAAAGGTAAATGAAAAAATCACAAAAATGCTTCGGAAAAGAACACGAACGGATTATTCTACGGATTATATTTTATCGCTCGTGATAATCACTTCTGCCTATGAACGTCAACAACTTCGCGAGGTTGAATTTGAATCCATTGATATTTTTGAAATAAAATTTTCATCATCAGTGCTGAATGATAGAAATATTATTTTTTGAATATCAATAGATTCAGATATTTATAAGCTTTAGAACGGTGCTTACGAAAAGTTTCTAGCTTTCTTTGTCGCGAAGTTCTCGACGTTCAGAGGCAGACGTGATGTTTGCGAACGCGCTTCTTTAGTGGCTTCATAGTTTCCTCCAGTACTGTACATTATCGCGTATAACATTCATTTCGTTTAATATGGAAACGCATAATCCGAATGTACATTTGATACGGGCTGTCGCTAGCTCAGAATACGTTTCCAATTCCGCAACGACATAAGTACAGTTTTTGTAGGTTTTGTATTACTAATGAAATTGCCAATTAAGGTACACTATTATCGAAAGGTTCGAGAGTGGTTTACACACCCTTAAGGGCAAGTTATGAATGAAACCAAAAATACGTGAGCTTTATTTTTCTATTATTCATACATTCACAAAGTCACATTCCGATCGAACTAAAACCCTCGTAGACATGTTAAAAAACCCCATTTTTTAAATTAATAATATCCAATTGTTTAAATTTATTGTTCGTTTTTATCACCAATGTATAGTGCGCGTAAAATGCAGTAACTTTGCCATTGCAACTTTTTTCTGTTTCATCCCGCTTACGAGATATAAGCGAATAACGAAAAATCCTACGATTTTCAGGGGTGGTTTTCAGTCTCTGAGCGAGTCGGTCTGCTAAATTGCAGTTCTGACTGTTTAATTATAATGGAACACTTGCTACGGACATGAAATGATGTAAATATTACGAATGGAATTACCAATTATGATACAATATCGTCAAAAACTTCAAGGGTGGTTCACACCCCCATATATGCAAGATATTAAAAAACCCATTCTTTGAATAAATAATGGTCAATTCTTTCAATTAATTGATCGTTCTTACCCCGAATGTCTAGTGCGTATTAAATGCAATAATCTCCTCATTGAAACTTTCTTCCTATGTCCCCTCGTTCACGAGTTATAATCAAAAAACGAGAGATCCCTTGATTTTCAAGGACAGTTTTCACCCCCTAAATATGGGACTCAGAAGATAAAAAAAAAATACGTGTTGAATATTTTGACCTGCTCTACAATCGTGCAAAGTTTTATCGAGATCGGAGGGGGGGCACATCGCGCGGTTTCCTTGTTAGAGCAGAACCCATGACCATGAGTTTTTAATAATTTCAGCCAAAACTTGACTTTGATTTGGCGTTGACTTTTTTTATAATACGCTTATCAAAAAATGAAAGGACCACAGTACAGAACAGAATAGAACAGAGAACAGAGAACACAGAACAGTCGAAATTTGTCGAAATTTCAGGCATCTGTATCTCCGCGAAAAATAGTCGGATTCAGATAATTCACAGCTTCTTTATTAGCTTAAATCTTTGACTTTTCGAATCGAAGGTTAAACGATTTTTATCATGCCCTGCTGCTCTGTGCCAAGGGCCGAAATGAACAAAAAACGGTTGTCTGAATTTTTATGAAGATTCGAGGAGGTCCGTGGCGTTCGACAAATTTTTTACATAAAATGTATTAAAAACATTTGATAGCCTGTCTATTTCTATGCAAAATGCTTTTTGATTTATTGCTGTGCGATTTTTTTTTACCGAGTTATTCACTCCCAAAGCAAAAAACACATTTTTTTTCAAGCGCCTGTATCTCCTGAAATATTGATCGTACAACAATTGCTTGGATATCATTGGAAAGATAAAATTATCTCCTTAAAAATGCTCACACGAGATTTCGCAAAAAAAATTCCTTTCTTCGCAGTATTTACACTTCAAAAACATGTAAGAAAATGGCTAAATATTGGTAAATATTGGTAATTGTTTCTCAGTAAGGTAATCATAATACGGAAGTCGCGATCACACGCAAATGCAATCTTCCTTATTTGATGGTTCAAATCCAGTCAGGGAAAACCGTAAAGAACTTTTAAAAAAACCATTAAAGAAACAAAAATGTGTGCCCGACAGATGTTTCTAAATTTTACTAAAAATTAAAAAAAGAGTGTTTTAGGTTTTTAACCGTTGAGGATGTAGCAGCAAGAACCGAAAGAAATTTCGGAATTTTTTTTTATTCATGAAAATTAAAACAGGATTCAACTTTGAAACTTTGAAAAAAAAATTTTATTTTTTTTCCATTTTTCGAAAGTAAATATGTTCAAGAATGTTCGTCGAAGGCATATTATATGGCCCAGGCATCGCTGATTGAGGGTAAGATAATTTTTTCTACGATTTATCACTCATCCAAACTTTAAACGCCTTTTTCCCGAAACGACATTTTCAAGTACCGTGGTCGTGATAACTCAAAAAGTACTAAACCGATCCTTATGAAATTTATTGCACATATTCTATATGTTTGTACCAACCGACCTAACTACAATCAACTCAAAATTTTGATTGGAACTATTTTTTTATTGCAAAAAAAGACCCAAAAAACGCATTTTTTTTCGTATTTTAGCCGCCATTTTGTTAATTTTGCACGTATATAAAATATTCTAGTTAGGTCGGTTCCTGAAAACATATTGAACATGAAACTATTTGACTTTTTTGTTTCAAACCATCCGTCGGGAAGATTTCACGACCACGGCAACGGTACCTTCTTTTCGAGGCGTTGGCTTTAAACATATTTTTCGTGTACAAAACATGACAAAAATACATTTAAAAAAATTTTTTATGTACTTAAAGAGTGTATTTATCGAACATTTTAAACCTCATATGGATATCTTTAATAGTATTCTCAGAAAAAATTCACGAAAATAGCGTTTTTTTCATGGTTTAAAAGTAGAATCCTGCCTTAAGAATCTAAAAAATGCTCTGATTCATAAAAGATGCATAATTTTTTTGCAGAGATTCAGTGATTTAAAGAATTTTGGATCTTTTTTATCAATGAAAATGACGAAAAAAATATCCCTCAATTGGGCCAAACATTTGACAGCTGCGAACCCGCAGAAAAAAATTCGTATTAACTCGGGAATAGGCACGATTGTTAATGACAGTATTAACTAAGAAATGCTAGGTCCACATTTGAGATTTTGAGATTTTTACACAATGGCGGCTACATAACGAAGCGAAGAGAGAGAGCTATTTTTAAGTGTATGTTTTTGAAGTGTAAATACTGCGAATAAAAAATTTTTTCTTTCAAAATTTCGTATAAGCATTTTCAAGAAGGTACGTTTATCTTTCTTATGATATGTGAGCATTTGCTGTACGATCATTATTTCAGGAGATACGGGCGCTCGAAAAAAAATGTGTTTTTTGCTTTGGGAGTGAATAACGTAGTCCGAAAAAATCGCACAGCAATAAATAAAAATGCATTTTGCACAGAAATTGACAGGCTATCAAATGTTTTGAATACATTTTCGGTAAAAAATGTGTCGAACGCCGCGCACCTTCCCGAATTTTCATAAAAATTGAGACAACCGTTTTTGTTCGTTTCTGCCCTTGGCACAGAGCAGCAGGGCATGATAAAAAATGTTCAACCTTTGATTCTAGAAGTCAAAGATTCAAGCTAATAAACAAGCTGTGAATTACCTGAATCCGACTATTGTTCGCGGAGATACAGATGCCTAAAATTTCGACAAATTTCGACTATTCTCAAGTGGTCCTTTAATTTTTTTGACGAGTGTATAATCACCGGACTGGTCTGTTGAATAAAATTGAATTTGATCTTTATGTTCGAGATGGCAACATCATCAAGGTGTCTGATCGCCACGCAGGAGACCCGGGTTCAAATCTTGATTAATGGTGGATTTTTTTCCCGGTGCAACTGTCGTTTTTTATTGAATAAAATCTAGAAATAGTCGGGTACAGAAAATTGTAAGACACATTCAAGATCTTTCAGGATCTTTTTATTTTATCTTTGAAAGTAAATATCTCGTGACCCAACGGTTGAAGTAACACGGTCCTGAAACATTTTTCGTTTGTCCAACGAATTTTCGTATTCGACTATTTCTAGGTTTTATTAAATCAAAAAAACAGTGAGATCGAAAATACATTTTTTGTGGTAATTATTTACTTTCACGGCTTTTCCGAATTCTACAGTTTTTTAAAATTTTTCTTTTTCGAAAATGTTTGTTTGGTTCTCTACATGAAGAATGAGGTGGGGGAGGTCAGAAAATGTTATCAAAAATATATTTTTTCACGTATTTTCGAAATTAACCCCTTGCCGGGCTTTAACCAGTCTGACTCGTGATGAAATTTTTGGGCTAAACATGAATATAACGAGCCAGGCTCGTGAATAGATCGTCGGGCCAAACGTAAACATCACGAGCCGAGGTCGTTCACAGGTAGTCGGATCAAACATAAACATCGCGCATCAGTCTCATTTGTTTCCCACGCGTTGACGCGTAACACTTGGGCCCGATTTTCGTCGAGCTAAATCGGGGGGGGGGGGGGGGGAGGGGGTTGTAAAACTCGTGGGCAAGATAAACCGTTCTGTGCATGACTACGTGTGAATGCCCGAGGCGAAACCCGACGGTCGTTCGGGAACCGTCGGCCTTCGGCGATAGTGCAATATAGATGTAGCCGGACGAGCTACGATGTTCTTGACGACATCGCCGAATGCGAGAGAGACAGCGCTATCAGCGCTTGCTCTGGAGCGAGAGAGAACGTGTGTGAATGTGTGCGAGAGTGAACGTGCGTCCATGCATATGCTCACATATGCCGCGTTGTGTCGCGATATACATATTCAAACTAGCGACTATTATGAAAAATTATTTAATTCTATCTTACATCTTACATTTATTTCATCGTACATTTATTTCAGCTTACATCTTACATTTATTCCATCTTGCATCTGACATTTATTTCATCCTACATCTGACATTTATTCGATCTTACATCTTATAAAAATATAAGAAATGTCAATCTGGCCTGGTCATATATATACAACATCGAAATCTCGTCCACCACGTGCACGGGGCGGAGCCTCCGGGCTCAGCTGTTTGGAACCGGAAGCCAGCCATTTTTTTTCACGTCCACATTCGCGAGGACTGTAATACCGACAATTTACATCCACAAGTCGGTAGGCCGGAATCTGCAGCATCGATTGTTTCACATCCACCTTTTTTAGTTCGCGGTTCGCCGCTACGGGTAGTGGCGCTGCAAAAACATCCACCACCAAAACAGGCTCCGTGGTACATCTCTCTTCTAATCTCTGGAACAGGTCCCATGTTAGATTTTGGCACGAAAATGTAGTGTCGCGTTTCGCCTGTAGTCAGCGCGCCGGTACATCGGTGAGACCAACACACAGAAAGACCTCTAGGCCCCGCCTCCCCCGTCATCTCTCTTGCGCTCGCGATATTGCGGTATAACGATTGCTTTCTCGCACTTATGCGGCGATGCTCTTGTTGGACCGCCCAACAACCTCATTCCCGTTTCCCGCACGAAGAATTGTATCGGCTCCTGTCGGCTACACTCGGCTGACCGTCTGTCGCTCTTCTTGCTCGCCCCAGAGCGGTGGAAACTATCAGCTGACTACTTGTAATCTTTGGAAGATGCATGTGTAGGACCCAACGAGCACGATTTGAAAAATCATTATAAAGGTTATATAGAAAAACAAAATAAAAGGGCAGAAAAGCGTGTGAGTCCGCCGATAGCTTCCACTCCAGCAATGAGCTTCCAACGTTCCAACGCGAGTTGGATCAGGACCGATGAGAGAGGGCGAGCAGAGGAGGATCACACGAGACAGACTCGGTCCGCCGCTTAGCTTCCACGCCGGCTAAGAGAGAGACGGGTAAATAGCTTCCAACGCGAGTTGGAGTGGGACCGATGAGAGAGAGAGTGCGAGCATATGAGGATTTCCCGAGACTGAGTCAGTCAGTCAGTGTTCCGCTTAGCTTCCACTCCGGCTAAGAGGGAGACCCGTAAATAGCTTCCAACGTGAGTGGGAGCGAGACCGAAAAACGGGAGTGGAAGCAAGCGAGGATTGCACGCGACAGAGTCCGTCCGCCGTTTAGCTTCCACGCCGGTTGAGAGAGAGACCAGTAAATAGCTTCCAAAGCGAGTTGGAGCGGG
Source organism: Sussaba pulchella (assembly GCA_963971145.1). Taxonomy (NCBI): domain Eukaryota; kingdom Metazoa; phylum Arthropoda; class Insecta; order Hymenoptera; family Ichneumonidae; genus Sussaba; species Sussaba pulchella. Next base: position 8,545,387 of record OZ020165.1, read on the forward strand.
ACCGATGAGAGAGAGAGTGCGAGCATAGGAGGATTGTGCAAGACAGAGTCGATCCGCCGCTTCGCTTCCACGCCGGCTAGAGAGAGACCCGTAAATAGCTTCCAACGTAAGTGGGAGCAGAACGGCGATTAGGCGGAGCAAAGCCAGATATAGAGAAGGGAAAGAGTAAACATATGAGAGGTGCACGAAAAAGAGAGGGTCCGCCGATAGATTTCGGTCCGGTAAGAGCGAGACCCGTAAATAGCTTCCAAGGCGAGTGGAAGCAAGACGAAAATGGGCGGAGCGAAGCCAGATAGCTGTGTATGCGTGCACATAGATAGGTGAAACAGCGCCAAAATCCGTCGGTGGCTGGAAGCGCAACCCTCCGTGGAAGCGAAAAATCGTGCAAACGGCGCCCATAAGACCTGTGCTTCCATGTAAATCTTTCTTCTTTGGCTGTATGTATCGATAGGTGGGAATACCAACCAGGCGAGGCAAAAAATATTCATGTCGTTGGCATGATTGCTGTAGTAATCGGCCTCAGCCAATCAGAGCGAGGGACGAATTTTCCAAAGAACGCAGACTCGATTAGCATTGAGTTTCCGACCACTGCCCTGGGCAGAAAGGAAACATTCTCTTTGACGGTCTGCCTGTGACTGTCAAAGAATTATCCGTCTGTTAAAGTCGCATAGAACGTAAATAATGAACAAAAATATTTATTCGGACGAACTCCGCACTTAAGAAATTAAATTTTATTTTCCAATCTAACAGTTGACTGCTAGATTTCCAACGTAGGACACCGATTGACGCTATACGAACATAAAGGTTGAAGGGGGTAAAGTTTATGTGGCCACCTTGACACAAATGTAAAGATGTGCGTGGAAGTAAGCGTCTAATGTCGATAACGATGGCGCTCTCCGATGATGTGAATTAAAAATGTAGTTTTCCAAATGGAAAATGGGCTGCCTAAAAGAGGACAGGTTGTACATGAAGAATAAAAAATCGTTAGTTATGGAATGATAACATTCGCGTTTATTATCATTCGAAAATCGTACGGTTACTTTACAGTCACACCAATCATCGTAATAATTAAGATATCGTTATTATCTTCTAACTTTGTTTTCACGATAAACGTCAGTGTTGTGTATATCAAAAGTCGGTACAGACTATACTTCGCACACGAAGGTTTATCATACTGGGGGGGGGTCATCAGAGTACATGGAAGATCCATTTAACATAATGGTCCATCGTACATCTACAGAAAGAAAGAAGAAAACGAATCGTGTAATTTTTCGTTCGATTTCACAACCGTCGTGGACCATGAAAAACTCGCGCGGCTCTACCTAATTATTGAACATTCATCCTAGAAACGTTATTCCGCCGTTCAGCCGACGCGGAATACGAATAGAAATAAGTGAAAAGAGGAACTCGTTCCGTTGCTCTTCAATTTCCAATATTAATTTTTTTTTATTATACCCAAAAATTGAATTTGGAAAACATAAGATTTCCTTTCTTTTTGTTGTTTTTATGCTAACTATACACATCGCTAATAAAGTTCGAGTCTTCGATGATCCAACGGCTTAATGCTTGGACGCCTAAAGAAATATACTCACAGACGCGCTATCGCAAACGCGCATACATACTCTTCCGCTCGCACCACAATTCATAACGTAATAAAAACAGTAAAGCTTACCGCGATAATGACGCATGTGATCGATACAATATTGCGGAAGTAGAGTCTAATATGTACATGACTGTCACTTGCGTATTCATTTTTTCATTATTTTTTTTTTTCAATTAATAAAGATGAACGGATATCGAGGGTGTGCTACGTCGAATGAAAGACAAAAAAACCGTCCGTTAAATACCGAGGAATTAAATTTTTTAATTCGTTATCTACGTGTCACTTCGGGTCGGAGCAGCAGTAATGAAATAAAAATGGATTCAACCCGATGGCAATGGTAACATGAAAACGGGCGTTGGCCGTCATAACCGATGATCCAACTGGAATGGTCAGTTCGGGGTATACAGCGATACTGGGAAGAGACGTTGGCCGGTAGCAGGCAAGAGTGGACAATTTCCGGCGCGTACGATCGGTCGGAACGCAAAAAGCAATAAAATAATAAAAAATTATAGAATAAACTCCACGTGTATATGAAATGATAGGGTTTATGCATCAGTCTCTTTACATAAGCGGAATAGAATAACATTGAACGCGAAACACAGGTTCTACGAGAAATTCCATGGGACCCTGATAAGTTCGATAATTGGCCACGCAATCGAATCGTTCGAATCGTTTGAATCGTTGCAGGCCCACGGATGGCTCGTTGAATGGGTTGCTTCTAAAAACTAGTTTTACTTCGTAAACATTATTATACGAGAAAAAACTGTTAATCTATATTATAAACATGAAAATATCCGTTTCGTTATCCCGACGAGGTCTTCGCAAGGCCCGCACGTTCATTCTTCAATCATCGTGTCGTCGATTTACGCGATGCAGTGAAAGATTAATTACGCTTATTCCCAAACGTTTTCTCATATTGTTCATCGGACGTCGGACATGCGCAACGGGACGAGTGACGATAATACAGTGTAGTTGTGACACTTTATACAATCCATTTGGTCAATTCTGCGAAAAACTTTGCGAAAAACGATCGTTCGCATTTACGTTTGTCTATTGGTAAATGCGTTTTTTTCTTTTAACTGAAACACCTTGAATTTCAGCATACAATATTGAAATATGTTGTGTAACTTACATATATCTTACTATCCACATGTGGTTCCGTGAACGGGTAATCGTGTTTTATTGATAGTTTCAATGTTAAGACGTTAAGTTAAGTGATTAAATTTCATTCAACAACCAGTTTACAGTATAATTACTTTCTCCATAAAACGATCTGAGTTATGTACAGGGGACCCATTAATTAATTACCACAGCATAATTTTTCGCGAATAACGTTTCGGAATCTGATCAATATTTGCAAATTTTTCCGCAACAATTGAATTATTTGACAATAATAACATTAACTGTTAGTTCGATCAATGATTTGATAGTACATTGAAAATATTTGAAAAGGTAGACGCACGGGACCGTCGTTCAATTATAATTACCAAGCAATAATAATAAGATGTATGTTGAAATAATGTGAAGACTTTTTTGTTGGACAATACGACTGTTCGACGCTGTTAAACCGAATTGAATACGATATAAATATTGTCTTCGGATTCAGAAAGGTGTTACAAAATTTTAATCGTAATTGTTTACAATTAAACTGTTTGGTGAAACACAAAATTAACCCGTTCATCATTGGAACGGCAGGATTAGTTATTTCGTATACGTGTTTGTTAAAAAGAAAACAAAAATTAAGCCAACGGACGTCAACAAAGAAATTTCGTTTGTTCATTATCGCTACTTAATTATGTCACCGTCATTATTTTTCACTCGCGCCCTCTTAGTCTTTTGATCCGTAAGTCTCACACGACATCGCATTACAAACATACATGTATAACTATGCGTATCTATATATATATATATAATCTTATAATTAGAAATCGATATATTTACATACGATACTGGCAGTAATTTTTCTTATTTCTCTAATTTCTCTCAGTTTGTCCGGATGCGTTAATCGTACACGCGCGATATTTCGTTTTATTGAGCAGAAATGAAACCAGTTCAAATAAATCGATGCCAACCGATTATAATTCATTGCCGTTGCGTTACATTCAATTAACGAATACACAAATGGAGATCGTCGTAACTCTATTTGGGCATTCGGTTAAAATAAATTTGGGTAAGAACACCCAGAACCGCATACATTTTTGGGCATATTACTAAATTCGTACGATCGTGTTTGCGAGTTGATCGATGAGAAATTAATTAAATTGGCGATAAACGAAAAAAAAAAAAATAATAATAATTGGACGTCGACGCTGTCGAGTTTACATTTTTTTTTTTTTTTGGGATAACCGATAAACGGTTAAATAAACGAGAAATGTTGGAATTACGTAAGTAAATAACGATCGGTGTAAAAATGCATCCTAGTGAAAGCGTTAGCTGACTATATTGGTTAATGTAACATAAATTATGAGTTTGGCAGTGTTTATTTACGGCTTTTCTTCCAATATCACTTGGATTTATTTTCTCGCACGACAGGAAAAAATATCTATGCGTCTCGATCTATCTTTCGGCCTATAGTGCGGTAACACATAGCGCCGGATAAACGTTTTTTTTTTTTTTTTGAATTAACAAATAAATTAGCCGCGTGTACAAGTGTAACGTAACACATCTTCCCGAGATCTTCTCGTGAGCCGCACTATGGAAGCGAACCGAAGTCTTCGGGCCAAATATTTTTTTCTTCTTTGTTATTTAATTCATTCTTCATTCACTTATTTATTTATTTTTTTAATAATTATCGCACAATGTGCCCTGAGTTAAATGCGCATTCGAGAATTTCCGTCGCTCGTTCCGTACCGAGAAATCGAAATAATCACGAGTGAAAATTTTTTCTGGTCGCATGTTCAAAAAAATAATTAATATTACTCGCTTGAAATGATCATTGTAAATATGATCGATAAAAATTGTAAATAAACTCGTCATTTGGACAATTTTGGAGAAATTGTCGTGACGAGTGAAAAAGGTGGAAGTCAGGGGTCAATTTACCCTGCGACTTTGTCACCCGACGGGAAACAATAACGCAGTAAATGAAGAAACCCTTACAAAGTTTCTAATAAGCTCTTTTTCATGTTAAACGTTGCACGTGCACTCCGCAATGTTCCATCAAACTTTTTTTTTTTTTTCTTTCGTTAGGGACGTCGAAGAATACACGAATTACGATCGAAGGTACAACCGACGTAGAGATAACGCCCTTAATCAATTCAATCAATTAGCAACTACGGATCCATTCGAAAAATATAGACATTATCTTGTCTCTCTCGCTCATTGGTTTTTTTTTTTTTGTACACTCTACAATAATCGACCAAAGCACTTTCCATCGACGGATGAATTTTTGTTAATTCTGTCTGAATCTAAACGTATGTGAACGCGCAGTTATTCTGGATTAAGAAAATTTTTCAAGTGACGCAGTGCAAAATCGTCACCGTTCGCACAAACCGCATTTAGCTATTTTTCCGTTCCATTCCGTAAATTCCGTTGGTTAGACTCTGGAAGTATGTTTCATCAATTTAGTTGAAGACAGTTTAATCAAAATCCTTTATGTCATTAATTGCAGAAAAATGGAAATTGAAGAATATTTTCAACCTAGTCATCGTGTTGTTATTATTATTATTATTTTCAAATTCCAAAAGATTTTTATAGAAATTTTGATTGTTTCAATTTTCGATAAAATTTACAAAAATTTGAATTTATCAATCTGTCAAGCGTAAACATTTTTTGGACGAATCGACGATTTTGGATTGCGTTGCCGACAAAGTTTCTTCATCAATAAAGATCTATCAGCGCAAATTATTGATCGAGAGTTAAGTAACAGTAATTTTTAGAGTGACATGAAACTGATAAGTATTTCGTCTTTAGTCTTGTATTTGTAGTGAGCAATACTACATTTGTATATATAATGGCTTCGGTGAATCCGTATCGTCACGACGATACGGTGATTGAAACATCTCCAGTCAAGATTTTAATTCGCAGAAGCGAAGGATTAACCCTAGGACTGTATTGAAAAATAACCTCTGCGGGGCTTATTCTGCTTCGTTCAAATATTTTCATTCTCGTTACTGAATCCCTAACAAACGATTTTTACGTTACAGCGTTGAGTGATCGGTAACAATCATCTCCGTAAATTGCCGATGTACTAAAAAAAACGCCACGTTTGAGCCGTCGGAACGCTGCCGGCCAATCTCTCCGTTGGATATAAACATTTTCGTGCATTCGAGCGTTTCGGCCGGCGTGGCTAAACGTCCACTTGGTTTAATCCAATAATTACTATGCTACATTATTTACAATTGAAAATAAACGTCGTTTAATTGCTCACGTGAGACTCCGGCGAGTCTCTACGTAATTCACATATTTTTTTTTTTAAGTAACCTTTCCACGATTACGTGAAGGATTTCTTGGTTGGTTCTAGGAACTTGCGAATTCTTTAAAACCCAGTTAACGTTGTAGAATTACGCGTGTGGCCATTGTAAATGTTGAATTAGTTGAATGAATTCATGAATTTTTTTGAGTGTTTGGAGAAAGAGAGATTGTAAATATTGTTGTTTACAAGGAAAGTTCATTTTTAAAAATTTGAGCCATCTTCATTTCACTCGTGCTCCAACAATGCTGTAGTCATAATTAAAAACCGTATAACGATCGTATAAAATCGTCAACACCTGACAATGTTGATTAACTGTTCTTCAATGGATAGAACATTCGACGCGAAACCGAAAAATTGAGAATGATATGTTACAACCTCATCGACGAATCCAATATGCGTGTACCGATAATTCATAACGAGACATTTTTTTCTATGTACCGAATGTCAGAGGCGTAACTGTATCGTTCATCGTGCATTCGGTGGAACGAAAAACAGAGATGAAATAAAAAGTTCATCGGCCAGCAACGAACCCTGTTGACTGGAAATACGAAATTTGAATTTCCGAAGCCGTCGGCCCGACGAACACACGTTACGCGTAATGGATTAATCGTTTGAGGTAACGAGATGCGCGAGAAAAAAAAAAAAAAAAAAAAAAAAAAAAAAAAAAAAAAAAAAAAAAAAAAAAAAGGATCGAATTTTAACCCTCCGTCACGACCGATCACCCGACCGATTTAACCATGAACGCATGGACCGCCACGGACGTTACTGTAATTTTGTATTCGCTTCTTTTTCCATTTATCCGAAGAAAACGCGTGAGTGAACGTTAAAAAAAAAAAAAAAACAACTGCTATGTCTTACCTAAAGAGAAACGAATCCACGTGTTCAATAACCAAATTCGCGTTTTCCACTCTCGTTCGACCGAACGTAAAAAATTTACGAACGTGAGATCGATCGTCACACGATGTTCGATCGTTCGGTACCAAAACCAGCAACCCCGTACCGTCGCACAAATGCGTTATCCGCCGATAATGATGAGCCGACGAGGGGTTAGGTATTCGGACCTTCCCACTCGATAAGATACTGCATCTGACCGTTCGAACCTATTCTCTTAGCTTTAACGACGTATTTTTCGCCAGACGCTATTCTATTGGCCGCACCGAAATACATGTTCACGGACGATTTGAGATCGTCCATCGATATATCCGGAGCATTTTGTTTGACCGGTGAACATTTGGGAGAATTCGTAACGCTGTTTTTCTTCGGTTGTTGAAGATCCGGCGGTGGTAATTTTTCATTGCTCTGACGTTGTCTCAAACGTCTTCCGTTTAGGGCGTAATCCACGCAATTGCCAATTTGACTGTTGGCCGTGGGGTTCGTTGTGTTGAACGAACTTCGCAAATTTCTTACGAATTCGTTTTTCACCTCGATGTTACGAGCCGGCAAAATTGTCGCGGTTTTGCTAGCGGTCGCTTGAAACGGGGAACGTTGTTGGTGCTGTTGTTGAGGCGGACGACCACGACGATGTTGACGTCTTCGTTTGACTTGACCATTTCTGTCGACTATTATATCTTTTTCCGAAAGTTGACGTTTCGTCGGTCGAATTACGGGCGGTTGTGATATCACGGGGGTCAATGGCAACGGTAAAGTTATCGGGCATTGATTGTAAGCCAACGACGCAACGTTCGACGTCGCAATCGGTCCCGTTGACGACGGGGTTCCGAGAATAACGTTGAGATTTCTGAACGGATTGTTTTTGCCTTCAAAATCTTTCGGAGGTGGTATAAAAGAATCGAGAGTTCCACGAGAACTCGTCTCGTCGCCGCTCGTGTCTGCCGGTGTCGAAGGCGGTAATTGATTCGTCAGATCCACGGAACTTGGTACCGAGAGTTCCGACATTCCGGATGTCGGAGCGGGTGGTGTGGGAGGACCGGAAACCGATGTTGGCGGAGTCGGTGGCAAATCCGTAACTTCCGGAGCACGCGTTTTACTCTGTATGAAAAAAAATATAAGTCGGATCACAAACTTGTGAAATATAAATTTAATCATCGTGCGCGTAATTTTTATTTTGTCACGTGCAGATTGAATTTGTTGGAAAGAAAAATTTTGAATGAAAAAACGATCGATTCGATGACAATTTCGTTTACTGATTCGGAATTCGTAAAATCGCGTTTGCAACGGAGACGATGAGATTGGCGGATTAAACAAGAACGAAAATTGTTTGAAATTATAAAGATTATCCGAATGATTCGGTTTTTTTTTTTTTTTTTTTTGGTTTTTTTGTTGTTTGTTTCAGTTACCGAACGACAAATTAATGACATACCTTTGCAATGGCGTTCTTCAAGAGCTTCCGAGCTTTTCTATACCTAGCTTCTCTCACACCTTGAGTCTTGACCATCGGATTATCCACGACGAGGCCTTTTTCTCTCTTCTTATGTTTGCGCAACATACGTTCCCGCGAGCTTCCCAAAGCCATGAGACGTCTTCGTCGTTGCAGACTTAATTTCGGAAACGGAAATGATTTCTTGACGAACCCCCCACCGCTGTACCTGACGCGCGACGAAGCACGAGAGTTAGCATTCTTACGAAATTAACGATTGATCGATCGAACTATTTTAAGTTGAACCACGTGGTTCGGGGACTCACCTTTCTCGCAATGCTTGAGTCGTTGGCGGCTGAGGACTCGGACTCGAACATGATCTCTGCTCGGCTTCGGTATTTTGATATATAGTCCCACGCATCACGACGTCCGAAGGATTAACGGCAATTTCGACATTTTCCGCTGGCGCTTGTTTCAAGACGTTCAATTGTTTCGTGCCTTCCGGTAAACGCCCGGGACTGGAAGAAAAAACAAATGTAATTATGAAAATTAGGATGGGAAAAAATAAAAAATAAAATATTGTCGTCCAACTGGTTGAGAATAGAATTTCAACGATTGTGACTTAATAATTTAATTTAAAAAAAAAAAAACGTATCGATTTTGCGAGTGAAAAAAAAAATTCCCTAGCATTTTTGGCAACTGCAAAATCAACCGAAAATATTAACGGTTGAATTTGGACAGCTTTACAACTATAAAGTCGACCGTAAAAAAGAATCCTAATGGTTGATGCAACCATTTGGACAGCTTTGCAACTATAAAGTCAACCGTAAAAAAGAATCCTAATGGTTGATTCAACGGTTGTTTCAACGCAGGATGGTTGACTTTCTAAGATGAACAGTTGAGAAGCTGTCCAAATTCAACCGTTAAACTTTTACGTTGACTCAACTGTCTTTTCAAACGGTTGACCAAAATGACAGGGTTGGAACGCGAAAAAAATGTGAATATTCGTATTTACTAACCCATCGGGTAATGGAAGGTATTGGAGTCTTTTATTAGCTCCCCAACACCTTCGCAATACGGAATCGTCTATGACGCCACTGGAAGGCAGATTAACGACTGGACACGGCGGTGGTAACCTCACCCGAAGCCCCCATATAGTCGTGCGTTTCTTTATCTCACGACCGCACTTGAATCTGTTTCTGTTGTTCGTCAATATTGCCAGAATGGAATCTCTTCGAATTTGTGGTGTAACGTCTCGAACCTGAAATTGAATCAAATAAAAATTCCATCAACGATCTTTAAATATATTCGTGTAATCAAACCCAATAATACGATTTTTCAATCAAGACTGTTATTAATTAATAATAAAGATAATATATCGTAATAAATTTGTGTGGAAGGTTAAATTATGAGTTCTCACCCTCGCTGGCAATTGTAGCGTATTCCAGTTGTCGTTAGCGTACGGGATTATCACGGTATCGAGATCGTAGTACTTCTTTGCGTTGTAAACCGTCAAATTATACAGCATAAGGTGAACGAGATCTACCCACTTCAATTCCAATCTTCTTACAAATTCTTTTCCATAATTGCACATTGAACAAACAAATACGTAGAACCTATCACCGCTGTACAACGGATAGGTCAAACAACTGACGCATTTTTCGTGGAACCACTGTTTGCAACGTGCGCATTGCAACATTTGCGTGTACCATTCACCGTTCAAACCGCAGTAACAGTAAATCTGTTCGGCGTTGACTCGATGATGAGCATCCCAACTCAACATCTCAGGCTGTATCTCAAAAAAATATCGATCAATATGCGATAATCTTGGGGCTAATACACGTGTATTGACAAAAACAATATTGAGAGGGAGAAGTAATTAATGGTACAGAGTACACGAGTATGTGACCAATTGTCATTAAAAAAATCATAGTTTATCAAACAGTTTGAATAGCATTAGTCGACAAAATTTTTTCCCAACTAAATCTATCGCCCTTAACGTATTTGAATTTATCAGTCATTTATATAAAATTCATTGAGAATTCTTAACTATAAAAAGTTATTTTCTAAATCGTGCTTATTCGCAGAGAAAACGTTATTTTTAATTTTTTTATATTTCCCAAACTTTCCCTGACGGACGCCAGTGACGTGTACCGTGTGACTGCATTTTTTAAATACTCACGTCATACGGCAGTTTAGTCGTGTCCTCAGGCGGCGGCTGTGGCTGATCTCTGCCGCTGCAGACTTTCCTGATGTTCGCTTTTACCATGGAATTCTTTGGCTCTGTTGGGTCCCTGCTTCTGGGTTGACAGTCCACGCATCGTTTGCACATCCAATGCGCATCCAAACCACTTTCCTGCTTTGGTATTGGTGGCTGCGTCAAAATAAATTATGTTTTAAACTCGAGCATTCAACGTACGTCCATCCTAGCAAAATAAGGTAACAAAGTAGCAACAAAAATCCAATACCAAAATTCAGCTTTTAGGTGTTAGAAAGAATAAATGACATAATTGGAGGTAAAAAAAACTTTATCCTTTTTTTTTATTGCCCAGGAGTTTGATGTTCAATGTAATAAATTTAATTGTGAAATTTTCCATTCCTCGTGTTTAATGCAAGACACGTTAAGCTTAAAGCAAATAATATTCTCTACACTGTTTTGACAGTGGTAACATATGTACCTGGTGACAGAGCTGATGATAGCCCCGACCGCATTTGTCACATACAATTATGTCGTTGTCGCTCTTAGGTTGCGACTTCTTGCATAGTACGCACATGACATCGCAATCGGGCATTGCCAATTTGGTGAGCTCTTTGACCGAAGACCAAGATGAGGTATTGTCCAGGAATTTGACCAGACATTGTTCTCTGGTCAAATTCACCTCGACAATGGTACCGAGATAATACTTTCCATCTTTGTGCTGCAGCAGCACATCCTCGCCATGCGTAAAACCAAGTCGCTGCTCCCTGGTTGTACTGTCCGGCACTGCGAGACTATCCTCGGTTTCCAGCATTTTTCAAATTGCAGCTTTGAACAAAGACACAATACGCTACTTTTCATTCTCAAAATACGGACAAACAGTCTGCCTTGTTATTCGAATTTTCATTCCCTCTAAACAAAGTAAATAACATTGGGACTGTTTTCTCCAATTGCATATAAATAAGGAAATAGAATTCGAATATTCGACATTTCCATAAACACGCTCACATATTAGATACCATCGAGTTTTGTCTTTTTTTTTTTTTTTTTTTTACTCGTGTATGTCTCCTTATGTCCGAAAATTTGAGTTCGTTTTACCTTCGTAATCTCGCGAGAAGTTTCGCTAACGTCAGATCTTAAAACGCGAGTTTAACAACGTCTCGACTAACACGAAACGATTATCCGGAAAAAGCTCAAAAACGAAAGAGTCGACGGTAAACTTGACGGTCCTCCATGCAATTTCCGAGTTCCGCAAACGGTCCGAGAGAAGAATGGCTAGCCCACGGAGAGGAAGAAAGAGAGACGGAGGGAGGGGCAAAGAACCAACAAGATTGTTCCGCGCCCCCCCCGCTCCTCGACCCAAAGGAAAGAAAGAATAAATAAAAATGTCAAAGTTCGGTCCCAAATAGTCAAGGTCCGAAGACAATCTACGATCGTCGAAGGGACCGAGAACGTCCGATGAGGTTGTAAACAAATGAGCGTCGTTGCGATTGTTAGATAGACTGCGCCCATATCATCGGCATCTCATCGGGGAAAAAAACCAGTTGATACTGCGATGTCCCGGGAAAACGGGAGCACACACACACACACTCAAAGAGCACAGAGGACAAATAAATGAATAACCATTCGGAACTTATATATATATATATATTTATCGCTGGTATCTCGAGGGACCCGTCGCGATGCCATTTGTTTCAAGATTAACGTTTAAAAGGACGCACACTCGTGAGACGATGAGGATTTCCTCTCGAGTATGAAAAGAGAAATAAAAACGGGGCGATAAATCGAAAACACAAGGAAAACGTAACAAGTCCCGGAAATGTCTTGGCTAGGCACCGGGTGCTCGGAGTAACTTCTGACCGACGATGGTCCGCTGTCGCCATCGATAAAGGTGAGAACGGAGCCCGGTTGTGAGCATCGTAAGTGGTATTACCGGAGGATATAGTTCTTTACCTCGGCTTTATCGGCCAGGCTGATTGTCTCTCAGGACAGCACCGCTTTATCCCACATTTTCCTTAGCAATCAGGACGGCCATTACGACAACTGTGCAGAGCCCCGCGACGGTTCTGTCCGTGTCGTGGTGCTGCCGGTGTCCAACTCCAACGATGCCACACACTGGGCCGCCAGAAAATCCGCGCGGCAAAAAAAAAAAAAAAACCCGGGCAATGTCGAGATCTGAATACCCTCGTGATACACGAAGTTACGCTCCTGCATGTGATCATTCACGCGTCGACTATTGCACAAATCTGAACGTAAATTTGCGATTTGGAACTTCCGTTCCTTGCTGGCCGAAACCGACTGCAAATCATGGTACGTCTTGTGATTTCGAATCGACAACGGTCGCCATGTTTAGTAAGCACAGTTGGCTAGGGACTGCGGACACTGCGGTGATCAAGCCAGTCAACCCGGCTGGAACGACGGTTCAGTGACGTATCTGTGAAGATCCAGGGCCCTCGTCACATGAACGCTGTTTTTATACTATACATGTGACAAATATGAATTGAGCCGATTGAGCCTGAAGAATATTTTGAAATGCGTCGAATGAAGCCGCAGAGGTCAAGGGGAATCGCGTGGCAGCCATATTTGAACGTCAGATTTAGCCATTTATCCAAATAATATGTATGTATACATTAGGGTGTTTGAAAAAAATTTCTTTTGTTTTTCGAACGGGCTCCACCTGGAATAGTTAGTTTAGATAGAAAAACAAATTGTGGCACACGGCAAGCATTCTGCGTTGAGCGGAAGGCAGTGCTCAATTGATTTTTCTTTTTTTTTTATTTACTCAATTAATGACAGATAATTGTTATTGAAGACATTTTTTTTGCGCTCACAGCTTCTAGGGGATCAGTTTATGTCTGAAACAGGGATCTCTTAGAGTCTCAACTCTTCAGTTATTTAACACAGCCAAAATCATAAAAATAATAATATTACTCAGACTTTAATACTTACCAGTGAATATAAACTGATGATTTGGAAAAATACAGTCTAAAGCAATTTATGCATAATTGTTATTTGTTATCACACTAGATTATTGTCTTAATTATCCGTAATAACATTTATAAAGTGTCCATCAAATCTTAATGATCAATGAATTGTATTACAGTAACGTTGCTTAGCAATTTTTTTAGACGGTGACGTTCTTTTGCAATAGCGATGCTAGCTGTTTCTTCTGACAAGTGGGATACTGCTTGAGATGGAACTTGACAACTTGAAAAAGGTATTGCCTTTGATCCTTGTCTTTGGTCAATAATAAATTTAAATCTTGGGCTAAAGCAACTACTCTATCAGCAGTATCATTTACTTCTCTTAAGCCCTGGAAGATTTCCGTATATTTGATATAAGATGCTTCGGTTTTCCATGATTCTGGACTTACGTCCAGAAAATCATAGAGCAAATCATATTGATTAAACAAAAACAGCGATTTTTTAGTGATGAAAACACTCAAGTCTTTATAAAGCAATGTCTTGCAATCAACTTTTTCTATTACGATTCGTGTTTCGGCCATCTGTGCATCCTTTCGTTGCTTGATGGCATGAGCCATTTGTGATCTGATTTCATTTGGCACTGTGTCATCAAACAATGCCAAAGGAGCAAGATATTCGTATATATACCACAAGTGCCCACGTAGTTTCAGAGAAGCTGCTTTTGAGATTTTAGCATTACTTTTCCCATACTTGATTAAATTTTGAAGCAATGTCAAATCCTGATAGGTGCTTTGATGGCATTTGGCGTATCAAACCACGGTTTTACATAGAAGCAAATAATGATAATGCAGATCTGTCGTAGACCATCAATTTCTTTTTCTTGTTTCTTGAAGCTGAAAATTTTCAAGGAATAAATGGCTGATCTTGAGACAGTGCTTGATAAAGACGTGTGTCATTTCGTAACTAAAAAATCGGTGTTTTTGTTTAATCAATATGATTTGCCGTATGATTTTCTTGACGTAAGACCAGAATCATGGAAAACCAAAGCATCTTATATCAAATGTACGGGAATCTCCCAGGGCTTAAGAGTAGTAAATGATACCGCTGAAAGAGTAGTTGCTTTAGCCCAAGATTTTAATTTATTATTGACTACAGACGAGGATCAAATACCATTTGCAAGTCGTCAAATTCCATCTCAAGCAGTATCCCACTTTTCAAAAGAAAGAGCTAGCATCACTATTGCTAAAGAACGTCACCGTCTAAAAAATTTGCTAAGCAACGTTACTGTAATACAATTCATTGCTCATTAAGATTTCATGGACACTTTAGGAATGTTATTACAGATAATTAAGACAATAATCTAGTGTGAATCAAATAAAAAAACCTTGCACATTGCTTCCTCATAATTTTTCACATTTGCCAGAGTTTCCTCTATGAGGAACTATGTGTCGATCGATTTTGGCTTCCTCATAGAGGTAGCTTTGGCAAATGTAAAAAACTATGAGGAAGCAATGTGCAAGTTTCGACTTTGCACCTTGTTTTTATAGAAAATCCGTTCGTAAACGATCGAGTCCAGAATAAACATATGATGAATTCCATATCAAATCTAAAAAATTGAAAGTCGCATCAAATTTAAGCGCCCAGATGGATTTTGCCGAAATTCAACACAGAACATCTTTCGATAATAGTGCGACTTTGGACCAAATTTTAGTCCGAAATCTTAAAAATGGTGGAATCTAGAGCGTGCACGTTTATTTTCGAAAAACTTCAAAACGACATAAAATATGAATGGCTCAATGGATTTTGCCCGAATTCAATACGAAACCTCTTTCGATGATAGTGCAACTTCGTACCAAATTTTAGCCGGATATCTCGAAAATTGCACAAGCTAGAGAGCGCACGACACCTTTTAACTAATTTCAAAATTCTCTAAAAACAAAAGCACTGCATAGATTCCGCTCAAATTCATTACCAAGCATCTTCCTAAAAGAATGCAACATTTGACTGAAATTGAGCTCGATATCCCGAAAATCGAGAGCTAAAATTGAGTTGAACGTTTCACGTCAATTTTGTCCCACTTGGCTCAGGTTTTATGCAGATTCATCAATTTTTTATTTAAAAAAGAGTGAAAAATATAAAAATGACCCATACATGTGTTACATTTTTTCCCCTGAAAGTAGAGTTTATACCCGTGAATTTCATATAGTATTGGATATTTTCAAGAATGATTAGTCCTCCCACTGATATAATTACCGGAATAGAGAAAAACTGCGTGTATTTTAAACGGGAAACTTCGCCTGCTTCTCGGGCGGTGGAGGAGTTGGGCTAAGAGGTTCAAATTAGACGCAAAGTTTATTTTTTTTGCCATTGATCGACACCGGTCCCCAATCACATTTCAAAAATGAACCAAATAAGAACCATCCTAATACACACACACACATCTGGACATTTTTTCTGAATGTGATTTTTAGATGTTTTGGGACATTTTGAACACGTTTTCATGACATCTCGAAAAAAAAATTTTTTCACGAAAACAAAGCTTCCTCTATGAGGAAGCAATAGCAATTTTATCTTTCTTACTTTATTTTTATTAAATATATTTATTTAAAATACATTCATTTAAAATATATATTTATTTTATTATCGTAACCATTGGTAATACCATTGTGAAAGAATTTCCGCACTTACCCAACACTTTACCCAATGACAGAGATCCTGTAAAATTTGTACCGAAATAGAAAGTGTGTTATTGGGTTAAAAAAAAATGTTATTCTCATTTTTTTGCCAAATTTTAATTTTCTCAATCCAGAAAAAAAATGAATTTGATAAAGCGGAAAAAATAAAAAAGTTTTTTTTCTTATGTTTTTTTCTGTTCGATGAATATTTTTTGAGATACAGTGTTCGTAATGAAAAATTGAAAATTCGGAACGGACGCCTAAAAAAATCTAAAAATATCACAGACGTTTCTTTTGACTAATATTTCAAACTGGTAGATTTTGAAAAAAATTGGGGGTTGAAAAAAAAATTGGCCCAGTTGAAAAAGAATCCTCGATATATGTTATAAATGTTCGTTACAACGAGCCGCTAATAGTTCACAGTGCAATATGAATTATCGCTGAGAAATAAATCAAATTAAACGTGCTTTTCATGACAACAAAAGCTGTAACTTTCTAAGATAGCTTCTAGCCAAGTTGAGGGTGATCTTAATCGTTTTGTTTTTATTCAAGGAGCTTAGAGAAAAAAGATAAGAAAAATAAAATAGGTATTTTTAAGATATTCAATGTTTAGGCGATTAATTGTTAATCAATAATAGTTCAAGCGGTGCGACATAATTGTACTTATTTGTATCTCATAGACCGTGTAAAAACAAAAGAAACGCTCACTTGGTTTTTTAATTTATCATTGGCGGTTGTTGAGATATATCGATTTGAAATACCAAATATCGTCAATAATTGAAAACCTTTATTCCACTGCATCTCAATAGCGGGCGCTGAAAACGGCAAACCCCGAAACACGTGTCTCTTCATTTTCGATGTATATTAATGTAAAAAATCGTGGGGCAAAAATTTTGAGTCAAGGTTACGCGACTATTCGGTTTGCCATGGAATCCCCCATACATATAAATTATATAGAATTAGAGAAATAGATTCCGGAGACCCCATCTTTGTTTCTTCATTCCGTTATTTTAGTATTCCCATCGCCGAACCCCTTAGGCTTACATCACCCGAACAAGAGCTCCGCCGAAGGAGTCTAACATCCATGTCCCGAGTCAATTAAATTATGAATTTAATTACTTGAATTGCATGAATTATATTCATTGGAGAAAATTTATTTATCGTCGACTTTTTTGTCGTTTAAAGTATTCAGAAAAAGGATTGTGGGGGTAAGAATCGTACATGTACGTACATGTAAGAATGTACGGGTAACGCGTACGAAACTAGAGAACTAGGATTATTACTGGTCGGCGCGATATTTCATGCCTCGGGTTTTTATAATCCACCCGACGGTGTTGATGGAAGTCGTACACACTATTCTTCGCTCAAATGTAAAATAATCAATTGATAATACTATTACTGTCGTATGCCATCGCTATAATCGCACAATCATGGCTCCGATGGATAGAAATTTTATGCACTTGTAGCAATCTGAGAGACACAGGGCACATGTAGCTTATCGCCTCATAATGGCGCTCCATCGTGGCGACAAGCCTGTTCGATTATGATCGTGTTTCGCACGATTACTACATGGGATCTTTATTATCAGCTGGAACGGTAACAATAATTCGTTCAGCCAATTCGCTCGGCTAGATCGTTAACCCTCCTTGGTCACCAGGGGTCGCGAAGACCCCAAGCGCAACTTCAAACTAGAATAACTATAAGTTATCGGCGCCAGAGAGGGCTGACCTCCCTTCTAACGGTGATTTGGGGTTCCCTTTGTGAGAAGAGACTAGGGTCGGCCTAATCGGGACGGCGGTTCTTTCGTGGCAGTCGATTGGAGAAAATCGTGTTCGCGCTGGGGTCCGCTTGACCCTCTGTGTGAGCACTACGTTATTATTTGGTGGTAATATATATTTTTTTTTTCTGCGTGGGATTATTTCACGTAATGTAAGTATGCCTATGTGGATCGTTAAATTTTTTTTATCAAGTCGCTATGTGTGCTTACTCCGAAATTCTGGAGGAACAAAAAGCATACAAAAAAATGTTCGAGCACAGAATGTTTGTGTCAACTGTGGTGGGGAACAATAAATTTTGTATATATACACAATTATTACTCATTTTTCGAATCAATTTTTATAATAAATTGCTTATTTTTCATGATTATCGTACTTTATTTTCTCCGAAATGGACCCTCTTAAGAAAGTATGATATCTTAAGAGTATCACCCTAAAATTTTATGAAAATATATTAAAAATTGCTAGTTATGATTTTTTAAGTAAAAAATGGTTTTTTTAACGCATTGCCTCCTTGCTGATTTTTTTTCGCCATTTTAAAAATTTGATCAAAATTTTTCGCCATGATTTTCTCAATGTAAAAGATTTAAAGTAATATCCTGAATTTTTATGAGTCGTTCGAAACGATACTGGCAACGCGACAATCGTTTAAACATGGCTGGGGGCATCGCGACCCCGTGTGACCAGCGCGTTACTTTGTAGACAGTGTGACCACGGGGGTTAATATCGGCCGGACCGGTGATCACGTATCGATCGGCGGGTACCTAACGATCTGTAACTTTGTTGCAAATACTTATACGTTTTCGAAAAAGTACAATTCTTATAAAAAACAATTAAGTATTTTAAAAGAATTTCAGATAGCACAATTAAGTAAAATTCGCACCGAAAATGATGAATTTTCATATAATTCTCTGCGAATTGATATCCTTTAGATCTATGACTGAAACGTGTATAACCTTCTTCATTGAAGGGTTATAGTCGGCAATTTTAGAAAGTAGAAAAAAAAATTATAGCGCAGTTGTAATAAATGAATAAAAATAATTAATCTGTTTTAGGGATTTGTATTTGGTCCCTATTACAGTTTTTATCCGCTGAATAGCTTTGTAGCAAGGAGTCATATGGTGCAATGGAACATTGTGCAGTGAGCTCCATAGAGAATGTACATATAAATATAGACAATAGTGACATCGTTGATTACACATAATTACTTTAATAATTCCATTCAATCCACATGTATATTATTAAAAACAGTCAAGTAACACTTGAGACAAATACGAGGTCAACGCTGCTGACTTTTGCCTTGAAAATTTCTATTTCATAATTTCAAAACATTTTTTTTTTAACGGCGGTATATCTTTCCATGTAAGAATCATATCCATCAAGATCAGCCAGTTTCTTGATCTCGAAGAGATTTCCATCCAGTGCCAGGGTAGCAACTTTGGAATCTGAGAGTATTCTTGTCGGTATGGCATTGATTTGCAAGCAGTTTTCCTCTAACCTTAGAGTCTTGAGTCTTGGACATTTAGCCACTTTGTCCGATACTGCGGTTATTTCATTTCGATTGAGATTAAGCTCTATGACGTGCAAACCGGATGCCGCATCTGGGACGCAGATCAACCTATTTTTGGAGACATCTAAAACATCCAGATGCTTCAGACCGACAAACATTAGCGGAAATTCTACAATGCGATTGTCGGAAAGATTGACTTGTTTTAAGTGAGATAACCGCCCCAGAGACTCCGGGAGAAAGCTTATGTGATTGGAGCTGGCATTTAAACTTTCAAGCTTTATCAAGGCTCCCAAAACTTCGGGCAAGCTGGTCAATCTGTTTTGACTGATATTTAATTGTTTAAGGAGGGTAAAATTGCCAATTTCGTCGGGTAATCTGTCAAAACAATTCATAGACAGGTCCAGAGTACGGAGGTGTTTTGCAAGATCATGAATCATTGGCGGAAACTTTTTTAATTTTCTTTTTGTGAGGGTCAGAGCACCGGTCTTCTGCGCTGTCTCGTAATGAGCAGTCATAGAATTTCCCATTTTTCTTGATTCTAAAGGTGTTTTGAGATTTACAAATGAAAATTACTCCAAATCTTTATTGACAACAACAGCGAGAACATTTTTTTTTGCACGGACTGTACCTCGCACGAGGTTGAGAGACCCGTTGGTCCGTTGAGGTCGTCCTCCCTCGTTAACCTCAAAACAAAATTTACCGATATTGATAAATCACCAACTTTTATAAATATTTCGTCGGTAAAAGATTGCAAACTCGACGAATTTTCGGTATTTCCCACAAGTCTTCGGAGAATCGTGACACTGTCACGAGAACGGCAAGTATGTTGCGCTTCGATCGATCTTGCGCATTGCCCAAACGTCTGCAATTTTATCGAAACTTATTGGAAAACTTAATTCATCACTGAAATTCGTTCCACTCACAATGAGCCTCACCAGCGCCAAGGACCCGTGATTAGTTCTTCCGAATCGTTGGAAACTTTATTTTTACGAGAAATACGATATTAAGACGGCCGGACGGGCGAGTCGTCGAGAAATTCGACGAGTTCGTCGGTCATGTTGTCCCTGGCTGTATCTGGCCGTAGCCTTGGTTTATCTCCTCGAGATGGCAGACGATACGCCCGCTGCCCCGAAGATGGTTGACAAACGAAAATGTAGCGGTGCACGTCGGGATTACATTAGATTTAAAACGCGTTTATTGCGTAGATTACGTTCTGGCGGAGCTTGAAAATGGTGAGATAGTGCCACGAATTGTGCGATAAGTGTTGAGATAAGTGTCTCCCGTGGGGGGCTGAGAAAACATGGCGACCACAACACCTAAATCGGACAAGTACGGAGGTGAGTGCCGAACAGAGTAGTAAGCGATATAAACGCACGGGTTGATAGAGAGCTCGGTGCGGAATACGGGGAGAGCGGATCATTGGCCCCGGATTTTCCTGTATCACGGAGTTACCACTAATGCCGACGATAAACCACCCGTTATTCTCTATTAATTACTAAACAAGGCCTAATAAGCCAAGAAATCACCATTATTTTACTCTCAATTACTAGGTTTCTAGGGTCCGTTTGATGGTGGGGATTTGGGCGCGAGCAGAGGGGTTCTTCCACTGGTATTATTGTTACACACGGTTCAGTGGTCCTTAAAGTCCTTGAAGTCCTGGAATGTCTTCGAATTTCATTCAATGTCCTCGAACTTTTTTATCCCCTCTATTAAAGTTTGTTTAAAAAAGGTATATTATTAGAAATAATTCTATGAGAATGTACATCTCAGTTTCGCTGAGAATTACATATATACATTCGTGCATACTGAGTAGTTTTTTTAACTGATTCCAACATAAGCAAAAACGATTATTGAAACAATAGTACATCACAATACTAGTATGATTTAACATTTTTTAATGGGTTTTTTCTACTTTTACTTTCGATAAATGCCCTAACACAATTCGCAAATGTTCCGAAAAAGTCCTGGAAATTGTCCTTGACTGTCCTTGAATTTCGAACGAACTTTTTACTGTACACCGTGTTATAACAGCCACTTCTAGGAATTCCACAATTTCAAGGATCACGGAAGCGAGTCCTTCGTCGTGTAGAAACAATCGAAGCTGTGAGATCTATCGAATTGTCTTTATAGGTCTCGTTGCTGCCGGCTAACCTAGGCTGACAAGGAGATGATCTGTCATCGGCATTTTCGTAATTTTTTATCCTTATCGTACTGAAAGGTCAGCCCTCGAATAACAATTCCCCAAAGCCGTTCGGCCAGATAGCCAGAGGCTCACGAGCAAGACTAGTAATCGAAGGGTCCCTGGTTCGATCTGTGCCGTAGGAAACTTTTTTAACCCTTCGACTGCATTCGGGGTCATTTTGACCCAGCAAGTTTTCTTCCGTCGATTGTATCACAGACGGGGGGGGGGATCTAATCGCCCAAATCTTGACGCCACATTTTGCCCCCACCCTTACTCTATAGCTTGACCTTATGGCCCTTCCCCTGACCCTGCCAGTATACCTAGGACAGCCGCTCCAAAAAGACGTTGGGTCGTTTTGACCCAGTGTGTGCAGTTTTGCGGTAAAAATCCGATTTTTTTTTTCTGTGAAATTTTGTGTGGGAGCTTCAAAAGTCAGTGTGTTATGATAGTAAAAGCTAATAGATTTATGTTATTTGGCTCTATTATAATAAATTATGAATTTAGGATGTCGAATAAGCAACGAAATCGTAATACGGAGCGTTTTTCGCTCCAAGAATCAGACGAGGGCGACGATTTCGGGCGAAACATGTCGGATGAAGAAGAAGATGACATCGAGACGATGGCCTATGCGATTCTTTTTTGGCATTCTCGACCAGGCAGTTGTAAACAGCCGCATTTTGCATACGTGTGCAAAAGTAAATTCGAATAAAAATAAAGAAAAACTGTCGGGTGGTCGATGGGAAAAAAAAATTGCTCATGGTCTACTGCGGCTTTTTCTTGAAAGGAGGTTGCAACACAACCCGACTTCAAGATCCGGTATACCGGCCAGTATAAAAATGATTTAAAACGAAGAAAAAGAGCCCCTGCAAAATGTAGATGAAAGGTCAGAGTTCGAAAAACGCGTAAGATGCAGTCTGTCTGATACCAAAGACGACCACAAAACGAAACAACAGTGCCCGAGGTATTAGAGAGCTATGTGCAACCTCCACAGAATGTATTTATGTGTTGATTGCGGTAAACTGGAATAATTTAATATTATAAAAGAGAAAAAAGTTTTACGTTTTTTATGGTTAATCAGTCGTTGGAGTTGTTTTTTCCCCAGTTTTCACTACTCCGAAAATGCCTACTTTCAACCCATAGGATTAATTCATTTTTTGGAAGGTTGGTCGACGTTATATTTTTTTTTCGTATCTACATACCTTCCTCTTGAAAAGCCCCAAAGGATTTTTTTTGTAAATTGATTTTTAAAAAATAGGATTTTTTTACGTGCAAACATGCATTTTTCAACATATGCCCGACTTTGGACGAATGTTTTAGCATTAAATTTTCGGTTTCGGCCAAAAACAAGTTTTGGGCCATAAAATATGCATAATTTACTGCAAAAAATGACTCTACATAAAAAACGAAAAAATGCATATTTACCGAGGTACAACGCTTTGAAAATCGCTTTGGGTCGTTCTGACCCGGTATGCAGTTATAGATCGGTGGCAGAAGTGTGCAGTCGAAGGGTTAAAATTCATTTTACTTTTCTCTAATACGCATCCCCACGCCATTTATGTGTAAAATTGTCAGAATTTATGCTTATATACAGCTATTTCGTTTTCGGGTAGGAACAAGGAACATTTCTACATCTCATCGATTCTTGGGGAGGACAGACAGACCCAGTTTTGTACGATAAGATTTTCAAAAACGAAAGCTTTCTAAAGAAACATTATTGGATATAATTCAGAATGATTAAAGGAAATTTTCAATCGTTCCCAACTGTGTTTCTTAATTGTGTCTCGAATGATTCAGAACGATTAAAGCCGTCAATCGTATTCCCTACCGTTCTCAATGAGGACGTATGATTTATAGGTTATGTGTGTTGGTAGCAACATGCTGATCTTGGAAAAGTATTTGGAAACGTCCGTCCTATTTTTTAGCAGAATTGTTCCACTTTTTTTTTTTCAATTTTGCTCAAACTTAAAAAAACATTAGGAATTTTCAATTCAAATAATTCCCGTGTAATCAAAGAATTGCCACCGTCGTTCTTTTAAATAATGTTATAAAGTCGTATCACAAGAACCACTAATCCTTTATTTATAAAATTAATGAACCAATAAATTCTCCAAAGAAGAATAACTCCTATTCGTATAAATAAAAAAAATTTGATTTTTTTGCGAAATATATTTCACGCAGTAGCTCTGTTGTGGACATTCACTTGCGAAACCGTTTGATGCTGTCGATTATACATGCCGTGTTGCGGCGGTGGAAGTTTGCGTTGTTATGATACTGACGACAGATGGCAACGTTTATTGATTCTCTGTTGACAAAATTGAAACGACTGGATACAATTGGGAATAATTGGGAACGAATGAAAAAAGAATACCTCAATAGAGAACGATTGGGAACGATTCAGCATTCAATCGTTTCCAACTGTATGCAATAATATTTTTTTAGAAGGGAAGGCGTTTACCAACGTATACTGTAAAAGTCATCCCTCCAAAGTGCACCCGTCTTGTACAGCCGTGCGATGTCTATTTTTATCGGCAGGTAAAAATGTTTATAAAGTGACTGCAGAACTGCGTACCTGATCGAAAAAGTACGAGACATTAACCCCAGAGATGGTTGCCTAAAAAATCAATCCATCGTACATCACCAGCTGTCTTCCCCAATTTTTGGTAACATGATCCGATACCCATGGTTTGCTTCCAAACTGTGCAATGAAAGGAAAATTTTTTTAAACGTGAAGGAGGTGTGTTTCCCTATAGATATTTTGAAAAAAAATGCTGAGGCAATAATGCGTCTTTCGTGCAGTGTGCAAGGTATCGTTCCACCTTCTGTTTCCCTTGCTTCTACGACGACTATCACCCGGGCTCTTGCGAAATCCCGACTACGGAGTAAAAATTTGCGATACGTTGTAATATTGTTCTCGCGTTATGCGTATTATTTGTCAGAGAATAAAGGACACATTCATAATACCCTAACCGAGGTTCTTTATTTTTAAACTAAAATTAAATTTATCATAAATATTTTTAGTCAACAAACATAAATTCTAACAATTTGGGTATGCGTATTAGAGAAAACTAAAATGAATGAAAAAAAAAAAATTCCCTCGGCAGGGACCGAACAGGGGACCTTCTTATTACTAATCTTGCTAGCCACCAACATTTTTTTTATATATAAAAATGTTTATTATTAACATAGGTTAAGAACATAACATAACATAGGTTATTAACATCGCTCAGAATTATCAGGACACTAACCACGCGCGCTGCCAGGAATCACTCCTGTCTTTGAACGACAACTCCGCGAGAAAAAATGCTAATATTTTTTTTCTTTCACCGTTAGAAACCCTATGAAATTCTGAATCCGAATGATCTCGATTCCATAATATTGCCACGATTGAGTACCGAGATTAAATGTGAAATCATTAAAAGAAAATTTCGATTTTAGCGAAATTTTCTTCGTCGACTTCAACTCGCTGCCAAACCTAGAAAAAAATGTTTACACATCCGAAATTGAGTATCGGTAATCGTTGCAATTTGACCTCTACTTTAAGCCTAAAAAGCATAAAAAATTTCGACGGGTTCTTGAGTAATTACGAAAATTGTGCAGGGATGCATTATTCGCCGGCGAGTCAACGATCTCGCGAGTCGGCGGCCGCGGCTGCCTCCTCGTCCGTGAAGGCCGGACCGAAACGGGCCATGAGCGCAACGGGCGCTTGAGCGGGGTGCAGTTTCGTCCGTACATTTTCGTTTCGATATTTTTGCTTCCTCATAAAGGAAGCTTTGTGACGGTCCGAAATTTTTTTTTCGGGATTTTGATGTCAATAGGTTCAAAATGTCCTAAAACATCGAGAAAACACATTTGGAGAAAATGTCCGGATGTGTGCGTGTGCGCGCGCGCGCGCGCGCGTGTGTGTGTGTGTGTGTGTGTGTGTGTGTGTGTGTGTGTGTGTGTGTGTGTGTGTGCACCGTTCTCCAAAATTCAAACGCTCATAACTCAAGAACGGTTCAAGCTACCGTACTCAAGTTTTGCACTCATGTAGTGCCTTCTAATATCTATGTAATCTGTGATTTTTGCAATTATTGACGCAATTTCGAGATATTCGGCTAAATAGTTTTTTACATATAGAGTTGGGTACAAGGATGTTTGGTATTGCATTTGAGCCGAATCCATCAATAACTTTAGATTTTATGATTTTTGGAATTTTTCAAAAAATCAACTTTTTCGCTTTATTTGTCGTTTCAACCAATCGAACCATAATTCCATGCAAGCTTAGGATGTAGTTGTGCTATAATACATATCAAATTTGGCCGAGATCGGCTCAATGGATCAAGATCTAGAGCAATTCAAAATTTCTAAGTTCCAACCCCTGCAAATTAAAACTAGCTGCAAGTAGATACTTGCAAAGTGCTTCCTCCATATTCCTTCGCACTTGAGCCAATGGACGAAATCGTTTATGAGGAAGCCAGAATTAATAAAGAAAAAAGTACTCATGAGCATTCGGTTTCCGAAACGATAACGATCCAAAGCATAAGTTCAAAGATTGACTATGATGGTATTAAAAACCAAGTCCCTGTGTATGGCTGAAAAATCCGTAAATCCTATTCTTTTTCTAATAAAATAATATTTAAGTTCATGGACTCGATTTTTTAAAAATAATTTTGAATTTCGAAAATGTCGAAAATCTTCTGCATAACTCGTATGCGTAAGTAGGAAAAATATTTGATTTTCCAGTAACAAAATATTTTATTTTAAACTCAATATTAATTAATAAATTTCAACTTTTTATGTAATTTATTTCTCACCGTTTGATTTCATTTGCAATACTGGTGTCATAATTTGCTCATGCAAATGCAGCTTAAAACTAATTTCAAAAAAAATCGAAACGGAAATGTACGGACGAAATTGCACCCCACTCAAACGCCCGTTGCGCTCATGGCCCGTTTCGGTCCTGCCTTCACGGACGAGAAGGCAGCCGCAGCCGCCGACTCGCGCAATCGTTGGCTCGCCGGCGAATAATGCATGCCTGCACTATTTTCTTAATTACTCAAGAACCCGTCTAGATTTTTCATGCTTTTTAGGCTTAAAACAGAGGTGAGGTCGCAAGGATTACCGATACTCAATTTTGGATGTATGAAAATCTTTCTCTAGGTTTGGCAGCGAGTTGAAGTCGACGAAGAAAATTTCGCAAAAATCGAAATTTTCTTTTAATGATTTTCACATTCAATCTCGGTACTCAATTGTGGCAATATTATAGAATAGAGATCATTTGATTCAGAATTTCATAGGGTTTCTAACCGTAAAAAAAAAAAATTTAGCATTTTTTCCCGCGGAGTTGTCGTCGTTTTTAAAGACAGACGTGATTCCTGGCAGCGTGCGTGGTTAGTGTTGGGATAATTCTGAGCGAAAGTGTACATCGATGGTATGCTGGCATTTACAAACATAAAAAAAAATAGCCATCAATATAGATAAATTCCCAATGGCTGCATGTAGGCGGCACTACAGGGAAATCGGTCAAGTGTCCTTGGACTATATCACATCGAGATCGGGTTTCTTATGCCCTTGATGCAAAACAATCTTTGGCCCGCTGGTTCGTAGTAGAGGGGAAAAAACAGAAAAAAAAACTCATGCACGCTAAAACCCTCGACCACTATGTTGTATAAAAAAAAAGAAAAGTTAATTACTAGAGACAATATTAATCTAAGAATATTCACAAATAACACGTATAGTATTTACAGTGGTTAGTACCATTTTGCTAACCCGAGTGAAGTGGTGACCTATATCTTATATTTAGAGATCGCGAGACTTATGGATAATTAGGAACGCAACCTATAATTAAATAGGGAACGAAACTTATAACTAATTATGCTCCTCGTAGGGTAAGCTAAGACTAGTAAATTATGCGTCGATGGTTTCGTAATAATAGGATATATTGTTGCTTACGCACGTTTAACTCTGCCATATCAGCTGCGTTGTTATTTAACCACCAATACTTGTTAAAATTGAGGCGACTAAAATTGAATCGGTCTTTATCTGGTAGGTCAGTCGAGAAGGTGCACTGCAGATTTCGGTTAATCTGGGAGTCAGTTGGTGAGAGCGCTATGCGTTTGTCCGCTCTATTGCGCTTCCAGTGATACAAGATCAAGACGTTAGATGCATTTTTGATTAGGCCTTTTTTGTCGCAATGAATAAACGACTGTGGGGTTGGATAGCCTTTATGTAGTTGTCTAATGGTGAGAAGATTGTTTTGATCTATGAGGTTATGAATGATTGCGTTGTTAATATTTGGAAGATTACTAAAATAGTTTCGGGTAAGTTGAATGCCAAAGTTGTCAATACGAGGGATGTCTGCGTATTTGTAGATTAATTTGTTGGAGACGAAGTGTTGGAATTTGGAGTGGTATGATCAGTATATTTTTAAACATGTTCTGAGACATTTACGTTCGAAGGTTCGGATTTCGTCTATTCTGGTGTAAGTTCCACCATAAAGGGGCAGCGTATGTAATTATGGGTCTTATTAGGAGTATATAAAGGATGATTTTTGTGCGGCTAGCAATGTGGTGTGACGTGCCGGTTTTGATAAGAGATTTTGTCGTTCCCTTCCGTCGATGCGTCTACCGACCAACGATCGAGCCACGTTCTGCGTGTGTGAAAGCGCCGAAATTTTGGCTGCTTCCCCACCCTACGCGCTCGTGCGAAGGGCCCCGCGGAGCGACGAGAGCAACTCACTCATCGTCCGCTTCTAGAAGAGAGTGGCACAGGTCCCCATCGTGGGACGAGCCAAACCAGGCTAAAAAAAAGTCGTCCGTCTCTCGATTAGCGTATTTAATATCTTTGACAGAGTCAAGATTACAGAAGAGAAGCGTTAATCGCGGATCGTACCTAATATACATTGTCAGGATTAAGGAAATTGCGAGGAAGAATTGCCAGAACCGAGAAGGTTGTAAGGACTCATCACGTCCAGAAATATTGTCAAATAACTGTCGAAGAAGGACTGTTGAAAATATATTCCGTCAAAACTGTAAGTACCTTTGAGTTCCTTATTGTGTCCGTTAGTTTTGCTGTTGTACTATCTCCACTCGCTTGCATTGCTAGGGTCACCTAATCGGGCCTACCCTGAACGAGTGTATCGTGTTGAGAAAGCAGTAAACATAGTTCCAACATATAGCCCATCATAGTAAAAGTAATAGTTAAATTCGGTAAAATCGCGTCGCTTGAGCCCTGGCAGCCAATGACCCAGACCGCGCCAGGTAAAAAACGCGAGAATAATTAAAGTAAAAAACCGTTTTGTCTCAGTGGCTATTATGGAAGATACGACTATTGGCCTGGAAAGCGGCTCGGGCTTTCGTGAATTGTGTATCGATGTGAGTATTCCCACGAATAAGTTGGTCGATGTGGATACCTAGGTATTAGACGTTTTTTATGTGGGGGATGGTTTCTTTGATGATTGTACCGGGTTTGGTTATTTTTAACTCCCGGCTGAAAACGGGAGTTATGTGTCTCGTCGTGTTCTCGCGAAACACCGATTCCTTCCTCACGAATCGGGGCTCAATCTTCTGCAGACAAATTTTTGCACATCGGTTCCGTTGGTCACACAGATGTTTTATGAATTATAATATTCATGATCGGATGTGAACTCGTAAATAATAACTTCTTTTTCTAACGAGAAGAGGGGTTTTGAAAAAATCGTAGAGGATATTGAAGAATTAATACTTTTATTCCCAGTATTTTGTACAACTATTTATTGTACCTTACATTCTACTCACTATCGTGCTGTTCGAGCGCCGAATTACTGCACGAAGTAGGATGATGTCTGATTTTTCACAGAACGTCAATGAACGGAAAAAATAGTGCCTTTTATGTATAAAAGTGTACATATAATAGAATACACATAAACTTGTATAATAATTATTTATTTGTATTATAATATAAAATAAATAAATTATTATTATTTCATTATTATTTGTTTTATATTATAATACAAATAAATAATTATTATTTGTATAATCATTTGTTACTTGTATTATAATTATTTATTTATTTGCGAGGCAGATAACGTAAATGATGTGGTTGAAAAAAAGTTCACTCTTGTATACGATTCTTTCAAAATCCCTCTTTCCGTTAAAAAAAGAAGTTATTACAATTGATTCCAAAATAAATATTATTCAAGACAACTAAATTTGTAAGAAATGTGAAATGTTAAAAAAAAAAAAAAAATACCGGCGGGATTTGATCCAGCGATCCAGAGATCACGGGCTTACAAGTATGGGCTCTTAGCGCTGCGCCACGCTGCCGTCGAATTTTAGGGTAGGTCTCGAAGTGCAGAATCTCATTCTGCCGAAAACGTATGTATATAGTGGCGTAGCTCGTTGTACCGCGTGAAGATGGTTATTTCCTACGCCACTATATCTATGAGCAAGTCCACCAATTCAAGTACCGGTTTTGGGCGTCGATGTCAGCGATCTTTTTGTAACTCTGAGAAATGGAAGCTCCCATTGAGAAATGAACTCTGATTTTTTTTTAGATTTTTCTCTTGGTTATTTTCGCTGTAATTGTATAGGTAATTCTGTGAGTTTGTCATGTTTTTCTTGTTTTCATTAATTTCTCAATGTGTTTCAATAGGAGAAAAAATTAAACGCGACCACCTTTTTTTGTGAAAAAAGCTCAGCTTTTCGAAAAAAAATACAAAAACATTTTTGGGACTTGAAAAATTACTTAAAATCGCATTTGAAATATAAAAGTCGATTTTTCTCAAATGTATATTTTTAAAAAATTTTAAAAGTATTTTTATCGAAAAGCTGAGAAAATTTCACGTAATATATGTAGAAATCAAGTTGGGACCTCTGTAATAACTCGTTGAATCACCAAATGTATAACGAAACAACTAAAACCTTAATTAATATTTTTTCATTTTCAAATGATTCGTAATACTGAGATCAAGAAACCAAAATAATTTGATTAGTTGATAAGTTTCTGCAGGTAATGACGTCGTTTTTTTATTTCATCGTATTTTGAAATGGAAACATTCTAAATTTTTTAAATGAAAAACCAGTATTTTTACTTCTAAATGCTGTAAAAAATTTAAAACTCAATTAAAAAATAGATACTTGCCGTCATTACCTGCAGAATAGCAGCTACTGAAATCACTCCGGTTTTTTCGTCTCAGATGCTCCAGTAATTAGTTATAATGGGCACCGCGATACAACTTTTTTTCTTAGACGTCTGCAGAGATTCTCCGTCAATTGCTCAGTTGTTCATAAAAGTTAATGAAAATTTTATAGAATATTCTTCAAACGTAACGTTATTGAGTTAGTCATTATATCAATAAATGTATATCAACTGTATCGCCAAGAAAAATTATCAAAAATATCCTTTTTTTAATATCGAACTAACCTTACCCCGCCCTTTAGTTGTAGATGGTGCACTTGCAAAGCTAACAGCGTCACCACATGACTCTAAGTTTCATCTTTGATCATATGGTTCCCATGTATTTAGAAACAGTAATACGAATTATTTGGAAATGAAAAAAATATAAATTGAGGTAAGTATTAGTTATTTTGTCACACATTTGGTAATTCAACGAGTTATTACAGAGGTCCCAACTTGATTTCTACATATATTACGTGAAATTTTCTCAGCTTTTCGATAAGAATATTTTCAAAATTAAAAAAAAATATGCATTTGAGAAAAATCGACTTTTATATTTCAAATGCGATTTTAAGTAATTTTTCAAGTCCCAAAAATGTTTTTGTATTTTTTTCGAAAAGCTGAGCTTTTTTCACAAAGACGAGGTGGTCGCATTTAATTTTTTCTCCTATTAAAACACATTGAGAAATTAATGAAAACAAGAAAAACATGACAAACTCACAGAATTACCCATACAATCACAGCGAAAATAACCAAGGGAAAAATCTAAAAAAAAATCAGAGTTCATTTCTCAATGGGAGCTTCCATTTCTCAAACTTACATAAAGATCGCTGATATCGACGCCCAAAACCGGTACTCGAATTGGTTCACTTGCTCCTATATAAACGTTTTCGGCAGAATGAGATTCTGAACTTCGAGACCTACCCGAATTTTAGCTAACGTAGAATGGATATCAACACACACTGCAATTTTGATTAATTAATTTCTCGGCAACGGCTGAGAAGTGCATCTTACAACTTGCACCTGTTGTACTCCTGGTTATGCCCTACACGTGTGCTAAAGATGCATCGAATCGGTGACCCATACATCGTATCCTCCCCTTGTGAGATTTGGTCAAGGCTCTATTAAGCCGCCCTCAAGACTCCACGATGGGCTGACAATTTGTCATGGCTACATGGAGCCGCGATGAACAATCACATGATGCGCTGACATTTCGCTGAGACTGTACTTAACTGCGCCCAAGGACAACCAGCATGTGCCGCAGCTAGTCGATACTTCCAAAGTCTTGTCACATCAAATTTCCATACAGTGGGCACGTTTTACAATATTGGATCGATAAACAATGGTACATTATGACACTGGTAGGAAAAATAGTTTTCGTGATTCGCGCGATTGGAACACGCCTTCAGATCGTGCTGCAAACTCACACTCGTCAGAAAACAATTTTTCGTACGAGTATCGTATAAATTTTTACGGCACAATCCGTGTATTTCACGCACAGCGTGTTATGAAAGTCTAAATAATTACGAATAATCAATTTGAAAAAAAGTTGATTAATGAATCATAGGGTTAAATCAATTGATTTTATTATGGGAAGACTTTTATTTTTGATATTAATTTATACAGTTGACTAAAAATTTCTATTAATTTAAACTGATGACTAATAATTTAATTAGCTTTTAGAGACTTTTTTAGCTTTTATTAGCTTCTATAAAAATTAAACGCATCGTACCTACAGAATTGAACCTATGTTGAAACTAGAGATCATTTCTTATGGTAAATGGGAGCTTGTCGATAGTATTTACATTTTGTATATGATCTGGTTCCGCAACGTCGCACTTTGATTGACTTACCTGGATCACAGTCTTATAGCGGATGGTGTCAACTCACCTCCTGCTCGATTCTCCTCCGTCTCAGTTCACCCCACTTAATTTGATGTCAATCCCCGCAGTACCGAGAGAAGGAGGTGAGTTGACATCATCCCATCCATAGAGCCGGTATAGGAGTGTCCAGACCTGTTTATAAAACCGTGACGTGGACGTTTTGTTCGAGCTAAATGATTCCAAACATTGGCGGACGTGGAGAAAATTATATCGAATTATCTTTAAAAAGTATGAAATAAAATAAATTTGAAAAATTTGAAAAAAATCCCGGCTGGAGTAAAAATCGAACACAAAAAAAATTAGAACGAAAAAAAAAGTAATCTGATAGAAAGCACGAATAAAATTCATGAATCTCAAAAGGATACAACAAATTAATAAATTTCAAATGGACAAAACAAATGAGTAAATTTAAAAGAATTAAATAAATAAATAAATTCAAAAAGGATGAAATAATTCAAGAAGTCATCTTCGTTTATTCATAGTTTGAATTATGATCGTTCGTTTTTATGAGTTCAATTTTTTGAATTGTGGTAATTTCCTCACTGCCCTCAATTCAGTCGGGAGACGTCATTCATTAAACATAAAGATGATATAGGGTATAGATGTTTGACAGTGCAAAGAAGACGCCATTAATTGAACATGAAGACGATCTGGATTTAGATGTTCGACGATACGAAAGAAAACCTACCCCGACTTATGTTTAAGGAATGACGTCTCCCGACTGAATTGAGGGCAGTGAGAAAATTACCACGATTAAAAAAATTAAACTCATAGAAACGAACGATCATAATTTAAATTATGAATAAACGAAGATGATTTCTTGAATTATTTCATCGTTTTTAAATTCATTTATTTATTTAATTCTTTTTAATTTACTAATTTGTTTCGTCCATTTTAAATTTATTAATTTGTTGTATCCTTTTTAGATTCATGAATTTTATTCGTGCTTCCTATCAGATTACTTTTTTTTCGTTCTAATTTTTTTTGTGTTCGATTTTTACTCCAGCCGGGAGTTTTTTCAAATTTTTCAAATTTATTTTTTATGTGAAAGTCTTTGCTGCCTTTTTTGGATTTGGATTATATCTAGTCGAGTGATTTCCGGAATAATATTGTTTCGCACTTATTGGGGTTTAAACGTAGGTTCCAGGCTATTAAATAATGGTTAATTTTTTTGATGGTGGGATCTAGTTCATTACCGATTGAGACAGTGTTGTTACTGTGGTTAAATGATAAGGTCGTCGGCTAAAGCGATGGCCGAGATGTTGCCTGCGCCGTTGAGAATAAAAAGGTGTAGGAGCTTGCTCAGAAAGATGCTGAAAAGGGTGGGTGAGCTGACCGTTCCTTGTTAAAGGCCTTCATTTTTTTTAACACCTCTGTTGAGAATTTGTCTCCGTTCCACGTGATGAAAGTTTTGTTAGAAATCATGTCCCAGATAAGGTCGATGAGCCATTTCGGAAAGTGTTTTTTTCTCAGTCTAAAGAGAAGGCCATTCAGCCAGACTGAGTCAAACGCTTTTTCGGGGTCTAGGAGGGCGGCTCCAATCAGATGACCTTTGAGAATATGGCTGTTAAGATCATGTAAAAGCTTATGACATGCGTGCACAGTTGAGTGGCGGTGTTTAAAGCCGAATTGTTCATTAGGAATGATGTTGTTATCCTTGCATGTTGTTAAGATTTTAATGTTGATGATTGCTTCAAAGACCTTACTCTTACTAGGAGTGAGGCTTATCGGGCGGTAGCTAGCGGGGTCGGTAGGATCTTTATTTCTATTTAATTGGGAGAACTAGCTTTTTTCCACGATACGGGGAAATAGCTATTGTTCATTGCGTTGTTAAATATTATGAGATTTTTACTGAGGATTTTACTATTCGGGGTGGAAGGTGCTTTAGGATGATGGGAGAGATGTTGTCAAGACCGCTCGAAGTTTTGTTGGGGAGATTCTTAAAACTTTTTTGGGTAGTAGAAAGGCTGCAGAACATATTGGATGCGTCTGCTGTAGGAGCGTCGGCTTTGTTGAGGTTGGAAAATTGTGTATACTGGTGATTGTGGTTCTGTCGGATTATGTATTCGTTTTTAATTTGGTTGGCTGTTCTATTGACTATGTCTTTGAGGCGAGACCCCGCATTCATGTGTCAAGGAGGGTTTATTTCCTCATAGTGACCGCTTAAAATGTTGAGGATATCTAGATCTTTGTTGAATACGTAGCGTTCCTCGGAGATTTGAGTATTTGTGATGTCGCATTTGCTCCTGTCGAGTAGGGATTGCTTGTTTTGGTGGATGCGTCTAGATTCGATCGGGGTTGGTTGTTTTGGTCTGAAGAGACGATTGATGTTGGGGAAAAAGGCGTTGGCTTGGCGGTAGTTGATTTTTTTATTTGTGGCATCTAATAATTTTCGGTATTTAATTTTAGTTCGTGCTGTAAAAGTCTTTTAGTCTGTTTAAGAAGTGCTTTGGCCGTTATGGTAACGTATGTTCTTGAATTCGGATCTATTCGACGTTGTTTGTGTAGGGTCAATATTATATATTTTTTTCGTATTTTGTAGTTAGGTAATTTTTTTGTTGGTATATTTGTGTATGTTATCTTGGTCTATAATTTTCGGAACGGAGGCGCTTATTGCAGCGAGCGTCGTGGTGCCGATCGCGTCTATCATGTAATATATTTCGTGGTTTAAAAGGTTTCTGTTATCCGGTATATAAATGTTAATATTACTATTGATTGAGTTTTGCAATTTGGTCAAATTGGTGCAGTAGCTATATAAGGCTGGTTTTGGATCACTACCGACCTAACTGAGTTTAGGTTACTTAGGTTATTTAGGTTATTTCGGTTTAGGTTATTTAGGTTATTTAGGTTTAGGTTATTTAGGTTACTACGAAGCAATCCGACAGCCTGCCATCTGGCGTCCTCCTGCAGATCCTTTCACCGACAGCCTTAGCTCGGTCTCGCCATCTACCGGCGCCCTCTTGAACCTGCCCTCCTGCAGGTATTACGGAGCAATCCGACAGCCCACCATCTTGCCTGGCACCCTCCTGCAGATCCTTTCACCGACAGCCTTACCCCGGTCTCGCCATCTACCGGCGCCCTCTTGAACCTGCCCTTCTGCAGGTATTACGGTGCAATCCGACAGCCCACCATCTTGCCTGGCACCCTCTTGCAGATCCCTCTACGGAGCGATCCGACAGCCTGCCATCTGGCGCCCTCCTACAGATTCTTCTACCGACAGTCTGTGGAGTTTAGTCACAGGTGATATAATAATTTGAGTACACTTCGTAGCAGGTAAATATCTCTCGTTTATTTGCTCTCTTGAACCTGCCCCTATATAGGTATTACGAAGCAATCCGACAGCCCGCCATCTGGCACCCTTCTGCAGACCCCTCTATGGAGCAATCCGACAGCCTGCCATCTGGCGCTCTCCTGCAGATCCTTTTACCTACAGCCTAACCCCGGGGGCACCATCGCTCTCGGCGCCCTCATCCCCCGGTGCAATCCGACGGCCTGCGGGTTTAGCTGGGACCCAAACCCTCTTTTACCGATAGCCGGTAACCGCCCGACTGATCCCTCTTTTACCCCCTGGCGGCGCCATCTCACAGCTCCCGGCGTCCTCCTGCAGACCCTTTTTACCGACAACCTGCATAGCCATCTTGGAGCGCCCTGTGCCCTCTTGAACCTGGATCCCCCTTACCGAAATAATCGTTGAACGTTCGAACGTTGAACGACGAACGATAAACGTGAAACGATGAAGGACGAACGACGAACGATGAACGATGAACGTTCCTCTTTACCATCTACCGACCCTCCCTTTTTACCATTGACGAACCCCCCTCTTTTCTTACCCCCGATTTTCGGTTACTTGAGCCAGAGCTGCCAGATTGGGCGGATTTGTCCGCCCATGTCCGTTTTCTGATGCCCCCTCCACAGACCAAATGCGCCGCTGCCGACGCGACCTCACGCGGCTTGCAACAGCTACAGATTGGCGCAGCCAATAGCGTTATTCTGATTATCCGCCAATCGAATTGCCATGGCAAGAAAAAAAATTTATTTATTTATTAACCTAAGATTAAGAAATGAATTGTTTATTTATTTTCGATGGTAAAAAATATCGTCTTAAGAAATCTGTGATATTCGTTTATTCGGAACTTAATTGTGATCTTTTATTTCATTATTTTACCCGTTTTGGCGATTAAAAAGTATCCTCGTCAAAAACGTCAACGATTTTTTTTCATTTCGTTTCATTTAAAAAAAAATTGAGTTTCGTCAATCACAGTATTTTTCATTTAACATTTCCATATTCTATGATTTTTGATGATTACCTGTTGTTGTTGGGACCTGGGAAATAAACGATGCATTACGATTTTCTATTACCAATATAAGTATAATTTCCGGAAAGAAATGTGAGACATCGTTTATTTGCAAACCACTGCAATCATTTTTTATTCTATTACTTGTATATTGACATTTTTTATACATTCATATATCTTTCTCCATTATTCATCCATAAATATATTTTTACAGTTGACCGTAAAATTATTAACACTAGGTTTACGGAGTCCGTCTATTTGCGAGTCATACTTAAGCAAATAAATGCCAACAAAATTGTTCGGAAATGATAGTAATGAGTATAAAAATTTTCCTCGTGAAATCGGATCGACGGGTCGGCTAAGCTATATACGCAATTCAAATGTAGCGCGTCGAGGAAGGCAGAGCATCAAAGTGATGTCGACGGCAGCGACACTATTGCACGCGCGCGCGCGAGTTGCCTCTCCTTACGCGCCATTCAATCTAACCATGTGGTGGGGGCCTCTCAAAATCTTCGCTTCCCCTCAATCTGGCAGCACTGACTTGAGCGCGCGCTGCTCTCTTCTCCTATTTCCCCCCTCTCTCTCATGACTTCTGCGTAACGTTTTCATACGATAATTCGATCTCAAGGCTAAGCTTATAGTGGGAGGGGGGGGGGCTCGAGCACACGAACTAAAATCGGAATGCACGATAGACGTAGTGAACTTAAAGAACGAATTGAATTGCTTTTGCGAGACATCCACGAAGTTAAAAACCTCATAAGAACGAGATCGGACATACGATTTGTTCAAGAAAATTTTGTGAATCTTCAACTGCGAGGCAATGGATCTATCGTCTCTCACCGAAGCGAGTAATGTCGAGCAATTCCTTCCAACGAGGAAGCTGCAAGATATGGAGCCGGAAAAACAACATCTTGTCAGCAATCTCAAGATTGTCCGAACTAAATACGGTGAGAGAATTCTCATCGAAATACCCAACGAATACGTCGTTTTCCTACCAGAGAGGATCTTCCGTGTTTTCGAAGCTGACGAAAATCTACTGAAGAGGATAGTGAAAACCGTGAAAGACGGTCATCTATCATTGGTTTTCCACGGAAAAGAATACAACAGTGTTGAATTCCAAAAAGTTTGATCATGGACACACGCCGATATCGAGATTCGACGAACTGTAGTAACATCAGTGACTGTCAATATAATGTTATTCGCTATCGATTTTGTGAAAATATTATTCGAGTAAAATTATAAAAAAATTATAATAGTATTGCGTTATTATATTTTGTGGGGGTAGGTGATTTTCAATGGTCAATGATTAAAAAAATAATTTTTGCCAGTAACATGTGTGTTATTTATTTGAAAAGAACGTTGCGTTCACATAGAGCATGATACCCGCTAAGCCAATTCTTCAGCGATTGAACATTTTTCATAGCACAATGAAATTCAGAGATATCGCAATGATGAGGACATCGGGTGAAATATAAAATTGTTGGTAGTTTCCGCAGTGAAGGGCACTCGAGCGTTTCGAAGTCAACGATGGAGGATGCTGATGATTCATCCATGATGCTGGTCAACCATCTTTTTTCTCCAAGCCTTTCACGTGAATGGTTCGAGTAGGTTTCAAGATGGCTTTGATTATCTTTGTAGCTGCTCCATAGGGTAACTCTCCCGACTCCCAAGACAATCCAGGGAAATTTCGCTCAAGCCATGAATTTATTTTCTGATATTCCACTGGTAATCCTGTCCATGCGCACGGTAGTGCGAAGAGGAACGTCGTGGGTTGAGCCGCTTTCTCATCGTTAGCTGCTATTACAGTAATTTCTTTTAGCACAAACGCATCATTCGGCTGCTTAAACCTCTGAATATCCACAATCAAGTCCATGTCGAACGAACAACTGACTCGAGTCATTTTATGAAGTTGGCTCTTATACCATTCTTCTTACCCCACCACTGATTGGATTATATTTTACTATTCGATCATGCAAAATCAAACAGTATGCGGATGTTTCAGCGAGGAAATTATTCTTTGATTCAAATTCTACACGAACATCGACTGGACCAGTTTTCAATGAATCATTTTGCCTTGGACAGTCAATTTTAATTGACGGCGCGTATTGCAAAAAATCTCTCTTGTTCAATAATGGTTTAGTTTTCTTATTGTAATAAGTAGATTGAAAATTCGCATACATCTCATAGAGCAAAGCATACTGATTTTAATCGATATTAAGATTCAGACTATCATAAGGATAGCTTTGTGAATTCAAGTACAGTTTCTCATCATTCATTTTGCAATGATCAAAATGGCTTGCATTCTTTTCAAAATTCCCAAGTTCAAAAACTTATTGGAATCGCAACATCTTTAGCGATAAAATTGAGTAGCTTGATTTTTCTTTGATCTGAAATTGTTACATATGGCAAAAGCTATTCCACTTTATGTATAAGAATTTTGAATTCTTCAGCAGTCGTCTGTATGATTGCATTCACATCATGTTTCGATCGAGATAAAATTAACTCATATTTAGCATTGATGACAATCTTGTGATAATCTTCGGCAAATCCAAACATTAAGCTAACGGGTATGCATACGTCAAAGTAACCGTCGCTAGTCAACTTCGTACGTTCTTCAACGTCTTACCATCCTGTATTTTCCATCAATGAGTTTTGACTAGGATTTCGAGATACATAACCTTTCATTAAACTCGTTAGGCCAACATTTTTATTTCGATCGATTTCTATACCGTTAAGTTCAAATCGCACTTCCTCGAACAGATGACAAATAGCATTGTTAACAAGAGTCGTCGTAGCAGTAGCAACATCTTCTGCAGCTTTCGCGAGTCTTCCTCTTAGATGAGCATGAATCTCATACTGTACTATAGATTCATCGAAGACAATGGGCGTATGAATATTTATTGCTTCCTCTTCCATTGTATGCAGCAGAAGATACAAAGTATTTCAAGTCGGTTTACAATTTTTGTTCAATCGTAAAAAATATTTCAATCGTACATTGAAAAACAAAATGTGGAAACAGTTAAGCTTACGCGGAGCTTATCATACAATGACCAGGCCTCGATGAGGCAGCCTCACCAAGTCCTGGTCACGTCCTGATGGTAGCTAAGGCAAGCCCGATCCATTTTCCAATCCGGATAAACGACTTTCCATACCTGTAGCGAGTTCGGATCCAATGGTTCGGAGGTGATGTGAGATACAACAGACCGTAAATTCTTCGAAAAATTCGAAGACCTATAAAAATCTCAACTTTTCGGCGGATTCGGCCCAAATTCGATTACCTAAAATCCGTCAACATTACTCTATTTATGAAAAACGATCTAGTAGGCCCATAACATAAAATTTGCGAGCGCTAAAGAAATAAACGATAGTTTCTGGCCATTTTCAAACGCAAAATGTTAAATCCAAGCATGTCTGAATCATCACGCGAATTACAGACGACAGAGAAATTATATGGCTTTATATGTTTATAAAATTCGGACGCGATAGTTCGACCTCTTCTCTAACTAAAGACATTTGAATTTTGCAGGGTCATTACACGCGTACATACATGCAGAAATTTTCTGCAAATGTGATTTCTGAAAGTTTTTTTACAATATTGACATGAAAATTCCAAACACTTTTTTCACAGTCGTAGCTGACCCTATAAAAAAGCAAAAAAATTTTTCCCAGAGTGCCTTTTTTCAACAATTTTTATTTAAATAATTCGTTCAACAGATATAAAAGAAATCACTCCATTGAACGAATAACAACTCTTTCGGCTCTTGGAGGTTCAAATTGAGGTAAATACTCGGTGCTGAGTACCTGTTGCACATAGCTTAATAATTTGGTAATTTCGAGCTGCGCGAATTTGACGGAAAATAAATCGGCAATAACGCGTTAACTGGCTGTTAAGTGTGCAGCGACTGGGGTGGGGGGTCGTTATGGGTGTAACGGCGCTAACGGTCGGTCGTGTTTTTCCAACGTCTCAATTGTTGGCTCGATGGGGGAGGGACGTTTTCGTTTGGGTATATAGCTGACTTGCTTGGATCAGTAGTCGCATCAACGGTAGACAAAAGGGTTACCGATATCGGTGTGTCCATCTGTATATATGTGTCTGTGGGGCGACGTGTTCCACTCGGTAACTTAGAAGATTTCGTTTGAGATTATGCGGAATAAAGTGATTATTTACGAAGATGTTTCGTTCTTATTATATGAGAAATCCGATGAAAACTTGATTTCTATAAATAAATGTTGGGTCTCAACTGTTTAAAGGAATATAATATCCTCTCCGAAGCGAAGCATTGAAAAAATCGCACTACGCGTATTGAATAACACTGAATAATAATAAGTTATTCGAAATAGTGATATCATTAATAGATTACATGATTATAATCTAAAAATATCGTATAAGTTCACGTGATATTCATCGGAGTTTTTTTATATTGATTTTCGCAGAAGTCGAGGGGCGGGCAGGGGGGAAAGCGCGCGACGGAAAACTAGCCCGACGCGCTCGTTCCTTCAAGGAGGACTTTCTGGAGAAGCTGTCGCAGATGCGTTCTCCAGCAACGACAACGGGCGGGGGCGGTTCCGGTGGTACCGGCGGCAGCGGGGTTGCTACCCGCACCGCATCGCCTTCGTCATCCAGGATGCCTCGCGAAAAAACTAGCACCGGCATGATCAGCGAACCATTGGAAAAAAATCCACTGCGCGATCTTCACATTCACGTGCGACAGGTTCAACTGGCGCTGATTCACTTTCGCGACGTTGTATCCAAGAAAAAACTCGAAATGTTACCAGGAAACGGCACAATTGTGTTGGACACAGTCACCATGATACACACGGTACTGAAATCGTATTTGCTCTACGAGAATAGGTGGGTCTCGTCATAAAATTCAATATAAATTTATGGGTCATTATCCAGAGTTATACATTAATTTAGATCGGTTATACTGTTGTAAATCTTAATTTAATTGTTTTTTTGCAGTTCAATCTTAGGCTCGGCCACGAACCAAGTGTATCAAGCACTGGCACACCTACTGAAGCTCTGTGACGATGTGCTGCTGCACGGTGACAAGTCCTCAGCCCTCGATACCGAAAACGTATCTCACGTTATTGGTCTTGTGGAGGATGCCGTAAAGAATCTGGTAGCGGTGGCACACGAGAAGATATCTAGTAAACAAAAACCTGCACCCATTACCACAAATGACAGGTTTGTGCGTCAACTTTTATGTGGAATAAGAAAAGCTATCCATCTAGGCTGCGAGGGAACAATTAAGAATTGATAATCCATCGTCTCGAATTTCGATGATAAATGAAAAAATAAAAAATTGCATGCTGTCTATCATTGATGAGTCCGTTCCAGAGCACCGGGCTACGATACCGAGCTCACGCCACAGAGGAACTCGTTGCCTGACATTCCGTTGACTCCGAGGGAAAGACAGATATTGGAGCAAACTATGGCGAACAGCAGTCTGGTCAGAAGTTCGCACAGTTCTGAATCAATTCTAAGGGATTCTAGTCCACCGCTGAAACCACCTCTGCCCAATAGGTGAATATCGTAACGCTATACATAAGGCTGACTGTGTATTGTCTGCGCGGGCATATTGCGGGTTTGATCATCTCCGATCCCGGGGCTTCGAAGTAGCAACGGTCAGTACATTCGTGGTTTGGTTAATGTTTCAGGACAAACGCGTTTAAGTTAGATGAGAACAATACATCGTGTACACCGCCGCCATTGCCACCGAAGAGACGAACGAGAGCTCAGCAGCTTTCGGACGAGTGCGACGGTTTATTAGCCTCGAGTCTGGATCGAGTCTCGCTACGAAGTCGTTCGCCGGAGGACTTATCCTCGCTGCTGAGTGCGTCGGCTGGAAGTCTCGACTCGGTACTGAACCATTCGCGCGACGAGGATGAGATACGATCGATTATGGGCCCCACGGATGAGTCCTTAAACGACAGTATGGAAATCAGCCTAATCGCTACCATTCATGGTAAATTACGAATTAATGAAGATCCGCTCGCCGGATGCATTTGTTTCTCGATAATATCCCGACAAATTGAGAGAACCGGTGATCTTTCGTTCGTTGTTTTCAAAACTGACTTAACGCTTTATTGCTTTACCGTGAGGTTATCAATATTAATACATTAAGTAACCAGTCTGTTGTCTCTTGTTTTCCGTTTGTCACGCCGCTTTGCAGCAACCGTTTTGCTATGTTTTAATAATATTTATTTCATTTTTTTGTATCAAGTGTTATTTACATACATTCTTTTATGATATCCAAATTACACGCATCAGAAAAATTAAGGAAACGGAAATTTTTTCCATTTTTTACGTGATTTTTGCGTGGCTGTAACTTTGGGAAAAATTGTCGTATTGAGATATATAGAAAAGCATTTTGGACCTTGACATGTCTGCTTTCGAAATTTTATGATGAACTTTTTTTTTCATTACGGCTGCGTGAAAATGCTCACATTACTTGTCTCTTTTCCGTTTGCAAAATACGGGATCTACCACGGTTTTCGATTACCCACGGTAACTTACTCCACGGCGTGAGTAATGTGCCAAAATCGC
Source organism: Sussaba pulchella (assembly GCA_963971145.1). NCBI lineage: Eukaryota > Metazoa > Arthropoda > Insecta > Hymenoptera > Ichneumonidae > Sussaba > Sussaba pulchella. Next base: position 8,588,844 of record OZ020165.1, read on the forward strand.
ACGCAAGCGTCCTTTTCTATTGAGCTTTTAACTTCTTTTATTGTATTGTATGGAATTAAATAGACAGAACGCGTAATTTTCTATGAGACTCTACGTTAACCGTTTGAGTTCCGCAAGCAGCGTGATCGCACTGTTTAGATTTTATATCGAGAAAATCCAGCATCATTTACGGTAAGCGCGATTGCGCTGTTCGAGATTTTTTAACAGTGTTTTTTCAATATCCCCTGGGACTCAAACGGTTGAAGACGTAGAAATAAAGGAATTGATATATTTTTTCTCGCATTCTTAAAAGTCATAAAAATTTAACCAAATCTTTTCTCATAAATGCCTACACGTATGTTCAGTTTTATGAAAATCTAAATGGTATTCCCCTGAACGAGGATACTACTTTAACTCCATTTACGAAGTTCCACGGACCCCCAGACGAAATCACCACCACCAGACAAATCATTTATCGTACATTACGGGAAAGAGAAGGCGCCGAAATTCAATGAATATGTGGGGAATAGATGATTGACGATGTTGGGTTTTTGCAAAAAATAAATAGTCAGGTAGCTTTGTATTGTCTCAATGGTAGGAATATAAACCTATGACGATGCTATAATCACAATGGAAAATTCAATGAGCGGACGGTTAAGGCGTCGATACTTCTCATTTCTCAATATCTAACTCCGGGCTGAAAACGGAGGTGGGCGTCGAAAATCATAGAATGCAATGCTGAGAACCAGCAAAGATTAGAAAATGCAACGCTTCGACCGCCGATACTTCAACCGAGCACCGCATCGACGCGCCACCGGTGCGAAAAAGCAAAGTTTTAAACGCCATAATATCGACGATGCGATACATCGAACGCCATTGCTTAGAACGAGCAAGAACTAAAAACGATATTCAGACATCAATATATCTCGCCCCCTTGCCCGTTAAAAACATTTGAAAAAGAGGGTATGGCCGAAGTCTTCACGAGTTTAGACGGGTACCGATTCCGGAAATCTCGCATTCGGGCATTTCGTCTGTCGCGTACCCGAAGCTCACGCTTACGCCGCGACCGGAGGGGGCAACCGCTAACCGTTGGCCTAATGATCACGCTACAAGCGTTATCAAATTTGATAGTAGCGAATAGCGCCTTCGGCCGTTTAGCTCTCGCTTCACCCTCAGGTTGGGCCATGGGGATTGGATCCCGTGGCTCACAGATCCACTATGCCACGAACCGTTCTACAGCAACGAACCCGAGAAGGAAGTAAGTAACAGTGCTTGCTATTTGAGAGATATCGGGGTTGCCCATCGAACCTCAGTATAGCTCGCGTGCCGCAAGAGCGCGTCGCTCTCGTGTGTGAGGGAGGGACGGCCCTCTTTAAAAAAAAAAAAAAAAAAAAAAAAAAAAAAAAAAAAAAACTGTTGCACCGTGCTGTGGCTTCGATGTTCGTGCGAGTGCTTTCTGAATTGTTCTTTTATTTTAATTTTTTTTGGGAAAGTAAAAGGTTCCCCTCCCCTCTCCGTATTAGTTCTCGGCCGGGATTATAGTGGAAGTTCCCGTGCGAATGCAACCACTCCCGCTGGACCCATATAGTCCGACCGATCGAGGGTCGAAGCCCTCATCTGCGTGCTCCCGGTGTCCAGCGACGGCACGATACCGCGGGAAACCAACTTTTCCCCCGCAGCTACCGAGTAAGTATGTTCCATTTTTTTCCCTCCTCTGGCGGAGCGGAGCAACCTGACGACCGAAGGGGCCAATGGTCACGCCCGACGGACGGCGTCGTCTGACGGGGACAAATCGGCACGAAAAGTCGAGTTGTTGAAAAATTCGACGGGCTGGTCCGTGATTCCGCGACGAACCTAAACAATCGTATCTCTTGGTTGATTCGTCGATCTCGAGATGCTTCCGAACGCGTTCACACGATAAAAGTATCCCAATTCCGTCGTTCCCGCCAGACTCTCGAACGGACTTCTTCAAAGTTGTGTATTATTACGAACCCTCGTTATCCTTATTTTATTAATTATCATTATTAATTTTTTTTTGTATATTCTTTTTTGTTCTCTTGTCATTATTAAGAAAAAAAAATTTTTTTTTTTTCTTCGCCTCGCACCAACCAGTCCTAGATCTCGCGACGTTCTTAGACGGATTCAAGTTATCGAGTTTCTCCGAGTAATCCGTTGATTCCGTGATGCACTCGGACGGACGTATGAAATAAAATAAAATTTTTTTTTTGGTTCTCGGAATTTACCTCACTCGGTAAATTCGTCCGTAGCCGTACTGCTCTCGACCGAACTCGGACAATCAAAATTGCTCAAGTTTCATAAGCCAGCCCGTTGGCTTCGCGATGCTCTCGGACGGACTTAAACAATCGAATCTCTTGGGTAATTCGTCAATCTCGAGATGCTCTCGGACGGGTTCACAAGATAAAAGTATCCGAATTAATTCGGATTCCGACGTTCTTGCCAGACTCTCGAACGGACCTATTGGAAGTTGGGTATTATTACGATCCCTCGTCATCCTAATTTTATTACTTATCATTAGCAAAAAATTTTTTTGTTCTCTTGTCATTATTAAAAACCAGTCCTAGATCTCGCAATGCTCTCGGACGGATTCAAGTCATCGATTTTTCCGAGTAATCCGTCGGTTCCGCCATGCCCCGACCACGGTTGGGTAAACCAAAAATCGGTCCCACGCCGACCCCCGTACCCATTGGACCAGTCAAGAAGGACGTGCGTCAGTAGATTCGACGGCCTTACTGACGGAAGGGGGAGCACAAAAGACGTGACTACTACCATTTAACGTTTGTTTTGTCCCCTTCCTGCACCGGTCACGCCCCGCCGAGTAATCAGTCAGAGAAACAAGGCTAACGACCTCAGCGTCAGGTTAAAAAACCTAGACACTCGACCGTGCGATCCCGCAACTCTCCCGAGCAGACTTACAGAACAAAAACTCTCAAATCCAATCAAATTCGGTGAACTTGTCTGCTGACCCCCTCGTCACTCTCGGACGGCTTTCACACGGTTAAAAAGTTCCCCAGATTGATCCGAAACCGGCGGCCGTGCCAGACGGACTGGCACGACACAGTCGTCCCGATCCGGGAAATCCGCCAACTCTGCGACGAGGGACCTGGACCTGAGGGTGCTGCAGTCGGAACCGACTCTTGCCGGGTGGGGGCCAACCCTTACGCGACGGACCAAGCCCCACTTCATCACGCAGAGGCCCCGCGGGCCGGAACCGACAGTGTTCCGGCCATTCGAACGGCAAGCTTCGAAGGCACCGGACCGGTCCTCGAGCACACTCATCCTTACTCAGACCTGTCACTATTCTTCACGGCTAAGGCCTACCACTCGTGGTCCGCCACTCCGCCACTCCGCCACACCACCACACCGCCACACATACACTCATGCATTCATAAACACCTCACTTCACTTTCACCCGTACATCATAGCTACCGTTTCACGACATCTCACTTTACCTTTACCCGTACACCATAGCTACCGTTTCACGAGACCCCCATTAACCGCTTGTCCAACCTACCTGGGCCCCCGCACGTCCTACTCTCGCTCGTGAACACGTGCAGTCCCGCTCTCGGATACTCACCCAACCACCATGAGTGGTTCAGAGTCAGACGATGGACCCCCGGCGGTCTTCCTTAAGAAGGACGAGACGCCCGACACCCCAAAGGACGAAGGGACGTCTTCACTAGGGGAACCTTCGCAGGCTCTCACTGCCGACCCCCCATCACCACTTCCACCAGTGATGATCGGGGAGGGAGGTCGATATCGGGTCCAAACCGACGGAGGGCGCAGAACTGGGGCCCTACCGTCGGCGGGCCGCTCTCATACCTGGCTACTGCTGCGGGCACCGGACCCTTTGGCCCGAGTAGGGGATCACTTGGAGCCTTCGGGCGCCAACGGATCCCCCCGCGTCACGGGGACTTCTCGACCTCGGACGAGGAGCCTGGCTCTCGACGGAGGAAGACCCTATCGCCCCACCGGGTACTCCAAGAGGTACGTCGGTGGGACGTATCATTCTCGGGGCACCAGAGCGAGGACGTCAAGGATTTCCTCGCCCTCGTCGAGGTAGGCCGGTTCCTCGTGCTGATCCACGACGAGAATCTCCTGCGAGCGCTCCCGTTCTGCCTGAAGGGCATTGCGCGGACTTGGTACCGGGAGACCCGAGGGCTGCTGACGGATTGGCTATCAGCAAAGGCCGTTTTTCGGAAGCGATTCTCCGATCCAGACTACCAGATCGCACTCCGAGAGGAGATCTCGTTGAGGGTGCAGTGGGACCGAAAATCTGTTCTCGAGTACCTCGGATGCATGAATAGGTTGTTCTCGCGCCTTGACCCACACTGGACCGAGTGGAAAAAGATGCGCTACGCTCACCGTAACATGCTCCCGTCATACCGCTCAGTGATCACGTTGAGTGACCGCCTGTCAATGAGGGAGCTCGAACGCTGCGCCACGAGGCAGGAGCAAATCCTTTGCAGTACGGAGACGAAACGGGCGCCCTTGCGACCGGAGGACTCCCTCTGCCCCGGCTTTCGCTACAGCGGCCCCCCGTCACAATCATCCAGCTCCCGTCGCGCCAATCTACGGGTGGGGCAAGATCTCGGCAAACCCCTTCCTCTCTACAAAGAGGATGAGGGGGTTGAGGGGCTGAACGCTCTGCTCCCGACACCGGCACGTCGATCCGGCGGCGCGCCAGCGGGATCTCGGGGTCGACTAGGCACTCAGGCGTCTCGACCAGCCGAGACCACCCCACGCGGTACACTGTCACCGAGGGAAGCACTGGCCAGGCCTCCGCTCCCGAGGGAGACTGATCCGACGCCCCCTGCTCCCGCTGAACGAAAACGGTGCAGTGTTGGAACTGTGACCAGCCGGGATACTGCCACCGTGACTGTCAACAGACCCGATGCCGATTCTGCTACCGGTGTGGGCTCTCGGGGGTCACGACGATTCGATGCCCCCTCGGCAATCGGGAAAACGCCAGAGGAGGTGCGTAGATAGCCCTCCCGCGCCTTCAAGGACCACCCATCGTATCAAGGCGCTCCCATTACCACGATGCTCCCGTACACCGTCGCCCCGGCCTCGGGCTATCGGTTCGCCGCGGGGACCAGGACCGTTGCTGGGCCCCCGGCGGGGTCTCGACCAACCAGAACGGACGGACCCCTCACTCCCGGACGAGGTGGTGGTCAACGCAGCCTACCACGGGGAGGTCATCGCTTTTAGGGTCGAGGTCATCATTTCCGATCGACCCGTGCGAGCTCTCGTTGACTCGGGTGAAACCGGGGTCTTCATGGGCCTCGAGCTCATTGCACCCGCGGAAGAGCTTGGCCTACCCACCGAGCGGATCTCGCCGCGCTCCGTCCAGGTCGCGAACAGCCAACTGGAGGTCGTGAGGACCGCCTCCAACATTCCAGCGCTCCTGAACAGCTGCTGGATGGAAGCTCTTGGGCACCACCTGCCCTCACTCTCGGAAGACCTGATACTCGGGTTAGATTACTTGCGATCCGCGAGGATGGTCATCAACTTCTTCGCGGAATCGTGGCATTTCCGGGATGAGCCTGGAACCCAGGACTCGTTCGTTCCCGAGCAGGAGACCCCCCGAATAGCCATGTGCTGCGGGCTCCGCACTCCGGATCCCGACGAGGCAACCCGGATAGACGAATTCCTCGAAGCTCACGTACCCTAGATATCGGCCGAGACAGCGGTCACCACGCTTGTTATCCACAGCATCGAGGTAGGGTGAAGCTTACCTATCAAGCCGTATCCCGTCACCCCGATCATCCGTGACGTCATGTGGGCAGAGGTGAAGTGGATGCTCTCGACCGATGTTATCGAGTTCTCGCGAAGCGACTGGGCGAGCCCGGTGGTCATGGTGAAAAAACCCAATGGCAAATACCGGTTCTGTATTGATTACAGGAAGGTTAACGCGGTCACCAAAAACGATGCCTACCCCATCCCGAACATGACCGACATTCTCGATTAGCTAAGAATGGCCAATTATATCTCGACACTTGATCTTAGTCAGGCATACTGGCAGGCCCCAATGGATCCAGGGTCTCGAGAGGTCACCGCTTCCGTCATACCAGGCCGGGGCCTGTTGCAATTCGAGCGAATGCTACCGGGCTTACGAACGCTCCCGCCACCTTTCAGTGGATGATGAACCGGCTAATCGGCGTCGAAATGTATCCGCACGTTTTCGTATACCTTGATGACATCATTATCGTCACCCGGACCTTCAAGGAACACCTGGAGTGGCTCCGGAAGGTCCTGGAGAAGATCTCGACCGCAGGACTCGCAATTAACCGCAAAAAAGCGAATTCTGTCGCCCCCAAGTCCGCTATCTCGGGTTCCTCGTGAACCACAAGTTCCCGGACTGACGGATAACCTACGGTAGGTTATATTTTCATCGACCAACGGCCGTGGCTGATTTCGAGTTAGAGAATGTCGACGCATGGAAGCTTGTGCGTCCTCGCGAGTCCCGGAAAGCCGCCCTCCACGAGTGCCTCGTGCTCTCACATGCCGGCCACTTGCGGGTGGATAGGACGTAACGACGCTTATCCACCACCTACTACTGGCCGGGGATGTTCAAGGTTGTCTCGGCCCACATCCAGTACTGTGACACCTGTCAGTGGCGTGAGGTGAAGCAGCGGGTTCCCGCGGGACTGATGGGACACCGTGTGGTCGAACAACCCTCGACCGCCATCGCGGCCGACATCATGGGCCCGATCACGCCTAGCGCTTCGGGCAACGCTTACGTTCTCGTCATTCAGGATCTCTCCATGAAATGGATAGAGATCTGGCCCCTTCGGCGAGCTACCGGTAAAACGGTCGCACAAGCGTTCGACGAGCTGATCGTGACCCGGTGGGGTGCTCCCCGGGTACTGCTCACGGATAACGGTACCGAGCTTGTCAATTAAGACATACGTTGACTTACCGAACGCGTCGGGATGCGGCATAACACCACACCACCATACCACCCCCAAGCGAACCCTACCAAGAGGGTGAATCGCGTGGTCAAAACCTTGATCCGGGCGTTCCTTGACGGGAACCACCGAGAATGGGACCGGCATCTCCACGAATTTCGGTTCGCCTATAATACGGCGCACCACAGCTCTCTTCAGGCCACGTTTGCGTTCGCAAACTCTGGTCGCGAATCACCCTCGGCCACCACCTTACGGCGAGCGGTGGAGGGGGATCCCGACATAGCCTCCCGGCCCCCCGGGGACTGGCTAGAGCAGGTGGCTTGGCTAGACACCATCCACGCGGCCTCCACGCACGCTCTCGACAAAGCGTTCTAACGACAATCGGAAAAGTATAATTCTCGCCACCGCGACGACACGTTCGTGGTGGTCGATCTCGTCCTGCGCCGAGCGCACCAGTTATCGTCCGCCGCCCGGCACGTGTCGGCTGCATTGGACCCTTCTTTCAAGGGTCCCTATTTCGAAACGGATATCGCGAGTAGTCTACGAATTGACGGGTCTCGATGGGCAACCCATCGGAAAAATCTCGATTTGCGAGTTGAAAAGATATAGGCCCCAGATAGTTCCCGCGAATGACTAATCGATTTATCGTTTCCAGATACCGTTATGCAGGAGGCACCAGAGGAACACACCACCCTGATGGAGGAGATGGCGACGAGCGACGACGACGACGTCGTCTGACTAGAGCATCTAGTCCGGGCGACGTCGGCCGGCAGCGCTCGTCGACCGACGGAGGACCAGGAAGGTCTCGTACAGGTCTGTGTAGAGGCCCTCCAGACGACGAGTTCTCAGGAGCCCGACGTCGAGGAGGCCCTCCTAGCGGTGATCGGGAAGCTCGCGGGGACCCCCTGCCCCGGCCCTTCGGTTGCCGCGGACCCGCCGGCTTTCCCGACAAGGCGTTCACCGATACCGCGGGAAGCATCTGAGCCGATCTGGCTACCCACACCCGTAGTCGCTAACCCAAGACCGTCCCCGGTCGATGAAGCAACCTCGGGGGTGGAGCCGGAGCCCTCGGAGGACTCCCGACAGACTGGGGGTCAAACTCGCCCTCGCCGGCTGGAGCGGGCCTGTTACAGCTGCGGGTGGCTGGGCCACGTCGATTCGGCGTGTCCGGACGGGGCCCTTAATACCAAGTTTGGCCGCCGGTGTGGTCGCCGGGGCAAGACCGTGGCGAACTGCCCGGCGTGCAGCACAGCCTGGAAGATCCAAGGACCGTACGTGCTACGGGCTGGGCGGAACGTCCCTCGGGAGGAACTCAGGGCTCTGCGGGTGGCAGGGCCTAGGGTCCGACGTCCGCGTGGCCCGCAGGCAAGCCCAGCAGGTGGTCCGCTGGCCCCAGCCCCCGTTAGTGGCCCCCGACCCCAAGGGCCAAAAGCCCGAAGGGGGCGGAGGGTGAAGAGCCGGTCCCAGGGCGAGGCACCGCACCCCGTTGACCAAAAAACGGCGTCCGGCCCACAGCTCTCGGCCCACGGACCCACCAGTCCCAGTTCACATACCTGGCCCTCGGCCACAGCTCTCGCCAGACAAGCGCGCTTGCCCAGAGTTATCGAACGTGGCAAGCCCCGGCTACCGCTATGCGGACCCACTGGTCCCAGCTCTCGTAACTGGACCCGGCCACAGCTCTCGCCAGACAAGAATGCTTGACTGGAGCTCTCGACCCTGGCTACAAGCCACAGCTATCGCCATACGGATCCACGGGTCCCAGCTCCCGTGCCTGGACCCAGCCACGTCTCTCGCCGGATGAATAAACTTGTCCGGAGTTCTCGCGACTGGCCACCAACCACGGATTTCGTCCAGCCGATCCACCGGCCGCAGCTCTCGTATACCAACGGGAATACCGCCCCCGTCCGGCGTTCTTGGACGCCACCGGAACCACCCAGAATCGTAAGCCAGTCGCCGACCATCAGAGTGCATCACCGGCTGGAACCAGCACCCTCAGGTCCCCGGACTTCCTGGACGCAACTTTAAGGAAAGCTGGTATGAAGTTCTCGCCTGGGAATGGTAAGGTACCTCTTAAATGAGTACAAACAATCTCAGATTATAACCTTGTTTTGACTCGGTAATAAGGCGACTACCGGTGCTACGTTATCACTTCTCGGCTCGGGGAGAACCATACCCTGGGTAAATCCCGACCGTCCACAAAAAGATGTGCTACCGTAGGCCATCGTAGACGGGTAAAATAGGCCTACTATCTACTATAACAGATCGGGTGGATCCCTAGCCGGAACCTCCCATGAGGGGTGGGGAAGTGTGACGTGATTTTTTGGGTATAGTCATCGACACAAGAAAATATTTGTTACCGAGAAAAAATTGAGTTCCCGTAAGACTGCTCCCGGGGATTAGATTACGATTACGCGGATACCGTTTGCGACAAAGAGTATAAAACGTTAAGAACATAGCAGTTAAGTCGTTGACAAGTTCAAGGCCGGCGTTTCAGCCTGTCGTGCGGAGCACCGCTCGATGAAATGAGCCACCCGACAGGGCGATGCAACCAACGAGGCACTCTCGGGGTTCGACGGAAGACCGGGTGCAACACCGGCGCCCCACTATCGGGTGCACCACGGTAGGGAGCGGGTGGGGCAAGCTGAATTCCAGGCGAGGGCAGGGCCCCTTGCGCTGCTTTAGGTCCCCCGAGCGCCCAACTCCCTCGTGGTACACCAGGAGTGTGACCCCGGGACAGCCCCGTAAAGCTATCATTCGCTTTTTTTGATTACGCGCTCTTGGCATCGCGAAAATAGAACTCGGGGGAAGCAAGCGCTATCGGCTTTAGACCTCGAAAAACGGCAACATGAATAGACGGATTAAGGACACACGTAGAGTTACGGGCAGTAGGCTCCGAGAACAATAGCTCGCGCGAAGGCCCTGTGTTTGTTGTGGTATACCGTAGTCGCGAAGCTATAACGTCGACCGCTAATTCGCGCTGGCACGATATATAGGTGATTTCCGTCGGGGTACGATGGCTCGTTACCGCTCAGCGCGCCCAAGTGCGTGACGTCCCGTTATGCTCTCGAGAAATATTTGATACTTCTCGCTCCGCTTTTTTGAAGGGAGAACTTATCATGCAACGATCCGGAATGGTTCTCGAGATATTAAGACAAAAAATAAGTCCTCCAAACAACACGAGCTCGCGCCCTGACCTCGGGATAACTATTCGTCGGAAGATTACCCCGACCCTCTCCACCATCACCGACAGCCTGAGCGGCCGTGCATTTCCGCAACCACGTTCGCGCGCAACTGCACCCAGTTGCGTTTGTCGATTTTACGCGCTCTCCAAAGACCGACAGCTCTCGCTTGCGTTGTTCGCATGTACGTCTATGTTTGAAGGGATCGAGTGGGCCCCCCCCCCCCCCTCGATCCCCGGGTCATACCGGTTGTTAATACCGGTGGAACAAAATTAACTGGCGCCCGCCGGCTTGCGAGTGCAGCAGCGTGGGGACGTGACCAAAGGTGGCGTAGCCCAAGTGTTTTCGCTTTACGACGCATGAAACGCTGCGTCAATTATCGCGTACCGATATCAAGAAAATGCAGCATAACAACACTGACATAGAGTCTTCCCGCAAAATTGGTCCTGGTATCGATCTGGTGGAAAATACGTCACAATACATATATGGGGTATTCCTGGGAATTTCGGCAACTTCGGACAGTTGGGTCAAAATTTTTGCTCCCCAATTTTTTTCTTTAATATGTGTTGAAAATAAAGAGACACGTATTTCGGCCTTTTTTATTTTGAGCCCCCACTTTTGAAATACAGTCAAATGAAGTTTTTGAAGTATTGACCACATTCGGTCATTCAAATCGATATATCTCAGCAACGGTTAGTGATAACTCAAAAAACCACAGGTGTTTTTTTTCGTTTTTGAACGCGTTATACATTGAAAACATTAACGATTATGATGCACAAATTCAACAATTATTTATAAACAATTTAAAATTAAAAATGAAATCAAACAAAAAACGCACTTTTAATTTTTGAAATGTATTTTTTCTTAAATTCCTTGAACAAAAACGAAAATTTAGCCACCTTGAACTTTTTGGACCGACGCTTCGTTCGGAAGTTATAGATTTTTTTGTCACAAAAAACCCGTAAATTTACGTATTTTATGAGTAAAAATTTGCATGAAAAAAAAAGTACCCTTAATTATTGAAATTGATTTTTTTTCAAATTCCTTGGACGAAAAGAAAAATTTTGAGACCCGGCCGGACTTGGGCCGACGTTTCGTTCGAAAGTTATAGCTTTTTTTGTCATAAAAAACCGGTAAATATACGTATTTTATTAGTAAAAAATTGCATGAAGAAAAAAGTACCCTTAATTATTGAAATTGATTTTTTTTCAAATTCCTTGGACGAAAAGAAAAATTTTGAGACCCGGCCGGACTTGGGCCGACGTTTCGTTCGAAAGTTATAGCTTTTATTCTTAACAACCGGGTAAACATTTACGGGTTTTTTGTGGAAAAAAAAATTTATAACTCCCGAACGAAGCGTCGGCCCAAAAAGTTCAAGGTGGCTAAATTTTCGTTTTTGTTCAAGGAATTAAAAAAAAAATACATTTCAAAAATTAAGGGTACATTTTTTGTTGTATTTCATTTTTAATTTTGAATTGTTTATAAATAATTGTTGAATTTGTGCAACATAATCGTCAATGTTTTCAATGTATAAAGCGTTCAAAAACGAAAAAAGAACACCTGTGGTTTTTTGAGTTATCACTAACCGTTGCTGAGATATATCGATTTGAATGACCGAATGTGGTCAATACTTCAAAAACTTCATTTGACTGTATTTCAAAAGTGGGGGCTCAAAATAAAAAACGCCGAAATAGGTGTCTCTTTATTTTGAACACATATTAATGAAAAAAATTGGGGGGCAAAAATTTCGACCCAACTGTCCGAAGTGGCCGAAATTCCCAGGAATACCCCATATATATATTACACTGTGTCAAAAAAACAATTTTGTTTTCTTCGATTGCACGGTCGTTATAGCTAGTGTTTGGCCTAAAAAAAATTCTCGTGAAGAGCACACTCGAAAATGTTTTTTTTTTTGCCCGTCGCAAAGGGGGGTCCCCTTTCCCCTTCAAATAACATAGGAAAAATACATTTCTCGCTTCATTTATTCCCTGGGCCCATAAAAACTACTGGAACTGAGTCCGCCACATACCATTCTCTAGGGAATTGAATTTCCTTCAAAAAGTATTCAAGCCTCAAGTCAAAAAATTTAATATCTCTAAGACATACAGGCATTTGAAACCGATTTTCGACAAAAATTCGTCTTCAAACGAGTTTCACAGCCAAATTCTTCGTTCTACACGAAAAATGTAGTTATACATTTTAGAGACAATTGAATTCTCTACAAAAAAGGTATCTAGTGAAAATAGCCTTAATCCAACAATTTACAATTCACAGTCCCTGGAAGTTCATTATTTGAGAAAAGAAAATTATTTTTCACTTATTCGGTCATAATTATTGATCATTAAAATTTAGACATCATAGAATTGACGTAGAAAATCATTACTTTAAACGAATAGCACCTTTCATTAATGAAAATATATTTCCACTTTTCGATACAAGAGTTGTTGTAGGAATTCTAGAACTTTCATAGAACAAATAATATTTCACATGAAAAAACAACGTGTAAGTCGTTGAGGAACAATATTGACGTCACATCATCCATGCCCGACATTTGCGGCGGTAGCGGGTAGAAAAGAATTTTCTCGTCCCGTCGCACATGCGTGAAACGGCGCGTTTTCAAGAGGGGTCGGACAAAAAAAATGTTGCCATAACTGCTCGGCGATGTTGGTTAGATGGTAATTTTGAACGTTGGCGCGGAAACACAGCGGAGTCTTAAAAACTCACCCGATTGGCCGAACGTAGAACGACGCGCTATTGGTTGCGTCAGCAACCAATATTATATTATATTATTATATTATTGATTTTAATAATCAATAATTATGATCGAATAGGTGAAAAATATTTTTTTTTCCTCATATAATAAACTTCCAGGAGCTGTGAATTGTAAATTGTTGGATTGAGGCTATTTTCACTGGATACCTTTTTTTGTAGAGAATTCAATTGTCTCTAAAATGTATCGATACATTTTTCGTGTAGAACGAAGAGTTTGGCTGTGAAACTCGTTTGAAGACGAATTTTTGTCGAAAATCGGTTTCAAATGCCTGTATGTCTTAGAGATATTAAATTTTTTGACTTGAGGCTTCAATACTTTTTGAAGGGAATTCAATTCCCTAGAGAATGGTATGCAGCGGACTCAGTTCCAGTAGTTTTTATGGGCCCAGGGAATAAATGAAGCGAGAAATGTATTTTTCCTATGTTATTTAAAGGGGAAAGGGGACCCCCCTTTGCGACGGGCCAAAAGAAAACATTTCCGAGTGTGCTCTTCACGAGAATTTTTTTTAGGCCAAACACTAGCTATAACGACCGTGCAATCCAAGAAAAAAAAATTGTTTTTTTGACACAGTCTATTATATAGACTCATCTGGCTATATCTATATTTCGCGTTCGGTATGGTGGGGAGAGTACGATATCCGAGGCGCCGCGATCTGATGAACTTTTTTTGTAGAACACCCCGAGAAAACACGAAAATGAAGAATAAAATTTTTTGATATCTCGCTTAGATTAAAAGTTATCGAATTTTTTATTAATTTTTTTCTTATTTCCGGATAAGTATGTTATATCCGTGGCGGCACTATTTCACGCACTTTTCTTGTAAAACACCCCGAAATAAAAAGAAAAAGAAGAATAAAATTTTTTGATATTTTACGTAGATTCGAAGTTATCGATTTTTTTGTTTTTTTTTCCTTCGCGATACAACGTCGAGCGGTTGCGACTGAGCGCGACGAGCGACGATGTGAGCGGGAAGACTACGTTACCCGTGGCCCAACTAACCGATAGACTTACGTCTGTAGTACGACAAACTGTACGTCTCCACTACATCGAACAAATTAAAATTAACGGAAAACAACCCAAACAATAGATGACAAAATTTATTATGCTAAGGAAAACTCGGAGGATGAGATGTAGGATTAGATGGAGGATGAGATGAAGAAACAACGCGCCTCGGATATCGTACTCTTGCCGTTTTTGGTACTCGGGGGGTGGGGGGGGGGGTGTAATCTTTAGGTACTCGGGGATTTAGGGTTATTGTTAGTTTTTGGTACTCGGCGGGGGGGGGGGGGGGGGGGGGGGTTGTAATCTTTAGGCACTCGGGGATTTAGGGTTATTGTTAGTTTTTTAATTTTTTTTTTGGTTACTCGGGGATTTAGGGTTATTTGTTAGTTTTTTTTTCACGAGGTACAATGAGCTAGGCCACTATATCGATACATACGTTTTCGACAAAAGATCAGTATGAACTGCCAAACCTATCCGGACGGTCGCATCGCGGAAATCGTAAAAAAAAAAAACGAAAAAAATTCGATAACGCGAAAACTAAGCAAGACATCTAAAAAATGTATTCTTCATTTTCGTCTCATTTTGTCGTGTTCTATACTAAAAGGGCATCGAAGAAACCGGACAAAAAAAAAAATTCGGGCAAAAAAAAAAATTTTTGAAATTCGATAACTCGAAAACTAGGCGAGATATCAAAAAATTTTATTCTTCATTTTCGCGTTTTCTCGGGGTGTTCTACAAGAAAAGTTTATCAGATCGCGGCGCCTCGGATATCGTACTCTTGCCGGTATGGTCATGGACGAAGCCGTCGAAATAGGATTCCTCGATTCTCGCTCGCCCTCGAGTTTGGCCGGCGCGCTTGGTGCCCGCCGCCATGGTGGGTTGGCAATAAGCGGGATCGCAACTTTCAATTATAAATTCGTTGTGCGATCATTTCTATGAGAATATGTTAAAAACATTTTTATGAATCCATGATACATCTATTTTATAACAAAAATTGCGAAATAGAATAATTCGAATACGAAATAAAGGTAAAAATAAAAAATTCAACATAACGTGAAGACTCGAAAACGTGACGTCCCCGTGCCGAACTGACACAATAGCACTCGGTTATTTTGAAGTCTGATATGAATTGTTTACTCGGGAACAAAGCTGCAATAAAACAATCTTGCATTTCCTCGGAGGATAGTTTCGTTCACTGCCCATCCTTCGGAGAAAGCACATTGTAAATTTTAACTTGCAGCCTGTTTTCGATAGGATGACTGGTGAAACCTTCGAACGGGAATTGGAGACCCAAACGTCCAATGTTCCGACAGGTCGATCCATCGGATTAAAAGGCTCTGAAAAAAATTACTGTTTGAACATCGAATAAAAAGACTCTGAAAGACCGCGTAGCCTTCACGCGGTCGAAGAAGCCACAAACATGCCGGTATAACTATATATACGCGTTCGGGTCTTTGATCCGTCGAGATATTGTTATTCAGAGCCATGTCGATTCAGTACATTCCACACACACACACACACATGCGCACGCCCGCACTACTCGCAGACACACACACACACCCAGAGGAAAAATGAATGAATGAATGACGGTTTTATTTCGTACCCTGGGGCCGAAGCTCCCTAAGAGTATCGTGCTGTAACAACCAAATGCACAAGAAAAGAAACATGTCGAAAATTAAAATAAAAGCAATGCAATACAAGAAAGAAAAGTAAAAACTAAAAACAGCACAAAAATCGAAAACGCCGATAATTTATCCGCAAACACAGAAACGGAGACTACTCCCCCATTCTCGCAATCAACATCATATGGAGCGCCTCCTTGAACACTCTTAACGTGGCTTTTTCCCGCACATCCAAGGGCAACGCGTTCCACACCGAACATGCCGTCACCGCAAATGACCGCCGATAACACTCGGTCCGAAAGTGAGGCACCGCCACGCCCAACACACGCCTTTCCCGCCTAGTCTGATGCAAGGCCCGAGGCAACTGACGCATGACAAGATCCCACAAGTACTGCGGCTCCCCATTGCACCGCACAGCATAAATAAGGGCCCCCAGAAAATATTCCCGACGATCCACCATCTTTAGCCATTTCAACGCCGCATAGTGAGGCGTAATGTGGGCATCCCGTGGAACATTAAAAATAAAGCGCACACCTCGATTCAGCGCCCTCTGAAGCAGAAGGTCGTGCTCTAGAGAGAGAGAGAGACAGAGGGAAATAGACAAACCCCACTCCGCGCGAGAATGAAATCAACGAAAGAGACGTCCCAAGACGAAACGAGACCAACAACAATGTTGCCACCCGAAACGGAGACTGGGCCGTGATTTCAACTTTAAACACTCGTTTAAAGGCATGGAACATTGGGTCTCCAATTCCCATTCGGAGGTTCTACCACTCATCCTATTCAAAACAGGCTGCAAGTTGAAATTTACAATGTGCTTTCTCCGAAAAATGGGTAGTGAACGAAACTGTCCTCCGAGAAAATCCAAGATTGGGAAAATAATGCACCCCTTTGAAGAGATTTCGTACACTACCTATGATCCAGGGAAAGCTCAATCCAAGTTTTATTGCAGCTTTGTTATATAATGCCGTCATCAAACCATTTGTGGCCCAAGTAAACAATTCATATTTGACTTCAAAATAGCCGAGTGCTATCGTGTCAGGTCGGCAGGACGACGTCCCGTTTTCAAGTCCGCACGTTATGTTGAATTTTTTATATTTATTTTAATTTTGTATTTAAATGATTCTATTTCGCAATTTTGTTACATTTATTCATTTATTGTTTCCATCGCATGGCGACATCGCCTTTTACAGAACAAACCAGCCTTATCTCTACAGTTACATGGTGTTTTCGCCCTTAAAGCTGATACTTAAAAAACAAAAGAAAAGAAAGATAAAAACAAAAACTGTTATCACAGATTTATCGCTCTCACTCGTACATAGCAATATGAGGTCGGCTCTCCGGCTCGCCTTGGCATCCATTCCCGCTCACTCACCGCAGTTCCAACATACTCGTGCCTCGTGGTTCCCGCGAACCAGTACCGCCCCGTATGTTTCCTGCGACTCTCTCCCCTCTCTCCCCTCGGCCCTCTCCCTGTCCCTTTCTCTCTGCTTCTTCAGTCAGCCTGCCCTCCCCCCCACCCCTCCCGCCCCGCCGACGTACTCCGTTCTCGACCTGCTCACTTCTGAGAAGGCTCTGATATACCCTCACAGTCCCTCCACCATCTCCCCCTTCAGGGTTTCCTTCATCCACCTTTCCAGTTCCTCTCTCCTTCTCCCGCTGCTCCATTCATCTACAGCTATCACTCATTTGTTGTTAATCTCCCCTCTCGCTTTTTGGCACTGCCAGATATGAGCCAAGCTCTCCTCCTCTTCTCCACACACTCCGCTGTTCCAATTATCAAAACCCTTCTTCCCCGCCTTCCCAACATTTCCGCATCTTACAAGGGGAGGACCAAACATGTTAATAACAGATTCCGATGAGTCTTAGATATGTTGAAGGGGGACCCTTCCTGAGTACTAGGCTCACGGATTTTGCTTCACTAGGCCTTAGTTTCGGAGAAAAATTTTTGAAAATCTCTTTTCGCAATACATGTACCTCCGACTTTCATCACCCAGCACGAAAGCGAGCGTAGCTCAGTGAGCAACGCTCGGGACTAGCACGCGGGCGGCTAGTGTTCAAGTCTCGCCGTTTTGATGATTTTTTTTTCTAATTTATTTATTTTTTTGAAAATTCTAACGTTTATTTTTATTTCTATCTTGTTTTTTTTATTGTTTTCGACTTTCTATTCTATTTTTATGGATATTTTTTTTCCTAAAAATTAAAACGGTCAATAATAATCCATCATGCGTATTTCTGGTACAAAATTTACGCTGACGTTGGAACAATTTATTACAGGACAAGGAGTTGCACTACAAAATTCTGTCGTATACGTTTTTATTTGTCAATAAATACAGTATACAGAATATTGTACATTAGTCGCTGTCGGTTCGAACGTTGAAATTCGGAATGTTTGGGGCAACGTTTGTTACCTGGGTTCCTGGGTACCTGGGAGCATGAAGAAGTGGAGTCCGACAGCGACTAATGTACAATATTCACTGTATTTATTGACAAATAAAAACGTATACGACAGAATTTTGTAGTGCAACTCCTTTTTCTGTAATAAATTGTTCTAACGTCAGCGTAAATTTTGTATCAGAAATACGCATGATGGATTATTATTGACCGTTTTAATTTTAGGAAAAAAAAAATATCCATAAAAATAGAATAAAAAGTCGAAAACAATAGAAAAACAAGATACAAATAAAAATAAACGTTAGAATTTTCAAAAAAATAAATAAATTAGAAAAAAAAAATCATCAAAACGGCGAGACTTGAATCCTGGCCGCCCCCGTGCCAGTCCCGAGCGTTGCTCACTGAGCTACGCTCGCTTTCGTGCTAGGTGATGAAAGTCGGAGGTACATGTATTGCGAAAAGAGATTTTCAAAATTTTTTCTCCGAAACTAAGGCCTAGTGAAGCAAAAGCCGTGAGCCTAGTACTCAGGAAAGGTCCCCCTTCAACATATCTAAGACTCATCAAAATCCGTTATTAACATGTTTGGTCCTCCCCTTGTTAGTCTGGCCCACTGCTCCTTCCAGTCCCCTCTCAACCTCGGGTCATCCCAATATTTCTCCATCTCCACCCCTATCTTTGTTTCCTTGTACATGGGTTGACGGTGAACTTATCCACCTTGACTCAATCCGCCTGAGTGTCCTGTCCCATCTTTCTCTTAAACCCCTGATTCGACAGTATTTCCACTCTCCACGGCCACGTTTGCTTCCCTTAATAGTCCAATCACACTCCCCCCCCCTCCCACCTCTTTCAACGCTTTCCTCAGCTGCACCCCCCATTTCGACGGATTTCCATTTATTATTCCTCTCACTTTCTCTCTGAGGCATACTCTTGGCCATCTTTCCCCCTCCATTCTCAATATTTTGAAAATGTAATTCCCCGCTCGTCTCCGAGCCTCCACTTCGACATTCCTCCGGCCAGCTTCCAGTTTCCAAACATAGTCTGGCGTGTTTCTAGCAACTCCCAAGGCCATTTTCACAATTTTCCCTTGCATTTTTCCATTTCCTCCCTTCTTTTACTTTTACAAGCGAGTTCATCACGATCAACCTGTCCTTCAGTTTACCCATCTTTGCCCTTTTCACCACCACCCCCCCCCCCCCCCCCATACCGCATTCACTGCCTCCGCCGCCTTCCCCACCAACTTGATCACATGTGCGCTTTCCGTGTTCCTCGTTGAAAACCAAAAGCTCAAGTATTTGAACTCGTTTACCACCTCTATCTCTTTCCGCTGAAACTTCCACACCTTCTCTTTCTTGCGTTGCCCTTCATTTCTGAAAATCATTATTTTCGTTTTTTTCACATTGACCTCCATCTTGATTTTAATCACAAGCCTCTCCAAAGATCTCAACATTTTCCCCATCTCCTCCCCACTCTCTGTCAGCGTATTTTAAAAACATTCTTGTACCCCCTATTACCGACTCTCCCTCTTCTTTCCTCTCCCACCCATCGTCTACATCATCCAATACCAAGTTGAACGGGGTGGGTCTAAGCGGGCAACCCTGCCTAACCCCGCACCCCGTCGCAAAGCACCCCGAGACTGCCTTTCCTGCAATCACATCATTCGTTGTCCACTTGTAATTCCCCTGACCATGTTGTACATCTTGCCCCTCACCCCCTTCTCCCACAGTTTATCCAACATGATTACCCTGTCCATCTTGTCGAACGCAGCCTTAAAATCAACAAACGCCACATAAAGTTTCCCCCCCTTTTTTCAGCCTGTTGTTGATCAGACTATTCAGAACAGAGATATGGTCCCGTGCCCCCTTCCCTTCTCTGAACCCCGCCTGACCTCTCTCTCATCACCTCCTCTCTTTCGATCCACCCGTTCAGTCTCTTTACCATTATGCTCGTCAGCAGCTTGTACCCCACGTTCAGTAGCGAAATTCCTCTGTAGTTACCAACCTGCTCCTCGTCTCCTGCCTTAAGGATTGGGAAAATTCTCCCGTTCTCCCACCCCTTAGGCAACTCCCCATTTTCCCAGACCTGATTCAGCGCCCCCCGCAGGCCCTCTCTCCTCTCCCGCGTCAATCCTTTAAGGAATTCCGCTGTTATTCCATTATCTCCCACAGGGTTCTTGTTTTTTAGTCCCTTCAATGCCTTCAGTAGTTCCTTCACACTGATCTCCTCGTCCAGTTTCTGGTCCCTGGAACGCTCGTTTTCCTTCTCTTCCCCCTCGCTTCTCCTCTCCGGCAACCTCCCACCTTCTCCCGCCAACCCCCCCAATAGCGTCGAGAAATACTCGGCCCACTGCTGCTTTTCAATTTCTAGCCCAGCCCGTCTTCGTCTGGGCCTGAACTTTGCCACGGCTTTTTTCCCCTCCTACTAATACAACCTTGCGAATCTGGGACTCGGGACGAATGTCCTGGGGACGGGACGACTATTGCCCCTTGGTTAGGAGAGGAGTAGACGTCACATCATTCATTCATCATCGTCATTCATTTCATTCACTTATTCATTGAATTTACGTACAACTTTGCAGATAATAAAAGTAATAAAATATTGCGAAAAAAAAAAAATTACTACTTTTGACGATACAAAAAAAGCTCCGCTTGCCTCCAGTCCGAGTGTGATATTTTTCGAAAGAATATACTCGTAGTTAACATTTCGAGCTGGTTTCAGCTGCGTCTACTTGCGTCCTTGGCTGTTGTATACATTTTTAGTTTTCGCGGATGGCGACGGAAGAGTATATAGGAAGATGTTTTACTCACAAATATTCATTACAAGCAAAGAGCAACTCCTTATTCAGTCCGCTACCTACTACTTGTACAGAACCACGTTATTTAAAATGTGCGAAAAAATATCTATCCCGCATAGAGTGTTGTGCGATTTTCTTTCCGATTCAGACGATAAAAAATCACTTGAACCTTCTATAATCCAAAATTTTCCATCGTTGAACAACAGTTACATTTTGAGAGTAGAATCCGAATTGAATAAACGGTTTTGCCCCACTTCAATGAAAAATTAAAATCGGCTTACCGTAGCCGACAAAATTTTTATGTCAAATACGAGAACTGGCTAAATAGTGTTTTCGAATGCGGTTTCAAGAGTTCTCATTCCGAATCATCAGTTTCAACGGGCACAGGAGGAAGGCCTCGAAAGACTTTCTTTCGATCATTCCTCTGATCGAGCGAAACGATATGAAATAAGCGAATTGAAGGAGAAATATTCTCAAATGCATATTGATGCTGCTGGCACTTCTAAGATCGATAAAAGAGACAGTTTTAGTCCGAATTCAGCTTTGGCTTTGATAACTCAGGCCAAGCTATCAAAGTACCAGTACAAAATTATTTTACCTTGACGAAATGTACTAATGAAGAGCAACATTCTAGAACTTTATCAAATTTTTTGCATTGGTAATTTAAAAATTAGGTGGGCGGAAACTCTGATAAATACTTTGAAAGCAAATATCTCGTGACGGAAGGGTTGAAATGAAAAGGTCCTAGAACATTATTTGTTGCATTTAAAGAGACTTTTTCAATGACACCTCACTCAATGGAATGAGCGAAAAAAAATGTTGAATACACTTCTTAATCCGCAGGAGGGGGGGGGGGGGGGGGAGTCAAAAAAATTTTCTTCAAAAAAATGTAATTTCTGTTTTTGGGTCACCACTCTACGTCTCTGTACTAAATTTCATTTTAATCGCCACATAACTTTACGGTTTACGAGGTTTTTTCCGCAAATCGGGCATTTGCGACCACTATGCGGTGGAGCGTCGATGCGGTGCTGGGTCGCCGTATCAACGTTCGAAGCGCTGCATTTTCTAAACTTTACTCGTTCTAAGCATTGCATTTTCTAATTTTCGACGCCAACCCGAGAATGGGAGTTATGTGTCTCGTCGGTATGGCACGATTATTGCCACAATCCGTTTTCCGTCGATGACGCCTAATCGGCTGATTATCTTCTGACAGATTCCTACACATCGGTTCTTTGAGACACAGAGTTTGTTAGTGGATCATAATATAAATGATCGGATGTTAACTCGTAAGGATAATGGATGTAGAAAAAGTGACCCTTTTCGAATGGTTTTAAATATGGATGATCCTTTGTCTTCGCCCATTCCGTATTGGCTGCTCTAGCAGGGGCGATGAAACGTATTTCCTCCAGCTGGGTAGTTCGCAGCGGCTAACTGGACGATGCGAACGGGGCTCTGTCACTGATATCTATAATACACTGGATAGTTAATGAGCCTCTCGAAAGTGGGGTCCAATTGAACGTCGGCCATTCAAGCCGGGAGCCTAAGGTTTACGAGGCGCGAGCGTGTATGAGTGTAAGAAGTATAAATGTATGGGTACCTGTAAGAAAGAGTGGGTCTTAGGTGCAGCGTTTAAATATCTCGAGTGAAAATGCCAGCAAAATGTTTATTCTACGGCGAAAACTGCAAGAAAGGAATAAGATCGTTGCATTCGTAAGTAAATAATCAATTAAAATAAGTTTGCGGTTATTCCTTCGACATTTCAGTGGATTTACAAAGATTGGTTATATTTACAATTAAACTTTTTATTCGGTTTCATATATACATTTATCAGAATGTGAAATTCCTGTCTTTTCACATGGTAATTTCTTCAAGTAATATTTATTTTTATCGTTTAAATAATATTTATTCATAGAGTGATATTGCATTGAAAAAACCAAATACGTTTCAATAAAAAAGCAACTTATTCGTATATTCAGTATATGCGAGCAGAAGTAGTTGACATTTATGAAATTGCTTCCTATATTTATTATTTCTAAATAAACATTGTAACATTACCATATTCTGATCAATATTTTTTTTAATTTAATTTTTTTTAATTAGATTTCCCAGCTGTACGAACGAAAAAAATTGGTTGGGTGGAAAATATCGGCTTAAAAGATTTTGTACCCGCAAAGCACACAACGTTGTGTTCGGATCATTTTGGGCTCGGACGTTTTAAAAAGATCTTATGAATTTGAAAATTTAAGCCAGGAAGCATGCCAACATTGTTTCGCATATACAAATCGGCATGCGTTCATTGTAAGGCTTACAAAAAGGCGAGTAACAAGAATCGATCGTTTCACAAGTAAAAATATTTTGGCATCGCATCAGTTCCGAAGATTATTATGCTTTCAAAATTTTGCATGTATGGTTTGATAAGTTATTTCGGATAGATAGACTTTTAAAGAAATACTCGTTGCATTTTTGCAGGTTTCCATTACGAGATGAAGAACGTTTACACAATTGGCTGGAACAAATGGAAACAGGAGGTTTCGTCCCGACGTCGAAGAGCTTACTTTGTTCCGATCACTTTGAAAAATGTTGTAAGCGTCATGGAAATTAACCGATTGAAAAGAGGCGCGGTTCCAACAAAATTCGCATCTAGAAACTGTGACGGGACTTTCCGTTTCATTTGGCTGACCAGGAAATAATTTGGAAAAAGGAACGTATCAATTTGTTGGAAATCTTTACGTTACAATACTTTTTTATATTAGGAAAGAAAAGGGCTCATTCACCAGCCCACGCAAGGCCTTACATTTCGGTACTGAAATCACACCTTCACAGAATTCTATCGATGAAGAGATTGTTTGTTCGCCGACTGTTTCGAATAACCAAGCAGTTGATGCATTTGCTCACTGCAACGAGACCGTATTACTACGAATTTTGAATTTCATATGTGTTGTAGTTGGTAATTTCAGAAGAAGAACATTGAACGCAGAAATAGATTAACTCGTCTTTATTCTTTCTGTTACAAAACGTGACAGACGTGCTTACGCTTAACGCACTGAGTCGAAGTGACAAAATCACATCGCACGCCTGAGAGGGCGCGCAGAGGGGGAACCTCTGTAAGAGTGTATGAGGAGATGGAGGAGCGGCCGATTCATAATTTCAACACTCCCTCCCGGAAGCTTCTCCGTCAACTCATCATCTTCTCCTTCATTATTTGTCTGTAACAGAGAAATTGTTAAATCTCGGAATTCATCAATTTATTCAATAGTCGCCTATGCAACTCAAACGACAGCGGTTTAGTGAAAATGTCAGCAATTTGACTTTTCGATTCGATCCAGTTGACAACCACTAATTTTCTTTTCACGCATTCTTTCACGTGGTTTTCTTTTACTTCAACCAAATGTCTCAACTTATTACCCCCATTCGTTTCAGCATTTATCTTAGCTGCTTTATTATCGCACCATAAAATCATGGGTAATAATGGTTGAGTTAGAATCAAACTCAATGAGTTATATATAGAAACCATTTCTTGACTCGCCTCACTCATTGCTACGAATTCTGCTTGACAAGTAGACAAAGCTATATAAGACTGCTTATGTGTTCGCCAATTTATTGCATCTCCAAACAATTTAATTACATATCCACATGTTGTTATGGAATTTTTGCAGTCTGCAAAACTCGCATCAGAATATGCCTGAATATCGTCTGTCTCACCTAGATATCTCAGACTCAGAGTTTTTGTGCCTTTCAAATATCGAAAGACCCTTTTCACCATTTTCCAGTCATTTTCAGTGGGATTTACTTGGTGTCTACTTAGAACATTAACCGCATAGGTAATATCTGGCCTAGTCGCACCTGCCAAATACAGCAGACTACCTACTGCTTCTCTGTACGGGAAATTTTTACTCGTCTCAGTTCTCATCAATAACTCATCATCGAAGTCAGTTTCTCTCGCCTTTTTTCCCCTGTTATTCACCTGAGTAGTTATCATAGGTGTTCTTTGAGGGTGAGCTTCACTAAACCCAAATTTAGACAAAATATTATCAATGTATTTTTCTTGGTTTAATTCAATGGTTCCACTATTTTTATCTCGCCTTATATTTATGCCAAGAAATTCTTTGGGCTCACCGATAATGCACATTTCAAACTCTTTACTCATTTGTATGGTCTGTACCTTCCGGTATTTCCATCAGTATTTCCTCATCTAATTTACCATTCAAAAATGCCGTTTTGACATCAGCTTGACAAACATATAGATGGAATTTATTAATTATGGCTATTACAGCACGTACGAGCGTTAATCTTGATACGGGTGCATAAGTTTCACTCAATTCATACAAATTCTTGTCTTTGAATCCACGGATAACTAATCTCGCCTTGAATCTTGTTTCTCCGTTCGGATTTTACGTCTAAACACCCATCTAGAGTCTATAGGCGTGGCTTTTCTACAATCACCTTTGTCTGGCCGGTCAATTATTTCCCAAACTTCATTTTTCTCCATAGACTTTAATTCTTCTTTTATTCCTAGTTCCCAATCAACTTTGTCATCTGATAACATCTCAGCTTTGTAATTTGAAGGATCAGAATTTATACTAGCGATCAAAGCATGAAGAATTTCATCATTCTTTTGAATTTCTTTCTCATCAATTCCACTAGGAACAAAATCGTTAATAGGCTCACCTTCTATTTCACGATCATTTTTAGGCAAAGTATTTGTAGGTTTTGATTCTATTTTCCTAGGTCTACCTCTCTTTCTCTTGATCTCTCCCTCCTGTTATGTAAATTCGTCCTGTTCATTATCTTTATTGAATTTTATGAACCACTCACCTTTATCAAACTCGCCATTAATTTCAGGGAAATTTTTGATCTCATTTTTCTTGTATTTATCCCCATAAACTATTTTCTCATTGAATCTCACGTCTCTACTTTCGTAAAACTTCCCTTCCTCTGGCTTCAGGAATTGATAACCAGTGGGAGTATAGCCTACTAAAATAACTCGCCTTCCATTGTATCCAAATTTTGGACCAGTGTTTCTTTGTACTTTTATGTAAGCTACGCATTAAAATCTTTTAATTTGATCGATACTGAAACTATGTTTAGGGGCAAATTTTTCTAGAGGAGCGATCATTTGATTTGACCTA
Source organism: Sussaba pulchella (assembly GCA_963971145.1). Taxonomy (NCBI): domain Eukaryota; kingdom Metazoa; phylum Arthropoda; class Insecta; order Hymenoptera; family Ichneumonidae; genus Sussaba; species Sussaba pulchella. The sequence continues at coordinate 8,614,642 of OZ020165.1, forward strand.
TGTGGGGTACGATTGTAAGCATATATGGCAGCTGTCAAGGCCAAATCCCACAGATTTTCAGGTAGTTTCGAATCATACATGTAAGTTCTCACCTTCTTCTGAATTGTTTGATTAATGCGCCCTGACACTCCATTATGCTCAGGTGTGTCAGGAGCTGACAATTGTAGTTACGCGCCTAGTTTATTTAAGACTTCAATTGTGTAACCCCCGGTATACTCAGTACCCTGATCTGAACGCAAAAAGCACACCTTTGCATCAAAGCCTAAAAGATTTCGCCCACTCCTAACGAATCTTTCAAAACAAAGTCCCGTATCACTTTTATTCTTCATGGGATATGCCATAGCGAATCTTGAGAAATCATCAGTAAAGACTGAAATAAATCTGTAATTTTTGGGATGAGTAGAAGGTGAAATTGGACCCATTATGTCGGAGTGTATTATTTGTAAAGGAGCTGTTGCTCGAGTGCGTACCGAATGGAATGGTAGCTTGTTAAATTTTGAAATCAAGCATACTTCACAATCTTTAATTGATTCGTCAAAAATTGCATTCTTGAGATCTTTATTATTAGGAAATTTTGCTTGCAGCTCTTTGAGATAAGGAACTGAAGCGTGACCAAATCTTACGTGCCACAACATGACTTTATTATTTTTGAGAAATTGCTTTGTGTCCTTTGAAAAAGGTGATTCATTTTCATCTATCTCAATTTCCGGCATCTCATCTATATTGTGGAATTTTCGATCTACGATAGACGTGTCAAATTTTGACTGCTCATGTGAAAATATTCCCTCTTCGGCTTGTTTATCTGGAAAATTCTTATCTTTATTAGAACTCTCCCTCCCATCTTTAGACTCGTCTTCAACTATCTCATCAATAATCATTTTCTCACCTTTATCAGTTTCAAGTACAGGCTCAACAACTAATGGGTTTTCAGATAATTTGTTTTGAGCAGTTACGCTTCGTGTATTGTATCTTTTCACACCTAAACCAGCATCTGCCACATTTGCTAAAACTTGTCTTTTTCTCATTTCAGTGAAAATTTCACCATTCGGTAAATTCTTAGCTATTTCTAATTCTACTATCCAGTACGGTCGTTTGTAAATCCCTGAGATAAACAATTCATTCGAAACAGGATCGAAAATGTCAATTTTACTCTTATCCAGGTAAATAGCTAAGCCCATCTCCGCAAATTTTCGCAAAAAGAGTAAATTTTCCTTTAAGGCCTCAGCAAGGATAATTTTGTCAATTTCAAATAGTTTTCTATTTTTCAGTTTGATCGTTATTTTACCCGCACCTTGTGTTTTCAAATCAGCTGAAGTATTTTTATTGGCACATTTAATCACACCATAATTTGACTCATCCAATGTTTTGAATATTATTTTCGAATTCGTTATATGTTCAGTCGCAGCTGTATCTGCTAAGAACTTGGAAACAAATTTATCCTCATTGACACAAAATTCATCTGTGTAAAGAGCTTCAACAACACAATTATCTAAAATATCAGACAAAAGATGCTCACCTTTATCTTTTCCTGATTGATCTTTGTTTTGTTGATTATGTTGCTTATCAAAGTGTCCTCTGTCACCTTGATTTTGGTTTCGACTTCCAGCATTTTTATAATTGGACCTGCCTCTGCCTCTCGAATTTCGTCCACGTTTTGCACACCTCGTGTTAGTGTCATAACTCGTCTTTCGTTTCATATCACGCCTTATCAGTCCATAAGCATTTGAACCACGAGAGTGATTCGCAAAACCCTTGTTTTGTCCATAGCCTCGCCTTACTGATCCACCTTTGGATCTTGGACATTCAAGTGCTTTATGACCAAAATTGTTACATTTGTAACACAACGCACCTTTCCCTTTATTTGGGCAGTCAATTGCACGATGTCCTGACCCTTGACATTCATAGCATCGAATTGTGCTACTTTGTGCCAGGTTTGCGCTTTTCACATTTAGATTTGTACTACTCGCTATCCTTGTCTGCTCGTCCTCCATGACAATAGATTTTAATTCTTCATAAGAAGCTCCTTTACCTGTTTGACGTTTTGTCGCGCGCATTTCATTTTGAGTCATGGGTACCGAGACTTTCACGGCTTCAAAGAAAGCATCTCTTTTTTCCTCTTCCGACAAAGGAGTAGCATTTGGCGAATTTTCGTAGTTTCGAATAATTTCTTCGAATCTATGACAAAATTGCTCAGCCGATTCTTGTCCTATTATATATATCATGGTATACAGTTGTTTGCGAATAGTATGGGAGGACAAGTTTACTTCGCATCTCTTAATCTCTTTCAGTTTTTCTATAATTTTCTTTGGATCTGTGAGGTGCATGATTCTAGAGTGATATTTTTGATCCAAGTGATTTATCAAGATATCACGAACTTTATCCTTATGATCTTCAATTACCTTCTCGTCTCTACAATCAGTTTCGACACTGTCATCTATGATGTGTAATAACTTTTTGTTTTTAATTTCCGACCTGAAATAGTCCATGAAATGCTCAAGCTTTGAGGTATTCGTTAACTTGTAATCTCTTTTCACATTCGAATCTTTATTTACTATTTCTAGCTTGAAAGTTTCAGGCCTCTCTTTGGATTGAGAATTACTTATACTATCTCTGTTTGCTTCACTCAATTTATCAAAACTTTCTTTTGCCAAGATAGCAATCGTACTCTTTAATTTATCTTTAAATTCTGGTATCATATCTACTTCTGTGAAAACCTGAGAACACGCCTTTTGTTGATAAAGTTCAGTGAGATCCTTGACCAATTCGTTTATTCGAGTGATTTGAGTGGTATAATTTTCGCGTACCGATTTCATTAGTTTGTCGAATCTATTATTCTGTTCATTTCTTTCTCTCTTACTAATGTCAATCTCATCTTTCAATAATTTAATGTTACTCGCCACAGTATCAAAATTCTTTTGTTGGATACTGCATAGTTTTTCTACTGACTTTATGAGTTCATTCACCCTGGTCTCCGATGTAGAAGGCTTAGTAGACTTACTACTCTTACCATCAATCTGTTCATCAGAGTGGTGAATCGTCTCCAGAATGTTATCTTCCGTGGGGAGCTTAATGATGCTCGTTACACGAGGAGTTTTCAAACTTGCAGTTTTTGCAGCTGCAACCATAGCCTGTATTCGATCAATTTCCATTGACACATCGTCCTCTCCTTTCTCACCTTTTTCCTCGCCTTTCTCACATTTTTCCTCGCCTTTCTCACCTTTTTCCTCGCCTTTCTCACCTTTACTCTCACCTTTCTCACCTTTCTCGCCTTTTCCCTCCGATTTCTCGCCTTCCACTTGACTCATCTCACCTTCGAAATTCTCATCAGATATCAACTCATCTTCTTGGCTTATGGTTGAGCTACTCTCTGGCTTGATTCTCGGCATTTCAGCTGGTGTTTGATTCAATAACACCTCCTCATACCATTTGGTAATGAAATCCCAGAGATCTTCTCGCAACATTCTTTTTCCTGTTGAATTAACAAACAGTGAGCTGATTTCCACGTATGATCATGTCAAAATAAGAGAATCTTTCCAAAGTCAGTCAACCGAACAACAGGTATGACTAACCTTGGAAAAAGTAAGCACACGAAAAATTTGAACACAAAACCCTTCGAATGCTGAGTTCAGCCAAATGGTTCATGCACACTGAACACAAGCATGCACTCACCATCCAACCGGCCAGAGATAATTCAAATTTGATCAATTTTATTTTATACAAATTTGCATGATCAAGTTCCAATTCTCACAGGTGTTGAGAATTATTTACTTACTGATCAGATTTTGAGTGCTATTTCGTGTGTACATATATGCTAGCCTATATATACACGCACTTTTGAGGAACAAAATTTCCAAATGAATGTAATTCATCTTACTCATCTTACTCATCTTACTCATCTTACTCATCTTACTCATCTTACTCATCTTACTCATCTTACTCATCTTACTCATCTTACTCATCTTACTCATCTTACTCATCTTACTCATCTTACTCATCTTACTCATCTTACTCATCTTACTCATCTTACTCATCTTACTCATCTTACTCATCTTACTCATCTTACAATTTCAATATATCTCACCAGTTTCATATTCTTGGCCATTTTCTGTTGTTAGTTTCAATTTATCGCCATCCAATTCCACATGGATGCGTTCGTTTTTATGGGTCTCATCCAATTCAAATGTTTTGGTGAGAACTTCCCATATTGTGATCCTTTCGGATTCGGCTGTGAATATTCATAATAATGAATAATATTGTTGCAACAAATATATTAATTTTCAAATCGCATCTATTTCTCATCTTTCCTGGATCATATGATTCAGCACACCTTTCAATGACCGAATAATTGTGCACATTATTCGTGGTCATAAGTTCGTAAATTTTCCTTTGTGACATTCATTTCTCGGAATGAGCTGTTATTGTACGCAGACACACGAAAGGATAGGGCCACGTGGTTCGTGTAAACATTCGGACTATCGCAGTCAAAACAGACCTACATTTCTCTGCTCGCTCGAGCATAGCGACACCGAACCGGTACCCCTCCCTCCGTGCATACTGCCACACGCCGGCCGGCTCTTTGTCTCTCTCAATTCCTCGAAATTCTAGACTCGACTCGTCACTTAAAACTTTCTTTGTTCCAATGCTTCTTGAAATTATTAAATTATTGCATCATTTTTCAATTTTTACGTGTAAACTTCTCACCAGCGGCAACACGCTTTATTCAATGTTCACTTTATTTTTATTAATTTATTTTCAATTTTCATTTTACTTTATTCGAGAATCGAGAAAAGTACAGATTTTCAATATTTCATAAATGCATCTCACCTTTTACATACAATTATTGCACATTTTGAATTACTTTATTGAATCTCATCAGACGCACCTTGTAAAAGAATTGAATATATCGTGAACACGTATTGACTCGCCTATCTCATCTTTGAAGTTCAACGATATTGTGCAATATTATTTGAATGTGTTCTGTACTTACTCGAATTTTCATCGAACTGCATTTCTTCACCATCCTTGTCGGTTGCCATGGTAATGCCTTCGTTCAAACTTTTGTCGAACTCTTGTTCTAGACCACTTATCTCACCTTATATCTCTGTTATAGTTTTTATTTTTATTTTTTAATTTTATAAATCACATGCGCTTAAATTTCGCGCAGTGGACGCGTGCTTGGCCCATAACCTGTTGTAGTTGGTAATTTCAGAAGAAGAACATTGAACGCAGAAATAGATTAACTCGTCTTTATTCTTTCTGTTACAAAACGTGACAGACGTGCGTTACGCTTAACGCACTGAGTCGAAGTGACAAAATCACATCGCACGCCTGAGAGGGCGCGCAGAGGGGGAACCTCTGTAAGAGTGTATGAGGAGATGGAGGAGCGGCCGATTTATAATTTCAACAATATGCATCTGTTAGAGTTTGATGTTACTTTTTGTTAAATAAATTTGGCGTGCTTGTCGTTGCGGTGTAAACGCGTAACGAACGCCCCTAGAAGAATTTCGAATTCTCTCTTTCGTCGCGTTTTTTCCCCTTCCACGAGCGTCCGATACGCCGGCGTTATCAGCCAAGCGTCTTTAATCTTTCTTTGCGAGTCAAACCGAGCACAAGGGTTCTGTCTACTATTATAACCCTCACTCCATGAAGGTGTTTTCGGCACCCTAACTCCATGTACCGGGGTCGTTTTCGGCGGTGCGTTACCACACTCACAATTATCAATAGAAAAATCTGAAAAAGTTCATGGTTGATCCTTAGAATGTTCTTTTGAAGTGCGAACAAGAATTTTTTGGATATTGTTATTTAAACAAAAAATATTTTATCAAATATCAAGCAATGCGCGGAAAAAACGTTTTTTTTTTTTTTTTAATTCTAGTTTGAGTATAAATCATGGGGAAGAAGTTTAAAAGCCAGATATTTCAAGTAAAAAGGTTGTTCTTTAAGGAAAAAAATACGACACTAGTGTGAGATTAAACCAGATACCCTATTCAACTACGGGAACATAGGTATGTTTTCGGGAGGTCAGAACGAGGTATTTAAAGAGAAAGAAGCGCTCAACGTCAGAGATAATTTTGTTTAAATTTATTCATGTTATTGTAATGAAAATAACCTTTGTTGACATTGAAAACAATACAACTCCGAGACAAAAAAAAAAGTTTTTATGAACATTCGCGACAGATGTTGACTCGGTGTTCTTCGCAAATCGGGTTTCCGCACCGGGCGCAACATTGGTTTGTTTTTCGATCCTCTTTATGCTTACACAAAGAGCATCGTTTCCTTTTTCTTAATTTATTCCCGTAATCATACGTTCGTTCATTAGTCCCTAAGATTTGACCGATACTCGTCTTTATAGATCTCTGAATACCTGGGAAATCAATTCGACGTTGAAGATGAGGACGAACTAATTCGAGCGATAGCTTTTTCAGAAAATTCAATTTCGTCAACATTTCATTACGCTGAATTGAATTATAAATAACGAACGCGTTATTGGACGATTGATCGAGCATTCCGAAAAAAAATCTCATGGGCCAGCGGTATGTTTTTCGCGCCACAGTATAGTTCGATGTCATTTGATCGAATGTATCTACACCGCCCTTTGTAGAATTGTACAATTCTATCAATTCTGGTTTTCCCGAAAAACCTGCGATGCCTCTTGTATGTACACTTGAGACCATTAGCACCACTTTATTTTTTTTCGGAGTAAACGACAGTAATGTAATTTTTTTGCCGTGGTCGTAGGCGTAGCGGGATGACCCAACTGCTACTGGCCTCTTAAACGATTCGGGAATTTCCCGTTTATTCTTCCTTATTGTTCCTATTACATCTAATCCTCGCTCATTCTTCATCAGGTCGCAGGCTTTAATGGTTGTAAACCAATTATCGAATGTTACAATGCGACCCGTATGCCAGATAGGCTCCGATAAAATTCTCAAATAGTATTCGGGCACTTTTTCACCACGATCACAATCAACTTTTCCTGTATAAGGGATGGCGTTTAACATATAAAATGTTTTCGCGTCGTTCATACAAACGATTTTTAGGCCGTAACGCGCTGGCTTCGATTTTATATATACGCGTGCCGAAAACTTTCCGCGAAAGCCCAACAGTTGTTCGTCGATAGTGACGTTGTTAGAGGGACTATAACTACTCGTACATTTCTTGATAAACAAATTCCAGATTTCACGGATCGGCGCGAGAACATCAGTCTCACGTCTCTCGGCGCGAGTACTGCGATCATCGAAGCGTAAAATCGACGCTATGAATTCAAATCGTTGCGCGCTCATGGTTGAGACGAACAAATTCATCCCGTATTCCGTCGACCATATTTCTCTCACTATTGTTTTCCCTTGCGCCGAAACACCCGAGTAAAAAAGAAGCCCGATGAACGCTCGCAATTCAATCGCATCTATAGCACGAAATGTATTTCTCCCGCGCGAATCGTCAGACATATGTAGAAACTTTCTTTCTCGCTCTTCATTCGAACGCTTCACGATTATATCGATAATCTCGTCCGTAAAAAATAGATTCCACGATTCCAAAGGAGTGGCCACATGCATCGCTTGAGGAGTCGGAGTAGGGTAGTGCATAGTCAGAGGTTTAGATCGTCGATCTCGAGTCTCAGCTGGTTTCATGGACCACTTTGTTTTATCCTTGCCGTAAATGAATTTCCGTCCAGTGCTTTTGTCTCTTGGTTGTTCTGGCTCGGCTTCGTCCCTAGCGTCACTGTTGTCATCGCTGTCAGTGCTATATTCATCGCATGATTGCGTACTACTGCAATCGTCATCTTCTTCTACAAAATCTTCTTCGTTTGACGCCTCGCCGCCAAAATACTGGACGGGCTCACGCCTCTGGAGCGCATAAATTTCTTCGGCGTTTCTCACTGCCATACTGCTGTCAAATGAAATATATAAGTTTTAACATATTTCTTGTGGTTTATAATGCCAAAAAATGCTTAAAAAAAAAAAAATTCAAGGAAGGTCACTTTTACTTACGTTAACCATGAACCGGGGTCGAAAACGTCCTGCTCCGATTTGCTTTATTTACTGTGCCGCGAGCAACTGACTGCTACAGCTGGCATCGTGGACTCTCAAAGCTTCCTACCTATACTTTTTTTTAGTACCACTTAGGTGGCGCTGAAGTCGCCGGTGTTCGAGAAATTTCGACAAGAAATTTTGGCCCTGACAAAAACGACCCCCCTTTATGGAGTAAGGGATAACTACGTCGAATAAAACTATACGCGAACGAATCTGCGTCTTGACTTGTATTTCTTCTTGTTTATCCGACACAACTCCTTTCCTCACGGTACACGAAAACTGCTCAACACTTTTAATTTATTGCACCTCAGATTTCTCGGTAAAATATTTTTTCGAAATTGTTATTTTCATTTGACAATAATATATTTTCAACAGATCTCCAGCCACGGACTGCCTTTCCACATAAAATTCGTAGCAGACAAGTATTATAATTTGGATTTTATCTCCGGGCTTCAATAAACACTAAATACAAAATTCACAGTACTGCATACAGTACTATTTATGAAAAATTAAACATCCAAAATGGAGGTGTGTATGTATACAATTTTGTATCAATTTATCATCTTGCCCAATTATTATATCCGATCTATGTATTTACTGCACTATATTATTTGTGTACAATATACTTTTGGCAATACTGTATGAAGATTTTTCGCAATAAAGAATGATTAACGAAACATAATTCTACCTTCCTTCTTTCCGCTCTGTACTTTTTGTATTATGAGTTTTGATAATATATTAGTTTGGTATTTTGAGTTATGGGATTTACCATACATGAGTTTACCGAACATAATTTTATGGTAATTGTTATTTTTTTCCGGCTGCGTGAAAGTTTTATTCATCTGTATACAAATTCATATCGTTTGAAAATTGCCGCCAAACCCAACCCCAACCCAATTGGACCCCACTTTGTCGACGAAGCCGCCATGCCATCCACTATCCAGTGTATTATAGAGATCAGTGGGCTCCGTGGGTTGACGACCCACCATATCCTCCTCTTAGGCCAGCCCTGGCTTTGAAAGAGCGTATGTACCAGTGTATTTGTCCGGTACGGTAGCATATGTTTATATTCAGTTGCGAAAACAACGCGTTTATTTCGGATATTCATCTCCCGGTATGTATTGCTTTCCATTCACCTCGTGGTGGCAATTATGCAATATTTGCTGAATCAAAATTGATAATTGAGTGATACTTCTTTTTGCCTGTGATTTTTTTTTTGTTGGTAATCGGGCTGGTCAGCGGTATAACCTCACAAATGTCATCATAAAGTAGATAACAGAATAAATAATCAAACGACTATATGAATACATGTTTTTCTAAACAGAAAAAAAAAGGAATATTAACATCAATAATCAATTGATTAATCAATACTAATAAATATGAAAATATTTTGTCAATCGGGTGCACATCGATGATGATAGTTGCATCTAACGGTTGATACTCCGGATTGTTTGTGTATAATGAAGCAAATATTCAAATGGTATTGAACGTATGAAAAAGAAAAAAGTATAAACGAGGGAATAATAGTCCAGTAAAAATTAATAAATGAACAATAGAATAAATAATCAAATAACTATACGAATAAATTTTTCATTCAAAAAGAAGAGGAATAATAATATCAATAATCAATTGATTAACGAATAATAATAAATATGATAATATTTTGTTAGTCGAGTGTACATCGATAATGATCGTTGCAATTATTGGTTGATATTCCGGATCGCTCGTATTCAGTACGACAAATATCTAAATGTGTGACGATAGAACATAAAAAGAAAGAAAAAGAGAAATAAAGAAGCCAGAGAATAATAGTCCAGTACTTGATAGAATAGATAATCAACCAGAATATATGGATATATTATTTCTTTTAAAAAAAAAGATGAACAGCGTAATGATATCAATACTCCATTAATTTCATTACTTATAATTGATATTACAATATTACAATATTCGTAATTCATTGTAAATTGACAATCATAGTTGTATCCATTGAATGATTCTCTGGATCGTTTTGTTTGGTGAGACGATTATCTGAATCTGTATCGATGAATGTAGAAAGAAAGGAAAAAAAAGAAAGAAAGATTAATAGTCCAATAGTCAATAGCGAAGAAAATGGTTGGAATTTAAATGTAGCATGAATACGGCGCTATCGATAGATTTGTTGTCATGTGTAAGTATTCTCCCATTCTTTACTTCCTCTACGTTCCATCTTTCCTTGATACTATTTTTTATTCGTCCGGTTACCATGCTCTGCCATTGTTGCATCCACAGGTAAAACTTTTAGCTTAACGATCAAAAACTGTTGTTATTATCATTTAATCTTTCTCCTAAAGAGAATCTAGGTTGAACTATCACTCACTAGTCGACAAGTTGACTGTTTTCATTAGAAAAGTCTAAAACAGAAGTTTGAGACCTTGCAGGACTCAGCTGGACGTTTAGTTCAAAACGAAATGTGTTATTTCTATAACAACACGTATAACTTCCCAAGACAATGTTCAGTGAAGTTCTGTGAGGTCTGAGAATTTTTGTTTTTCTTGAAGGAATTCAGTAAATAGAAATCATTTTATTTTATAGCATAATTCTCTTCATTATTTTTACTAAAACTCCGCATTATGGTGCCAATAAGTATATTTTTTTTTCTTTTCCATATAGAAAGATCCTTTTTACAGTGGCCGGCATTCAGCTAGTCTTCTCTCACTGAAAACCATGGCAATCGTTGACTACCTCATGGAAGGGCTACCCGAATGAGCCAAAATTAACAACAATCAAGAACTCTGACACAATCCCACGATGCGACAATTGACTGTGCCAAAGAAAAGCAGCATGTGCTAAAGCTCATCAAAATTTTTCGAAATCTTAATACATTGGATTGTATGATAATAATAAATTAATTCGATGGAGAATATCTTTTGCAACATCATCATTGGTCCTTGATTCCATAAGTATCTCAATAAGTCGAGTCGTGAATTCATTGAATAGATTTTGCAGCTAGCGCTTTTGCGTCTCGATAATGAGTTTTGTCGAATGGATACAAAAATAAATATTTAAACAAAAAAATAATTTTTCGCCTTCACGGACATTTCTTTTCCCGTCTGGGTTAAGAAAAAAACAATAAAACAAATGAAGTTGAAAAACTCTCGACTACGGAAGTTATCTTATATAATCAATTAATTTAGAAAGGACGGAATTGAGCAAATTAAAAAATTTGAAAAAACTCCCGGCTGCAGAAGTTATCTTGTATAATAAATTGTCTTATATAAAAATTTAAAAAGGATGTAATAATTCTCGAAGTTATCATAGTTTATTAATTGTTTTAATTATGACCATTTCTTTTTATGAATTCTTCATGATTGTTATGAAGCCTTTAAATCAGTCACGTCCTTAATACGTCTTCTACCGTTTCGTCAAACATCTATATTGCATATTATCTCACTGTTCTATAAATGACGTCGTGCGACTGAATTAAAGGCTTCATTCATAACAATTATGAAGAATGCATAAAAAGAAACGGTCATGATTGAAACCATTAATAAACTCGAATAACGTCGAGAATTATTTTATTTTTTTCAAATTTTTATAGAAGATTTATTAAGCGAGACAACTTCTGCAGCCGGGAGTTCTTTTAAATTCTTCAATATGCTTAATTGAGTGTTTAATCTGTTCTTTGGCCCGCATGTTGTTTGAAATGAGCCAAAACACAAACAGGCGAATTTAAGAGCATCTGGAAGGTCCAAGACGATTGATACGGTATAAGTGATAATTGAACTGACAATAAAGTTCTGTATGCGCTACATGACGGCTTTAGCCGTTGCGGTCTCACGCAACGAATCGCTCGTACTCCCGACTTTCGCGAACATCCGCTTATCATCTTGTCACTCTCCAAAGCTCAACGTGACTCATGAACGGGTACGTTAGCGGATAACCCGACTATTCTCGGAATAACCATACCCAGAGTTGCGTCGAGTATCAATGCGTAGAAGCGAGAAAAGGATACGTCAAGAAGTTAGCGATTAGTCAGAGACGATGGGACTAGTCACGGTAATTGACCAAACCTTGGACATATCCAGTGGCTCCAGTCGAGACGGGAACGTTGCTTTGCGCGTACGTCGCTGTTCCTTATCGTCGATATTAATCAAATTCATCTGATCAAATACTGAAACGGTAGATTAAGTGGCTCGAAGAGCGAACGTGATGGCAAATTCGAATCCACGTTCGCGGATGTGAAATGAATTTGTTTGATTACGAGTTTCACGTGTTACAACCTTAATGTCGCTTCAAAGCACTAACAAAGGAACGAAGAAAAATAAGGTTTTTGTACTTTTTGTAGTTGCTCGTTTGGACGTATATATTAACGAAATCCTACGCGCGTTATTAATTCTCTGCCCGTCGAGTCTCGAGGTCATGTCGCTAACTACATATAAGTGGTCCTGAAATTCACGAAGCTTAGTTTTTTTCTTCAATGAAGTCTATTATTTTTCTGTACAGGTATGCAAATTAACGGAACGAATAATTACGGCTGTTGGGATGGCTCGGAAACCAGCATACCAAGCACAATGCTGCTTGGTCAGCAAACGCCCCAAGATACACTCAGCCCGTTCACTGGTAAGCCAGTAACTCAATTTATTAATAAAATACATTCGTACTAAATAAGAATTTAGCTTATCTCATGCATATTAATTTTGCACTTAGTTCTATTAATATCCTGGAAATGTTGGATGAATGAAATGATTGTTTAAAAATAAAAATGATTAATAATAAAATAATTATTACGCATGATTCATCAAATAACTCCCTGAGTTAAAGTCATGAGCGTAAGTGCGAGCCCACACGATCCACAAGATAGTGCAGTATCCTACAACTTCAGAATAAAGAACAGCAAATAACGCGCACGTAGACTCGCTGCTTTTCTCATTCAATATAATTTTCTCTCAGTTATAAATTAAAATTGCTATTTCAGTTAAGCAAGATTTTGAATAGTCTTAAGCTGCAAGCTATACTGCGAGCAAGTTCGAACCCTGTTTGGGAAAAATGTAAGATGTTGCTGTGAAATTGTTTTTTAGTTATCGAAGGAAAAATGGAACGCTTGTCGACGCAGACTCAAGAGTCCGGTTTTGCGTCGATGCACTCGTTGCGAAGTTCGTCGCAGAGTTGCACAGCTGCATCGAGCCTGACGTCGAAGAGTAGCGTGAGTTACAATTCACAATCGTTTAGATCACGGCAAGAATCCTTCTCACAGCAAAAGATTGCTGCTGACAGCGATGGCTCGATCGTCATGCATCAAAGTACGTTGAGCAGCACGAAGAGTACCATCAGTTCGACCAATATTACTGGAACCAGCGATGGGCCTTTGCTCGAAAAACTGTTAAACGTGGGTGTTGCATGTTTTCTTCATTTATTCTTTCAAAAGTTTGTCCAAGCGTTAAATTAATTATTTGAATGAGTTACAACAGTTCACATCAGCTGTAGATTATTAAGTTTTTTATAAAGCTCATAACAAATGTAGAATTGCTCCCTTAGTCACATGAACATGCTGTTGGTCAACATCCACACACATTTATCAATTTTGATATAATTTGCTTAGTCGATTTAATCTCATTTTTTGAATTCCAATATTGTTACATTTTTTGAACCCCCGCAACAATGACTTCAATCGATAACATTTCTTTCCGTCTCGCTTGTTTGTCCGTGAATAGTTCGAATTTATTCTACTCGCATAAAATTCGATAACCAATGTAATTATCGATTGCTCCTCAGGGAATCGAGGCAATTACGGATCTAGATATGAACGGAATCCCACCGGCATTACCGGAAAAGCGTTCGAAGCGTCGAAAAGATCGGCTACCTTCGCAGTACGACAATGTGCCGGAAAACGAGCACCTCTCCACGTGCAGTTTGCACGGTAGCACTGGAGATAGTCCGGATGCCGGTAAACCACCGCCTCTACCCCTCAAAAAACGGCACAGTAAGTATCGCGACGATTCGATGGAATGTTGACAGTGATCTAGTAAAGATACTCAGCGATCTTTACCGTATCACCGCCAATCGTTCGTTGTAAAAAAAAAAAAGAATTATGAATAAAACGCAACAAAAAAATTGTAGACCGTGACGATAGTCGACAAGGTGGGCAATTTGAATACTCGATCTGGCAAAATAATTATGTCGACATAATGGTTCCGCTATCGCGACCGCGGTAAAAAAAAAAAACCGCAGGTCGATCCGAAAAAATAAAACTGTCTGCTGCATGGATAAAAATACTATGACATAACTAGACCAGTTATTAGTGTGAATATTTAGAAAAATAGCAAAAAAAAAAAAAAGAAAAGGAAAAGATCCACGTATGACGAAACGAAAATTCATTGTGGTAGGTTTTTATCGAACTGACGCAATATTTTGTATCCCCCAGTGTTCCAATCAGTGGCGTATTCCGGTAAGTGGGATCCCGACCCACATACGTATTATCAACTATTTTCTTAGCAATAAAAGAAACACCCTCACACACGCTAAGCTAAAAAACTGTTTTGCGTTAGCTCTGTCTCTAAGGACGAGTCAGCAGACGTCAGTCCTTATGTGGGACGCTTTTGCTGACTAGTCTTTACTCAATTCAATCTTCTTCTCAACCCAATCCTCGCTACTTTTACGTATAAAATCAACCGCGCTTTATCGACACAACTGTCATACATCCATAATTCCGTTCAGCTTGTTAGGCTTGCATTCCCTTATTCATGCACAATTGTTTTCAAATTTAGTTTTTCCTTCAATCGTTTATTTTTATTTCAATAACACTTTCAGCTTACGAACCGATCACTGACTCTGTTTTTCTCTCTTGTGTATAACCACATAGCGCAGTTTTTTTTTTTCTGGGATCTGTTGGTAATAAGTATGTACGTACGAGCGAATTAAAAGATGACGCGGAGTCAGATAAAACATAGCAGAAGCGTAAAACCCGAGCGCGAGTGGGGACAACGTATTTCAGTCTGATTGTGCTTGTCTGAGGTAAACAGATTGTCTTCGTCATTAATCGTCATACAGGCGAAGAGGCGAGACGAGTTTGCTTATTCTTCATGAGTGATTTAACTGTTCTAAAAAGAATTGTGGCTTTTCCTTGAAAAGATGGACAATCGAAGGTGTGTTTGCCGTGCGCATTAACGAGTTTACGAATTATTCTTTTATTAATTGTATGAAAAAAAGTAGTGTCCTTTTTTTCTGTGTCTTGTTCTTTGGAATGACGTCAGTGGATCGTATCAATCGGTTTCCCCCTCACAATTCGCAAAACGCTTGAACGTTGAAACAATACGTCCTACCCGCAGTCCCAGTAGAGTCTCGATCATTGTGCGACGAATCTTTCGCTCGTTTGTTTGTAACACAAAAGAAAAAAAAAGCCCGGAGCTTCACGGATAGATCAATAAAAAGATCGGTAACGAGGGGATGGCAGTTCGCTTGGCTGTTACGTAACTCAGTGGCACTTGTAATTGAGATAGCGATCGACGTATGAATTGCGTAATCGAGCGTTTGAGAGAATTCGTCTCTGCACGAACGTTTGCAGCACTGGAAGTATGCTGTTTGAAAGATTTCACGCGCTTTCCAGTGAGTTCGAATTTTCGAATGGAAAATGCGCGGTCGCGGTACTAACACCAGCATACAATCCGATTTACAGCGAGCAATATAGCTAATAAGTATATATTTGGCGACGACACGATATAATGTTTTTTTGAATTCAGTCTTGTAAAAAGGAACAAAAGTTTGTTAAATTTTTATCTGCAATATCTCTACGTTACATACAAATTTAACAAATACAAAACCGGGATGGGCACATCTTGAATACGGTATCATTCGAATCGATGACAAATTCATATGAAACTTAACCCTTGAATGCACAATTTGCAGTTTGTTGCCTTTCGACTACAATGCTTAAGGGTATGTGATACATCGGTGAGTGCGAGAGAGAGAGCTGCAATCAAGGCAAACCGTTGTTTGTCGCCACAATTAATATCTCGGATCAAAGATGAGTACGGTTGACCGCAAAATTCTGAGCCGCAGGTCTACCCTACCAAGTTTTATTCGACAGAATAATTGGGGCCCCAAACAATACATTACAGTTTTCTGTTACCGACCGAGCAGTATCCCTTCCCCTTAAAAAGCATCCAAATGTTCCTGCAGTAAATATAGAGCCAGAAAATATATGTTGGTAATCGGCAACACGATGCATTTAAGGGTTAAGATCCTTAAGCCGATTGGTGTATCGTACTTTTTAGCACTCGAAAGTGTATCGTGGAGTCGATTCGACCAAAGGTTTACAAAATATAAAATGTTACCCTAAAAATCTGGAAAAATTCATGAATGAAGCTCAGGGTTTCTAGCTTACGATGAAATTTTTAAATATAATGTTTCCGGAATTATTCATTATAACAATGAACAAATAAACTTGCGGAAATTTTAAAATGTTGGCTTGGGTCAAATCGACGCCACGATACACTAATCAGGTTGAGGAATAATCTGAATAACGATATTATTAACTCTTTTTCGAATTCAGAGTAATTCTGTCGATTGATTATTTTAGGCTTGTCGGGTATACAAATCGTGGATAAATAGATCGATCGAACCCAAAAAAGTGACAAAAGAAAGCACGGAATGCATGCACCTGAAAATTAACGATTATAACGAGCATAAATCATAGATACACTAGTACATGCACAACCTTCATCGAGATTCCGCCAATTGATTTCATTTGTTTTGCGAAACTTTCACATGTATAAGATGCATTTTCGAGCATGATATTGTAGCAGACATCCTTGGATCAATTTTAAACTTCCCGATTTTATAGGGAAGTTGGTGTAATAACCCCAATATTCGAAAATCGATTATCTGGTAGATCTTCACGTTTCGAGGTCAATGGATTTATTTTCGCCGAATTTGAACAAGATGCTTGTGTGTGTGTGTGTGTGTGTGTGTGTGCGTGCGTGCGTGCGTTCGTACGTACAGTGAGTGTACAAAGTATTGGGACACCCATCGTTTTTCAGATAAATCACATTTTTCGATCAGTATTAATGATATTTTTTGCTCGAACGTTTGGGGTACTCTTAGTAAGGATCAGCACCAACAATTCCATTCATCAGAACGACATTTTATTCAATCGTTACTGGTGCTTAATAAAGACACAATAATAAGATCGAGAATAACGAGCAAAAAGTATTAGAACACCACCGATTGCGCGAAGTAGAATTCATCTACTACGTGTTTTTATTTGAAATAAACAAACTGCATAACATCTCAGTCATTGCTACTAGTCAGCACGACCCTGTCAATGACCTGGTCACTGAAATAAACATCAGTAGGCCTCAGTAACCGACGAAATGGCAAGGAAAGGCGTTGAAACGACAAAAGAAGGGCGAAATATTATGATCGGATTACACAATCGGTGTAAATCGTTAAATGAAATTAGTGGAGCTGTGGGTACACCAAGGTCTATTATAGAGCGATACGGGAAAACAAAATCTGTAGAAAACAATTCGAGGAAAGGCAGACCATCGGCAGTCAGTGGAACGACAAAGTCTTTCATTGTCCGAAAAATAGAAATAATTCCAAGTTTAAGCGCTACTAAGCTTAGGAATGAGGTGGATAATGAACTTAAGGTGAAGATAAGTGCAAGTACGGTGAAAAATGTATTGCGGCAATCCGGGTCACATGGGCGGGTACCGCAGAAAAAATATTGGGTGAACGAAACGAATAGGAAACAAGTTGAAACTTGCAATTTGCTTCCTCCGGCCGGAGGACAAACCGGTTGAGGTCGGGTGGTCCATGTATTCAAGAACACCAGCTCCTACTTTACTTTGTAAATAATTTATGAATAGCTTGGACGTATGCTTCGGGCCATTGTCCTGTTGAAAATAAAATTTCCTTCCGATGAGGCGTTTACCGCAAGGTACAGCGTGCTTCGATAAAATTTGATGATATCCTTCTTTTCTTAAGATCCCATCTACTTTTTTTAGGGTCGCCGTTCTTCCGTTTCCAAAACACCCCCACACCATAATAGATCCTCCACTATGCTTGACCGTGGGCACAAGGCACTGCGTATTCATTAGGCCGGCTTGAAAAAAAAACTTTTTTTTTCTTTCAATCAAAATACATTCACGCCAAAGTATTTTCCATCAAGAGAATCGTGTCCAAAAATGAGCCCGATTGGACCATTTTTAGGGGTCGCGCAAGATTTTTCTAGTTTTCCAATTCGATTAATATGGGAAGAACGAAAAGTTTCCATTCGAAAAATCGTAGCTTCGCCAATTTTATAGGTACATTGATCCAGTTAGTTCCATTTGAAAGCTCTTGAAAAACCACTTAAAATGACGTGCGGACCTTTGAAATCCGATTGCAACTTCCGTCGATAATTTCTTACGAAACAACAAAATTATTGATGGAAGTTGCAATGGGATCCCAAAGGTCCGCCCGCCATTTTAAGCGGTTTTTTAAGAGCTTTCAAATGGGACTAACCTGATCAATGTACCTATAAAATTGGCGGAGCTACGATTTTTTGAATGGCAACTTTTCGTTCTTCCCATGTTAATCAAATGGGAAAACTAGAAAAATCTTGCGCGACCCCTAAAAATGGTCCGATCGGGCTCATTTTTGGACACGATTTTCTTGATGGAAGATACTTTGGCGTGAATGTATTTTGATTGAAAGAAAAAAAAAAGTTTTTTTTTCAAGCCGGCCTAGTATTCATACGCTCGCCTACCCTTCTGCGAACGAAAACTTTTCTTTTCCCTCCAAAGAGCTCGGATTCATCGGTGAAGAGAACTATTCTCCACATCTCCGGCGTCCACGCGGCGTATTTTTTCGCCCAGTTCAAACTTTTTTATTTATTTATTAGTCGCAAAAGAGGCTTTCTCGCGGCGATTTTTTCACGAAGTCCATTTTCATCAAGTCTTTTCTTAATTAACGTCAATGACACTCCCAGATCATTAGGGCGATTTGCGTTAAATTCGGCTCGAACATCAGAAGCCGTTTTTCGTCGGTCACGTTTGCTAATTAAAACAACTAACTTATCTTCTTGCGCGGTTGTTAGACGTTTTTTCATTCGGCCGATTCGATTCGACGTGCTACCTGATTCTTTAAATCTATCTAGAGTCCATTTGACTCCAGTCTTTGACACACAAACTTTCGCGGCTATTTCCCGCTGGGAGTATCCTTCTTCGCTTAACGTAACGATTTTAACGCGAGTAGATTGACGAATTTCTTTTCGAGAGGCCATTATTGCTCTCTGACTCTCGTTTACTGATGAATAACAACCGAATTACTTAATTCGGTTTCCATTAACGACGTTTTCAGCTGCTTATTCTTTATTTTGTTTTTAGAAATGTTTCTTAAGATCACATCTTCATCACTGATTCTTTTCTTCCAAGAAATATTTCTTAAGATTTCTTAAGAAATATTTCTTCCTCGAAAAGAAATTCGAAATTGGCCCCTCGAACAGAAATTCGTCAATCTACTCTACTCTACTTAAAATCGTTATGTTAAGCGAAGAAGGATACTCCCAGCGGGAAATAGCCGCAAAAATGGGTGTATCGAAGACTGTAGTCGAATGGACTCTAGATAGACTTAAAGAATGAGCCAGAACGTCGAATCGAATCGGCCGACTGAAAAAACGTCTAATAACCACGCAAGAAGACAAGCTTATTCTGTTAATTAGCAAACGTGACCGACGAAAAACGGCTACTGATATTCAAGCCGAATTCAACGCAAGTCGCCCTAAGTATCCGGGAGTATCATTGACGTTGATTAAGAAAAGAATCAATGAAAATGGACTTCGTGGTGAATTGCCGCGAAGAAGCCTTTTTTGCGACTAATAAATAAATTAAAAAACGTTTGCACGAGGCGAACAAATACGCCTCGTGGACGCCGGAAATGTGGAGAAAAGTTCTCTTCACCGATGAATCCAAGTTCGAGCTCTTTGGAGGGAAAAGAAAAGTTTTCGTTCGCAGAAGGGTAGACGAGCGTATGAATACGCAGTGCCTTGTGCCCACGGTGAAGCGTGGTGGTGGATCGATTATGGTGTGGGGGTGTTTTGGAATCCAAAGCACGGGGAACCTGAAAAAAGTAAATGGTATCTTAAGAAAAGAAGGATACCAACAAATTTTATCGAAGCGCGATGTACCTTGCGGTAAACGCTTTATCGGAAGAAAATTTTATTTTCAACAGGGCAATGACCCGAAACATACGTCCAAGCTATGCACAAATTATTTACAAAGTAAAGTCGGATTGGATAGGGATGTGCGAATTTTTCGACCGGAAAACGTGACCGATCGATGGGAAAACTTTTAGACCGCCTAGAAGAACATCAGCGGGCAAACGATCCTAAATTTAGCGGACAGGATGCCACGAGTTTGCAAAGCTGTAAAAACAGCGAAAGGAGGATATTTCGAAGAAGCGCGGATTTAAAGAAAATTTGGTTATCATGTGTCATTATTAATATGCTTGAAAATATCAAGAATTTGTATTTCAATTACTCAATTGACTATCGTTAATATATATCGAATATATATTTACTCGTTGACTTGTTGGGTTTAATAATTTTGATCATCTTCTAACAATTGATTTCTATTTAATGAATAATCAACTAATAATAATTCAAAAAATTTTAATTGCGGCTTAAAAAATCTCTCTTTAATTGATAATTTTATTATTCAATACACACGTTGACAATTATATTTATAGACAGGTTCTAATAATATTTGCAAAATAATTTGGTGAATATACTGAAAATAAATCGAGAATAACAACTTTTAGTAGAGTTTTGCTGAGTTTTGGTGACCCGCGCACGCCCCTATTTGCCAATCGGCCCTGGGTTGGCAGGCAAAGCCCTTGCCGTGACCTTCGGATCGAGCAACTGACTGTCGTCCTGTGGATTCTGCACGCTCGTACAAGTAAATCGATATTTCAGGAACCCCTCAATATTTTTTTTTTTTTTACGGATCGACTCCTGAAGTTTCAGAGATGCTTTTCAAATTTTTCCAGATTAAAAAAAAAAATTTCTTAGCTCCGGCCATGGGTCAAGGTAGAAATCATGGGTTGAGGTAGAAAATTTTGTCAAAATCGGAATAATTTTTTTCTCTTTCTCACGTGATAATTCCATGTACGGATGGTTGAATAACTTCAACTAGGGCTCATTCGGCACAGAATTCAATAAGCTTTCTAACGTTCCCAATAAAAAATCTTTATCTATATTTTTGACGGAGTTACCATCGTTCAAAGTCGCGACTCGATTTTGGTTCGGCGGGCGGTTAGTGGTCTGATACCATTGGCCTGTAGTGTAACTGCTTGGAAATACGTTAAAATTGTTTCTTGTTGGTCTGTTCCAATACTTTTTGCTCGTTAATTTTGCTGTTATTTCTATGATTCTATTGATTCTCCCGTAATAATTAAATAAAATGTTTTTGCGATGGATGGAATTGTTGCTGCTGGTCCTTAACAAGAGTAACCAAAACGTTTGAGGCAAAAATATTATTTAGATCCAGTGAAAAACGTAAGTTATGTGACGAATGACGGGTGTCGGAATATTTTTTAATAATAATAATAATAATAATAATAATAATTATTATTATTATTATTATTATTATTATTATTATTATTATTATTATTATTATTATTATTATTATTTAATTATTATAATTATAATAATTGAACAACTTATTAAATAATAAGAAATTTGAATTCGCCAATTGGGAAGTTACTTGTGTGGCTCGTAAAGGGTCTCACACAAGATAAACACGAATAGCTATAGGCATTACCAGCTACAGGCACTACTAACCATAGGACCCCTAGTTTTTCCTTTTATTCATTTCTCTCTTTCCACCAGTTCTTTTCATTTCTGATAATCATTTCATGCAGGTTACGCAAATTCCCAACTCAAACACACACCCTGAAATTTTTAAAATTTTTTATTCTGTGTTTCAACAAACCCGATGTGTTTACTCATCTAATCTTATCCTGTTATCTTGGCCCCCGGCATCTCGCTCTCTTCCGTTCTTCCGCCTCTGTCTTTTAACGTCATTCTTTCAAGTTTTTAATTTTGTTCTTTAGAAATATTTGTTATTTCAACGAGAATCTTTAACCGTTTGCAGTAATGGCATACATGGAAATGTTCGGAAATTGCGCGCACAGCAACAACGATTTCATATCCGGATTTGGCACGCGACACTCGTTGGCGGCATACAATTCGATGCAGGCCGAGTGGCAACAGCACGAAATAGCACTCACCACCACGCAGTCGTGTTCATCGATGGTCTATACCATAACAAGCCTTCACGATGGCTCGAAGTAAGCCTCGTCAAGTCGAGAATAATTTTCGCTCAGTTTAGGTTATTTCTCTGACGAAACATCAATTCATTTGTCCTTTTAGGGATTTTGTAGAAACAACGAAATTTTTAAAAATAATTAACTCTTCAACATAAAAGTAATATCCCTTGCAATCTCAAAGGAAAATACGAAAACCCACATAGCTCAGATTCACATTCGTAGATCTCGATGAGACGAATGTTGCAAGTCGATAAATTATTTTTTTTTCCTCGCAGCATACCCATCAGCGTGGGCCCGACCATCAAAGAAAGTAGCAACGACTCTAGTCAGTTACCACCGGCGTTGCCACCAAAGAGATCAAGATCTGTCAAATCGAATAAAACATCGCCGCCAACATCGCCAAAGCCGACGATAAGCATGCAAGGCATAACCGGGCCGGATCCTGTGATAACGTCGACGTCGGTTAACGCCGAAGAGCCGGCGCATTTAGAGACGGGAATGAAAATTATGACGCCACCCGCTTTGTTGACGCTGGTAAGAGGGACAGAAAAGGGGGGAAAAAACGCCTATTTGGATCGGTGAAGTATTGCCTATTTCGATTCAATCTATTTCTCGTCCCTGACGTGAATGTTTTTTCGTTATTAGAACAATAACGTAGCGTTGGCAGCCTTGCTTCCACCGTCGAGGGCGACCAGTAATACCAGATCATCCGTGTCCGTGGACGAAAACACGCTCGAACTGCGGGACATCGATCAGGACGATGGAATTTTTGACGAGTTAGATATCACCAAATACTTGGTGTTCAAAAAACCCGAAGAAGATGGACCGGATATTAGAGGCGGACATCCGGACGCGTTGCTGATCCATGCGACAAAAGCTAGCAAACACGGTAATGTTTGTTCCCTATTGTTTCTTTCTTCTTTGTTAAACAAAAATCATAAACACCGTCATAGAGAAAAACTTTAAACGACTTTCCCGCGAATGATCGACCTATTGAATCCTATTGAAACCAGGCCTCAATGAGTTAAATAGTTACTTATGTTAATCCAAATCAATTGTAATGTTTATCAAATGAATTAAAAATTATTTCACGCTGCTACAGACGAAAAAGAATCAGGTTGGTTGATACCGTTTTGCCGACGAATTTCCGACAAGTTGAGCCGTAGAGCATTAATATTTTAATGACAGGTTATTTTTGTACAGATTTCCTGTATCAGGAAGCGTTCTTGACGACTTACAGAACGTTCATGTCACCCCTTGAGCTCATACAGAAACTACACAGGCGACACCAGAGATTCTCGTGCTCGCCGGACGTAGTTAAGCAGCGAGCGGCACGAGAGGCATTCTCGTTATTAGTCAGAGTAGTGAGCGATCTGACGTAAGTCCAAACAGAGAAAAAAAAAACACATTTGTACATACAAATAACGAAAAATAATTATCTCATCGGCGAGGAAAGTGCTAATGTGATCGCAATATATTATTTTTTCAAACAGAATGTCCGATCTCGACGACGTCCTAATGCAAACATTGATGGAATTCGTTCAGCAGTTGGTTTGCGGCGGCGATCTGACGATGGCGAAAGCTCTGAGAGTGAAAATTCTCGAGAAACACGTGACGAAACAGTTGCAAGCTGCACAACCGATTCTTTCGTCGCTCAGCGTGTCGACGAAGCAAGCGTCGCTGCTCGATTTCAAAAGCGAACAGATAGCCGAACAAATGACACTGCTAGACGCCGAATTGTTCATGAAAATCGAAATTCCGGAAGTTTTGATTTGGGCGCAAGAACAGAACGAGGAAAGAAGCCCGAATCTTACGAGATTCACCGAACATTTTAATAAAATGTCGTATTGGGCGAGATCGAGAATACTGGAGCATCGAATGGAAAATGAGGCCAAGGATCGAGAAAAATATGTCGTCAAGTTCATCAAGATAATGAAACACCTGAGAAAGATGAACAATTTCAACAGTTACCTCGCTCTACTCTCGGCACTCGATAGCGCGCCCATCAGAAGACTCGAGTGGCAAAAACACATTACCGAAGGTCTCAAGGAGTACTGCGCCCTTATCGATAGCTCCAGCAGCTTCAGAGCTTACAGGCAGGCACTCGCCGAGACTCAACCACCTTGCATACCTTACATGTAAGTGCTATTATCCAATTCACCGACTAATTATCTTCTTGTTGATAATAAAAATCGAAAAAAAAACCACTTCTAAATAAACAGGTCAAATTACAAAACTCTTTCGTATACCGAGATTGGCATTTGCGATTATTTTTATGATTCGAAAAATTAGCAATCGGAAAACAATGAATCCCTGTTAATCAAATATAACTCCTTTGAAGATGGATTATTGAGATATTTACGTGGGAAAAATGTTATTTTCAATGTACGGAGTGCCACCGTTGAAAGGTTGGTTCTTCAGTCATGGCACAAGTTTATTAAAATTTTAATTTGAACTTCTCACAGTGGACTTGTGCTTCAAGACTTGACGTTCGTTCACATCGGCAACAGTGATATTTTGCCGGACGGAACGATAAACTTTTCCAAGAGGTGGCAACAATTCAACATCGTCGAGAATATGAAAAGATTCAAAAAAGCGTGAGTTTTAATCTTCTCATCACACTAGTAGTAGTAGTAGGTTAGGGACTGAACATTAATTAAAAGTTTACTTTTAGGACATACTCGTTCAAGAAGCACGAGAGAATAATAACGTTTTTCAACAACTTCGGCGATTTTTTGTGCGAGGACGCCATGTGGCAGATTTCCGAGAGTATAAAACCTCGTGGTGGCAAGAAGTTGCAGCCACAAAACTAAAAAAAACAGAAAGAGAAGAAAACGAAACAGACTATACGTGACGGTTCGCATGAATTAATAATGAGTATTCCAGGGAGTACGAAAAAACGAGAGTGGAAGATTCTGTAAGGATCCAAAAGCCTCTGTGAGGTTGATATTTGATATGTAATAGTGGACTCGTAGCCTTGTCGCAAGCCAACAGGTAGAAAAATCGACAAAAATTCTAATTATACTCATCAAATCAAATAATTTCAGGCGCTCGAATGAATTCAAAATCTCTTGCCTCGTCGCGTTATTAATTATTAAAATTTTTTCAACAAATTCAATTGATTCGCTTTGAAAATATACGTTACGTTCGAACCTACGTAAATCCTAGAGAAGAAAAGAAGGAACCCATGCTTGTACTCTCTATAATTGTAAGTTATAGGGGTTAATTTTGTTTATTTCGACGCTTTTGTGTAGGACAATGCATACGCGTCAGGTGCAAAAATGAAATTTCGTGGGCGACTGTTTATATATAATACTTTTAATTCATCTACACTTAAGCGCTTATGCTTTACATGTAACATACCATATGTGTACGTCGATTTCTCGTAGGTGTTACATAGTCAGAAATGTTTCAATGGTCGACGGAGCACTGTTGATAATCAAAAGGAAGAACACCAATTACGTTGTTTGATGTTGAGCCATCGGGGCTTCGAAGTACGAAGTTCGCGAGCACGATGTTACGGATGAGAGACGCGTGGCGCCCAACTAAGACTAACCGTTACATATACTATTGTATATGATTATAGGGAAGAAGAATTTTTTTGTTGAAATATCTTAAATTGTGAGGTAAATCTTTTGGAAAAAATGAATAATAAGAGGCACAGAGAAAGTTGACGAATAAATAACGTAACGGAATGAAGCCAAAGCCACTTGAGTGCTACTTCGGAATGCGATGTTCGGTCGAACATTTATTATGAAAGTCGTAAACACAATTGTCCGAGATCATTAGATTTCTTGTCCGTGAATACGTGAAGCTGCTCCCCTAGTGAACCGACTTTGACCGCACATTTATATGGATAACAAACGTTTTCTTTTATTAAAAATTCCGGCATGTGAAAGGGTGTGAATAGTTGTAATCATAATAATATTAACATTTATAATTATAACAGAAACAAAGCCGGAATTAGAGTGCATACTCATATTCTCTCAGTCACTATTCCTACGATAATTTTCATACATAATTCGCAGAAACAAATCAATTTCCGATACCAGCCAATCGCGTCAATTTTATTTTATTCTTATCAACAAGACAAAGGCAAATTGCAGGGCGAAGAGCGGTATTCATGGTCGTTTCAAGATAGAATCAGGCTTTATATCGATGTGGTATTTATATAATTAATATTCAACCGGTAAAATAAGCATTTATAGGAAAACCTTGATGTGTGCGTGAGGAAAAAGTGTGTGTGTGTGTAAGTATAAAGATTTGTGAGTCCTGGATATAAAGGTATGGACCATAATCCGCGTAACCCTGTGAAACATCAAGTATTTGCTCGTGCCGGTTAAAACAACGTCACAAAGCAATTACACGGACCACAAGCTCGACTCAATAGAACATTGCCGCGCAAATCAGTGTCCGATGTACAAAAGAAACATGACACAAAATATCCGGTGGTACAAAATTGTCGAAAGAAAAAAGGAAAAAAAACGACTATATGTCT
Organism: Sussaba pulchella; assembly: GCA_963971145.1. Classification (NCBI taxonomy): domain Eukaryota; kingdom Metazoa; phylum Arthropoda; class Insecta; order Hymenoptera; family Ichneumonidae; genus Sussaba; species Sussaba pulchella. The sequence continues at coordinate 8,641,462 of OZ020165.1, forward strand.
CTGTGACCAGTATATGGACATTTATTTAAACAATTACTCTTAACTTTCTCTATGAACCGTACTACATATCTAAATACCAGGTCCAGAAAAAAATTCAAGGAAATGTGATCAACTCCTAACGAATGAAACAAGAAACAGCTAAACCCTGTTTTTTCTATTTTAGTGCTAGAAATTTCGTTTTGAAGATAGATGTCGCCAACAGCAATACGTAAAAAATCCTTTACGTGCATTCAATATGGGTTTGCAAGCGTTTAAGCAGCAAATTTATAATTAGTGACGGTTTGTCGCACCGAATCGGGTACGATTATTAGCTGAGAATGTCTACGAGGCTCGTGTGTTGTATGCGTTTTAAGCGTGGGTATAGTCCAAAGTCTTTAAAGTTTCTTGGCCAATCTCGTGTGTATTTAATATATGTGAGTGGATTCATCGAATTTCGGATAACTTTGGGCTTCACTATCTGGGATCTTTATGAGGTTTACCCAGTTTGAAATGCATGTTGAGAAACAAATTTCCGAATTTTTTCAGATTTTTTTCTCTATTATTTTGGCGGCTGGCAATTAAGATATTTTTCATTTTTTCGTTATCTTTTTTTTTTTTCAAGTATTTTTACCAGATACATACGCGTTTAAAAGAATATATAGAAAATCTGTTTTTGACGTGAAATAGTGTCAGTTAGTTAAAAAAAATATCAGTTTCTTATTTCGAACCTCAAAAATTCATTAAAATCGAATTTGAAACTTAAAATGCTGTTTTACGGTCGTTGCCTAAATTTTAGGAATTTTTTCAACACTTTTGTTGGAAAGCTGAGAAAACTTCACAGGAAATGTGTATTTTACGAGTATAATATAAAAGATAATAATGTAATTTTCAGAGCTCTTTCTTTTCAGATCTTATTCTACGCGTAGGCGTTATTGCGACCATACGAATATGTTCAAGCGTTGTTTTTTCTCTGTGCTTAAAAACTATTAAGAATCGTAATTACACCGAACCGTTATTTTTGTATGTTTTTAATTATCTCCATTAATAAGTTACATTAATGAATGACTTCTTTCACAAAATAAAGATATGTGATGTAATATTTATTCCGTATCAAATGTCTTTATTTTCTGAAAAAAGTTATTCATCAATTCAACTAATTAATGCAGACGATTGAAAACATACAAACACAACGATTTGCTGTCATTATACTTTTCTCTGATCAAAAGATGATAAACTTACGCGTAGAACAAGGAAAATTGTAAAATTACATTTTTGGATCTTTTATATTGAATTTTTGGTCGTTAATTAATGAGAGAAAAACTTACGAAGAACCCAACTGGGAATGTTTTTGTTTTCTATGAAATTTTCTCAGCTTTCCGACAAAGCTATAAGAAAAATTCCCAAAATTTAGGCAACAGCCGAAAAACAGTATTTTAAGTTTCAAATTCGATTTTGATGAATTTTTGAAGTTCGAAATGAAGAAAAGATATATTTTTCGAGAAGCTAAGACAATTTTATGTTATAAAACGATTTTTTTAAACGCGTAAGCATCTGAAAGAAATATTTGAAAAAAAAGTAATGAAAAAATTAAAAAGTAGCTTAGCCGGCAACTGCCAAAATAATAAAAAAAGATTGAAAAATTCCACCGAAAAGTGTAATATATCGTGAGGCCTGACATCAATCTCCAACGGGATCCATTCAGAAATGCAAACAATCATGGCTGTTGAATTATAAAGCACCGATTGCTACGTTCTATTCAAATAGGAACTGATCAGACTCGATGCGCGACCTTTTAGATTCATCCGATCGTGCCCAAATTTTTACAGAATTTTCATGATATCAAACTTGAACTATATCATCTGCTGCAGCTGAAAAAAAAATTGCAAAAAAAAAAATTGACCAAGTCTAATACATATGGCGAATTGCCGCTTTTAAACTGACTGAAATCCTTCTATCCCCCGATGTGATCAATGATTTTGTCTTAGTATCTTTTGGATCTCCGGATCTCACTGATTTCTTTTTCGATTTTTTCGACCCCTTCCGCTCTACCCTAGCCCTTTTTTTCAAGAGATAACTGCTATTTCACCAATTTTGAATTGGATAAAATTTCCGTTCAGATACTTTATCGAAGTTAAAAAATTTTTTTCATAAGAATGAAATGGCGCTCGTCTTCCTAATGTTTTTCTTATTTTCTTGAAATTTTGAACAAATTAGCGTTTTTTTTCGAAATTTCAATGTATGCTGATGGTTTCCGTTTAAAAAATATAGACAAATGAAATCTTTCTTGCAACAAATCGATTGTCTATTGAAAATAATCGAAAAATCTATTTTTTGCAAGATAGATTTTATTTTTATTTTTTTTAACTTCCCGATTATAGGGCGAATATAAGTTATTAAGATCTGTTTTGAACGTTACCGGGTATTCGGCGTGTGTGTGTGTGTTCACGCGTGCGCGTGTGTTCGTGGTCACGGGAATGAGTACTGCAATAAAGTTCGAACACTATCGACGAGTCTTGTCCAAATCAAAATGCTTAATTAACAAGAAAATAATAAAACAAAAAACGTTCACTGAGAAAAAAACTGCGTTGACTGTCTCAAACAGTACGAAAAAAACCTCGCGTTAAGAAACCCGAATCCTGTGGGAAAAACCCGCTCGATGACTATCCTCGTCATACAAAATACATCCGCCCCGCCGCGATCGATGATACATAGGATTTTACGGATCGATCTGCCGTTTTTCGGACTCAGGGGGGGGGCGCATTTGAGTGGTACAAGTATTTAAATACAGGTTTAAATACTAAATTCTTTTTCACTCAGTATTTACAGTGAGTGTAAAAAGTATTCGGGCATCGACCATTCGGGCATTGTCAGATAAATCACTTTTTTCACTGAGCATTTACGATATTTTTTCGTTCAAATATTTAGGTCACTCTTGGTAAGGGTGGTATTTCATTCAATAATCACTGGGAAATTAATTAAATTATAGGGATGTCCGCGAAAATTACGCCCAAAAAGTATTCGGACGGACGAGATAGAATTCGTTTACTACGTGTCTTTATTTACAATATATCAGCGGCATCACTTCTCGGTCGTTGGTATTAGTGAGCATGATTTTTTCAACAACTCTCCGTTTGAAAAAAACATTAGTAGGCTTCTCAAAGTCAACGAAATAGGTCGGAAAAGCTCCGAAACGATTGAACAGGAGCGAAAAATTATAATTAGGCTTCATAACCAGTGAAAATCGTTGAAAGAAATCAGTAAAGCTGTGGGGAGACCTCGAAGTACGATTTGGATTATAATAGGTCGATACGGGAAAACCAAATCGGTCATAAACAAAGCACGAAAAGGTAGACCATCGGCTGTAAGTAGTGAAACTACAAAGCGTTTCATTGCCAGACAAATGAAGATAAATCCTTGTTTAAGTGCTAACCAGCTTCGGAATCGGGTGGAAACTGAATTCAAGATGAACACATGTGCAAGCTCGGTGAGAAATGTATTGCGGCAATCTGGGTTACATGAGCGAGTACCCAGGAAGAAATGCTGGATAAATGAGGAGAATAGAAAAAAAAGACCTTGCATCACCTAAGAAAATATCGACCGGCCATCGGCGTATCGAGAACGAATTATATTCACGGATGAGAGCAAATTTCATATTTTTGTATCAGATGGAAGGGCAAAAGTATGAAGAGAAAAGAATACGGCGTTGGAGAAACGAAATTTGGTTCCGACAGTAAAGCACGGTAGGGGTTCACTGGTTGTGTGAGGGTGTATAAGCGCAGCATGAGTGGGGAAATTGGTGTCTATCGATGGCATAATGGACCACAAAATGTATATCGATATCCTGAAGCGATATTTGCAACCACTCGTCGAAACAATTGGACTTCTATCAAATTACTTGTTCATGCAGGATAACGATCGTAAGTCAAGGCACTGGATACGAGACTTTGGCTGCTCTACAACAGGCCCAAATGTCTCGAAATCCTCCTCAGCCTCCAGACATTAACCCCAAATGTTCGGCCGGTACAAAATAAAAATAATTTGAAAATCGCGCTATCCGCAGAATGGGGAAAGATTAGTGGCACTGTCTGCGAAAAATGAGTCCGATCGATGACAAACCGGCGCAAAGAAATAGTAAGACATCGTGGGAATCCTACCAGATACTAAAAAGAAAGAAAGAGTGATTATTGTCCTCGAAATGTCGTTGGATTCGTCTTTTTATTCGTGTGTCCGGATACTTTTTGCGCTTAATTTTTGCTGACAGCCTTATAATTTAATTTATTCCTCAGTTACAAAAAAAATGATGTGATGAATGGAATAGTTGCTGCTGAGCCTTACCAAGAGTACCCCAAATTTTGAAGCGCCAAAATATCATGAATACTCATTGAAAAAAATGATTTATATGATTAATGGTCGATGTCCGAATAATGTTCACACTAATTGGATTCCGATTTGAATAACGAATAAATTTTCACTCATTATTTTGTCGAGTTTAAATACAGAGTGAAAAACCACTCATTATTTTAATCCGGAATAAATACTGAGTGAAAAACCACTTGTTATTTAAATCAGAAATAAATACTGACTGAGTGGAAAAGGATTTTGTATTTAAATCGGAGCAAAATACAATAGTACATTGTGTACGAAGGGCGGAATGTTGGTGATTTCGCCGAGCGTGAAGTTACCGCCCGAGCGAAGCGCGGGTGACGCCACACGTGGGGAAATCGCCTTCCGCCCGTGGTGCACACGATACTTTTTGTCCTACCCTTGTTTAAAACAAGGAGGTTTATGAATGTGATTTCAGTCAAGAGGCGACGGCGCATGCGCACACCGCAGCGGGCGAACAAATTCATTTTTACTCGATATTTATTCCGGACTGAAATACAAGCTACATGACCACTCGGCCGGTGTTTCGTTTACAAATGGTTCGTCACTCAAACCTTACCGGGGTGCCGAGTAAAGGCCGAGAAGTATTTGTTTTGATTCCGGTAAATGAGTGGAAAACCACTCGGATGTGAGTATTTGAGATACTTTTCGATTTAAATTCTTTCGAAAACTAATTAATGCCCACTCTCAGTGAGAATCTCGTCGAATATTCCATTATTCTGTTTATCTTTCAATTTTCTCTCTAAAACTAAAAATTTCTCCGATAAAAAAAAAACAAAATGAAAAACTAATTTTAAAAAAAAATGTTCTTTACGTTCTTTCTTACGTTCTTACGTTCAGGTACAAAACTTCGAAGGAAGCCCGATGAATTGCTTTGCCACTTGGTTAGTGGAAATCTCGACTTACAAATACCTTGTACTTGATGCGCAATTGGATTGACTCTTCTACCGAATGCGCTCCACCACAAATGTCGTCAACATAACGACTAAATGTGAATCGACCGACCGCCAAGGGACGCCTTTTCCCCGCATCCTCGATGAGCTGAAGCAGAACGCGAACTGAAAGGAATGGAGCAGGCCGTGTACCGTAAGGGACCGTCGTCAATTGATACACCCGCTACTTGCCGCACGCGTCAATCCAGAGTCAATCCTCATGAACCTGAATTTGACGGAATATTTTCGTGATGGCCGTCATAAAAATGTGTTTGAATCGCCGAGACCACAGTAACACATCCGATAGATCCCGTTGTAATTTTGCTCCAGTATGCAGTATGTCGTTCACGGATTTCCCAGCAGTGGTTTTACTGGAACCGTTGAATACAACTCGGAGTTTCGTTGTTGTACTTTGAGACCGCAGAACTCGATGATGCGAGAGGAAGCACGAGCCGGATTGATGAGCCGAATGAACCCGTGATTGTTCGGATTAGACTTTTAACCTTCCTGATACCGGAGCATCATATGCTAAAGTCATTCCACCATCCCGACCACCAACCCAAACGCCATTCCGAATCGAAACTTCTCGCACATGACAGTAACTCATACTATCTCATGAATTTCGGATATAAATTGAAATATACTTCATCCTGCACGAGCTCTCGAAGAAGACGATTCAAACAAGCATGCACAATCGGATACGATCTACCGAGACTATCTTTCGCCGAACAAAGAGGTAAACGTACGATATACCGACCTCAGCTATCCTTTCAGTGCGTCCTACGGAAATGTTGCTGACATCCGTCCCCGTCCGGTGTCAGCTCTGCCGAAGACGTACTGACTACTTCCTTCTATGACCAGAATTTCAGCAAAACTTCGCGTAGAGCATCTTGATCGACTGAAGCGTATGACGAAACCCGAACCGATAAAGATAAACTCCCCGTTCGACCGAGCACGACCCATCCGAATCTTGTAAGCTGCGCGATTGGATCGTATAGTCTGCCTTTCCGTACGTCTGATTCGATAATTTCCCCGTAAACATCTGCGCCTAGCAGAATATCAATCTCCGATGGGATCAGGCACTCTGGGTCAGCTAACTGAACCTCTCGTAGATGCTTCCAGTGATGATTTTGGGCTGAAAACGATGGAAGAGATTCAGTAGTCTTTTTGATGGAAGTGGCTGAGAATCTCAGGGAAAAATCCGAAAACCGTGGTCGAAGTACTACTTCAACTTCATTCAAAACAGGCCCAGTAGGCGATCCGCCAACACCGATGATGGACAGGGTAGTCCGATGCTTCGGCAACCGATGTTGGTTGACAAATTTCGACGTAACAGCGAAATCTCTGAATCAGGATCAATTAACAATTGTACCTTGTTTGATGTTATACCGTTAACGAGAAGTTGCGTTTTAGACGTTGCTAGTAGAACTCCGGTCCGAAATAGTACTGCCGAAGAATTCATGATCCGAGAATTACCTAACTGGGCGGCGCTGTTCTATGCTGATGATGCATTCCGACTTGATGCTCCTGATGATGGATTCAAAGTTTGGTTGTAACTCTGACGTAGGGCTGGTGATGGACCGAAAGATTGATGAGCGGCTGGAGATTAGGTTCGACTTGCCGGTAGTACGATGTCACCCGACGATGTTGACCCTGCGTTGGACCGATGGAGTGCAGAGCCGATCGTGTGCACTAGAGTATGATGCTTTTAACCATGCATGCTCTCGCGCTGTGCTGACTCAGGCAATCGTAGCACAGGTATTTTTTTCCGACCACTTGCCGGCGAGCTACCGCCGTAAGCGCCCGAAACTTCATGCACGCTCCGATGTGATGATTAGCACTACAATAGGAGCATCTTCGAGTTGATGATGATGACGAAGTTAGAACGAAATTGACCTTATGCCCCGCTCGACCAGACCCCGATACTGATTGTTGTCGTATTAATGAGGTAGCTTGCTGCCGAGATGATGTGACGCCCGATGAGGATGCACCTTCAATACTTTCCATAGCTCGGATTTGACCAATCGGGAACTGTTGGAGCTGAGCTACAGTAGGGTACTTGCATGTTGATCCCATGTGCCATTCTCACGATTCCCGAACCGTACTCATTAATTTTTGCACGATCGTATACCCAATAATCGGGTCCCACGTGTCCGTGGATATTCGTAGATTGATCAACTTCATTGTTGATTCTATAGTCGAACCAATTAGTCTGAGTAACTCCGTTGCAGAATGAGAGCTCATGGCTGGCGCACCGAGGAAAGCGTCCAACAATTTGGCAACCAGCAGCCTTTTATTTTCGTACCAGCCGGTGACTTTTTTCTACGCTATCTCCCATGAATCATCCGTAATCGATGAGCTGTCAATCAGCTGTGCTGCCTTTCCTGTTAGTCCCATTGTCTATAACCATTGACTTAATCAGTCGCGAAAGGACGGCCACTCCGAGTACTCACCAGTGAATTTAGGCAATTGCATCTCGAGAAACATCGTTCGAGGAGCCGGCGAGTGATGCGCAATCATATGATTTTTACGTAGAGTCTCAGACAATTCCACCGAATCATCGTGCGTAGTAAGCATCTGTACCAGCCGACTACGTGCCGTTGTATACTTCTCCAAACACGTATCATACACTTGTTACGTGATATATGAATGTTCCAAAATGGTAGTGTCCTTAAACAAGACCAACTTTTCGTGTTGTTGTTCGAACTTAGCCCAATATTCATCGATGGGGCCCAACTTCGATTATAACTCCCCACTGCCAATTCTCTGGAATTCTGCAGTAGCCGTCTCCCTTTGAATTTTCTCTATAATCCTTGCCCGATTCCCCTCCAAGTTCAGTTTTCCGTCAATCGATGACATTTTTGATGATTCACTTCACCGAGAGAGAAACCAACAAACGCGGATAATCACTTTGCCAAAAAAAAACTAAGCCGAGCTTGTTATTTGTAGTTCGAAAAGCTATAGCAAGACCTGTTAAGGAGCGTCCGGTAAAATCGATTCCACAGCAGGATTCACGAGATATATAAAGATTTATTTTAGAGATATATTGAGCACGTACGTTTTACAGGTAAAGTTTTTGATGATAAGTTCTTCTTCTATATATAATATGATCGGTGGTGCCCCTTGCGACGTTCGAGCAAAGGCGTGCGGCGCTGGAGTCACACACGCGGTAAAAACAAATTTATTCCAACACTCCCGCTTTGGTTTTATCCTGTTCGTTTTATATTTCTTCTAGATTTTTTGTCCAGGGTTGTGTTTTTCCCCGGACTCCGAGTGCCTCTCGATGATACTTGTTTAGCTGCATGGGCAGCGGTTTGGTGAGGATATCTGCGTGCTGTTCTTTCGACGACGTGTATTCTAGTTTGAAGTCTTTTTCCAGATATCTCTCGCGTATGTAGTGGAACCTCACGTCGATGAGTATTACACGTTTATGGAACACTGGGTTCTTTACTAGGCTTATTTCACTGGTTATCCTTAAATAGCGTGATTCCAGTGTCACCGACGTTTAGGAGTTGCTGGACGAGGCCTTCTATCCAGGCGATTTCTTTCGCGGTCTGGCATGCGGCTATGTATTCAGCGTCTGTGGTGGATAGTGCGAGGACTTGCTGTCCTTGCGAGTTCCATGATATCTTACCGGATGCGAGTGTCAGCACATATCCGGTGGTCGATCGTCTCGTTTGCAGGTCTCCCGCGTAGTCCGCGTCACTACGCTACCAGCTCTTTATTCTCTATGTTCTTGAATTGAAGTCCGTGATCGATCGTCCCTTTTAGATACTTCAGTATTCTCTTCACGGCCTTGTAGTGAGTCTTCGTCGGATTCTCGAGATATCGACTCACCTGATTCACCGCGAACGTAATGTCGGGCCTCATAGCTATCGATAGATACATGAGGCTCCCGACGGCCTCGCGATATGGGGCTGTAGTGATATCGTCCTTATCTCCCTTGCGTCCTGGTGTGGATCCCTGATGTGGATGTTCCCTGATGTGGATCTACTGGGATTGTGACTGGGTTCGCGCCCTCCACCCTAAACCGTTCTACGACTCTTCTCGCGTATGCCTTCTGAGGTACAAAGATCGATCCGCCCGACTCGTTCAATGTGTATCCCCAGGAACAGGTTCGCGTCGCTGTGCGTTATCTCAAACTCCGTTTTAAGTGTTGAAAGAAGTTCATCGATCAGCGATCGCTCCTGGGCCATGATTAGACCATCGTCTATAGAGATTGCCAAAATCAACGTTTTCTTTTTATCGGTTTGTGAACACACACGGTCGGCGTCCGTCGCCTTTCAGGTAGTTCTGGAGGTACAGGTATCAGCTAAAAGTTTCGACCGCGGCGTACAGTGAAACCTAATCTTATATGATGCTGTCGGTCAAAAACTTCTGTAAGGTCTCTTACAATTTTTTGGTAAACCTCACCGTTTCAAAGATATCAAAGGTTGAAGTTTGATTATTTTAAAACAAATTTCTGTTTTGCTTATGAATTTTATAACTCGTTAACAAAAAATCATTATGAAATGCGCAATTCCTTATTTTGTAGGAAATTAACTGCTCTACAAAAATGGTCTCGTATGATTAGTTGATTAAATTAAGCGTTCAGAATATATTTATCGTCAAACTTCAATGCAGGCCAATTTTAACAGTTTTTGATGAATAATTCGGGAAATTTTAATTTAGTTTATGAGTTTTAGGGAAATTCATACAAATTTGAGTTTCTATAAACAGAGAAATGTTTTAAACTATTTTTCTAGTTTTTTTTAGTCGTAAGCATATTTGGTTACATCGAAAAAAAAAATTGTGCATTATTTCTGACTTAGAGCCAATGATTTATTAAATCTTGAAAAAATTACGTTTTTGTTAGAAATTTATTATGAAAAGTATTAATCTTAAAGAAAAAAATGTTCTTTTTCTGTACGAACAATTTGTAGCTAAGATATCGGCCGGTGAATGAAAAAACATTTTTTTTGGTAAATTTGCAGAATCACGGCTCCACCTCGAAAGTGCTTCAAATTTTTTTCTGACATTCTTTACCGCTCAGCAATGGTGTAGGATGCTATAATATAGTGGCGCATGATGTTTAACACCATAGAAATAAATGAAAACACCGTAAATTCGAAAAAAAAAAATATTATTCATATAAATCTATTCTTAATTGGTATATCTACGTGCAACATTTGTTACAAGGCGTTATCACAACCTTTACCCCCCCCCCCCCCCCCCCCCCTATTATACACGACGGCAAATTGATACAGGCGAGGTCTTGTACAAAATTCCGCTCTAAAACACGTTTAATTTGATTCATTTAATAACAAAAGAAACTGTTATTTCTGAACTAAGCCGATAGCCAAGTTGAGGGTGGTCTTAATCGTTTTGTTTTTATTCAAAAAGCTCAGAGAAAAAAAAAGAATAATAAAATGGGTGTTTTTTGAGATATTTAATGTTTAGTCGATTAATTGTTAATTAATAATAGTTCAAACGGTGCAACATAATTGTACTTATTTTTATCGCATAAACCGTGTAAAAACAAAAGAAAAAGCTTACTTGGTTTTTTTTATTATCATTGGCGGTTGTTGAGATATATTGATTTGAAATACAAAATATCGTCAATAATTGAAAACCTTCATTTTACTGCATCTCAATAGCGGGCGCTGAAAACGGCCAATTCCGAAATACGTGTCTCTTCATTTTCGATGTATATTAATGTGAAAAATCGTGGGGCAAAAATTTTGAATCAAGGGTACGCGACTATTCGGTTTGCCATGGAATGCCCCATATATATATTGTTTTTAAACCTTGTTCGACTTGTCCCACCATGGGAGACCTGTGCCATTCTCCACGATTAATATGTTAATAAAAGTTATGCCGTTAAAGAGGGTTTTTTTAATTCATAAGCATCCCCCCTTCCCCTTACTTATTGGTGTGCATCATGATGATGCTTTCCAGTGCCTAGCCAAATTTTCGGGATTCAGACGCGGAACACTGTCCAGGCCTTGGTAACTGGGGCAACAGCGAGATAGCCGGGAAATTACACATACAGGGGTGTGCAAAAGTTTTGGGCCAAACACATTTTTGACTGTTTATCGTGCATAAAAGCAGGTGAGAAAAATGAAGTATATATAAAGTATCGGTACTTTATTGAATTACAAAATGAAACAATTTACATTTTTTAAATGAAGATTGTTGATGATTTGTTCCACAATATTTGTTACAAGGGTGTTTAAAAATAATGGGCCACACGTATTCCATAGGTTTATCGAATGGTAAACATCCATAAAATGAAGAAAAAAATGCATTATTCCGTTGCGTAGTAACTAATACTTCGTAGCCATACCCTTAGCAGCAATTACAGCAGCACATCGGCGAGGCATTGAATCAACTAAGCGCCGAACATAATCTTTTGGTATTTTTTCCCATTCTTCCTGAAAAGTTTGCCATAATTCAACTTTATTCGAATGTTTTTTCGTGGCATTGCGTCTTCCGAGTCCATCCCACAAATTTCGATCGGATTTAGATCTGGAGATTGAGCTGGGTGAATTTAAAAGCTTCACTTTTCGCACTTCCAAAAATGTCTGTACTAGCTTCGACTTATGTTTTGGATCGTTATTTTGCTGAAAGATCCAATCTTTTGGCATTTTTTTCTTGGCATATGGTAACATTTTTTCTGCCAAAATATCCCGATGCATCACACTATCCATAATGCCTTTAATCTCGTGCAATGGACTTAGTCCTCGCGAAGAGATAGGTCCCCAAACCATGACTGATCGACCGCCTTATTTAACAGTGGCAATTTGATACCGGGAATCGTATCTGGTGCCTTTTGGACGTCGAACATACTTTTTTCCGTCACTTCCGAACAGATTGAACTTTGTTTCGTCGGAGAAAAACACTTTACCCCATTGCTTCGGAGTCCATTGTTGATATTTTCGTGCAAATTTCAATCGGGCCTACTGATTTTTCTTGCTGATCAAAGGTTTTTTAACACCAACACGTCCAAACAGTCCTACATCATTCAAGCGACGTGACACAGTGCTCCTACTCACGTTGGCGAGGTTTTCGTCACGAAGTTCCTGAGCAATTTCAGATGCAGTCTTCTTGACATGTTTTGTAAATTTGCGTTTAATGATTTTAATAACACGTGATGACGTTTTTCGTGGTCTACCAGATCGTCGGAAGTCCGATAAGTTCTGGGTAGTACATTTTTTAATTATTCTATTTATAGTACTTTTGGAAATTTCTAATAAAGCGGCAATTTCGCAAGATGCCTTTCCTTGTTCCGAAAGGTTTATCACGGCTTTCCGAATCTCACGAGTCGTAAGTCTCGGCATACCAACCACAGAATGACTGAGTCTTTCGCATGGAACACTGGATGAATGTAAATAAACGAAGTAACTGACTTGGGGGAGCTCTCACAAGTATATGAACACAGTAGCGGAATACTTTTGCACTCGTGAATAAAGAGCTCGAACGAGAAGCCGGTGAAATTTTTTTCTCGATAGTTGTTAGCTACATTAATGTTTAGGACAAATAGCCTACTTAATTTATACATAAATAGATTTTTCCATAAGTTAGCCTTTTTAGAAATAGTTCAGAAAATCAATGTGGCCCAAAACTTTTGCACACCACTGTAGGTCCAGGGCATACCCAGTTTCCGGGCTACAGCCTGGCCCGAATCCCGGAAAACTAGCGAAGAGATGACTAATTCCGGGACGAAATTTCCACACGGGATTTCTCAACATCCAATCATTCCTTAAAATTATCGTCGACGTTAAATACGGATTTATTAAACAAGAGAAACTTACTGTAATCCCATCCAACTCAACTTCTAGCCAGACTAGTTGTTTTATCGCCGTAGATTTTTTTTCCAATTGCTTTTGTTACGTATAAATTTGAGATGGGCATGATACTAAGTTGTCTTTCAACGGATATTTCTTTGTCAAAATCTTGAGGAATCGGTGGTATTTGGCTTCCTGAATCTAATGATATAATTCGATTGGTTCCCAAAATCTTTGCCTTCAGGTGGGGGCACTTAGCAGCCGACGGATTAATGTATTTTGTTTCTTCGCGGTCCACTTTAGCATCAATATTTTTTGAAATGTCACTTATAATTTCGAAGTCCTGGTGACACGCTACGTGAGCACTATGCAACGCGTCGCTTTTTAGTTAAAATGTTGATTGTTGCTGGTAGAGGGATTTTCTCGATAATTACTTTGACTCGGGAGTCTATTCTGGGAATTTTTTGGAGGCGTCAAGCGAGTGTCTGGTAAATGAACGCGAGAATTAAAACATTCTTCGTTTCTGCGGTAACCATAACGCGGATCATCGGGGCTCGGAACCCGATCATTGCCATACGGCGAATCATAATATCGTCTTTGACCTGATTACCGTCTATTTCCGTTTTCATATCGAATATTCTATTCTGATCGATATGTATTTATTTCCCTCACTCGCGGAATCATCGGGAGTTGTGGGGTCTCATTGTTATTGCCTGATTTGTTTTCGCGAAATCGCGCGTGGTCTCGCCGAAGTCCATCCATACTGGCTAATGTCTGACCCACCATCGCGCTGTCATTGATATTCACCGTCAACAATGCTTCTCTAACTCACACGGGATATTGTTGCACCACGCTATAATTTATTTCATATAGCGTCAATTCTGGGATAAAATATCGCGCGTCACCAACTTGCCGATAGTAATAAGTTTAAAGGGACTCCTCATTTGTGTTGCACCTTCGCTCTGCCCATCGGTTTTTGAATAAAACACGAACCGGCATTGAATAAAACTCATTCAGAAATTTAACTTCAAAATCTTCGAAATTCGCGACATTGGTCTTTAACGAGAACCACAGGGATGCCTTTCCTTCCAATGTGTGCTCGAGTATCATAACTTTTCATTCATCTTGTATATTTTTTATTTCTAAAAACTTTTCCAGTTCCTTGAGGAACTCCACCGAATTTCGTTCTAATTCATTTTTTAATTTTTGGATTTTTACATCCACATGAAAGTTTTTCAAGTTACTCACAATCGCCGTTATATCTTTCATATTTTGATTTGATCGCCCGTGATCTGCTGCGATATTAGTCGTATTCACTGGTTGCTGTTGTAGACGCTGCTGCTGTTGTTCGAAGGCTATTCATTGTGCCTCAATACTATTGCGAAGCTGCTCGATTTCCCGACGCTGCCTCGGTAAATTCTCTCGCTCGTCCTGTAATTCGCGGCCTCTATTCGCCTCGACTTCATCATCTCTCAATACCGGCATTTTGTTTGTTTTCTTTTTAGTCGACCTGTTTGGAAAATTATAATGCTCAAATCTTTGTCTCGCAAGTCTACCCGGTTTAGTCACGCAAATTTCCGTCTCCGCCTCATCCATACACACTCGACACCACTTTGTTAAAATATGTGTATTGTTATTATTTTTACGATCAATTCAATTATTTTAACTTTATGTATTTATAGTTATTTCATTTTTATTTTCGGTTCTTGATATCCATTGCCTAAGAGCTGGTCTTTTTATCAATCATATCATACCTTATTGTTGGGCACCAGTTTGTAAGGTTTTACAAATTCATCTACATATATCTTATTATTGCTTTGCTATTTTCATTAAGCAGATGATGAACGATATGCGAATTACGACATAAACACACAAGAACTCATTTACTCACGCACTCAAACATCCATCCAACAATTAAATAAATCTCGTCGTCGGTATTGTAAAGGAAATAAAAAAAATTATACATTGGACTCAGTTTCTCCCTGGGGTAGATTCTTGGACGTGGTATACCGGGAATTCAGACCCAATTCAATGGAAATGCTTGTGTCCACGTGTAGTCTCGTGGCTCCGTGATTATTCACCACGATGGCGCAGCTGAGGATATGATGGTCCGTCCGGTGTAGTCGGTCTTCCCAGAGAGAAAGAGAGCGAGTTATCCAAGAAACGAAGCACGTACTTTCGGGGTTTCGACCGACCGTTGCACACTTTTCCTATCGTATATTGCGCCTGCGTGACCATATCGATCATAGTGATCGATATTTCGCGATATTCGATCCACCACACCTGACGCGCTTGCGCGGGGCGTTTGCGACGTAACGCAGCCTTACACTTATTTCTAATTTAAGGCCTTATGTACGCGATTTCGCTGATTTTCGAAGGTACTTTTCTAGACGCAGTTGAAAAAAAATGACGCATATACTTTTGAACGAAGGTTCAGATCGCTTTGAAATTTTTACAACATATTCTTCGTATCATCACCTATCGAGTGAACCACAGAAACAAAAATTTCAATGAACCAAAAAAATATAAAAATAAAATACCGACAGAAAATTGACTAAAAAAATTTTGAGTTTTGAATTTTCATTATAATAATTTTTTTTATATAATATTATTGGTTCACACTGAAGATATATTCATTATGCAATTATAAATATGTTCATTTTTTTTTCATATACCCGCATCGATGCCACGAACTTTCACCACCAACGCCCGCGAAAAAAAAACATTTGTTTATTATGTAATATGTCCGTCATTTGTTAATATTTCTGATATTTTTACATATGGGGTATTCCTGGGAATTTCAGCAACTTCGGACAGTTGGGTCAAAATTGTGCCCCCCAATTTTTTACATTAATATGTGTCGAAAATAAAGAGACACGTGTTTCGGCGTTTTTCATTTTCAGCCCCCGCTTTTGAGATACAGTCAAATGAAGTTTTTGAAGTATTGACCACATTCGGTCATTCAAATCGATATATCTCAGCAACGGTTAGTGACAACTCGAAAAACCACGGGTCTTTTTTTCGTTTTTGAACGCTCTATACAATGAAAATATTTACGATTATGTTGCACAAATTCAACAATTATTTATAAACAATTCAAAATTAAAAATGAAATAAAACAAAAAATATACCCTTGATTTTTGAAATGTATTTTTTTTTATTCCTTGAACGAAAACGAAAATTTAGCCACCTTGGACTTTTTGGGCCGACGCTTCGTTCGGAAGTTATAGCTTTTTTTATCATAAAAAGCCCGTAAATGTTTACCCGGTTGTTAAGAAAAAAAGCTATAACTTTCGAACGAAGCATCGGCCCAAGTCCGGCAGAGTCTCAAAATTTTCGTTTTCGTTCAAGAAATTTGAAAAAAAATAAATTTCAATAATTCAGGATACTTTTTTTCATGCGATTTTTTACTAATAAAATACGTATAATTTACCGGTTTTTTATGACAAAGAAAGCTATAACTTTCGAACGAAGCGTCGGCTCAAGTCCGGCAGGGTCTCAAAAATTTTGTTTTCGTCCAAGGAATTTGAAAAAAAATAAATTTCAACAATTAAGGGTACTTCTTTTTCATGCAAATTTTTACTAATAAAATACGTAAATTTACGGGTTTTTTATGACAAAAAAGTCTATAACTCCCGAACGAAGCGTCGACCCAAAAAGTTCAAGGTGTCTAAATTTTCGTTTTCGTTCAAGGAATAAAAAAAATTTTTTTTTTTAAATTAAGGGTACATTTTTCGTTTTATTCCATTTTTTATTTTGAATTGTGCATAAATAATTGTTGAATTTGTGTAATATAATCGTAAATGTTTTCATTGTATAGAGCGTTCAAACACGAAAAAAAAAGACCCGTGTTTTTTCGAGTTATCACTAACCGTTGCTGAGATATATCGATTTGAATGACCGAATGTGGTCAATACTTCAAAAACTTCATTTGACTGTATGTCAAAAGTGGGGGCTCAAAATAAAAAACACCGAAATACATGTCTCTTTATTTTCGACACATATTAATGAAAAAAATTGGGGGGGCAAACATTTTGACCCAACTGTCCGAAGTTGCTGAAATTCTCAGGAATACCTCATATACTTCACCATGTACATAAATGATCTGTGAAAAAAATGTTGTTAATATATGGGTCAGTTTTTTTTAACCGCGTCTAGAAAAGTACCTTCGAAAATCGGCGCCTTATTGATAAAACTCAATGTCCTTAATATATTAAAGTAAATGGTTTCCAACACGTTTTCTATGCAGTCCCGAAATGTTTTTCCTGTGCAGAGGAAGTCATCTAAGTAAACCGTTAAAATAAAATCTCTTTTTGGAAGGTTGTTTAAAACTGGTTTCAAAGTTTTTGTAAAAAATCCGGGACATGAGGATAACCCCTTGGTTGAGCAAGTGAATTGGAAAAACTGGCCTCGAAAACAGAATCTCAACATTTTTCGAATAGCTCCATCCACGGGTAGAAGAAAAAACGCATCTTTGAGATCCACAGAAGACATGAAAACAGAGTCTGGGAAAAAAGTTGAGCTAATTTATTATCACTCTTCCGCGAAACTCGTAGAAATATCGCAATCTCCGATGGTTTCACTCGATTCAGAAACTTTTCACCGTCAAGGACATTTTTTATTTCCCATTTGGGTTGGAAAAAGAATAAAATAAAGCTTGAAATTTGAAACGTTTCCAGCTACGGAAGTTAACTTATATAATCAATAAATTAAAAAAGTATGAAACTAAACAAAATAAAAAATTTAAAAACTCCCAGTTGCAGAAGTTGCTTTACGTAATAAATTATATAAAAAATGTATAAAAATAAGAGAAATTTTGCGAAAAAAAATTTTAAACCAATTTTCCGTTTTTCAGAGTTGTCCCCGGGATCGGGAACATTTTTTCTGAATTAATCAATAACACAGTCACTCAGCCTGATTCTTTACCTTTGATTTAATTTTGCTTCCTCATAAAGGGAGCTTTGTGACGGTCCGACATTTTTTTTTCGAGATTTTGATTAGGTCAATAGGTTCAGAATGTCCTAAAACATCCAGAAAACACATTTGGAAATAATGTCCGGATGTATGTGTGTGTGTGTGTGTGTGTGTGTGTGTGTGTGTGTGTGTGTGTGTGTGTGTGTGTGTGTGTGTGTGTGTGTGTGTGTGTGTGTGTGTGTGTGTGTGTGTGTGTGTGTGTGTGTGTGTGTGTGTGTGTGTGTGTGTGTGTGTGTGTGTGTGTGTGTGTGTGTGTGTGTGTGTGTGTGTGTGTGTGTGTGTGTGTGTGTGTGTGTGTGTGTGTGTGTGTGTGTGTGTGTGTGTGTGTGTGTGTGTGTGTGTGTGTGTGTGTGTGTGTGTGTGTGTGTGTGTGTGTGTGTGTGTGCGTGCGTGTGTGTGTGTGTGTGTGTGTGTATGTAACCACCCTCTAAAATTCAAACGTTCATAACTCGAGAACGGTTCAAGCTACCGTACTCAAATTTTGCACACATGTGATGCCTAGTAATATCTATGTAATCTGTAAATTTCGCAATTATTGACGAACTTGTTCGGCTTCGACAGCGTTTTGAATTTTTCAAAAAATGTCTGTAGCCACGCTAGCGTCCGCAATTTTCGGCATATTCGGCTAAATAGTTTTTTACATATAGAATTGAGTACAAGGACGGTTGGTATTGCATTTGAGCCGAATCCATCAATAACTTTAGATTTTTTGAATTTTTCAAAAAATCAATTTTTTTGCTCTATTTGTCGTTAACTTCAACCAATCAAACCATAATTCTCTGCAAGTATAGGGTATCATTGTGCTATAATACATATCAAATTTGGCCGAGATCGGCCAAACGGATCGAGTTCTAGAGCAATTAGAAATTTCTAAGTTCCAACCCTTGAAAATTCAAAACCACTGGACTGAACGTGCTCTAATTTATACACACGCTCAAACTAACCGTCAGCTTAAGTTGTTACTAGATTTGGTAGGAATTAAACAACGCGCTGGAATTTTGGGACACATTGAATTTTTATATACGTTCGAGTCGGTTTTTATACGGTAGGAAGGATCTACGGATATCCTGCATAAAACAAGCTGCAAGCTGAGTCTTGCAATTTGCTTCCCCTGAATTTTTGGTAGTGAACGGAACTTCCTTTATGAGGAAGCCGAAGATTAAAAAAAATAAAATGAAATAAATCGAAAGATGCTTCCTCATAGAAGGATTTCGTGCACTACCGAAAATTCAGGGGAAGCAAATTGCAAGATTCAGCTTGCAGCTTGTTTTTATTTTTTCTGTACGACAATTTTCCCTGAGATATCGGCCGGTGAATGAAAAAACAACTTTTCTCGTTTGATTATCGATATCTCATGAACCGGTAATCCTATATCAAATCGACCGACAGTTTTGGAAACTGAAATGAACTGCGTATAAGGTTTAATTATTGTTTTAAAAAACAAAAAATTTTCACACCCTTTGCATTGACTTGAAAAAGATGCAAAATAACTAAAAACCTTTTTCTAGTTATCTAGAAAATTCACCAGTACTTTGCAAATATTGCTGAAAGTACAAATATTTGTGGGTGCCACGCTACCTCAATAGATCCCCAATAATCCTGCAAAATTTCGAATTGATCCGTTTGTCCGTTTTTCTACCCCGAGGTGAAAAACGGACGGACTGATCAACTCTAAATTTTACAGGGTTATTGGGGATAGATTGAGGTAGCGTGGCACCCACAAACATTTGTACTTTCAGCAATATTTGCAAAGTACTGGTTAATTTTCTAGATAACCAGAAAAAGTGGTTTTCTTGCATCTTTTTAAAGTCAATGCAAAGGGTGAAAAAAGTTTTTGTTTTAACAATAATTAAACCTTATACGCAGTTCATTTGAGTTCCCAAAAATGTCGGTCGACTTGCTATAGGATAACCGGTTCATGAGATATCGATGATCAAACGAAAAAAGATGTTTATTCATTCACCGGCCGATATCTCAGCGAAAAATTGTCGCACAGAAAAAATAAAAAAATTACATCAAAGATAAAGAACCAGGCTAAGTGACTGTGTTATTGATTAAGTCAGAAAACATTTTCTCGATCCCAGGGACAACTCTGAAAAACAGAAAAATGTTTTCAAATTTTTTTTTGCGACACTTCTCTTGATTGTGCCATGATCAATGGCCAATAAAAAAATTCCGTCATAAGATTTCAAAACTAGACATGTCAAGCCCAGAAATGCTTCTTCATTCATCTCAATACGACAATTTTTCGCGCAGTTACAGTCACGCAAAAATAACGTAAAAAATGAAAACATTTCTGCTCCATTAATTTTTTTGATGAGTGTATCTTATCTCACTGTCCGATAAATAACGTCTCACGATGAATAAAGGCTTCATAAGAATTATGAAGAATCCATAAAAATAAACGGTCATAATTGAAACTATTAATGAACGCGAGAATTATTTTATCATTTTTTAATTTTTATACAAGACAATTTATTACGTAAAGCAACTTCTGCAGCCGCCAGTTTTTCAAATTTTTAAATAAATATGTAGTTTTAGTTTTTTCTCATAGTTACCCGGCAAATCCCGATCTTTTAGTTTTTTACACTTTTTTTCAAGAATAGTGGTTAAAAAACTACCATACTGAGCCCTAACATCAAAATTAATTCGTCCACAATTACCTTAACTATTATACACATCACTTTATGTAATAAGCCGGTCGAGTGGGAACCTTACGAAAGTCACGATTTTTTTTCTCCATCCGCATTGAATACCCGCTGATAAGGTATTATGCCATCTGTTGGGAAAATGTCAAGGTCCACTTTAACCGGCGTCTGAGTCGAAACATTTACTTGCACTGAAACCTTCATTATTCAGTCGTGAACGCTCTGCATCGAAGCGCGACTGAGCTCGAGCGACTGGATAATCGAGGTTTCAGGGCATTACATTTCTAGGCCTAGAAATACAGCGTGTCTTATAGTAACCCGCCGCGTCTCATAGTTACTTGCCCCGACGGTACATACATATATCGGGACGAAGCTCGAACAAGCTGAGCACAAAAGAATATCTCGCGCATCAGCGAAAAATCATTGTTCGTATACTATTCCGCACCATTATACATGCAGAGTTATGTATAGCTTCGAAAAGCACGTATTTAGCATGGTAATGCGATGAGTCTGTCATTTGCAGAAGCTCATGTCGTCAAAGAGATACTCCGATCTCAACTCGCTACGCTTGATCCGACGATTTTGCTCTACAAGTTGAGCGACCAGATGTGAAGCTATGTTCAAAATATCTACCGGGTGTTTCACCTAACTTAACCACCTTAAATACGTCGGTAATTATCGACGTCACAAAAAATATTTCAGACAAAAGTTGTACGGTGCGATGAGGGTCATCAAATGCGTCCAATTTTTTTTATCAGTATCGCTAAAAATCGAATCGATACCATAAATGTTTGTCAGCAACTTCAGTACTCGTTCAGGGACGGTAAATGAAGGAATTTGAATTCTGAGACTGTTCTGTTCTGTTCTGTGTTGTGTGACTTTGATTTGATTCGAGACTGTTCTAATGAAATTGAAATTTCCTCAAACAAAAAAAATTGGTCCCATTCGATGACCTCCTTCGCACCGTAAAACTTTTGTCTGGAACATTTTTTGTGACGTCGATAATTACCGAGATATTTAAGGTGGTCAAGTTCGGTGAAACACCCGGTATATATTTTTTCGAGCCAGCTCGTGTGTACGCGAGACGCAATGCATCAGCCTCGTTGGCGCACGTGTGAAAGATGCAAGAGAAGTATAATTGGTAACACAAACACATCTGAAACGTTGAAAAATAAATTGATAGCCTACATAGTCTGAATTGTAACACTAGTTTCATCGTCAATTGAGAAAAGCGTGTCGGCGGCGATGGTTCTTGCAGGAATCCGGGAAAAAACACATTTTACGGGTGTTCCGGTATGAATTTCAATCTCTATCGAGAATGGAGGAAATTTATTACTCACGATTTCTAGCAAGCGTTTATTTGAAACATCTGTGCTAAACATCTTTGCGTGTGATGAGGAATCCGCACTTCCGGAGGCTGTTTTGATTCTTTGAACGGAAATCCGAATGCTTCAATACGAAAGATCGAGTTTCAACCAGTTTTCTCTCGTCAATAATACAAATAATATCTCCATTCTTCAGGACGGTTACGATAGAATAATTATAAATCACGCCTGCCACAGCACGGCATTGACAGCTCGTCTGAAATTATTTAACTCCCTAACATTGTACTTAGATCCATGATGAATCGTATAACTGATAAGACTTGATTGTTTTAAACTCGGTGAATTGAACGAAGCATAGAATATCCACGTACATAAGACGGCCAACAGTGTTGTGCATGGCTTTGCCCATCCGTCATGCTTTGCAGACGTAAAATTTAATTATTTTAATTCTAATTTTATGGTTCCCAGACAACAGGGGGCTAACCACGTGTAGGTGTATGGGTAAAATGGCAACAAATATTTTAACCAAGACAGTGAACTGAAGATTCGTCTTAAATGAAATACCGGCCACATTGCCGTGTAGATTGCTCCTCGTGCCTGTTAATTCGCTTTTAGGCTCGAGTGAGGAGCGATCAGCATAATTATGGTCTCGAAAACCGCATGGCTCGCATTTACTTATACAACGTACAAGCACCGTCCAGGTATAGGTACAGCGATTCGGCAGCGGGGTATGTGTGGGAAAGCAGTGGGAGAGGCTGCATCATCGAGAGGTGGTGTGTAGTACGATTATCATGCTCGACGCCAATGCATGCGGTCTGGCTGCGTTTGCTGCTGCTGCTCTGTGCTCCCTTGAAATCCGAGTCGAAGCGTCGGGGTACAGCCACGGCGAAGGTCTCATCGAGGTACTACAGCTCACCGCGGTCAACTGGGGAGACAGAGATTGAAATAAAAATGTAAAACGACGAAGAAGGATGTATATCGGGTCCTGGTCAGTTCGGTTCGAAAATTTCTACCGAAGCTGTGCTCGAGGGCGCCTACGAGAAAGTCTTGGGCGATATCGGCTCCGAGTTATTTCAGAACCGGTAGGGGGCCCCCCCATTGGGTCTCACTCGCCGGCGGCTCGCCCTAGCGCAGTCGCGATGTACAAGAAATAAAGCCGAAAAGGGAAAAATAATTTTCCGAAATTTTTTTTTAATCCATGGGGAGCGATCACTAGTAGTTTGAATATAAAATTCCGAACTGATTGGTCTTCGGCGCTGTCGGCCATATTGAATTGAACGAAAATTCGTTTTTGTTCAGTTTTGTCTTTCGGAAAGTTTCGTTCGCACAGGAATAAACTAAATCCAGAATTCTGAAGTGACTGGCCTTCGGCGTTGTCCGCCGTATTGTATTCAAGGAGAATTCGTTTTTGTTAAATAGCTCACCCATTTCAAAGTTTTCACTAAAAATGGTTGCATCAGAACTTGTAGTAAATAAAATTCTCTACGTTCTCAGTTATTATGGTTTTTTTCCTTACGATCGATACTTTTCGAGTCAAATCCTAAAAAAGCGATAAAATTAAATTATTGTATTATCTTATTTACTTATAAGTTCACCGCGCTCGTGATAACTTGTAGATAATGAAATTCCCCACAATTTTGGTGCTTACTTTTTCTTCAAGGTCAATATCATAGGTCCCACGTTTATTCATTAGCCTATCCGGGATGTACATTTGACATAAAAAATGTATAGTGTATTTTATTATTCTAGTCGTTAAGGGGGGTCATTGTTAGTGTTAACCCAAATTTCCGAACTGATTTTGCTATGGCGTTGACCACCATCTTGAATTCAAGGGGAATTCGTTTTCGTTAAATAACTCGTCCATTTTTCACCTTTGATTGAAAGGTTATAACAAAACTTGTAAAACAATGTATTTCCTACGAGTTTGTGCTCAGTACCGTGCTAAGCCTTATAATGAACGAGATAATATAATAATTAACTATCATTCTTTCTCTCAAATTGAATTAAATATTAATAGGCGTGTGACCTCAAATATTGATCCTGAGAGGAAAAAGTAAAGACCAAAATTGTAGAAATATGTATTATCAACTAGTTTGTTCATACTCACTAACGTTTTTAACTCACAAATAAACTAAATACTATAGTTATTTAATTTCATCGCTTTTTTTTCAGATTTAACTCGAAAAATATCAATCGTAGACAAAAAGTTGTAATGACTGAAAATGTAAAGAAATCGATTTCCTACAAGTTGTGTGATTACACGACTTAGCTGAAAGTCTAAAACGGTCGAGTTATTTAACAAAAACGAATTTTCCTTAAACTCAATATGGCGGACATGCCAAAAGCCAGTCACTCTAGAAATCTGGATTTAGACTACTAATAATCCCCCCCCCCCCCCCCCATCGATAGGAAAAAAATTTCGATATATTTTTTCCCATCTCAAATGTACAGCGCGACGAGGGGGCTATCCCATGAGGGGCCTGAATGATCATCGGCAGCATGGCAGTTTCTCGTAAGGTCTAAAACTGCATCGGTATGTCTTCTACTCGACTCCGTCCATTTCTCGATGACGTGGTTACACATCACCGCGTCGATTATCTAATAGCTTTTGTTGTCTGGTAATTAATGAATTCGTCGGCGTGACAGCTGCCCGGAGTAAATTAATCAATCAAAAATACAATATAATTATTGCGATACCAATTTATTTTCTAATTTTTTCGATTTTCGATCTATTCGGTATCGATGCATTGTATAAGCTTTCATTTTATTGCGCCATCAAATAATTTTTTCTAACAACAATGGAAATCGGGAGATTCTTATTTTACCGTCTCACGGTAGACTGGAATATTCTCAACGATGAAGCCGTATAAATATCGAGACAATAACGCAAATAGAACAGTTGTAAACGTATTTATTCAATTGTCTGGAATATTCTCTTTCAGTTGCTTGTATAAGCTTATCAAAACCAATAGTAAGTTATTACCATCGGCTGAATATCATTTTCAATATTTACCGATATGAAAATTATCGCAATATATTGAACCGAACGATTGACAAATGCAAATACGATTTCGTGGGGAAATAAATAGACGGTGAGCAATCCGGTTCGCCGTAATCGTTCGCGCTATATCAATTATTCCCGATTGAACGAAAGGGCCCCGAAGGTTTATTCAATTAGGGCTTCCCCCTGAGATTCCTTCTGGAATTGGTTGGGATCCTAGCACCGTTGGATCCTCCGGTAAGTTCCAGAAGCCAAACTGCCCCCTTCCTTGACCCGATACCGATGACTAGCCTTCGGGCGCCGGTCTCCATGGCAACAGATCAACGATCCAAGCGATTGCAGATACACACAACGATCCATAGAGCATTTAAGTGCGCAGGCGTAAAAGAGGATCGAGCATCGAGTTCGCTAAGCTCTATGCTTCACGTAGTGGTGGTGAAGACCGTTACGGAGAGCGACAGGGCCATAAGGCGGTGGGGGAGGGGGGGGGGAGAGGGGAGGTAAGCAGCGGCGGCAGCTTCACGGGTTCTGTCCTTCGGCGCGTAGAGAGGGAGTCGTCGACGACGGAACGAGGGGAAGGCGAGCGGTTACGCCGATGGTTGTAAAGAGTGGGGAGTCGGGTCCGGGATCGCTTATGCCAATACGCTCAGTCCCCGACGCCACGAGACCGCGCGGAGAAGCGAAACAGACAAAAGAGCCATACTTTGCCGTACGCCAAACTCTCGTTCAAGAGAAGCGCGTGTTTCGCGTCGCCGTGCACGCGTTTACATTTTTTTATGTAATAATAATAATTTTTACGAATACGTTATTGATACTGAAATAAATTTGCGATCGGTTTTGTTATCGTGAAATATCGCTTTTCAGATTCGAACCGGTGTATCGTTTGTGTAAAAAGTCTCGATCCGACATCGGTGAAGAGAGGAAGATCAACGACTCGAGCAGCAACGTCGCGATTTGCGGGCGTTCATTCAGTCACGGAGCAGATAGAAGTGAGCGAGAAAGGGGGGGCTGGGGCGACCGGCCGCAGAGGGGGGCGAGAAAGAGTGAGCAACAGATAACGGAACGAGAAACAGTGTGCTTGCCAGTGAGTGTGTACGGCGTTGAAGCAACGAATAGTATCGTTGGCCTTGCACCAGTGACGGATAATACGGATGAGAAAAAAAAAAACATGACTATATGACAAAACTACGTGTGAATTTAGAGCTGGTGCATCGAGTGGGTCCGAGTGTCGAAGAAAAATCGGAAACAAGTGAAAAGTGACGAATAGTCCTGAGGGAATTGAGTGATTAGCCAGCAGGGAGTGCCGCGTTGCTCTACGTGGCGTTTGGATTTTGTGAGTGTGCGAAGGCGCGAACGTAAAACTTATATTGTTTTGTTCTAACGAAATTTCGTAGAACGTAAATTAACGGGAAATAATTTGCAAGACCACGTTTGCCGAGTTGCGAGTGGGTGAAAGAGTCGTTTTCATTTGTCCATTTTCATTGAGAAAAAACTGGAAACGAAGGAACAGCCATGTTCGACGTATTTGGGTCCGTTAAGGGCCTCCTGAAGCTCGACGCCGTTTGCATCGATAACAATGTTTTTCGGTTGCACTACAAAGCCACCGTTATTATACTCATAGCTTTTTCGCTTCTCGTGACATCCCGACAATACATAGGCGATCCGATCGACTGCATCGTCGACGAGATCCCATTCGCCATAATGGACACCTATTGTTGGATATATTCAACCTTCACGATTCCGGATCGCATCGGCGTTGTCGGACGCGATCTCATCCAACAGGGCGTCGCTTCCCACGTGGAAGGCAAAGACGAGATAAAGTATCACAAGTACTATCAGTGGGTCTGTTTCACTCTATTCTTCCAAGCTATTTTGTTCTACGTTCCTCGTTATCTGTGGAAAAGTTGGGAAGGCGGAAGAATAAAGATGCTCGTTCTCGATCTCAATTGTCCCGTTATAAACGAAAATTGCAAATCCGATAGACGTAAATTACTCGTCGAATATTTTTGCAACAATTTGCACACGCAAAATTTTTACGCTTATCGTTTTTTCTTTTGCGAATTTTTGAATCTCGTCAACGTCATCGGACAAATTTATTTCATGGATTTTTTCCTCGACGGTGAATTTTCGACTTACGGATCGGACGTCGTTAAATTTACGGAAATGGAACCGGAGGACAGAATCGATCCGATGTCCAAGGTATTTCCGAAAATAACGAAATGTACATTCCACAAATACGGTGCTTCCGGAACGATCGAGAAGTTCGATGGATTGTGCGTGCTTCCGTTGAACATCGTGAACGAGAAGATCTACGTTTTCTTGTGGTTTTGGTTCATCATTCTTGCCATCATCAGCGGTCTAAGCCTCGCTTACAGAGTCGCCGTTGTCGCTGCCCCGAAGCTTCGTTACCTTCTTCTACGCGCGCGTTCGCGTCTGTCCGCAGATTCGGACGTTACCAACATAGCCTCGAATTGTCAGATCGGCGATTGGTTCGTTCTTTATCAGCTCGGCAAGAACATCGATCCTCTCATCTACAAGCAACTCGTCGCTGATCTAGCGGCATCGTTCAGCGGAAAACAAAGCGCCTAACCGTCCACGATTTCACCATCAAAACAGATTTCTACGACATGGCCGAATTCGACCGATCATCTTAGGCGTCGAGTCACCGTTGCGCTAACGATCCATTCGACCGGTATTATTCGATAAATCACGAGAATAATCCGACGATTGAGCGCTATCACATTCGATGTCTCGTGATGATCGACGTTTTGAGACACTGTATCCTACAATCGATTATCCGCGCTCCATTATTTGCTTGTTAAATTTTTTTCAATTTCTAATCAATATTTTGTTCTTTTCCTTTTTATTTTTTTTAATTTTTTTTTTTATATCTTTTACGTTTATTCTCGTGCTTATTGCGGTCACAAAGATTGACTCGCACAATTTCGTATGCTTGTATACGTAAATTTTATTTAAATCGAATCGTAGAAACGAATATTTGCTGAATTAATTATTCGCTGGAAATAATTCGATGGATGAATCGGAAAGGATATTGCGCGATAAATTGCGGGATCAACGAGAGTCGTTCGTTGAAAGCGAAATCTACGAATAATCGAATGATGTCATCGGCATTGTCGAGGCTGCAACTTAGAGCCTAGCGTAAAAAGGTCCCCACTTGACACCGTTGCTTTTGCAATTTCTTCATTCTACGCCTATTTTGTTTTTTTTTTAAAATAAGTTCATGATTTTTTTTTGACTTCGTAATAATTAAGATTCCGGCAAAATTCGCCATACGGGACTGCTGCGAGAGTCCCCCTCCCCCTGCCACACGGTACATGGATAATTGAATATTCGTATTAAAAATAGATCCTCGGAACGCAAAGGGCCTGGAGGCTTCGTAGACTCTAATTGTGTGATAAGCGGTGGACGGCGTACGGCGTACAATAAAACCACGCTCGTTCCCCTCGCCTTACTCTTTCGCTTCTTCGCGCATCCTCACCGGGCCGATTCGGAAAGGAAGCCGGCGAGACGCCAAGCTCTCCTCCGTTTCTTCAACTTTTTGCTTTTTTTTTACCATCATCTTTCACGACCTTATTTTGGCGAACCACCTGGATTTTTGGCTGCTCGGGTACGTCAACGTCCGGTTGGTAAAGCGCGATGCCGTGTTCGTCGTAAATTATTGCAAACGGAGTGTGGGGTGCCTCAGTGGTGCCGGTTCTTACCCTCCTTATCCGATTCCACGATTCACGATTACTCGAAAGGATGTACCAAGTGTCAGAGTAAAAACACGAATACATAATAGTCGAGTTAACGGAGACTGAAAGTGACAAAAAAAAAAAAAAAAAAAAAAAAAAACCCCCCAATATGATTGCGACCAATGCGTGTATAATTTTAAAAAATTTGAAACCGACGATATGCCGTCCTCCCACAGTAGCATTATTGCATTAGCCTTGTACGAATTTCATTGATGTCCACTTATTTTATTTTTATTATTTTATTTTTTCTTCGTTTAGCAGCTGCAAGCATAGCGGTATTTAAAGACAATTGTATACACTTATACACAAATCTTCCCTCGATAGTTAATAGTAAAAAAAAAACATAGGAAGATATGTGCATTATTATATATCGAGTATAGATAGAATTGTGGAGATATAACATATCTGCCTTCTTCGTTTAGAAGGTAAAACACGTCCATTCCACGTTGTTCGAGGGGCCAATAAATTTTTTGGAAATGTTTTTTTCCATCATAGTTGAAATTATTATTTTTTCTTCACGGGGCAGTACGTTGTCCAATTTTTTTTTTTCGACCGCGTTTCCGAATTGACGTTGAAAAACGGTTTTCGGAGTGAGCAAGCGAGATCCATTGATACCGGGGGTCACACGTCCGTATCGGTAGTTGCCTTTCAACATTTTTTCAATTAATTACTCGCAGACGTATTGTAATTAATTAAGCGCGAAGCGTGTGAACTATCGAAAAAGAATATTTGCGTTTTGCTCGCGTCGTGATGACGTTAATTAAACGTGGCATTTTTGTTCTAAGTTAGAAGCGGAAGCGTGGAATCCACATAACACAGCTTCGCACGATAAGAATGTAGAGAAGAGACGATACAAAAAATATTAATGAAGTTGCGTAACGAGAAATAAATTTAAAAAAAATTAATACGCAAAAAATTTTCCTTTGATCATTCGTCTATTTACGTTTCTATAATTTCTCGCGACGATTGTACAAAAAAATAAATCATTACGCTCAGCGATATGTGCTCAATGACAGATTTCCATGGGATTTTTCTCCGGACATGTTTGTGCATTCGCTAATCCGAACGTCTTCCGGTTGTCGATTGAAAAATATGCAAGAAAAAACCAATACGTGTCGTCCTAGCTCATAGATCGGAATATCGCGTTGCCGGCTGAGCCGCGCCTTGCGAGGTCTCTGAACTTTCTACTACCACACTTCCAATCTACCGCGTACAATTGAACCAATCCAAACGTAATTATGGGACCAGCGACGGGAACGCCTTTAGCGGAATGTGAAACAACTAGCATTTATCGAAAATAATTGAGTCGAACGTTGTACGAGTCGATTGTAACGTGTTTGCGGTTTTCAATGTTTTCAATCAATTTCATTATTGTTTTTTTTTTTCCCCCACAATAACGGTAGATATCCGTAGGCCTCCGTTGTCCAGTACGAGATTTGTTAACGTCCATGCGCCGTATAAGTCTTCAATTTCAAGTGGAATGTACTACAAACAGTGAGTTATTGCGAGTGCTCACACATATTGTTTAGATAAGCTTGAGCTGAGATTACGAAGTCGACGAGTGCGCGACTGTGCTCTTGCGATTGCGTTTAGAAGAAAATAAAAAAATTCTTGTGATAGTGACTGAGATGACAACGGTTCACATTCTTCCATTTTCAAATGGTATTAAAATCTATTGTTGTTACGTTCGACAGCTAAAAAGAACTTTTTTTTTTTTTTGATGTTATAGTATGCCCGTAAACGTAATTCACTTGATGATTCAGAGAAAATCTCAATACGTTTTTTGCAGCGAGAAGCGGTGGCGATTTTCCACGTTACACACTTGTATACCATCACAACTTCTGTACGAAAAAAATTTATAATCTAGCCACTATAGACAGGATAATAAAATTAATTGTTTAACTACCTGTATTAAATTTTCATCTTCGTTATTTTCCATGATTGATTTGTTACAGTAGGATTTTCATTACTATTTCACCTCCTCGAAACATCCATGATCCAAAATTTTGTTTGTGTAATATTTTTAAAAAACGAGTCAAAGTTTAAAACACGTTCACTGATGGAGACCTTGACACGGTTGAGAATGGTTTCTGTCGAAATAAGAATCGCAGTACGATCGAACTATTGAAAAATCTGCAATGAATAACCTTTTACATCGTTTGTTCCATTATTTCCGATGTTGAAGGAAATTTCATTTGAATTTTGACTGAATTGATGAATAATGGACCGAAAAATGGAAATATTCCAGCATTTTTAACGTTATTAGGCATTCCAAAATAGATTTTTGACGCACGCATACACCGAATACTCTTTCGAAACCGTTTTTACCGACATTTTAGGTGATTTTTTATATGCTCACATTGAAAACTTCATCAAAAAAGGGGGTCAGGCAGGGCTGGACACTGCCGTATCTATATCCGCGAAACCTCCAACATGTACAGTAAGCTGTTAATTTTTTTTTTTTGACGGGTAGTGAAAAATCTATAGATAGTACCCTCAAATACCCAGAAAAAATTTGGCAGCTTAATAACATTTTTTCATTCAACTTAGTTTTCATTCAACTAAGGATAATTCCGTGAGTTTTATAGCTACGTCGGTCCAGCAAGTCTCATTTTGATGCTCTTTAAAACTCGCTTAAAATCATTCTAAAAAATCTTCAATCCGATTGCAACTTCTGTCGATAATCGTGTCGGTACTGGAAAAAAAATAATACAAGAACCCAAATATTCGAATAATACAAGTGGTTTATCGAATTTTGTTCCTTATGGGTTGAACATCGATCGGATATCTGTATTATTCTTAAATTCGAAGAATAATACAAATTTTCAAGGTCATTTGGAGTATAAGTGACAATATATAACAGAATAATACTGGAAAAATTAATTCTTTATTTATTAAAATATTAATCGCATTGTTCGGAGGTAATGGTTTTTTTAGACACGTTTCGAAGTTCAGATGTCAATCGAAATAATAAGAATTCATATTTGAGAATTATGAATCATTTTGCTTCCTCATAGAGGGAGCTTTGTTTTCGTGAAAATTTTTTTTTTCGAGATATTCATGAAAACGTGTTCAGAATGTCCCAAAACATCTAAAAATCATATTTAGAAAAAATGTCCGGATGTATGTATGTGTATGTGTGTGTGTGTGTGTGGGTGTGTGTGTATGTATGTTTGCAACATTGGTTGAGCGTTCATAACTTGAGAACGGCTCAAGATATCAAGCTGAAATTTGTCACACATGTAGAGGGTTCATGGCGCATAGCATGATTCAATTTTTAGAAGAATCCATGCAGTTTTTTCGTTTTTACGCGATTTTTAAAAAATTCAAAAATTTATGTTTGGTCTCTAGCTTTCACAATTTTAGAGATATCGAGCTAAAATTCAGTATAATGTTGAACGACTACAGGGTGATGCTCGTTACTGAATTGGAAAAAAATCCATGCAGTGCTTTTGTTTTAAGAAATTTTAAAAGGTGTAAAAAAATGGTGTGCGCACTCTAGCTGGCACAATTTTCTAGATATCGGACTAAAATTTGGTACGAAGCTGCACTATTATCGAGAGACGTTTCGGATTAAATTTGGGCAAAATCCATTGAGCCATTCATATTTTATGTCATTTTGAAATTTTTCAAAAATCAACGTCAGTGCTCTAGCTTCCACAATTTTCGAGATATCTGGCTAAGGCTTGGTACGAAGTCGCACTATTATCAAAAGATGTTTCGGATTGAATTTGGGGAAAATCCATCAAGCCATTCATATTTTATGTCGTTTTGAAATTTTTCAAAAATCGACGCGCGCGCTCTAGCTTCCACAATTTTCGAGATATCGGATCGAAATATGGTACAAAGTCGCACTATTATCGAAATATGTTTCATATAGAATTTGGGCAAAATCCATCTTGGCGGTTCAATTTGATGGGACTTTCAATTCTTTAGATTTGACATGGAATTCACCATATATTTATTCTGGACTTTATCGATTTACGAACGGATTTTATATGAAAACAAGGGTGCAAAGTCGAACCTTGCACATTGCTTCCTCATAATTTTTTACATTTGCCAAAGCTTCCTCTATGATAAAGCCGAAATTGATCAACACAGTTCCTCATAGAGGAAACTGGCAAATATAAAAAATTATGAGGAAGCAATGTGCAAGGTTCGACTTTGCACCCTTGTTTTTTTTCGGAAGCTTGCAAATTGCTGTTAGGAAATTTTTTCCGATGATCACTAACATATTGGAACTCAAATTAACTTTATGACACGCTGTGCGTAAAATGCGATTTTTAACTCCCGACTGCCCGCAGGGCAAAAGACGGGTGTTATGAGTCTCGTCGGGTCAACGTGAAAAATTGCGCTGTAGTGTATGGCGAAACGGCTGATTCTCTTCTGACAGATTTTGGCACATAGGTTCTGTGGATCACAGAGATTGTTATAGGATGGTGATATATATATGGGGGAAGCCACGCCAACTCAGCCAGCTGACAACCTTCTATCCTCCGATCAGGGCGATAATTTTTTTTAGTCTCTTTAGGGTCCTACGACTTTGGTAATTTTTTTTCATATTTTTTAGACCCCCCCTTCCCCTCGCCCCACCCGATATACAGAAATGGGGCAACCCACGCTATTTCAGATGGCTGATTCCCCGATGCGGTCGATGATTTTTTTTAAGTATCTTACGGATCCTACGACCTCACTAATTTTTTTAAAGATTTTTTTGCCCCCCCCCCCCCCCCCCCCCCCCCCTTCCCCTCACCCCACCCCGCCCAATTTTGTTTATCAAGAGGGAACGGCTATTTCGCCATTTTTCAATTGAATGAAAATTTTTTCCCAGATACCTTATCGAAATTGAGGAACTTTTTTCATAAAATTGGAGTGGAACTATTGTTTCTAATATTTTATTTTAATTTTTTTTCAATTTTGAAAAAATTCCACTTTTTCCGAAATTTCAATATGATCGCGGTTAACTATCCAAAAAAAAAAAAAGAAATATAAAATCTTTCGTGCGAAAAATCAATATTTCGATTCCGTTAGAAGATATTCCGATTAGAAATCAGAATGACAAGGTTAGCTCGTCTCACGGGGGGGGAAAATGGATTTTCTATAGAAAATAATCGGAATATCGATTTTTTGCAGAAAAGATTTTATATTTCTTTTTTTTTTGGATAGGAAACCGCGATCATATTAAAATTTCGGAAAAAGTGGAATTTTTTCAAAATTGAAAAAAAATTAAAATAAAATATTAGAAACAATAGTTCCACTCCAATTTTATGAAAAAAGTTCCTCAATTTCGATAAGGTATCTGGGGAGAAAATTTTCATTCAATTGAAAAATGGCGAAATAGCCGTTCCCTCTTGATAAACAAAATTGGGCGGGGTGGGGTGAGGGGAAGGGGGGGGGGGGGGGTCAAAAAAATCTTTAAAAAAATTAGTGAGGTCGTAGGATCCATAAGATACTTAAAAAAAATCATCGACCGCATCGGGGAATCAGCCATCTGAAATAGCGTGGGTTGCCCCATTTCTGTATATCGGGTGGGGCGAGGAGAGGGGGGGGGGGGGGCCCAAAAAATCTGAAAAAAAATTAGTAAAGTCGTAGGACCCCAAAGATACTAAGAAAAAATTATCGCCCTGATCGGAGGATAGAAGGTTTTCAGCTGGCTGAGTTGGCGTGGCTTCCCCCATATATATGATCGGATGCAAACTCGTAGAGATTTTTAATGTTCAAAAACATCGAGCTCATCCAAAAGATGTCCATAAAGCGTTCGACCAATCGCGAGGGATTCAGAGTGACTTATCGTGACGGTTTCGTAATATGAGGCATTCCACATCAACTCGACCACTTCGAAACCTTAATAACTTGAATTTTTTTGCAATCAACGTATGTTATAGTACTCTTTAAAACAAAAATATTGATATGTATTAATTTATGGTGGCATTGATAGGGGTGAAATTACAGGATAATGCAATTTTTGCTTGTTTTTTCCTGCTGATTTTATTACATGGAAGTAGTAAGTCTGAGCGAAAAATTGATCGGAATCAATTTTGTGGTGTTTGTTGCAAGGATAACGAAAAAAAATGTTAGAAGGCAAGATTTTACATTTTTCATGAAAAAAACCCATTTTAAAAATATAAATCGATTTTTGGACGATTATGACATTTTTTTTAAATTTGAAATATTTTTTTTTGGATTCCTCGAACTTTTTCCAGAAGGAATACGTCTATTTCCAGATGAAGAAATTTAATTTCAAGGCTCAGCAAAAAAAAAAAATTTGAAAAAAAAAATTTATGCAAAATTTGAAATAAAAATGTTCTATAATGCGATTTTCGAGCAATTTTTCGCTCCGACCTACTATTTCCATGTAATAAAATCAGCAAGAAAAAACAAGCAAAAATTGCATTTTCCTGTAATTTCACCCCTATCAAAGTCACCATAAATTAATACATATCAATATTTTTGTTTTAAAGAGTATTATAACATACGTTGATTGCAAAAAAATTAAAGATATTAAGGTTTCGAAGTGGTTGAGTTGATGTGGAATGCCTCATAGACTAATGTATAGAGTTATATATAATCATATATAAACCTATATATAAATATATATGATTGTATATCATTTTTATATAATTGTATCTAAGTATATACAATAATTTTTACTCGGGTCATGACAGAGTTTGGTGACACGACATAATATAACCGTGAAAATATCACACGACTAATTATCACAACGAAATATCACATGGACAAATATCACAGACAAAATATCATATGGAAAAATATCACAATAATAGATGTCAGATGGAAAAATATCACGATAACAAATATCACACTGACATAATATCACATGATATCACATGATATTTCTAATTTGTAAAACCTTCAGCTACACAGTTGATTTCATCCAAAGCGGTACTGTAATTGTATTGACTAAAGTTTCGCTCTGGATATTGTAATATTATATGACATTTTCTATCCTATATTCTTGAATGTGTAGTATTACGAAAACATGAATAATATACAAGAATGGGGATGATTGCTAGCGTTGAGGATCTATTGCTTATTCATTGCCGAAATGATTTAGTATTGATGGGGTAGCCGAACGGCGGGGGTAATATCATGCCGTTAAAGTTTATGAAGTTGCAGAAAGGTAAACCGCTCTTAGTGGAAGAGGGGTATGTATACTCGCGAAATCATGATATTATCATCATGATGATATTCATCATGAAATGGAAAAATTAAGAGAATAAATTGATTTAAAAAAGTTATCATATTTCGTGGTTGTTATATTTTTTAATGCGATATATTGTCTGTGTGATTTTTTTTCTGTATGATATTTTTTCGGTGTGATATTTTTTCCGTGTGATATTTCGTCTGGGTGATATTTTGTCCGTGATATAGTGCCGTTGTTTTTTTGTCGTGTTATAATATGTGGTAAAATCCCGTTTCCGACGTTTTTTGCCAAAATCGATTTCACAGCTGTCGCACACTTTTCAGTAGTCACAGCTTTCGCTAGCCTGTCAAATCAGACGAACCGAATTATCCGAGTTATTTGCACTGATAGTGATGACAGTCAGTGATGACCAGCCAATCTGTGAGACGAAGTCAGCTGTGGTCGATGAGGATAGAAAACGCGTGCGGAAATATCGACGATTGGATGTGACAGTTCGTTTTGCCGTTGAACTTCAAAACATATAGATGATGCATGGCGACAACGAGGACGACGACGACGTGGTTGACCACGACGAGGAAGACGACGACGAGGAAGACGACGACGAGGAAGACGACTACAAGGAAGACGACGACGACGACGACATAATTAATAATATACGATATTAATATCAATAAATATTTCAATTATTATTATTATTTTTTTCTAATTTTATTTCAAAAGAAATTGAAAATTTATATATTTTTATATTTTCTTAAATATCAATTAATTTATATATTCGTCAAGAGACGCGGTAGTGTCTCGAGACCTGTACATTACTGCTTTACCGGCCGCTTCTCGAGACGCGATCAAGAGACCGGTCCAACTACGAAGCAGCTGTGACATGAAGATAGTGAATACGTACCGAAATAACGTCAAGTGAGTCTGACAGTTCGTTGTCGTTAACCAGTCATTAACCGAGAAGAAATGGTTATTCAAAATGATAGACATATGAGCAAAAATGAAACGAGTGGCCCCCTTGAAAATCCGTCACTCGGGGATATGAAAGTAATGAATATATTCTGATACTTTTCAGAGATACAAGAATACGTATTTTTTGTTTTTTTGAGATTTTCATTTTTCTAAAAGTTATTAACATTTGAATTTTTTTGTATTAATTTAGAAGAACATTTTTTTCTCTCGATCTATTTGATAAAATTAAATAATATTTTCAGGGAATATTTCTTACGAACTGTTCTATTCACTGACATTTTTTAAAAAAACGTGAATAGCAAAAACATTGAAAAATACTCGACTGTACCATTGCTACATTCCAGTCGATAAAAACAAAACTTCGTGCAAAGTTTTTTCCGATTCTGAAGAGTCTGTCATTAGCACATGAGTAAAAACAAGAATCAACAAAATAAAGAAAATAATATATTTGTAAGCGTTGAAAAATAAAGATATGCATTTGTTTTGATTAAATTGTTGTTTTTAATGCGAACCTTACTTATATATGCACGCACAATGCGCGTCGCTCGCTGTGAATTCTTCGCCACCTGACGCGCGACTCAACAGAAAAATCCTTATAACTTTTTCAAAAATTTAACGAACTTTTTCCAACGGATCCAATCTTTTCAATTCAGCATAGAATAAACGTCTATGAGGAAAAATATGAAAATCGATGGAGAAGTCGTTGAATTTTCTATTTGTTTAAACAAATTGTTTATATTTTAGGTAAATTTTTGCATCACGTTTTTAAAAAAAATTTCATTTAATAGAATAGTTTGTAAGAAATATTCCCTGAAAATATTATTCAATTTTATAAGATAGATCGAGAGAAAAAATTTTCTTCTAAATTAATACAAAAAAATTTAAATGTTAATAACTTTTAGAAAAATGAAAACTTCAAAAAAACAAAAAATACGTATTCTTGTATCTCTGAAAAGTATCAGAATATGTTCATTACTTTCATGTCCCCGAGTGACGGATTTTCGAGGGGGCCACTTGTTTTATTTTTGCTCTAACTGTTTTGGAATTTCGGAATTGAATTAGGCCGGAGTGGGATCGGCTGTGTCGATTTCTATTTGAATAAGGAAAGGAATAATGTCGATTTGAATTAAAATTTTTTTTAGATCAAACGAAGTGTTATTATTATTTTATATTCATCCACGCACATAATCTCATTTCATTTCATTTGCACACGGGTACATATTAGGGCGGCTTGAAAAAAAACTTTTTTTTTTCTTTCAATCAAAATACATTCACGCCGAAGTATCTTCCATCAAGAGAATCGTGTCCAAAGATGAGCCCGATCGGACCATTTTTGAGGTCGCGCAAGATTTTTCTAGTTTTCCCATTTGATTAACATGGGAAGAACGAAAAGTTTCGATCCAAAAAATCGTAGCTCCACCAATTTTATAGGTATGTTGATCCGGTTAGTTCCATTTGAAAGCTCTCGAAAAACCGCCCAAAATGACGTGCGAACCTTTAAAATCCGATTGCAACTTCCGTCGATAATTTCTTACGAAACAACAAAATTATTGATGGAAGTTGCAATGGGATCCCAAAGGTCCGCACGCCATTTTAAGCGGTTTTTCAAGAGCTTTCAAATGAAACTTACCGGATCAATGTACCTATAAAATTGGCGGAGCTACGATTTTTTGAATGGCAACTTTTCGTTCTTCCCGTGTTAATCAAATGGGAAAACTAGAAAAATCTTGCGCGACCCCTAAAACTGGTCCGTTCGGGCTCATCTTTGGACACGATTCTCTTGATGGAAGATACTTTGGCGTGGATGTATTTTGATTGAAAGAAAAAAAAAGTTTTTTTTCAAGCCGGCCTAGTACATATTTAACTGAGTTGATTCCTTCTATAACTTCATTCGTTCAATTACATTTCCTAATCTGACTAATTTTATTCAATCACACTGGTAAACCTTGTTCCTTTTGTGCTATTGACTTTTCCATTTCTTGTTCGTGTTCTTGTTCGTTGTAGCCGGTCGTCGTTTTACAAATCCATTAAGATTATCATCTTTTTCTATGTCCATTATCATTATCATTTCCATTATTCATTGTCCTTGGTTATCGCAAGTCGCTCGACAAATCAATGCTTTCAAATTTCATTGACATTACATTTATAGTTGTAACACGTCCATTTTTATTTTCATTTCAGTTAAATTTACGTTTCATTTGATATTACAGTAAAACCTTGTTTATCCGGCCCTCGATCAACCGAGCCTCCGCGTTATCCGAGACAACGGACTGATCCGAGCACTCCGCATTAATCGAGGTGTATGCTCGAATAATACGGAAAAACTCGGATAAAACGGATGAAGCCGCTATGCTTATGCTGTACACGCGTAGCATTTTGCGATTGCTACTTTGTTTCGCCAAAATAATTTGTACCCCAAAGATTAATCTAAGCTCGTTAGATTTTCACTTCTATATATATTTGTGATTAAATTTCATTTTATCATTTAAAATACATAAAAATCAATTAATATTCGCGAATTTCTTATTTCTTCCGTGTTATCCGAGTTTTCGCTTATCCGAGGTACCTTTTTCCTACATTACCTCGGATAAACGAGGTTTTACTGTATATTATAATGTTGATTCACTTCCGTTCGGTTACTAATTCTCATGTCCATCATTCATTAGCCTTGGATATCACCAGTCGCTACACAAAACAGTCCATTTACATTTCATTCATACACGCATCAAAAAAATTGAAAGAGCAGACATTTTTTTCATTTTCTTACGTGATCTTTGCGTGACTGAAACTTCGCGATGATTTGTCGCATTGAGATGAATAAATGAGCATTTTCGAGCTTGACATGTCTAGTTTTGAAATCTTGTGGTGACATTTCCTGGCCATTGATCATAACGGAATCAAGAAAAATTTCGCAAAAAAAAATTTTCCAAACATTTTCTGTTTTTCAAAGTTGTCCCCAGGATCGAGAACATTTTTCCTGACTTATTCAATAACACGGTCACTGAGCCTGATTCTTAACCTTCGACTTGATTTTTTTTTCTGTATAACGATTTTTCGCTGATATATCGGCCGGTGGATGAAAAATAGTACATTGTGTACCAAGGAGGGAAAGTGGGCGTTTTTAGCTCAGCGCGATGTTTTCGAAACGAGTCCGAGACGAGCGCGCGAAGCGCGCGAGGCGGAGACGAGTTTTGAAAAGCGCGCGAAGCTAAAAACGGCCCCCCTCCAAGGTGCACACGATACTTTATATAACGAAGCCGTGTTTTCCGAGCTGCATGCAAGTTAATGCGTACCATCGAAATGTAAGCATGCTTATGGAGTCCAGGGGCAAAGCTCCGGTGGGGTCCAGAGGCGAAGCCTCGGTGGGGTCCATGGGCGAAGCCCTGGTGGGGTCCAGGGGCAAAGCCCCGGTGGGGTCCAGGGGTGACGCCCCGGTTGGGAGGTTGGGGGGCGAAGCCCCCCCACTAAAGAGACGGTACATAGATCTGATGCATATTGAAAAAATTATCTATTTTTTTATCTCTTAAAACAAACAGAACCTGAATAGTATATTTCCGTCTTAAGAAAAATTGTAAGCACAATGACCCAATGTCGTTGATAGTGTCCGTCCATATGACAGGAGATCGAATAAGCTGTTATGTCTCCTGTTCGCCAGTCTTTTGTTCTACAAAAACTGTCGAAAAAAGCTCTCCCACCGCTGAACAGCGACGATTCACGGACTTTGATTGTACTAGGACATTTTTGTGTGTTTTATTGGTCTGTTTACCATAACAACAGCCGAGAGATGTGGAAACGCCTACTTTGGCTTCCCCAAACACGCCCCGAAAAGCGAGGAAAACACGGCTGCGTTATATAAACATCTTTTTTCGTTTGATCATCAATATTTCATCGACCGGTAATCCTATAGCAAGGTAAACGGGAGTTTCGGAAACTCAAATGAATTGCGTATGAGGTTTGAACATTGTTTTGGAAAGGAAATATTTTTTTTCACCCTTTGCATTTACTTGAAAAAATTGCAAACCAACGACTTTTTCTGGTTATGGAAAGAATTAACTAGTACTTTGCAAATATTGCTGAAAGTACAAAATGTTTGTGGGTGCCACCTTACCTCAATCTCATCATTACACCCACACACACACACGGTTCCATCACATATTATAACACGACAAAAGAACAACGACACTATGTCACGGACAAAATATCACACAACAAAATATCACACAGACAAAATATCACACGGAAAAATATCACACCGAAAAAATATCATACAGAAAAAAAATCACACAGACAATATATCACACTAGAAAATATAACAACCACGAAATATGATCACTTTTTTAAATCAATTGGTTCTCCCAATTGTTGCAGTTGATGATAAATATCACCATGATGATAATATCATGATGTAATCTATAGTCACACGCGACGCATAATCAGGACGACAGTTACCGGTTCGTTTATCAGACGTACTTTGAATATAACAGTTGCAGCTTCTGCTCGTATATAGAACACAACGCCAAGTTATATTTCCATCACTTTCACGATGTCGCGAGTATACACACCTCTCTTCCACTAAGAGCGGCTTAACTTTCTGCGACTTGATAAACTTTAACGGCATGATATTATACCCGCCGTTCGGCTACCCCATCGATACTAAATCAATTCGGCAATGAATGGACAATCTCTTGTATATTATTCATGTTTGCGTAATAATACACATTCAAGAATATAGGATAGAAAATGTCATATAATATTACAATATCCAGAGCGACACTTTAGTCAATACAATTACAGTACTGCTTTGGATAAAATCAACTGTGTCGCTGGACATTTTACAAATTAAAAATATCCTGTGATATCATGTGATATTATGTCAGTGTGATATTGGTTATCGTGATATTTTTCCACGTGATATTTATTATTGTGATATTTTTCCATATGAAATTTTGTCAGTGTGATGTTTTGTTGTGTGATATTTAGTCGTGTGATATTTTCACGGTTATATTATGTCGTGTCACCCACACCCACACCCACACACACACACGCACACGCACATGCACACGCACACGCACACACACGCACGCACGCACACGTACGCGCGCGCACACACACACACACACACACACACACACACACACACACACACGCACACACACACACACACACACACACACACACACACACACACACACACACACACACACACACCCGCACACACACACACACACACAAACCCACACACACACACACACACACACACACACACACACACACACACACACACACACACACACACACACACACACACACACACACACACACACACACACACACACACACACACACACGCACGCACGCACGCACGCACACGCACACGCACACAAACACGCACACGCACACGCACACACACACACACACACACACACACACACACACACACACACACACACACACACACACACACACACACACATTTCGCTTGAAATAGGCTAAAATGCTCCGAATGACCTTAAAACGTGAAGATCTGCAAAAAAATCGATTTCCAATTTTCGGGGTCATTACAATAACTTCCCTATAAAATTGGGAAGTTAGAAATGGGTAAAGAAATGATATAAATGAAGAACAGCCAAATAAAACATTTAGGACAAGACATCGTTCGATGTTCTGCCATTTTAAAATCCAAGTTTCCTCATATCCTGGCGGCCGGAGTTTTCGTTCAGCGACGGATAAATGAGAGTTGCGAGAGAATCGACTGTGCACCAGGACGCGTGTATTTGTATTCTCTTCGGTGCGCTGCCAGCAATTTAACGAGTGAGGCAGCGACTATAGGGCCAGGCGACCACCTCGTCGAGCACACGCGGCTTAACCTTCAATCTATTCGTAATGGCTTACGCCATCCCGAAGGGGCTTTTCTACGAGCTTGGATTGCGCGACTATTACGGGCTATTATAAACGTAGCATGTAATGCAGGATTCCACTTACGCCACGACAGGGTTTGAAGTGCAACCTTGCAGCTGTGATGCATCAGCTACACCGTGACAAACGGTGCAGAAAATCATCGCGAAAGAATTCGTTTTTGATGCGAAAGTAGTGTGATACGTTGGTTCAGCTTACCAAGGCATGATATTAAATAAGTCGAACAGTTTTTGTAAAATTAAAATAAAATGGCTTGCTGATCGAAGCATTGAAACGATTGATATCTTTATTGATTTTAAAAGCTACATTCGACCAGATGCGTTCGGAACTCCTCTAATAATATTATCAATAGATTTGATGTAGAAGCAAAGTTGTCTCAAAGAGCGCTCCGTGATATTTATTCATGATAAAAAAAATTAAAAAAATCTCGAACTCAACACGTAATTTATATCGTTTGAAATTTGCTTGGGAATATAAGTAAGTGTGAGTGAGGATCGATATGCAGGTTGGGTCGACGGTGAAGCACGTCGCAGCAACGGGATCCAAGTATCGTCCCGATCGGCCTCCGAATCGGTGTCCGTACGTAACAACGGGGCCACCCAAAGGTCTCACGAGGACGCACAGACTTCCGTTTTGCGTCATCTCAGCCGTGTCTTTTCTTATTACGATGCCGCGCGTATTGTTTTCGCGAGCCACGAGCTCATTATGTGCGGACTTTTGCGATTCCAACCGAATGCACCACCCTCTCGGTGCACTTGGTTGTTCGACCGCTATGGCGGGAGAGCGGCATGGGCAGAAGGGCGTGCTCCGCTACGCTGCGGTCGCTCCAGCCTGACGGAAGGTCCGCCGGACAAAGGGAATGGAGAGACACGAAGAATATATGATGGCAGTTCGGACTATACATCCCGGTGCGTTGTCTCGGACACGATATCCAAGGACGCAATCTACAACGTACCGTGTAATACGGTAGATGCTTGACAAAGTATAATATGCAAACTACGGGCGGACGAACTTCGCGAGAAGTGCGATTCTTTAAGTTGTGCTTCGTCGCTTCTTTATCTTACTATCTCAGCAAACCCGCCAGCGATTCACAAAGA
The DNA here is from genome assembly GCA_963971145.1 of Sussaba pulchella. Lineage (NCBI taxonomy): Eukaryota > Metazoa > Arthropoda > Insecta > Hymenoptera > Ichneumonidae > Sussaba > Sussaba pulchella. Next base: position 8,685,372 of record OZ020165.1, read on the forward strand.
GAATGCATCTATCAAAATAGCCAGAATTATTGTATATGAATACATCTATTTGTACATACCTTATCATACAATTGAAGATTGCGATGTTCAGATCGAGTATCATATATTGTACAATAATGAAGAAATTACGCTCGAGGATCGAAGAAGAATTTTTTCTTGTAACCACGACCTGGGTCCGTTCCATAAAGTGCTTGGATGGAAATATAATACTTTGATGCTGACGTCGTTCCAACCTCAAACCTGTTTTTCATACGCGTTATATATGATTCTTAATAATTAGCAATACTAATGCCTACGTTGCGGAAAAAGAAATCTCGTAAAACCGTCGACAACACGAACGATTTTGAGCCAAAAATTCTTTCGGTCACTAGTTATTCCATATTTTTGGCGCATCTATAAGATTCCACGTATATTGAAAATTATTTCTTGATCTTGCAATTTTAGTGGGATTGTTAAGAATGGAACAATAGTATACCACAAAAAACACAATGTGTAAAAAAATCGAGACAAGTACATTTACGCGAGCCCGCTCCAACCCATCCAAAGAGGTGCGAGATCAACTGGAAACATGGAGCGCATGTATTTACAACAAGTACATATTAATATTAAAAAAACTATTTAATATAAATTATTAGTATTAAAAAAAATGTATTGTTCAAAAAAAAAATTTTGAAAATAAATTTGAATTGAAGTGAAAAATCACAGTAGTACTTGGCGAGTTAACACGTTACGGATACCAATCAATGATAGAACATCCTATCATATTCCGTAGAACTATACAAACTATATATTTACATGACTATTTAATAATAAAATGTCTGCTTTGACTTAGTAAATTAACCTTGGTCGTTCGTTTGAAACCCGTGAGAGATCGCGTCATTGTCGCTAACTGCGGAGAGAGAGAGAACAACTGAGCGAACGTTCTGCTTGGTCTTAAAAGTTGAATAGTGTCAGGAAATATATTATAACTAATGTAAGTAATTCATTTATATCAAGTCGATACAAATTCCATAGTTTTATATCTACATTACTGTTTAATACTAACGTTTCTGCCTTGATTTTGAAAAAAACTCGCCAAGTACTGCTGTGATTTTCCACTTGAATTCAAATTCATTCTTAAAATTTCTATTCGAACAATACATTTTTTTCAATAATTTATATTAAAAAATTGTTTTTTTTATTAATATGTATGGTAAGATAGGGTTAAATCGCTATTTTTATCCTTTTCACGCCGTAGAACCTGCGATTATCAAAATATTCTCAAACATGATTTTTTTTCTGAAAGTATAAACTCTTGGCTACAAAATTTATTTCAACAAGTTTGATGTAACTTATACTTATTATTCGTAATCGTAAGCACGGTCGTTTTAAAAAAATGTGCAAAGTGGGGTAATATAACCACTTCTTTTCAGGTCAAATATAGAGAGCTCTAAATACTTTTTCCACATTTATAAAATTTTCCCATATAATTCTCAATTTAGTAGGAATTTCCCACACTAGCATGAATAATTCATGCTCGACATTAAGCGGAGCTGTTGCAGGACAAATTTTTTCTATAGTTTCCTCAATTGGCAACGGCGAATGAAACGATCTATCGATTGCCTTCTTATTGATTTCTTTGCGAGGCATATTTCTGTTAGCTATTGTAGCCATGTTCTGAACTACTTGAGCGATTCAGCTCTTTAAATCAATAATTTCTTATACCCGTTTAGACCAGATAATGCTGCAGGAACTTTTCCTGCGACAAGATCATTCAAAATACAAGTTGGTGGTATTTCGTTTAAACGGAACTTTTTGAGACAATAGATGCAAAGATAATCAGCATCGTTTCCTTGATCGCGAACATGTTTCATTGAGTCTTTTCAATAAGGCGACTTTAAACGAGCCTTTATGTTTGCGATGGTTACGATATATTTTTTAAAACATAGTTCCTCAGAGGATATACAAGCTTTTCGTTGTGCATCCATCGATGTTTTGGTGAATAACTTGAATGCTGCGCAATGTGTGCCAGTAGTGTCATAGGGCCAGTTCTGACCCTAGATCCCTACTTACCGACGTTGCTCACCGAGTTTAGCTGAGACTCGAACCTTTTTTTACCGACCCCCCGGATGATTTATCTTCTACCAACAGCTGGTGGGGTAGGGGTCCTGACGCCGAACCACCTTCTACCTTACCGACAGCCGGTGATTCATGCGGCCGATAACGAATAATCTGCTTCGGCATTTGAAAAATCATGATCGAACATTGAACTACGAACGTTCAAACGACGAACGATGAACATTTCTCTTTGCCATCTAGGGTCGAGCTGAAACCCAAACCCTCTTTTACCAACAGCGGGTCCCGGCTGATCCCCGACAGCCGGTGGAGCCATCTTGCAGATCCATCTACCGGCGCCCTCTTGAACCTGCCCCCCGGTATTACGAAGCAATTCGATAGCCCACCATCTGGCGCCCTCTTGCAGACCCCTCTACGGAGCAATTCGACAGTTTTGGCGCCCTCCTGCAGATCCTGACAGCCGGGTATTTAGCTGAGACTCAAACTTTCTTTCATCGACCGTGGGTAACCACCCTGCTGATCACCGACAGCCGATGGAGCTCTACGGAGCAATCTGACAGCCTGCCATCTGGCACCCTTCTGCAGACCCCTCTACCGTTGAACGACGAACGACAAACGTTCGAACTTTGAACGACGAACGATGAACGTTGAACGATGAACGTTCGAACAAAAAAATTCTCTTCAAAAATCTCCGAGTGTAAACGAGCAACGCTGGTGAACGAATTTGCGAATTCTCGCGGTACTCGAATCTTATAATTCAATTTTGGTGGCGGCCAGATGAATACGTTCAACTGAACGCGTTCGTGTGTGACGTCATCGATGATGACGACTGGGGAAGCAAGATGAATTGGCGGCGAGATCGCGTTTCACTGAAAGGATACCTCAAACATACGGGAGGGCGATTTAGATCTCTCTCTGTCTTATAGAGTTTGCACGATGAGTCACAATTCTAAGAAATTAACTTCTCAGAAAATTGCGGCATCACTCTGAAAGAGTTTGCACGTGAAACAATTTTCTGTTACATGAGCGCGTTCTGCTTCCCTCTCCTATTTCCCCCCTCTCTCTCATGACTTCTGCTAAACGTTTCCATACTAATAACTCGATAACTCGATCTCTGATAATTCGATCTCAAGGCTGAGCTTATAGTGGGGGGGAGGGGGGGGCAGCTCGGTACAATGATATAAAATCGACCGGCTCGGTTTAAATCCCACGAACTAAAATCGGGGTGCTAGATAGACGTAGCGAACTTAACGAACGAATTGAATTGCTTTTGCGAAACATCCACGAAGTTAAAAACCTCATAAGAACGAGATCGGACATACGATTTGTGCAAGAAAATTTTGTGAATCTTCAACTGCGAGACAACGGATCTATCATTTCTCAACGAAGCGAGCAATGTTGAGCCATTCCTTCCAGGAGGAAGCTGCAGGAAATGGAGCCGGAGAAACAACTTCTAGTCAGCAATGACAAGATCGTCCGAACAAAATACGGTGAGAGGATTCTCGTCGAAATAGCCCACGAATACGTCGATTTCCTGCCAGAGAGGATCTTCTGTGTTTTCGAGGCTGACGAAAATCTACTGAAAAGGACAGCGAAAACCGCCAAAGACGGTCATCTATCATTGGTTTTCCACGGGGGAAAATACAACAGTTTTGAATTGTAAAACGTTTGATCATAGACACACGTCGATATCGTGATTTGACGGACTGTAGTAATATCAGTACTAGACGTCTGCGGAGTTTGGTCGAGGTGTTTTTTGAAATACGGGAGAAGAAAAATCCCGCGTAATTGTAAACATTTTCAGACAAACCATTTTCCTCCAGAATCATGCGCTTATGAACCTGTGCCGAATTAGAATGAACAATACTTACTTGAATTTTATTAGAGGCAGCCTTAGACATTATTATATGTTGGACCAGGTAACGGGTTTGATTAAAAAGGGATCGAAATTATGGCATACTCCCCATGCAGTGAATATTTGAAACAAATCTGTACATCTGGTTAACTCATTATCAAACGGGGATAAATTCTTTAAATATTTATCCATCAAATGGCATTGTTAAAATCGATCCTTGGACGCATGCTTCTCTTTCATTGCCATAAAAACCTAAAAGTCTCACAGAAGTGATTGTGAACTATGGACGTAATTATCCGAAGTGACTTTTGAACAATGCGTTTATAAACCTTGAACGGATTTCAGCACACTATCTGACCAAGGATGGGCATAATTTTTTTTGACCAAATTTGGAATTTTCAAAATTTTTAAAAATTGTCGAAATGATTGCAAATTTGATTTTTCATTTCAGAATAAGATTCTGTATTCAATTGAGAAAAAAATGACTCCTTGTTCGTTAATTTATCTCAATTAGGGGCTGAGTTATGTGCTTTCAAAGTTTCCATTGCACGAAAATCTGCAGTTTTTTCAAAATGCCGTATCTTCACCAAAAATCAAAATATCAAAAAATGCTTGAAATGAGGTTTGTTTTTCGTGAATACCGACAAACTGCTCAAGTTTGAAGAAAATTGGCGAGGTCAAGGTTCAACTGCTGGTTGAAATGGGATGGAATGACGGACACAACAATACAACATTTAAACAATATTTTTCTCAAGTTTCATTCCAAAATATTGAAAATTGTTGCGGTGTTCATCATAACTCGCAAGAGAATAATCTGAAACAAAAAAATTAAAATGCATTCATTACAGGAGATGTTTCTCGAGGTAACCACGAGCTTTGCTTTTATTTTTTATTCTTGATTTTTTCGTAGCACTTGGGAGCAAAAAAACCGATTTTCGCTATAAAAATCAGCTCATTTCTTACTGTAAAATTAATAATTATTTAAAAAAATGCTCTCGACAATACCTGGTGAATTATGTGAAGAAGTAGTGTGCAAAATTTCACAAAGATTGGTCCAGTAGATTTTGCGTTATCGTGAACACAGACTTTTTCGAGGCGCCTCCGGAGATTCACTGTCACCCGCTTAATTTTCAATATTTTGGAATGAAAATTTGGGAAAATATTGTTTAAATGTTGTATTATTATATGGAAATTGATTGAATAAATTTATACTATTCGTATCCCCAGAAAAAAATCTTTAAAACATGCTTCTTTTTCGCCAAATTAACCTAACCCCCGTCCCCCCCCCCCTTAATGTATCGCATGCGGCTAATGACCGCAATAAAACCCAAGTGGAAGACGAAGAGGTACTCGAGGATGAAAAAGGGAGTGATATTATAAAAGAGTTAGTGGATCGGATTAAACATGAAAATCCGGATGACGGGAGTTATAGCGAACAAGGAAATTCGTCTCGAAACGAATCCTTCAAATCAGCATATGGTGGGGAGTTCTTCTTTGACGATGAGGATGAAATGAATGATCTTGATCATGAAAAGATTGCTGCGTCAACCGTTGAAGCGAATGAAATGATTAATAGATATCTCGCGTTATTACGATCGGGACAAAAGGCTCTCCTAGATTGTTTGTGTGGTGTGCAAAATCGTGTCGGAGATGAGTTAATGATTGGTAATGCACCCATAGATTTTTAACCGGATTCCTTTTTTTATGTCGGTGATACAAAGTATGATAAAACTGTTGGACTCAACGAACTCTTGTTCCACAAAAAACCCCAATCATTTGCTCATCAACTCGCAAGATTTAGAGAATTATAAAGCTATTGGTATCAGAACGAACGCTCATAAAAAGCATTACCGACCTGACACGGCGATTCGAGGAAGTGAATTATTTATCATTATGAAGACATTCTGTGCCTTCAGGAATGTTTGGAAATTTCCTACGAATATTACTTAAGTTACATTCGTTGACATTCTGAAGAAAATTTTGGTATGTGTCGATAATATTGCTGTCGACAGGTCTACATAACGAGGTGCATTCCCATGATTTTTCACATTTCTTCAAATTACTTATACGTAAATTATTCTCCGCTTGACCATTCTTGTTCATAACAATTGCCTCAAAGAAATGTAGAGGTTGTAGATATACAGTTTCTGCAAAGTCAGCCTCGGCTGTATGTTTTTTTATAATCCCGCACAACATGTTTATCTTGTCGTGGATCGTAGCATTGATGCCTACGTGGTGGGGAATGGATAATTGCGTTCAGCTAACTTCAGCATTTTGTCTAATTGATTTCAATTTTTTTGATATCCTGAATATATATTTGGCCCTCACATGTAAACACCATTTGTTAATTTGATCCGCTTCCATACGACTTTTAATTGATGATTTCGTGGGTGCCTGAATTAATTTATAGACGTTATTCACGATTTGCTCTTTCAACAATAACAATCCTTTTGTATCTATTGTTAAAAGTGAGAGTTTTACTTGCACGACTTTATTCAGTTTTTTACAAGGTATTCTCCCGACTTTCCCTCTTTTCTTTCGTGTTCTCCTGTTATCTCCCGTGCGTCTGCAGACGACTTTACATACCGCTGTACCGCATTCGCCGTGGACACGGGGAAACTGCAGAAAACCCGTGCCGGTACAGTCGACCCATGTTTCCATGGTTCTCCGGTGATGCATGTAGAAGCACATAGTACTCCACCTTTAATGCACCACCGGGGTCCCAAAGGCACTGGTCTCCCGCTCCACAATTGTATCTATTGTTATTTTAACCCGTTTATGTTTGTGAGATAGTTCATTTGCGATATTTGGGATATCCTGCGAGTTCGAATATTCAACTTCTTTCAACGCAAGATTTTGGATTTAATCCTTAAGCTGTCCAGCATCAATATCAAGGACGTATGATTTTCCTTTCAAACTTTAATGCATATCCGTGTTTTCCAAACATTTTGTTTGTCCCTTATCGACTATGACCTTATCAACACTGAAATTGTCGTTCCTTTTTTTTGCTTATTTAAGGCTTGTATATTATATCGTTTGTTTCTTTCTTTATCAACTTTCAGAGAACTTGATTCGATTTTATCAAATCCCGTTGATCCGTCATTTCTAAGTTTCGCGGAAGCCCATTTCTCGCGCCGTTCCCGATTTACTCGGTCTTTTCGGGAGACCCATTCCAAACGATTGGTATCGTTGGGGTCAGACGCTGCAGAATCATCGGTATCATTTAAATAATGACTAGATTCACTATTCACTTCTGTTCTTTGTTCAGCACTGCAAACTACATGTTGTATGGTAAGGGATGTATCGAGAACTACAACAGCATCGTTACATTCGACTTTTCTAACTTGATTTGATTCGATCGTGTACCCTACATCAATATCATCTTCAATATCGTCTGGGGTCGAAAGGAACTTTAGATCTCTATTCTGAAGATGATTCAGCTCTTGAACTTTTGATCGGGCATTTTTCAGGTTATTGTTGGAAATTGATACAGGGGACTCTGTGAATTGATTTATTTGTGTATCACCATATTCGTGCTCACAGCTCAATCCTCTTCGTCTGATTGTCTTCGACGCATTGTTATTCAACGGACGAGAGGATTCTTAAACCTATTTTTACTCGTTATGTCGTAATCCTTCGAATCAATGATTGATTTTCTTTTTGTCACATGCTTAATTGCCTTCGGTTGATGGTCAACAATTTCGAGAGGGCCAATTGAGTTCATAGAGTCGACAGTCAACTTAGTTTCGGTTTTACTCGGCTTAGTTTTTTTCTTGTGCCGTTTTTTTCTGGGTCTCTGTTTGACTCGATCCTTGTACTTGATTGCACGATTCCTCGCTGTTTTTCCATGTGACTGCACCAATAAGAGAAACACGTTGTAATCTTCCAATTCCGAAGAAATTGGGAAGTGCTCCAATGTTTTATTTTCGAATAATCGTAGCAAATGATCGCGCATAACAGAAGTCATGAAGAAAGGAAAGGGTAGAAAGGAAATAGTTTTTCGATGAACACCTTGTGATGTCTGTGAAGTTTCCTCTTATTCACGGAATCGTAAAGATATATCTTTTCCGTGTCATAATAGCACAAAACCCAATGACCATCTTGGTTCGTGCGAAAATCGTCACAACTATGCAAAATCTGAATATGTTTTCGATTCGGTAACACTTCACGAATCCACAGAAGAAACTGAACGTACCATGGGCTCTGCATATCAAATTCAGGATTTGCAGTCCTGAGCAACTCCGAAAATTGATCCATATTTCGGTGATCTAGCCATTGGCCATTAGCGATTACGTTTTCAAACGTCGGCTCGACGTTGATCGCTATTTCAAATTTCGATGATTTTTTGGAATATAAATTCGTTCTCAATATGTCTATAACGAATAACAATTATAACAAACAGGCGAGAAAACTCGCCAATGTTTTTCAATAATATTAGCCGTATAACCTTGACTGATATGCCAAAGTTGTAGCACGTTTTGGCAAAAAAAAACAACGGATTTAAAATAAAAACACATTCACACACTGTACATCCAGTATATTTATTGTATTTTCAAATGCAATATACAGTCCAATCTTGTTTTATACTGGAGAAATACAATTTTGATGTGGGCATTACTTTACTCCAAAACTTCGTCCATCAAATTCTTAAGCGCACAGCAACTTATATTGAATGAAAACAATTACTTGAGGCGCACAGCAGCCTATTTGGTTGGGCAAAACTACCACTTGAGGCGCATAGGAGCCTGTTTGGTATCGCAAAGCCACGACTTGAGGCGCACAGCAGCCTATTTTATAGGATAAGATCACCAATTTATTATTGTAAAGTCGCGCCGCAATACTTTATCGATCTCACAGTAGCTGCTTTGAACTAAATTCAGCAAACTGTCCACACCTGAAACGGATGAAGAATCATAATGAAAAACTTTTTGTGAACAAATTTTATTTTTACACTACCGTTAGATATTTTCAGGACTCTTGCCAAGTGTGCTCGCAAGAATCATTTTTGTCTTTGAACGTCGACAATTTCGCGACAAAGAGAGATAGAAAGAAAATTTGAAGCACCATTAGAAAGCATATAGATATTTAAATCCATTTATATCTCTTTTTGAATATTTCCATCACTAAGCACTAGGATAGCGTGTAGAAAAGATTGAAAAAATGGGGTTTTTCACAAATTTTCTATCTCGACTTGAACTTATTGCCAAAGTTAGGAAATTTTTTTTCGGAAGTTTGAAATTTCACACGCCTAATCTATGAAAACTAACTTGTTATTAAAGCCCAAAAAGTATAGCAAATATTCACGGCTTCTCGAGTTATCATGAAAATTGTGCAGACCTGCGTCAATCGAGCGCGCACTATCGATTGCACGATTCGACGGTCTCGCTTACTTCTTTTCTCGCGGAGGCAGGGCCGAAATCGATCATGAGTGGAGCGGGTTTTTGTGCGGGGTTCCCTGGCGAAAGCATATTAGTATTCTAATTTTTATTTCAATTGCGCATATAGATGCAGCTTATGCTGAATTTGAATAAAAATATTTGAATAAAAATCTGCTTCCGCCAGGGTTCCTCGTACAAGCGCCGGTTGCACTCATGATCCAATGGACCCTGTCTCCGCAAAAAAACAAGCGAGCGAGACCGTCGATTGCACGACACGATTCACGCATGCCTGCACAATATTCATGGTAACTCGAGAACCTGTGAAGATTTTCTATGCTTTCTGGGCTCGCATTTTAGGCGAAGTTCCAGGGATTAGGCGTGAGGAATTTCAAACTCCTAAACATTTTGTACTGACTTCCGTAATGAGTCGAAGCCAAGATAGAAAATTTAGGAAAAATCCGATTTTGTTTTCAATCTTTTTTACACGCTCGCTCAGTGCTTAGTGATGAAGATATTATTCAAAAAAGATCAATGGATGCAAATATTCATACGCTTTCTAATGGCGCTTTGAACACTTTTTAAGCTTTTTTTATCGCACAGTTGTCGACGTTCAAAGACAGAAGTGGTTTCTGCGAGCGCGCCTTGCAAGTATCCTGATAATATCGAGCGGTAGTGTATTTTTTCATTTTTTGAGATTAGTATATGACTCACCGCCTGATGATCTTTTTTTTTATTATTTCTCGATCTAATAATTTCGCGGGATGAAATCACGCGAAGTTGTTGTATTCTATTTTTTCAAATTTTCCAACGGCTATAATTTTTCAATCACACAGTGGCCTGTTTTAATCTTATCTAACTGTAACTAACTAACATCTAACAACAACTGATAACACTTGTAACGGATGAAAAATTATAAAAAAAAATACTTTTTGTTAAAAAATTTCATTAAGATTTTTTCATTTTTGGAGATTGTATATTACCCAGTACCTGATTATCTTTCTTCTACTTTTTCTTTTTCTTCTGCCGAAGATAAGTCGACAGAGCGTAAGGGGTGTTGGAAAAATCTCACCAAGACCACTAGGGGACACCGTATCAATGAATGATAATAATATTTTTTTTCCGTTTCTGGAATCGTTCAGACAAAAATCTGAAGTGACAGGTGAAGCTCGAACATAGTCCTTTGCAAGCAGATTTTCACGACTACAGTCTTATTCAGTCGGTTGATACGTAGCTGTTGTGTGATGATAACTATAAATTGAGAAAAGCTGCCGGAGAAAAGATGTTTTATTGGTGACGGGTAAAGCACACTCGCAACTCCTTAGTCACACTTTATTTATTAATGTAGGTGACCTTGACACGAGGTAATACAGGTGTGTACAAAAAATAACCCTAAACGAGGTGGTACAGTGGTGAAAATAAGAGGGGTTGAGAAAATGTTGTGAAAACTGTCTGATGAGAAAAGTATTCCGGATAAATGGTATGAAAAACAGAATACACTGTGAGGAAAATTACTAAGTGATGGTTGATGATGCGCTGGTGATGATATCTCGTGATTTTAGTCTCTGATGATACAGTCTGTGTCTACGTGTCATACTGCCCACCTGTCGCACGCCCTAATGATAGGTTACGTGACTTCCGGCCACTTAACACGGCACTACTTGTTGGCGGTACGCGCACATAGTTAAACAATATTTACAATGAGGACTCGATGATGCTTCCTCTGATGATGATGCACTGGTTACGGTGACTGATAATAGTCGTGAAAAAAGCGATGAGAATTTTAACGACCGCGTGTCATGACTTTTACGATTTTTCGTTCTAGAACAATCCGATCATGAAAGTGATGAGAGAGGGGCGACTCGAGGGATCGGGTCTGCCCCGCGACGCGTCGCGATCTCGTGAGCCCGTAGAGAACGAGGTATCGTTGAGAGAGAGATGATCGTGATCGGTCGGCCAGGGAAGCGTTCTGAATCCCTACTCGAGTCAACTATAGTTAACTCGCGTCGTTATAATTCTATTACTATAGTTATACTATAGTTGACTCGAGTTGGGTTTTAGAACGCAGCCCAGCTGGTCTCAGAGGCCGCAGAGGCGCGTCCAGGAGGTGCTGCCACCGCACGAGTTTGTGGCAGCTGTACTACGCACACTGTTCTTCGTTTACCGAACAGTAGCACTGTTATCTTTGAAAAATACCGTGCGCAGGGGGGTACGTTACCGATCGCGCAGCCATCGTAGAGCGCTTGATTTTTCCTTACATTTTTAAACAATGGAAACTAATGACAAAAAAAAATTTAATTGATAATCCATTCCAATTCGGGTAGTTGTCAAGTATCTTCGTTTCTGCACATTAATATGAAACATGGAAAATGTAACTTGGGGTGATGGACTACATTTCCTCGCGCGTTCTCTCTCGTTCCGCAGCGAGCGCCAATAGCGCTGTCTCTTTCGGACTCGGCGATGTAATCCATCACTCTATAACATTACATCGACTCTTTATGAACTATTAAGAACACGTGTGGGAGAAGTGACGCTGTGCTGATTCAAATGGCGTCCCTCTATGGCAAAGAACGCGTACCATGGATCAGGATCAAAAGGCGAGTAGTGTATTCGCTTTTTAAATAATTTTGCTAACCCGTGTATCGTGTGCCGATCCGATCTTCTTTCGTTATGATTTTCTTTCATTTTCAATCATTCAACGAATATTTGTTCAGCGTCAATATGGCAGACAATTAATTGGTAAGATATTTATACTACATTTTGTTTTATTTTCTTCATATTAATTACTATTTTCTCTATTTAACAGTTCAACGACGACGACGGTATGGATTTGGGTAAGGAATAAAATATTAATAATAATAATTTATCTTTAACTTTTTTCTTCATAATTTTTTATTTATTGTCAATTTACAGAGAACAACCAAGACGGAGGAGCTGCCGCGGCCAAGCAGGGCGATGCAGGCAAACAAAGCTCAGAGCGCGAGCCAGCCCAGGCGACCAAAGTAATGGGAAGCAAACATAATGAAGATGCTCGCACCCCCAATTTCGGGGGGCCACTAAGGCGCACACCGCCGAATAGAAGCCGAGAACGGGGAGGTAATTTTTGTTTTTAATATCAATCTCTCTCTCCTGTGAGTATAGTGCTTCGTGCTTCTTTCGGCTCTAGTTTTGGCTTTCTTTCTGCCTCTTTCTGCCCCTCTGGGGCGTTGATTGCAGGTCTTCTGGCTTGCACTTACGGCCTCCGCATTGATTGTACGAGGCTTTTTTTTGGATTCGACAGATTTTCAATTGTCATTTAGCGATAATTGTTGGGTGTCCTAACCTCTGCAGGTTGGTTCATCGCTGCGGGGGATCGGCTACGCGCCTGCGCGAGATGTTGCGGAGGGTGTTCTTGCTGCGCTCTACTTACCGGGGGAGATGGATGGCCCACCGCGTCGTCGGCGCCATGGGTCAGCTGGTACGGCCACTGGGGGCCTAGACGGGGCTCAAGAGGACAGCGAAGACTCGGAGAATTTCTATGAAGCGACACCGGATGGCTCGCCTATCTCAAGCTTTGCCCGTGGTACTCCTAAAGCTGTTATCACGTCGGTGGGTGGCCCTGCGATTAACGCGGCTGTGCAATCGACGAGTGGGTATGTGTCGATGTCGGCTGTGGCTGCTGCCTTGACAAGTGTTGCGTCAGGAGCAGGCCTGTGCAACTCCGACTTGAATGGTGGACCAACTGTTAAAATTGGCCGTGGCGCAGCGCTGGCAGTACTTAGGCCCGACTTTGCTATCGAGTCATAGGAGCAAAAACCTTCAAAAACAATTGCAACCGAAAAAAAAGAAATAAGGATTTTTAGGATTTTTTCTATGAAATTGCAACCAAGCTGTCAACTAGTCGGCCCTATGAACAGCCAGCGCTGCACCTCGGCCACTTTCAACTCTCGTGCCACTTTATGTCAGTAGGCCAGCGTAGGAGTACCAGGGGCCTGATCAGGAGGAACTAAAGTGGGGCGTCACCCGAGTGTGGGGGTAGTGCCGGCGGTTACTGGGCTCGCAGGATTGCCGTAAAGGGCAGGAGAGTGGACGAGGCGTTAAATGACTACCACGAGCGTTTTCATTCGCTAGCCTTTGCTTATTTGCAGCTGCATGCGAAGCTTCAGGCCATCTCGGCTTGCTTTTTCGTGCGAGGGCGGAGGTCGGCTCCGTGGTGGCGGGTGTAGGTGACCTTCAGGCTCCCCCGAAGACTTTTGCTGCGGCTGTTGTAGACAGGAGCAGGAAGATTTGGTTGACGCGTGGAGCTTCCCTCGACGTGCCGAAATCGACGACTCAACGAGTGATTATTGAGCCCAGAGCTTTGGAGGCTGCGCGTTTTACTTCGGTGGATCCTACTCGGCAGGCGCTGCATGGCTCTGTTGATCCTGTGGCCCTCGGTATTAGGGTTTCACGGGTTTCGAGTTCCGTAATAACGGCATTCGCCTTCAGGCCAGTGATGGTGATCTTGGGAAGCTAGGGACTTTGGCGAGTTTGCGGGATGCTGGGATGCAGCTGAAGGAGGACATTCGTCTCAATACGCGTCTCGTCATTCATGATGTTCCGGCGGCGTTGAGTCACGAGGCGATTTTAGCAAACCTATTGACTTTAAATCTTGCGGCCTCTGACCTCGCGGATACAAAGGTGGTTTATTTGTACCCGTCGCGTGGCCGTCGTTTCACGCGTTGCGTTATCGAGACAACGGCGGAGAACAGGAGGAAGCTGCTTGATGCGGCGGATGTGTCGTTGGGGTGGAATCCTTGCCGGGTGGCCGATCATGTGAGGGTTTTGCAGTGCTTCCGTTGCTTCAATTTCGGCCATAAGGCAGCTGAGTGCGATAGGCAGGAGCGTTGCGGTCGGTGTCCCGCCGAGCATCAGATCAATGCGTACTCCGGTGTGGCCCAGCTTGTATGCCACTGTACGGTGGCTAAGTTGGTGGACACTGGGCATTCGGCGTTGGATGCGGTTGATTGCGGAATCCTTCGGAGGAGGGAAGCGGCCAAGGCGCAGTTAATCAATTATGGACAGGTGTTTAAGGATCTGCCACGTTAACTGCCAGTCCCTACTGCCGCACTTCGACGAGCTACGGCTTCATTTCATGACTCACCATTTCCATATTATCTGCCTCTCTGAGACGTGGCTTAAGCCGGACGAGTGAAATGATTTCGTCAGTCTGCCGGATTATGTGTTGTTGCGGAGAGAGAGTTGGTCGGCGACGGGGTGGGGGGGGGGGGGGGGGGGGGGTGTCGGTGTGTATGTGCATCGTGCGCTCTCTGGTGAGGTGTTTTCGACGTCTCCGGAGCATTATTGCCACCTACCGGAATTCATGATTCTTAGCGTTGAAGTGCCGGCTGTTGCGTCGGTTTTGGTTGCGGTAGTGTATCGGCCGCCTAGGATTGGGCATTTGACGTTGTTCGAGGAGCGTTTCGTGGAAATTATGCCGGATTTTCGACATGCACTTATTTTCGGTGATTTTAATGTGGATGTGGCCGCGGTGTCATTTGATGCGGACCATCTTCGGCATTTCGTGGCAGAGAATGGGCTTCATCTTGTGCCTTATCGTGCCACCCATCATACCGCGGTCTCGAGTACGCGGCTTGATTTATGTATCGTTGACGATGACGATAAGGTTGTTGCTTTCGGACAGTATCCCGTGCCCTTCCTTTCTGCGCACGATCTCATTTATGTCACGTATAGGGTTGCGGTGCCGGCGTGGGAGGCAAATACGTTTATATAACGCAGCCGTGGGTTCCTCGCTTTTCGGGGGGCGTTTGTGGGAGGGAAAGTAGGCGTTTTCGTGACTATCGACTGTCGGTATCGAAAACAGTAGAGGAAAGTGCCCTCGAGAGTCCTAGTACTGGAAAATCCATGACTCATCGTTGTCGGGCGGTCGGCAAGATTTTTTTCGACATTTTTTTCCCATGAATAGTCCTGCAAACAAGAGACCGAACTCGAGCGGATCAACAGCGCCTCCGGGTGGCTAGCCTGTGCGACGCTCACGCCAGCCCCACCCAAAAAACATGGTTCTTGTCATCGTAACGTGGTAGCATAACCTAACCTTCATTTGAAATCGAACGACCGACTCTGTAGAACGTGCGTTATTTTGTTGAAAATAGAAATTTAAAAAATGGATCAAGACAGTAGCGACGAGTGGCTGCCGTCTACACCACCCCATCTTCGACAAGAAGCGGATAGCGCTCGAGAAAATGTATCGCCATCGAAGTCAAGACGAAATACGAATCGACTTACGAATCATTCGTCTCTTGGAAAAGGGAACATAAAACAAAATCGAATTCTGAGTCGATAGTGTTGGCGTATTTCAATCATTTAGCAAAAAAATATAAACCGTCGACACTGTGGTCTCTATTCGATGCTTCGATCGAATTTGAAGATCAAGGACTAAGTTGACATCGGCAACTACATGGAGCTTAAAGCCTTCATGAAGAAAAAATCGACAGGCTTCGTGGCTAAAAAATCAAAAGTGCTGTCTCCAGACGACATCGACAAATTTCTTGCTAACGCCCCGGACAGCGAACTTTTAGCGACAATGGTAATTTAAAAAATACTACTTCTTACAATTTGAGTTTGTTATAATTTTTTCATATCGCTGAATGTGACCCGCATGTTACAGGTTGCTTTAATATTTGGGATCCGAACTAGTCAATGTAAAAATCGTTGATATCACTCGACAGGGAGAGTTGCTAGTGGTGAAGATACCCGTCACCAAAACCAACAAGCCACGCACATTCGTCATCGCCGAACGGTTTGCGGAAACTGTGCAAAGATATTGGGACCTTCGCCCAGCCCATGTGACCACCGATCGATTCTTTCTAAATCATCGAAAGAATAAATGCACGGTGCAAGTCATTGGCATACATAAGAAGATGCCAAAAGAGATTGCAGCGTACCTGAAATTGGACGATGCAGAGATGTATACAGGCCATGCTTTTCGCCGAACCTCTGCAACATTGCTTGCTGACAGCGGGGTGAACGTCACCACCTTGAAGCGCCATGGTGGCTAGAAGTCAAGCAATGTTGCAGAGGGATACATTGAAGAGTCCATTAGCAACAAATCTAAAATCAGCAAGATGATTTCCTCTTCGGTGAGCTTTCCATCTAGTTCAACATCGAACGAAAACATCAACGCACCACCAAAAATACCTCAACCGAGTAAGATTGGAATGGCAAGTGGTGCGTTAAAGGAAAAGCTGACCGTTACAGCAACCGCACCATCAGAGAATGAGCCAAATGTGTTTCACAACTGCTCGTTTGTGATTCACAATACGTACAATAACTCATAAAAGAACAATTACTTATTTTTAATTCGTTTTCATAATCTATTTCAGTTCGTTATAAACGTATGATGTACGTTTTCAATATTAGTTTAATAATCGTCACAGCATTTTTTTTCAATTTTTTCCACTTCAAGTCATTTTCTATCTAAAAAAGACTGATTAATTAAAAATATCAAGTCGTTAGTTTTTAGTTCGTTATTATTAACTTTTATTTTCATATACGTTTTAAAAGATATCTTTCTAACAAAAAAGTCGTTAGTTTTTAGTTCGTTATTATTAACTTTTATTTTTATATACGTTTGAAAAGATATCTTTCTAACAAAAAAGTCGTTAGTTTTTAGTTAGTTATTATTAACTTTTATTTTTATATACGTTTGAAAAGATATCTTTCTAACAAAACGACTGACAAATTCCAAATATTAAGTCATTCGTTTTTAGTTCGGTACTATTAGCTCCTATATTTATGTACGTTTTAAAACATGTCTTTCAAACAAAGTGACTGATAAATTACTAATGTTAAGAGTCATTTGTTTTTAATGCCATGTTATTAGCTTTTACTTAAGTTTGTTATGTTCGTACGTAACGAGAAATAACTGAGAGTGTTGTGCAATAAAACAATGGAAATAAAACGTTAATAGTTTTGATAATATTTGATGCATTTAAATTTGTTTTGTTTTCAGTGGGGGAGCTTCGCCCCCCCCCCCCCAACCCCCCACCGAGGCTTTGCCCCTGGACCCCACCAGGGCTTCGCCCCCGGACCCCGGGAGGTGTACGCCTTCAGTTGCTCTTAGCTCGGAAACACGGCTTGGTTATATAAAGTATCGTGTGCAACTGGAAAGGAGACCGTTTTAAGCTTCGCGTGCTTTTCGGAACGAAACGGCCGCTTTCCCTCCGTGTTACACAATGTACTATTATGTGCCAGGGGCTGAACGATGTAGATGGGGGGGGGGGGGGTGCTTCGACTTGACGTGGTAGAGTGGGAGCGGGTTAATCGGATGCAGTCGGTTGACGATAAGGTGGCGTTCTTGAGCGGGGCTATTATTGCCACTTTTGATGCACTTGCACCGGCTCGGGTGGTCACGGTGAGACGAAGGCCTGCGCCGTGGATTACTGAGGAATTGGTGGAGTGGATGCGGCGTAGGGATCGACTTCGCAGGGCTTTCAGGAAGACGGGGTTGCTTCATATGCATGCAAGGTTCATCGTACTGCGTAATGAGGTTAAGGCGCATCTCAGGGCAGCTCGTGATGCGTATTTCTGGGGAGCCTTCGTGCGACGGTGGGTAAGGATCCCAGAAGGGCGTGGGCGAAGCTTCGGAAGCTTGGTGTTCTACCGTCGGGAAAGCCGGTAAATAATCCGGTTTTCTCCTCGGAGCAGTTGAATGCGCAGTTTTTGTCTGCTAGATGTGCATTACCACCGCGGGAAGATTTTGCGGTGTCGCTGGTGGATGCGGACGATGCTTTTCGTTTCCGGCCTATCCTCCGGCGTGAGCTTCTTGCGGTTACGGATTCGGTTGCCTCGGAGGTGGCTGGGGTGGACGGGATCTCAACGCGAATGCTCCGTATGGCCATGCCTACTATTTGCACGCATGTTCTGCATATTCTCAATTGCTCGATCGGTTTTGCCGTTTTTCCATTTGAGTGGAAGCGAGCCCTGGTGTGCCCTATTCCGAAGGTGGTGGTGCCAGCTGTGCCTGGGGATTATCGGCCGATATCGTTGCTGTGCGTCCTGTCGAAGATTCTTGAGCGTTCGGTTTCGCAGGCCGGCCTGCTCGATAGATTTCAATTTGCGTACAGGAGAGCTTGCAGTACGCAGACTTCGCTAATGTGGATTGTGGAAACTGTTCGGCTTGCTGTCGATAGGCGCAGGGTCGTGGTTATGGTGGTCTTCGATTTCTCGAAGGCATTCGATTGTGTGCAGCATGAGCAGCTACTAGCGAAGCTTGTTGAGCTTAATTTTTCATCGGCAGTCGTGCGCTGGTTTGCGTCCTACCTGCAATCGCGGTCGCAGTCAGTGTACGATAGAAGCGGGAATCGCTCGGAGTGGGGGCACTTGCGTTCGGGTGTTCCGCAGGGCTCCGTACTTGGCCCGTTGCTTTTCACAATCTCCCTGAAAGGGTTCGGGAGTGTCTTGTCCAGCTGTGAGTACAGCTTTTATGTCGACGATCTGCAGGTATATTTGTCGTTTCCTCCAGCGGAGGCGGATTATGCGTTTGACCGTGTGAATCGGGATGTGGTGGCAACCGGTGTGTGGGCTGATGCGCTTGGTTTACGTCTGAACGCGGCAAAGACTCGTGCCATACTTCTTGGCTCTGCGCGCTACGTTCGTGCCTTGCGTGAGGCTCTTCTCTTGCCGATCAGGGTGGGTCAGGAGGTTGTCCCGCTGTCGTCGACGGTTCGCTGCTTGGGGGTGTCGATCTCGGAGACCTTGTCGTGGCGGGAGCATGTGCTTTGCGTGGTGGGGATAATTAATGGGATTGTCCATCGGCCTAGGGCTGTTCGTAGCCGCCTGCCGAGAGAAGCGCGGAAATTATTGGTGCGTTCGCTGGTGGTGCCTCATGTGGACTACTGCAGTCTATTGTTCACTAATATGACCGTTGAGCTGGATCTGCGGCTTCAGAGGGCTCTCAATAGGGGAGTGCGATTCATTTTTTATGTGCCTCGGGATGCCCATATTACGCCGTACTTCGCTGCGCTGGGGTGGCTGAAGGTCATCGATCGTCGCAGGTATTTTGTTGGGGCTCTGGTGTATGCGGTGCGGCGAGGGGGTGTCGCAGTTTTTGCGGGAGCTGCTGCTGCGGCCTGTTAGTCCGGTGGTATATGGGGTGAGGCGGGAGAGGCATCCTCTGGATGTTGCGGTTCCGAGGTTTCGCACTGAGTGCTATAGGCATTCATTTGCTGTAGTGTCGTGCTCCTTATGGAACATTTGGCCGGTGGAGCTGCGGGCTAGGGGGACGTTGGGGGCCTTCAAGAAGGGGTTGCGGGCGTTCCTGCTGGCGGGTGCGGGTGCTGCGGTTGGTGTGTGGGCAGCAGGCGTTTTTTGGTGTGTTGCGTGGTGTGATTCTTCTTGTTGTTGTGCGATGCGTGTATTTTGTATCTTATGTATATCTTTGTAAATATTTTGTATATATAGGGTGGAGTGTAACGAGCACGGTACTCTTCGGGGACTTGTGTTCCAGAGTACGTAATAAATCTGACATCATTCATTCTCTCTCTCTCTCTTTTGCTCTCTCTTCGGCACTTGATAGTGTGGCATGTGCCATCCTTTGGAGGAGGATCGAGGCGAAGGCGCAGTTTATAAACTATGGATAGGCATTTAAGAGTTTGCCATGTAAATTGTCAGTCCCTGCTGCCGCATCTGGATGAGCTGCGGTACCACTTTGCGGACCAGCAGCTTCATATAATTCACCTTTCGCGACGTGGCTGAAGCCGGATGATTCTGATGACCTTGTGCGCTTACCTGGTTACGTGTTCCTGCGGAGGGATAGGATTGGTAGAGGAGCGGGGGGGGGGGGGGGGGGGTGGGGTTGGCATGTATGTGCATTGTTTACTTTCCGCTGCGGTTTTATCGATGTCTCCAGAGCAGTATTGTCGGCTCCCGGAGTTTATGATTGTGGATGTGACTGTACCTGGTGCAGCGAGACTTCTGGTGGCAGCAGTGTACCGTCCACCGAATCTTGGACATCTGACGAGGTTTGAGGAGCGGTTCGTCAAGATTGTGCCGAATTTTCTTCATGCGTTGGTGCTTGGCGATTTCAATGCGGATATGCAGGTGACGTCCTCCGATGCGGATCATCTTCGGGACTCTATTGCGGCAAATGCACTGTACTTTGTGCCTCATCAGGCTACACATCATACGGCGACTTCAACTACGTGGCTGGATTTATGTATTGCGGATGATGAGGCGAAAATTCTTGCGCGTGGCCAGTATCCGGTGCCCTTCCTTTCTGCGCATGATCACGTTCATCTTACGTACAATGTGGTACCGCCGCTTCGCGAGGTTGCTCTGTTTTCATGCCAGGCGTTAGCTACTATGGACGTCGGGCGGCTTCAGCGGACCCTTGAGGCTGTGGGCTGGGCGCAACTTTACCGGGTGCGGACCGTAGATGAGAAGGTGGCATTTCTGAGTGGTGCTGTTCTTGCCGCTTTCAATGAATGTGTGCCTGTCCGGATCGTTACGGGTAGGCGGCGTCCAGCACCGTGGATCACGAAAGAGCTTGTGGAATGGATGCGCCGGAGGGATCGGCTTTGTAGGACGTTCAGGCAGACTCGATTGCCGCATGTGCATGCGAAGTTCATTGCTATGTGCATGCGAGGTTCATTGCTATGCACGATGAGGTGGAGGCGCGCGTTAAGGATGCTCGTGATTCCTATTTTCGCAGCGGTCTTCGGGCGTCGGTGGGGAGGGATCCGCGGAGAATGTGGGCGAAAGTTTGCGAGCTTGGCTTAATGCCTTCAAGGAAGCGTGTTGGTGCTCCCATTTGTTCGCTAGATGCGCTTAATGAGCATTTTTCATCGGCTGGCTAGGCAGTGCCTTTGTGGGAAGATCTCTGCGTGTCGGTGGCTGATGCAGAGGATGCTTTCTGTCTGCGGCTGATTCTGCGACGTGAGCTGGTTGCGGCGATAGATGCTATTGCTTTTGAGGCGGCTGGGGTGGATGGCATCTCTATGCGGATGCTCCGGCTGGTTGTGCCTGTGGTGTACACACATATTCTTCACGTGCTGAATTTCTCCATCAGCTGCTCGGTCTTTCCATCGCAGTGGAAGTCTGCTCTGGTGTGCCCTATTCCGGAGGTGGTCGCGCCTGTGGCACTTGGGGACTATCGGTCCATTTCGTTACTTTGCGTGTTGTCGTAGAGCGCTTGGTGGCGCGGCGTCTTACGTGCTACCTCGATGCGGCTGGTTTGCGTGACGAATATCAGTGGGCATACCGCCGGTTTCATAGTACGCAGACGGCACTGTTGCAGTTCGTGAATGATGTTTGGTTAGCTGTGGATAAGCGCGAGGTGACGCTTCTGCTGCTTTTTGATTTTTCGAAGGCCTTTGATTGCGTGCGGCATGATCTACTGCTTACCAAGCTGGTGGAGCTAAATTTTTCGTTGGCAGTGGTGCGATGGTTCGCTCCGTACCTGTGTGATCGTTCGCAGTTGGTGTATGATAGGGAGGGCCATCGCTCAGCGTGGGGGTTCCTTCGTTCAGGGTTCCTCAGGGCTCTGTGCTTGGCCCCCTTCTCTTTACGATCTTCGTGAGGGGTCTTGGTGGCGTCCTCAGGGACTGTTCGTATAGTTTCTATGCGGATGCTCTTTAAATTTATCTCTCCTTTCTCCCTGCGGAAGTATGTGCCGGCTTTGCGCCGGTGAATGAGGATGTTGTGCGGATTCGCGAGTGGGCACGTATGCTTGGCTCGCGTTTAAATTCGTTGAAGACGAGAGCGATGTTGCTGGGATCTGCGCGCTTCGTGCATGTTTTGTGGGATGCTACTCATCCTGTCATTCGTGTTGGGGTTGATGCTGTGCAACTATTGAGCGTAGTTACGTTTTTGGGAGTGACGGTTACGGACAACTTGTCATGGCGTAAGCACGTTCTTCGGGTCTCACGCAAGGTGAACGGGATCGTGCATCGGCTAAGGATGTGCTGCAGTCGGCTGCAGCGTGAGGTGCGTAGTTTGTTAGTGCAGTCGTTAGTGCTTCCGCATTTGGATTATTGTTGTCTCCTCTTCACTGATATGTCGCTGGAGCATGATCTTTCCCTCCAGAGAGCCCTGAACAGAGGGGTGCGTTTCATTTTTGATGTGCGGCGGGATGCTCACATTACGCCATACTTTGCTGCGTTGAGGTGACTAAAGGTCGTGGAGCGTCGGGCGTACTATCTTGGGGCTTTCGTTTATGTCGTGCGTCGTGATGGGGAGGCACGTTATTTGCGGGACCGGCTCGTGCGGCCGCTGCCGGTGGCTATCCATGATACGAGGCGGGGGAGGGACGGCTTAGGTACTGCTGTCCCGTTTTTCCGGACTGAGTGTTATCAGCGGTCTTTTGCGGTTACGGCGGGTTCGGCGTGGAATGCGTTGCCGCTAGAGGTGCGAGGGGAGGCTACGCTGCGTGGGTTTAAGGAGGCGCTCCATGAGATTTTTTTTTATAGCCTGATTTGGCTCGTCCCACGTTGGGGACCTGTGCCACTCTCTTCTCCATGAGATATTGTTTGCGGGAATG
>OZ020165.1:8708372-8763411 GCA_963971145.1 Sussaba pulchella
ATAAAGTTATGTGGAATTGATTCAAAAAAATGAAATACCAAAAATAAAATATTTATTCAATAAAATATTATGTTGTGTAAATTTCGTCAGATGTGTGTGCGTACGTATGTGAATTAGGGTGGCTTGGAAAAAATTTTTTTTTTCTGATTTTAATCAAAATAGAAGCCAGAAGATATAATTGCCGAAAAAGTTTACCCCTAAAATACAGTTGGGAAATTCCCGGTCATTAAGGGGACTGAGTCACCTAAAAAGTCAAAGCAAAAAAAATTTTTTTTTTGTGACAAGATCAATCTACATTTTCATTCTAATTTATCCTTATAAAGTATTTATACTTAGCTATCTTTTCAAATTTTTTCAGAACCATATCAAGCATCCGAACGCTGTGATATTTTCCCAAAGTTTGGGAGCTTGCCGTAAAATTCAGACCGAACAAATGAACCAATCTTAGATTCTGACGGCTCATTTTGTTTAGAAAACACATAATTCCGGAGTGAATGTGGGATTTTTTATTTTGATGCACTTTAAACATTTTGGCAACCTATAACGTAAAAAGGAAACAAAGTTTGTGGAAAAACAGTTGAATAATAGGTCACCATAACTTCATGGTACCTCGCATTCCAAATTCCCACATTCACTCCGGAATTATGTGTTTACTGAACAAAATGGGACGTCAGAATCTAAGATCGGTTCATTTGTTCGGTCTGAATCTTACGACAAGCTCCCAAACTTTGGGAAAATATCACAACGTTCGGATGCTTGATATGGTTCTGAAAAAATTTGAAAAGATAGCTAAGTATAGATACTTTATAAGGATAAACTAGAATGAAAATGTAGATTGATCTTGTCCCAAAAAAAAAATGTTTTTCCTTCGACTTTTTAGGTGACTCAGTCCCCTTAAAGCAATGTCTTTCCGAGCAGTTGTCGTCAATAAGGGGTAACAGCGCTGTAGACGCCCGAAGAAGGCGTTTTTTTTGTAATTTTTTTTAACAAGACGGAAAAGTTAGTAAAATAATAATATTTGTGTCTGGAATCGGATTTCGGATCTGGTCTTAAGGTGATAGGGGAATTTCAAAATCAAGGATTTGCTTCTCGGGTGAAGAGGCCGAAAAAATGAAGAAAAACTGAAGCACCGCGGTGAACGAAAAAATAAACAAATACTGGTTTATTAATAATTAATTATAATAAATTACAAGTCTGGTCACCGGTGCCGCGTAGTCGCGTAGCGATGTTCGAACGCGTCGCGAGGAGGGAACCGTTTGCAAGATCATAATTGAAATAAACCGTTAGCCGTAGCGTATATCTGAGAATTGAACCGGGCGTAAATCGTTCCGATTATCGTAATAAACACTACCGTTGAGATGAAACCGAAGGGAACCGTTATTTTCGAGGTTATTGAAAGATAGAAAAGCGTCCGTTCAAACCGTCGTACAATAAATAAGTGTAAAGAAGAAGCTATCTCCGTGTGAAGTAGAATGATTTAAAGTGAAACCGAAAAACCCAGGTGTTTACCCGAGAGTCGAGCCGGGCGTAAATCGTCACAATCGTTAGGAATAAACACTACTGTAGAAGTTGGAACCGAATAGAAGACGCGATCGATATACTAAAAAACCATAGACGTGTGCCGTTATTCGCGAAGCTGAACTAGTACGTGTGAGAGAAGCGTCCGTTCACTACGTAGTAGGGCTAGTCAGTCAGGGAAGAACCCGAAAATCGATGCGATCTAGATTGATTTGTGAGTCAAATTGGAAGCTCGTTCGCGCACCGCGGGGGTCAAGTCAGCAACCGGCCGAAAGCTGCTGACCTCTCGCAGTAGCTCCCAAAATTACGGAGTTTCCTGAACAATTTGTTCGAGTTATAAGCATCATATTTAACCCTTAAATGCACAATTTTCAGTTTGTTGCCTTTTGACTACAATGCTTAAAGAGCATTCAAATATTCCTGCAGTAAATATAGAGCCAGAAAATATATGTTGCCAACCGGCAACACGATGCATTTAAGGGTTAAGTACAAAAAGAAAAAAATGTCGAAATTTTTTGTCGAAAAAAAATGCACCATTTATTTATACATGTCTAATGTTTAAATCAACTCATTGAAAATTCGCTACGTTCTTCTCTTTGAAATGTAATTTCAAAGATATGGTTAAAATTTGCAATGGAAAGGATAGAAATTGTTAAACTTATGCTACGTGCTGTTTTGAAAAATCGTGTTTTAAGAAAAACGCTTTCGATGTTTACAAATGAGTTTTAGACGTGAAAATATTGAAAAATTGATCAACACAATTTTTTTACCATCTGTCTGCAATCCCATGACCATAACGTTTTTTTTTTTAGTCTAGTGTTGGCTCGTCCCTCTATGGGAACCTATGCCACTCTTTTCTGACCACAAAGTTATTCTTCTAAATTCAAATATTCATCCCGGTTTTCTTTCCTTGAGGATTTGGTGCTAGAGCGTGCTTCTTTTGCCTCGTTCGTCAAAGACTACTCGGCATGCTGTATTCTCTTCGCATCGGCTTGGAAGCAGAAATTACAAGACTGGATGCCAACATCTGTTTTTAAAATCTTCATAATGTGGAAAATGCTGGTAAGTCTATCATTAATTCTACACGAACCTTCACCGGAAACAGTTATCCCTTCAGGCTGTCCATTTTATTCGCTTTTCTTTTCTCCTTCTTGTGTTGCTTTTTTTTTGCTGTCGTCTCGTATAGACCATGGTGCGATCGAAATCATATTCAGTCCTCTATCATGAAAAGATTAAAATATCGGTCGTGGCAATTCCATAAACGCACAAAATTTCGTAATTGCATTTAGGCCTATTCCAAGTAGTCGCATTGCTAACACGTTTCGACGGTTCATTTCATATGCATTTCGTATAAATTTACTACTTAGAATCTGAACATCTAGACAATTCGTGCTAGCAATAACTATTTTGAAGCCTAAGCTCCGAGGACTTCTTTCCTGAAACGAGATGTTCGAATCACATGTTTTGTACTTTACATGTTAAACAATTGTTAAAAGAACAGCGATAAAGGTTATAATTCCATAACCGAATCCATAATTCACATCACCATCTTCAGAAGATGCTTTCAATTTCTTCGCTGCGGCTCTGACTCCTTCCGTGTTACCCTCAACCTCGTATCTATTCAACGGTCGCTTCGATGCTACGACTATCCCGACGCCTCGATGGATACGATTTTGTCTTGCGTTTCTTGCGCAAATACACTTTTTTATCATCATTCTTATTTCGAGAGCACTCAGTAATACATAGTAACTAGTACTAGTAGAAATAATTGGTGAGAAATACAAATACTTCGGTGTCAAGCCAGAAAAAAAACCAACGTATCCACAGATACTGACGCTTACCAACGTACTTTTGTTTGGAAAAGCTTCCGATCAGACCCAAACACTTTCTAGCGACATTTATTAGGGCACTGGAGATATTGGAAATGAAGAGGTAAAGCATGAGGCTGTATCTTCTTAGCATGTATCTATCCGATGCAGGTAGTCGTTTCGGAGTAACCCGACGCACTCAGAAAACAGGTCGAAATTTCGAGGAAGAAAAAATTTGCGGTACAAGACTTTTTGCTCCACATTTTACAGGGTGTAAAGTATTTTTTTAACCCAGTAAAGGAAAAATCGATTTTTGAAAGAGCTTCCAGTGATCCCTTACGACTTTGTCTGGCAAGCTCCGTGCGTTTCAAAGTTTCTCTTCCGAGGCTCTTTATCGTTCCCTTGTAATACTCGTCTGCCATCGTCTTCCCAGTGTAGCCATGCGCCTGGACAGGTATACGAAGATGGAAGAACGTGGCTCGTTGGCTCCGAGGGGCCGTGCAACGGTGGAGAGTAAAAGGAGCGCGGGCCGGTTGGGGGGCCCGATGAGGCACGTAGCCCCTTGGTGGTGGAGAAGACCGGTCGCGTTCTTGCTACTTCGACATCGGCGTGGAGCTGTCCACGCGGGGGCAACGGCCGGCCAAAGTCCCTATCGTGTACATGGTGTACGTAGACCTGCACTTCGACGCCCACTTGGTGTCGGTAGAATGAAATAATTATTTTAACCAATTTTTTTGCTGAAACTTAAACATTCGACATAAATATCTTTATTCAGTAAGAAAGTATTTTCATACCGAGTAAATTACTCGGAAATGTGGACCCATCGTAATAAAACAATGAAACACCAAGGAAGTAAAAAAGGTATTGAAATGAAAATTCACCGTAAATCGTCAAGAGCAATACCAGAAAAGTCAGTTGAATCGCCTAATAGGAATGGAAAATAGAATTGTTGAGCCAAACGGAATAAGTATGAACCGTAAAATCTCGGTTCAAGAGACGACCCACTGTACAATTCACCATCCTTGATGCTAACAATTATTTCCCCGAGGAGTTCTGCTTCGAGCAGAAGCGGCCGAGTCAATGAAGAAAATCGAAGAACAGAGTCGATGATTGATGAAAATCTGTTACCTTGGGAATTTTTCCCGTGGCAGTAACAGCTCATTCATAATAAGATCGGCGTAACTTCCATGCGACTCTGCGGATATATTAACCGCGTGTCGTACTGACGTGCTCCATGAGCTGCCGATATCGATCGGTCTGTGCTCGACGGTGTCGATTCCATATGATATCGAAAAAGTTATCGAGCGTGTGACTGATGAACGTTCTAGCAGTAAACAAAACAAACGTTGACGATGGCGGTAAGAGTGTCTGGAGTGTCAGGGTACGGCGGAGACCGGTGAAAATTGATGGTATCTATATTGTTATGTTTAGAGTAACATTTGGATGTGCCCAGTTTATCTTTTACTTAGCTTTTACTAAGTTATCTTTTACTTAGCTTTTACTAAGTTATCTTTTACTTAGCAAATGCTAATCAATCAGAGATACGGGCTGACGATTTTATTGAGAAAGAGTTATTTTATATATATGGGGTATTCCACGTCAACTCTGACAGCTTCGACCATAGGGTCAACATTTTTGCCCCCTAATTTTTTACATGAACATATGTTGAAAATAACGAGGCCCGTATTCCAGGGTTTTCCATCTTGAGGCCCCGCTTTTGAGATACAATCAAATGGAGTTTTTCAACCACTGACCGTATGTAGTCATTCCAATCGATTTATCTCAGCAATGGTTAGTGGTGAAGGGAAAAACCACAGGTGTTTCTTTTCGTTTTTTCACGCTCTATACGATAAAGATATTCATGGATATGTTGCGCCGATGTAACAATTATTTATTAACAATAAAAATTTTAAAGTTGATTGAAACATAAAAAGCTCATTTTAATTTTTTTATTTTTTTTTTCTTAAATTCCTTGATTGAAAACGAAAATTTTAAGACATCATGGGAATTGGGCATCGACTTGGTTCGTAAGTTAGAGCTTTTTAACGGGTTCACCGGTTAAACAAATCGATGTACCTCAGCAACGGTTAGTGATAAATTGAAAAACTATTATGGCTTCCTCATAGAGGAAGCTTTGTTTTGGTGGATTTTTTTTTTCGGATGTTCGTAAAAACGTGTTCATAATGTCCCAAAACATCTAAAAATCACATTTAGAAAAAATGTCCGGGTGTATGTGTGTGTGTGTGTGTGTGTGTGTGTGTGTGTGTGTGTGTGTAACCCTGGTTGACCTTTCACAACTTGAGAACGGCTTGAGATATCAAGCTGAAATTCGTCACACATGTAAAGGGCTCAAGGCATATAGCATGATTCAATTTTCAGAAAAACCCATGTAGGTTTTTTGTTTTTACGCGATTTTTAAAAAATTCAAAAATTTATTTTTGGTCTCTAGCTCCCACAATTTTAGAGATACTGAGCTCGAATTCAGTTGAATGTTGTACGACTGCAGGGAGATGCTTGTTACTAAATTTGAAAAAAATCCATGCAGTGCTTTTGTTTAAAAGAATTTCGAAAGGTGTAAAAAATCGCTGTGCGCTCCCTAGCTGGTGCAAATTTGAGATACCTGACTAAGATTCGGCACGAAGTTGGATTATTACCAAAAGATGTTTCGTATCGAATTTAGACAAAATCCATGCGGTGCATTTGTTTTTAGGAAATTTTGAAATTTTTTAAAAACTGTCGTGCGCTCTCTAGTTCACGCAATTCTCGAGATATCGGACTGAAATTTGGCGCGAAGTTGCACTATTACCAAACGATGTTTTGTATTGAATTTAAGCGAAATCCATGGAGCCATTCATATTTAATGTTGTTTTGAAATGTTTTAAAAGTAGACGTGCGCGCTCTAGCTTCCACAATTTTTAAAATATCGGAATAAAATTCGGTACAAAGTCGCACTATTATCGAAAGATGTTCCGTATCAAATTTGGGCAAAATCCATCTAGGTGTTCAGATTTTATGCAACTTTCAATTTTTTGGATTTGACATGGAATTCACCATAGATTAATTCCGGACTAGATAGATTTACGAACGTAATTTATATGAAAACAAGGGCGCAAAGTCGAATCTTGCAAATTGCTTCCTCATAATTTTTCACATTTGCCAAAGCTTCCACTATGAGGAAGCCAAAATCGATCAACACATAGTTCCTTATATTTTTTGTTCATAATTATGATGCACCTATTAAACAATTATGATTAACAATTAAATAATTAAAAATCGTAAAAAATGAAAAATACTCATTTAATTTTTTTAATTCTTGCCTCTATGGATTCCTTGAGAAAAAAGAATTTTAAGACCTCACAGGACTTGTTCAGACGTTTCGTTCGGAAATTATAGCTTTAATGTGTTTATTTTACATCAAACCCGTTTTACATGAGAAAAAAAACATAACTTCCGGACGAAACGTCGGACTAACCTCTGTAGGGTCTAACAAATTTTGTTTGCGTTCAATGAATCCATAAAAAAATAATTTGTCAAAATAAAATGAGTATTTTTAGTGTTATACAATTTTTAATTATTTAATTGTTAATAACTATTGTTTCATAGGCGCAACATAATTATGAATAACTTTATCATATATAAAGTGCGAAAACGAAAGAAAAACATTTATAGTTTTTCGATTTATCACTAACAGTTGCTCAGATACATCGATTTGTTTAACCGGGGGACCCGTTTAAAAGGGAAGTTTTGCCTATTCGGTATTGGTCAAAAACATCGTCTCCTACTTTCCTATTTTCTGAAATGCGTTTTGCCCTTTTTTATAAAGCTAGTGGTAGGGAGCGATGGGCCATCCTATCCTTCGTCCAAGGCATGCAGGGCTTTTCCTTTTTCCATGCAGCGGATGACCGGTGGTCTTCTTACTTAAAGGCTTCGATTATGTATAGGACGTTACACCTCCCCACCTATGAAAAAATGTCAGCATAAGATTTCGTAGATAACACAAAAGGTGACATTTAAGGGGTTAATCGCAGTCAGAGGAGGCAAAAAAGCGTATTTTTTGGGAATTTTTTTGTCTTCCTCACGTCATATTTCAGAATACAAAAGTCCGAATCTACTTAGTCGATATTCATTCAACACAAAATTAAGTAAGCTTCGCAATGGTCTGCATGGAAGATCTGTCGCTTTATTTTTGACGAAGCTACTATCTTTTAAGTCGCGACTGGTTTTTGGTTGGATACGCGGTAAGTGGGCTGATAGTGCGTGGCGGTAGTGTACACTACAGGCCAATGGTGTCAGACCACTAACCGCCCGCCAACCAAAATCGAGTCCCGACTTTAAACGATGGTAGCTCCGTCAAAAATGAAGATAAAGATTTTTTATTGGAACCATTAGGAAGCTTAGTGAATTCTGTGCCGAATGAGCCCTCGTTGAGGCAATAAAATAATTCCGATTTTGACAAAATTTCGAAATTTCAAAATTGAAGATATTGTGTCAATCTTACTTCATGAGAAAATCTACATGAACTTTGACTTCCTCATAGAGGAAGATTCTCACAATATCTTCAATTCTGGGGGAGCACCTTGCAAATTTAAACTTCCAGCTTTCTTGAATTCTGGGGAAGCAATTTGCAAGTTTCAACTCTCAGCTTGTTTCCCATGTAACGTTTCCAGTTAATTCATATTCTATATATGTAGCGAGTTCGGGTTCGATTGGTCGAAGCTGTCGTGAGTTCGAGCGGAACGTCACTTTTTCGAAAAATTCAAAGTCCTATGAGATTCGATCCACCCAACTGATCTCCACTTTTTATACAAATCCACAGAATTTTATACAAAGTACAGTCGAATAATGTTTTACACATGTAGTGAATCCGGGTTCAATCTGTCGAAGCTGTCGTAAGTTAGCACAAAACGTAAATTTTTCGAAAAATTCCAAATCCTGTAAAATCTGAACTGCTCGATGGATTTGGCCCAAATGCAATACCAACTAACCTTGCGTACAAACCTTTATGTAAAGAACTGTTTAGAAGAATATCTCGAAATTAACAATCGCTATCGTGTAAACGTCCTTTTTTTGGTAATTTAAAATCGACATAAAATCCGAACCGTTGCTCCAATCATGACAATAATTATAGCTAAAAATAAGATTAAAGAGCTGCCTGTCTGCAAAATTTGGGGGCTGTAGGTGGAACCGTTCCCGAGTTAAACACGTTTAAATTTTGGGAGGCTGTCACACACATACACACACACATACATACACACATACATCCGGATATTTTCTCCCAATGTGTTTTCTCGACGTTTTAGCACATTCTGGACATAAGGACATGAAGATCTCGAAAAAAATGTTTTTCACCATAACAGCTTCCTCTATGAGCAAGCAAAATTGGGTGGTTTTTTTTTAATTCTCTTTATTTTTTACCAAAACTATTGCTCCAGTGTCCCAGACACCCCCCGACGCAAGGAATCCAAAAAAAATATTTTTCAGTGTTTTTCTAACAACGAATTAGATCGGCAATACTTCCATTGAAAAGATGAGGATTTTTTACAAAGAAAAACCATTCTGTCCGGAATTTTTTCATCCACGTTCATATGCGGAAAAAATTCATTTATAAGTTAAAATTTGAAAAAATGCCAAAAGATCAATGACCTTTATGGGACATAAATGTGGCTTAAAAAATCTGAAAAAAATTAAGTGTCCTCTGTTGGACATATATAAATGAATATCAAAGTTACAAGGCGATCGAGCACTGTGAGGTCCACAAGTGTGTCGGGTTTCTAAAGAATGGCACATATATGGCATGTATGGCTACTGGTCCTCAGCAAGGGTCATTTTTGAATAAATCTAGAAACGCTCCCCACATCGTTTCCAAATAATTTCAAAAAAATATTCGCGAAGTCCCTCCTCCCTATCTCTCCATCCCTGGGTCATTTTATACTTTTTGTCATTTAATAACCTGCGATGCATATTGGATTGATTTATCGCAGCTAAAATATCAACACAATGAAAATTCGCCCAATCTGCTTTTTCATCAGAAAGATGCGGCCTTTTTAGAAAAACATGTTTATTCACCAAAAACAAAATGGCTGAAGTAATATGGTGGCCTGAAAATGAAAAATTATTGAAATTACGATAAAAATTGGTTTTTCATTTTGCTGGGGTCATGGGATGGGAATTTGGGACTTACAATATGATAGACACTTAAGTGCAACTCATACGACGACGTAACATACCAAAAAAATCATATTTACTCCACCAATTTTTATCTATGGTTTTTTGTGTTTAATTCTCGTGTAAGCTTTCGATTTATAAAAATTAGAGGAGAATCAGTGAAAAATCAGGAAAAATGAGAAAACCAATCAGTTCAGATATTATTTTCATTATATATTGTCGATATTTTAGCTGCAATAAAGTAATAAAATATGCATCGCATGTTAGGATGGGACTTCGCGAAAGGAGGAGGAGGGACTTCGTGAATATTTCTTTAATATTTGGAAACTATGTGGCGGAAGTTTCTATTTTTATTAAAAAATTACCTTTGCTGAGGACCAGTCCAATATATGGGGCACGTATTCCACGTGAACTCGAACAGCTTTGACCCTTGGGTCAAAATTTTTGCCTCCTAATATTTTACACGAATATATGTTAAAATAAAGAGACCCGTATCTCACGGTTTTTAATTTTGATTCCCGGCTTTTCAGATACAGCCGAGTGAAGTTTTTGAACCATTGACCGTATTTGGTCATTCGAATCGATATATCTCAACAATGGTTAGTGATGAAAGGAAAAACCAGGGGTGTTTTCTATCGTTTTTGCACGCTCTACACGATAGAGATATTCATGATTATGTTGCGCCGATGTAACAATTATTTATTAACGATTGAAAATTCAAAGTTAAATAAAACAAAGAATGCTTATTTTTTTCACATTCCTTGATTAAGGACGGGAATTTCGGAAATCACCGGAATCGGGCGGCGACTTGGTTCGAAAGTTACACCTTTTTAACGGGTTCACCGGTTAAACAAATTATATGAATCTCAGCAACGGTTAGTGATAAATTGAAAAACTATCGGTGTATTTTTCCTATTTTTGCACTCTTCATATGATGAAGTTATTCATAATTATCCTGCACCTATGAAGCAACTGTTATTAACAATTAAATAATTAAAAATTGTATAAAACTAAAAATGCTCATTTCATTATAACAAATTATTTTTTTATGGATTCTTTAAACAAAAACAAAAATGTTGAGACATTACAGAGCTCCGTCCGACGTTTCGTTCGGAAGTTATGGTTTTTTTTTCTCATGAAGAACACGTTTGATGTAAAATAAACACATTAAAGCTATAATTTCGGAACGAAACTTCTGAACAAGCTCTGTAAGGTCTTAAAATTTTTGGTTTTTCTCAAAGAAACCATAAAAAAAAGATTCAAACAAACAAAATGAGTATTTTCAGTTTTATACAATTTTTAATTATGTAACTGTTGATAACAATTGCTTCATAGGTGCAGGATAATTATGAATAACGTTATCATATATAGAGTGCAAGAATAGAAAAAAAAACCTTAATAGTTTTTTAATTTATCACTAACCGTTGCTGAGATAAATCCATTTTGTTTAAGGGCGGGGTAGGGTATTTAAATTTTTTTTGGCATTTTTTGTTTATTTTTTCAACTGATTGCATAATATCTCAAGAATATTGTGTCAAAATTTCAAGTCGATTGGAGCAAAATTGACGACGTTATGAGTATTTGAGTGTCCGTTGCTCCGGGCCGGATTTTTATACCTGATCGACAGCGGCGCAGTGCGTTCGACAGTAAAGAAGAATTCGAGAATAAAGAAGAAAGAGTTTTGCGTAGACAAATGCGAAAAGATGCTCTAGATCATGTCGATGGAAGCCTTTTGCTCTACGGATCTGGCATCAACGACTCTGTGTGAGTATAAGAAAACTATCGAGTTTTATTTCGAATTTTTCAGTGCGCAAAACTTCAAAGCGTTTTCCTGAAACTTGACATTTTTAAAGTCCGTGTTCACGATAATGCAAAATCTACTGGACCAATCGTTTTGAAATTTTGCACACTACTTGTTCACATAATTCAAGGGACGCCGAAAGAAGGAACGTTACTTGCTCGCGAGCCTCTATATGACATCGACCGTTCCACACATGTTATTGGCAAGGCGTTGAAGGACGCTGCAATACTTTTTTTCAAAGAAGATATCCTCTTGACGAAAGAGAATCTTATTCTCTTGAAAGAGCGGCCAGATTCGACTGCGCATGTGTTGGTAAATGACAAAAAATTCTCATCGAAGTACATTTGATGTTTCCGTGATAATGACCCATGCCACACAATTTGCGGATGGTCTTCTTCCAAGTGCACAAACCCTACGTTAAAGGTACGGAAAAGTGCTCAAGCGCGACGTTTGTGAAGACAAATTCCTATTACTTCTTGATTCGTGTGGAGGACCCGCAGATCCGCTTATTTACCATGACGTCTTTACTAACGAATCAGACGGAGCTCGTTGTGTTTTAAATGTTTCTACGATGACTATTACTCACGAGTATGTGAATAAAAATAAATTACGATTACGTACGAAAATAATCTAAAAAGTGTCTGCATGATTTTTATTTTCCATTAATCCAACTATTAAAAAAAAAACTAAATCACTGGGGGAGCGTCGTATAATAATTGTTTGCACTTTTGCAGTAATAAGAATTGAAATTAAGAAGATGACATCAACAGGATTCGACCCAGCGATATTATGATTGCAGGGCTAACACAGCACAGCACGCGACTGGCACGTAGTTCATCTGCCGCCGCAACCGTGATTCAAAAAAATCAATAATAATTGAACTAGGGCCCACTTACAAAGAAGCCGGGACACGTGTCTAATAATTTTCTATGTACTATCGACTTGGGATAGTTTCATTGAAAAGTCAGTTTCACAGTTGAGGCCTTCCCCTTGTAAGCGTTAATCGTTCTTTTGCTTTTGGTTCCTCATGTACCATTGCCTGTACTGTGATTATATTCGCTGAGTTTTCACGGTTCTTAACTTCCTTTACATATTGTTGTTTAACTGGGTCGCGAGACAAAGCGTCCGCATTGACGTTAGACTTAACAGTCTCGTAAATGATGTTGTAATCGTGGTATCCACGTTTGAATCTCTATTTGGTAACTCGCGATGTTAGATCTTTCGAATTTTTAAGCCAAATTAGTCGCTTGTAATTTCTGACAATTGTGATTTTCTTCCCATGCGCGTATGGGTGGAATTGTTGGACGACATAAGCTATTGCTTCTTTTTCGTAAAATTCATAATTTTTTTCAGCTGCGTTTAGAGTACGTGAAACATACGAGATTGGTAGATCATTCGAAGTTTCCCTGAGCTTACGGTTTATTATTGTGCTCACTTTTTACCTCCCGGATGAAAACGGGAGTTGTGTGTTTCGTCGGTAAAGCGAGAAGATAGCCGCAATCCGTTTCCTTCTCTAACCGTCCAAGCAACTGATTTTTTTCAAGAGCTTTTTGCACATCGGTTCCTTAAGCCACATTGTATGTTTCTGGATCATAATATTAATAATCAGATATAAACTCGTGGAGATGATGAATGTTGAAAAAGTGACCGTTTTCGAACGTTTTTAAATAACGCTGATCCTGTTGTCTTCATGCTCAGGGCCGGCGGAATGTGTCTCCTCCGGGTGGGTAATGCACCGTCCGACCGAGCGTTCCCAAGGGGTTCTGCAAGGCGGACCGTACCCACCTCTTGCGCCGGCCCTAGGTTTGAGAGATCTCGTGTACGTCAGTACTGACAATTGTAATAGATTACGCCGCAACGCCGTTGTCTGATGCCCCCTACACCGAACACGCTGGCCGGCAGCGGCGGCTCGGCTTTGCGCATTCCACTACGGCCGCAGCTATGCCCAGCACGTCCGAAGGCTCATCAAGACTTTTCAAAATCTTGATACATTGAATTTTATGATTTGATATAGAATATCAATTGCAACATTGTCTTTGGTCCTCGTTGTTATAAGTATCTCATTAAGTTGAGCCCGGGATGCATTTTTCTAGCTCCTTTGCGTCTCGATAATAAGATTTGCCCGATGGATATGAAAATAAATATGAAATCGGAGTAAAATGTGTGGGAAAAAATTGAGCTAACTTATTATCACCCTTCCGCGAAACTCGTAGAAAAATCGCAATCTCGATAGTGCCACTCGATTCAGATACTTTTCACCATCAGCGAAATTTTGAAAGTGAAACTTCTTTTGGCACGGGATAAGTTTAATTCGCGTCACGGATTCAGGTCACGAAATCTGTAATGTTCACAAGTGGGGGCAATAGTCCTCCCATCAAGGTAATGGACTACATCGCCCAGTGCGAAGGTGACAGCGCTATCGGCGCTCGCTGCGAAGCGAGAGAGAAGGAGAAGGAGGGTTTGTAGTCCATCGTCTTAAGCGTTCTCGTATGGAAGCGGGTTGTTCCCTATACCCCTTTTCTCTCCGTTGAGAATAGTGAGACTTTTTTCGTGACGCTGGCAGTCGCGTCATACATCCTCACTGTGCTCCCCCTCGCCCCTATTCCCAAACTCAGTGAGAAAGCTACGCGGCCGCCGCTGTTTCGTGACGTAGCTGTTGCGTTCAAGCAAAGAAGAAAGATTCACATGGAAACGCGCTCCTTATGGAAGAATTTGGTAGACCTCGGAGCCCCAGAGTTTAGTTGGCGCTTCCGAAAGCCGGATGTAGAGGCGCTGCTCTGCTTGTCCGTGTGCACGCATACAATGGAATCTGGCTCTGCTCCCCTTATAATATGCCTTCCATGCGTTATGTTACACCGATAGGACAGTGATGCCATCTAACAGAAAAAGGCAACACTAATCGCACCGTCCGAAATCTAACATAGGAAGTGCGGTTCCTTCTTTTCCTTCAAGCAAAGAAGAAAGATTTACTTCTTCTTTGGTTCAAGCCAATGCGTCGGCAGGATTATATTTGAAAAGAATTGTGTAATCGAGTGCTCATGCAATTGAGTGGGCCGTGTAAGTGATTTTTGTTCAATTGAATAGCTGGAATTCCGCGTCATGCCGAAAACACCGGCAGAACGGACGAAAGACTGTCGTGATCGAAAATGTGCAAGCATGCTAGTGTGAGATCTCACACTAGTTTTCCCAGGCACCCACTCGTGGCCAACCACCTGCATCCATGACCAAATTTATCACCATCCTCACCATCATTTGCGCGACCACCGTTTTCCCGACTTTTTCGCCAACACTCGACGGTCTGAGACCCCCGAACTCCAACGTCTTTCCCACGCATGGCCAAGACAACTTTCCTGGAACTCCTAATCTCTCAGCAATCACAGCTGCCGTCGGTCAATAAAAGACTCACTGTCACCTACAATAGTCAGTCAGCAATAATCCTGTAAAGCGAGCGGGAGCTCTGCGCGTCGTAATATTGAAATAACCGTTCGTATAACCGCTAATCGGGTCAAGCGCGTTCGGTCGGCCTACAACCGCGTCTTGTAGCCGAGTTGACCTGTTAATAACCGAGTTAATTGATCAAGTCTCTAACTATTCCTCCACGATATAACAATATCTATTCTATTTTCGAATGAAGATTTTTTAAAACAAACATTACAAACATTCTCAGTATTTTGGCAGCGACCGAGAATTACATTTTTACAGAATTTCTTAAGGGAGTACCCTCGATAAGTCAATTAACAAACAGAACATTATTAAAATTTGCAGAGATGTCAGAACACGTACAAAAATGACTCAGTTGAAATTTCGTAATCCTTGGTTGATTCTGAAAGAAGTTATTAATATTTTCATTTTGAAGCACTTAACATGGAGTCTCATGGGAATCTGTGATTTTGACGCACTCTATCATTTATTACGTTAGAACTGACAAACAGATTTTGATAAAATTTGGAGGAGGTATAAACGAATATCTTTTAAACAGTTTTCTTTTTCCAAAACACGTAAAGCTTACTTCTGTTAGGAGAAATAGCTCAAAAAGATACAAGATTTTTTAGCAACTCACAAACATGGCAACACCGCAGTATTATAGGTTATGGCGCTTCATTCAAAAGTGAGTTACGGAACTGCAGCGGTTTCGAAACCGTAACAACATGTCTAAATTAAGTCAATGATAAATGCATAGTATTTCAAAGGAAAGGTTCTATATCTATAACAAAGCTTTCATAAGTATAATGCATTAATTATTTCTGAAATAATAGGAAAACAGAAAAGAAAATATAATAAAATAAATTTAAAAAATTTAAAAAAACTCCCGTCTGGAGTAAAAATCGAAAACAAAAAAAATTAGAACGAAAAAAAAGTAATCTGATAGAAAGCATGGATAAAATTCATGAATCTAAAAAGAATACAACAAATTAATAAATTTAAAATGGAAAAAACAAATTAGTGAAATTAAAAGAATGAAATAAATAAATAAATTCAGAAAGGATGAAATAATTCAAGAAGTCATCTTAGTTTATTCGTAGTTTGAATTATGATCGTTCGTTTGTATGAGTTCAATTTTTTGAATCGTGGTAATTTTCTCACTGCCCTCAATTCAGTCGGGAGACGTTTTCTTTCGTATCGTCGAACATCTAAATCCAGATCGTCTTCATGTTCAATTATCTAATGGCGTCTTCTTTGCACTGTCAAACATCTATATCCTATATCATATTTATGGTTAATGAATGACGTCTCCCGACTGAATTGAGGGCAGTGAGAAAATTACCACGATTCAAAAAATTGAACTCATACAAACGAACGATCATAATTCAAACTACGAATAAACTAAGATGACTTCTTGAATTATTTCATCCTTTCTGAATTTATTTATTTATTTCATTCTTTTAATTTCACTAATTTGTTTTTTCCATTTTAAATTTATTAATTTGTTGTATTCTTTTTAGATTCATGAATTTTATCCATGCTTTCTATCAGATTACTTTTTTTTCGTTCTAATTTTTTTTGTTTTCGATTTTTACTCCAGACGGGAGTTTTTTTAAATTTTTTAAATTTATTTTATTTCATACTTTTTAAAGATAATTTGATATAATTTTCTCCACGTCCGCCAATGATTGGAATCATTTGGCTCGAACAAGACGTCCACGTCACAAAACAATTTTTCCTACTAGTGTCATAATGTACTATTGTTTATCGATTCAATATCGTAAAACGTGACCACTGTATAGAAATTTGATGAGACAAGACTTTGAAAGTATCGACGAGCTGCGGCACATGCTGGTTGTCCTTGGGCGCAGTTGAGTACAGTCTCAGCGAAATGTCAGCGCATCATGTGATTGTTCAGCGCGGCTCCATGTAGCCATGACAAATTGTCAGCCCATCGTGGAGTCTTGAGGGCGGCTTAATACAGCCTTGACCAAATCGCAGTGCATTATGGAGATTATAAGCGCGGCTCTATGTAGCCTAGACCAAATGTCTGCGCATTGCACAGTTTTCGAGCGCGGCTCGACGTAGCCTTGACCAGATGTCAGTGCATTCCGCTCGTCCTTCCCAGTCATTATAGGTTTTGAATATGTCTTGAGCAGGTGAACATTGAATGAATGCAGCTTCGAAATGGACCTGACTCATATAGGAAAAATAATGAAAACAAATATACATATTGTGCATTCTGACAAATCGCTGTGTCTAAAGTTTTGTCGGTTGGAAGATAAAGTAAAAAAAATTGAATCCGACAACAATTTTTTTCTTTCGAATTGCCAATTCCACCGAGGTAAACAATATCACTGGGCATAACCACATCGTCCGGCTGAACATCAATATTCACGTTTTTCACAATCCTGATAACATTATCATACGTTGAATAAAAAAGAATGAACTCATTAAACAATATCGTTCGTACGTGAAATCAGTTGATGGCCATAAATAAAACAATATCACCGGGCATAACCACGTCATCCGACCTAACCTCCACATTCACATACATCTCAATTTCACGCCCGAATACAAGTATCCAGAATTATTAATTCGACGTGCTTGTTGAAATCGTCAGTAGATCAATCCTGCTAACTAGCTAATTATTGAACGTTAAATGGAAAATGCACTCTTTAAAAAAATATCGTTTATACGTGAAATCAATTGATAAAAAATGTTCACTCTGAATCACTCGAGAAAAAAAAAAAATTTCCGTTGAAAGTTCTGTTTCGAGGTTAAAACGATCGACCAATCGCGCTGTCTCTCTCGCACTCAGCGATATCGTCCAGAGCCTCGATGCAAAATACACGGATACGTTCCACTGCACTTACACACGCGCTGTCACAGCTGACGATGCCGTGAAGTCTGCAATGCATGCAGTCGAACCGATCAAAATTGCGATTTGAAGAAAACGTTCGAAAGCGTTCAAATTTCTACATTTAATATCTCCGCGAGTTGAGATCTGATCATAAATATTATGGAAGCAAAACCCTCTCTGTGACTTCCGACACCGATGTACATCAATTTGTAAGAAGAAAATCAGCCGTTTGGCCAAAAACGCGTTACCGACAAAACGCCAATTCACGTTGCTCACGACGAAACACATAACTCCCGTTTTCAGCCGGGAGTTAAAAAATACAGGGAAGTGAATTAAGAATTGAACTCTATCGTCAATTTCAATATATCACAATACATTATAATATGTATTATTTTTCCCAACATTCATTTTATAACTTTACAGCAACATTTAATAAAATATTTTCAATATATGTAACATAGATAATAAATGAAAATTCAGTATGCACATAGAAACCGCGCCCTGACTAATTCAATGTCTCATACATAAGTATTATACTTGTACGTGAGCGCGTACACTAAAGCAAGGAAGGCGGTGTTGCCAAATTGAATACTATGTTACTCAAGTAGAAGACTAAAACTCTCTGACTCACCGCATACCGAGGGTACGTCCTTGAAGGCAGAATAAAAATTTGTTCCTCTCCAATTCAGAGAAAAAATGAAAGTACCTGAAAAAAAGCATTTGACAGTCATTCCGGTGATTGAAAAAGTGTATGCTTTTCAAGGAATGAGTTTTTTTTACGATGATCCTTAATCGCTTACGAAATTATCCATCCAGCGGGTATCAGGACGCCGGTACGCGGAAGCGAGCAAGACACCGTTATCGTTGCTGCGTCGTGCGAGTAAGCGAGAGACAAAGAGACAACAAGAAATTTGCACGAGAAAAAATAAGCTGACCGTTCATTTCGGGCTGATAACCAAGTCCAGCGCGCAGCTAACTCTCGCTAATCAGCCATTGCAATTAAATAAAAATGTTCACTTGTTCATTAATTGAAGCTTCAAACAATCTTACATCGATCTCATCTTGACAAATACACTCATCAAAAAAATTAAGGTAGTTCAGTCACGAAACGATTTTCTTAAGTCTTGAAATTTACACAGAGTGTAAACGGGAAGTCGACTGACACGCATATCACATTTTGAAGGATTCGTCTTATTGGTTATTGAGATAAATGTATTTAAATATGACGAAAAATACACAGGGGTATAGGGGCTATGCGTAAAAAATCGTATAACTTTCCATACAGCGAATGAACACTTCTTACGAAGTTTATAAAAAACTACACAATCATAATAAAGTATATAATGAAGGTCTGGGAAAAAATGCAAGACGATTGTCTTACTAGTAATAAAGATATATTGCGTTAAAGATTGAACGAAATTGGTAATGAACGATATCTCACATAACCGTAGCAACGTCGCCTCGGCTCTGACACATCGACGGCGACCCTTACAGGCACTCATAACCTTACTTTTGCTTTCGGCATTTCGTTTTTTCTTGACTTGGGCCATTCCTGTCACAGACTTCTGTCTTTTTTTCAACACTTCCTTCTTGATCCATTTCCCTTTGTGTTTTTGTTTACTTGACATTTCAAATATCTCACAGACACGCTCGCATACTTGTGAAAACCTGCGACGTTGCCACGCTCTCTACAGCGATTTTATACACAGAAAACTCTAGTATTTTAGCCAGGGACGAATGAAATTTCGGGTTCAGTCAGTGATGGATCCACGATTAATTGATGGCTTGTAATTTCATTCGCCAAAAGATAAGTTGAAAAAATGATTTAAAATATCGAATTAATAACTCTGACATTAATTTGAAGTGATAATATCTTTAATTGAGAATTAAAAATCGACCCCATTTAGACACCCTCAAAATACGATCCTTCGTGCATGAACTACCTTAAAGGAGCAGAAACCATATCCATTTTCTTACGTGATTTTTGCGCGACTGTCACTTTGCGAGGAATTGTCGTATTGAGATGAATGAAAGGTCATTTCCAAGCTTAATATGTCTCGTTTCAAAATCTCATAATGGAATGTTCTTCCTGGCCATTAATCATGGCACAATGAAGAGAAATTTTACGAAAAAATTTTAAAATTTTTTTTTTCGTTTTCCAAAGCTGTCCCCGGGATCGTGCAAATTTTTTCTGACTTTCACGATAACACGGTCACTTAGTCTGATTCTTCACCTTCAATTTAATTGTATGTTTTTTTCTGTACGACAATTTCTCGCTGAGATATCGGCCGGTGAATGAAAAAACATCTTTTTTCGTTTGATCATCAATATGTCATGAACCGGTTATCCTATTGTCGAATGGACGATTTGGGAATTGAGGTGGTAGTCAAGGGTGACGATACTATGTTATTTTTATTAAAAATGATAACGAAATTACAGGTGAAAAAGAGAAATGCAATATCCGAATTTAGAATTGTAAATTGAGAGAACACGCGACATGTGTCTTCGCCCACTTCCCGATCTCGACTCCTGTACGAGGCCCTTCCTCGCACGACTCCCCACACCTTTCGGCTATTTCTGCCAATCAGAGTCGTCTCTCGCATTCGCACCATGCCACGTGATTTCGTCGAAATAATCGTAATCATAACAAGAGTCTCGTTTACGAAACTTGTGACTCTTTCGTGGAAATACCGAACAGTTACAAAGATCCTACACTCGGCCATCGTGCTTCCATATCGGCCTCGATATCGTCAGCCGGTTTCCTCTCTGTCGAACTCCCCCTCTTCCTCGTCTAGTTTTTCTAATCCGGTTGTCTGTGTCATGGCCTCATGTGGTCTGCAGACGTACTCGTCGTAAACGATCCGTCGTGCTCACCAACTCGCTCGACTTTGTATCTATCATTACGCAGTACTGTTGTCACTTTATATGGTCCGAGAAATTTTTGGTGAAATATCTGTCCTGGAGCAAACTGAGTCTTTTTTATCGCTACAAGGTTCACCGCCTCTGTAACTTGTCGCCTTCTTGCACCGTTTGTCGTACTGGGCCTTGTTTTCGCTCTGGATTCTTGCGATATTTTATTTGGCTTCGTCCCGCATCTCGGTTCGATTTTCGTCGAACGCAGTCAAGAATTTTTCGTCGATGATTTTCTTGAGTTTTAAATCTTCTTTACAGCGCATGGCTCGACCGATCAATAATTCGAACGACGTCCTGTTAATGCTTCGTTGGAACGATGAGTTTATTATTTGTTGCGCTTGGTCGACAAGCTTATACCACTGAGCGGGGTCTTCTTCGGCTATTTTCGTCAAAATTGGGATTATCGTTTGGTTTACACGTTCGACTTGTCCGTTTCCGCGCGGGACGCCCGCTGTAATCAACACATGTTCGATGTTTCCGTCTCGGCAGAATTGTTTCAAAACATTGGCCGTGAAGGCCGTTTCTCGATCCGATATTATTCGCCTCGGGTTTCCGAAAATCGTCGCTTGTTTTTTCAATATCGTAACCACTTCGATTGACGTCGTCGATTTGGTGCGATAGAGCCAAACAAATTTGGTAAACGCGTCTACCACCACCAGCAAATGTTTGTAGTTTTTGTTCGTCGAGGGTAATGGTCCTAGATGGCCGATGTACAACGTGTCGAGGGGCAAATTTCCCTTGTCTATGGGGTTTAAGAACCCTTGGCCTTTCCTCCCCTCCTCTCGGCAAGTATGAAGCTCACACAGCTGCTGATCACTCTTTCAATTTTCCCGCGCATTTGTGGGTACCAAAATTCACGTGACAACAAGTATTCCGTCTTTTTCCAGCTAAAGTGTCCCCTGTCGTGAGCTTTGCGGAACACTTCGTTTTGCATCGCTTTCAGCACTACCAACAGCGTCGCGCCATCTCGCACTCTGTACAAAATTCCGTTTTTCACTTTGAATTTCGTTTCGTCTCCGGTCTTTACTCAGTCGATTATTTCCGCGATCTCGGAATCGTTTTCTAGTGCTTTTAGAATTTTCGCGCTTACAGAGTCAATGCTTAACTGTATCGCCATAACGTCGACGGGGTTTCGGCTTAGCGCGTCGACGTGTTTCATCGACGTGCCTGGCCTGTGTTCGATTGTATAGTCGAATTCCTCTATGGCTAAAGCCCATCGTGCGACTCGTAAACAAATGTCTTTTTTCGCCATCGTAAAGGTAAAATCTCGGCAGTCTGTCACTATTTTCACTGGGAAACCGTGTAGATAAACTCTGAATTTTTTCAAAGATTTGATGACCGCCAAAATTTCGAGTGGGTACTTATCGTGGTGGGTCATATCTTGAGTGGGTCGATATCTTTCTGAAAGAGCTTCGAACAGAAATTCGAACTTCCCGTCGGCTTTTAAGAACTTGGACAATGGTCTCGCGATCAATGCCAAATTCGGAATAAATTTTCTGAAGTATCCCGTAAGTCCAAGAAAAGATT
Organism: Sussaba pulchella; assembly: GCA_963971145.1. Taxonomy (NCBI): domain Eukaryota; kingdom Metazoa; phylum Arthropoda; class Insecta; order Hymenoptera; family Ichneumonidae; genus Sussaba; species Sussaba pulchella. The sequence continues at coordinate 8,730,391 of OZ020165.1, forward strand.
GTATTTATTTTAGCGTCGTGGGCTACGGGAATTTGATCACAGCTGTCGTCTTGCGTTCACTGGGTTTCACCGTGCCGTTCTCGATCACGTGACCGAGGTATTCAACTCGATTCGCTAGGATTTGGCATTTTCGCCAATTTATATTCAAACCGTATTCGCTCGCTCTTTTCAGCACTCGCGTCAGCTTTTCGAAACCGTCGCGTTCGTCTTCGCCAAGGACAATCATATCGTCGAGGTACGCCAAAACCGTCCCGTCGGCAAGGAAGTCGCGAAACACTGCCTGCTCAAAACACGCGGGCAAATTGCTCAGTCCAAACGGTGTGCGCAAAAACTCGCATTGCCCATCAGACACGATAAACGAAGTATAGCCAATACTGTCGTCTTCTACCGGCACGTAAAAACACCCGTCCTTTAGATCTAGACAACTGACTACCTTCGCCCGCGATAGTTTGTCAATTTCGTCTTCGATTACCGGCAAAGGATAACGGTCGCTCACGATTTTCTTGTTTATTCGTCCATAGTCAACACAAAGTCTTGGCTCACCAGTTTTTGCACCACAACTATCGGACTCGCGTACCCGATATGCTTGGTCTTATTACCCATTCTTCCAGCCACTTTTCAATTATTCCGTTCACCACAGCGCGCTGTTGGAACGAAAGTCGTCGTGGGCCCTGGAACACTGGAATTTCGTTATTGAGAATAATTCTCATTTTGACCCCGGTACTCTTCGTCTTATTCGGCTGGCACTCTTCGATTATTCCTCGGATTTCGTGTTTTATCTCGGGATCCCTCACATGGGTTTGTTCTATCTTCGGCTGGTTATGTCAATTGGGTTAGCGCCGCTTGCCTTCGTTTTAACTTCACTTCGGCAAAATCGGATAGTTCACCACCAATCAGCAAATCGTGTCCCGTGTATTCGTCGGGGATCACATCGAAGGCGAGTTCGAAAGTAATTCCATCTATCGTCACAGTAGTCGTGAATCTGTTAAGGGTCTTCGCGCCTTTCGAACCAGTACTGTCAAACGGTACTCGCACGCCTTCGAGTGTAGGTGCACCCAGTTTCACGTATAACCTAGCGCAAACGAGTCGTAGATCACTCCCGGAATCAAGCACGGCTACAACGTCTTTATCAAGGATCTTCACCGTTTTATACGTTTTTTTGTCCCTGGCCGTCGCGATATCGTATCGTGTCGTCCTTGTCGTCTGTTCTTGAGCACTCGCGCTGCATTTTGACGCGACGTCACCGAATTTACTGCACTTGAAACACTTTGGGCCCTTCGACTTGTCTGGGCAACCATCACTCAGATGGTCTTTGCTTCCACAATTATAGCAACGTTTAGTCGGTGTTTCACTCTTTGGTTGTCCCTTTTTCGTCTTTTCGTGATTTATCGTCTTGTTTACCTTTGCGTTTCTCGTCGCAGCGTTTCGCGACGCTTCGTACTGTAGCAGTATTTTTCTTAGTCCTGTAATTGTACTCGCGCTGTATAGTATCGCCTTGTTGACTTCGTCGTCTTGTATTCCATCGATAATATACTGAATTTGGGACTCGACGTCGATGTCAGCGTGACTCGCGATTTTCAACATGCGATAAGTGAACTCGACGTGCGATTCGTCGTTCTTCTTCTTTGTCGCGCCCAATTTCCGATTAATCGCCTTGCTATTCGTCGTTCTCGAAAATTATTTTTGCAGTGCCCTCTTCATATAGCCTTCGGCCATACATTACCATCTGTACGTCGGTCCACTCACACATGTCTGTGACTTCTTCAAAACTGTGTTTCCAGCGGGTTACGTTCTCATTCCCATCGCCAGAGAAAAACTCAAGCGCGTCTTCTACGTCTTTGAAGGTCATTACCGGGTCTTCTAAGTCACTCGCGTATTGCCTTCATCTTTCTTTGCCATCTTGGCGTCCATCTTCGTTGCCACGGATCACTCTCGTCGTGGTTTTTCGTCTTTCGTCTCTATCCAGACGTCTATTTTCGTCTTTACTGTCTTCCTTCATCATGCTTCTCCTCATCCGGGCTCGGCTTTCCCGCCAGTCCTTCTGTTTTCTTCGTTTCAGCTTTTCCAGTTCCTTGGCCGTAAATCCCTAATCGGAATGATCGTCTTCTTCGTCGGAGATATCACTGTTTTCCGAGCCATCGCGCATTTCGGAACTGATATCGCCGTCGTCGTCGTCTTTTGTATTTTTACGCCTTCCAGCATCGTCTTCCGTCTTTTCTTTCGCCGAGGCTTCGATTAACCTATGTTGCAGCACTGCTTTTGGGCTGGATATCAGTAGGTCGAGTCCTTCCAATCTTTGTCGCAATTCGTCAACTTTCATGAGCTTAAAGTCTTCCATTTTTACGTCTTCGGCGTCGTCTTCAACTCTGCTTTACGTCTTTGGAATTCGAAAGCTCAGTCGTACTTGTTCCGATATGCACTTCTTTCAACCCGAACATCAACGCCTTGACTAACTTTTCCCTCAATCCCGGACGAGCCCCCAAATTGTCGAATCGACAATTTGGGAATTGAGGTGAGAGTCAAGGGTTACGATACTGTTATTTTTATTAACAACTAGCGGCGGACTTCGTCCCGCCTCAGCATGAATAAATGTTGTGTTACCTTATTCGCTGAATCAAATTCTGTTTTCTATGAAGATAAAATGAATTAAGTTCAATGAATGCACAAAAATCCAAATGAAATACATTCCATTACATTTAATTACATCTAATCACATTTTTACATTACATTACATTACATTACATTACATTACATTGCATTGCATTGCATTGCATTGCATTGCATTGCATTGCATTGCATTGCATTGCATTGCATTGCATTGCATTGCATTGCATTGCATTGCATTGCATTGCATTGCATTGCATTGCATTGCATTGCATTGCATTGCATTGCATTGCATTGCATTGCATTGCATTGCATTGCATTGCATTGCATTGCATTGCATTGCATTGCATTGCATTGCATTGCATTGCATTGCATTGCATTGCATTGCATTGCATTGCATTGCATTGCATTGCATTGCATTGCATTGCATTGCATTGCATTGCATTGCATTGCATTGCATTGCATTGCATTGCATTGCATTGCATTGCATTGCATTGCATTGCATTGCATTGCATTGCATTGCATTGCATTGCATTGCATTGCATTGCATTGCATTGCATTGCATTGCATTGCATTGCATTGCATTGCATTGCATTGCATTGCATTGCATTGCATTGCATTGCATTGCATTGCATTGCATTGCATTGCATTGCATTGCATTGCATTGCATTGCATTGCATTGCATTGCATTGCATTGCATTGCATTGCATTGCATTGCATTGCATTGCATTGCATTGCATTGCATTGCATTACATTACATTACATTACATTACATTACATTACATTACATTACATTACATTACATTACATTACATTACATTACATTACATTACATTACATTACATTACATTACATTACATTACATTACATTACATTACATTACATTACATTACATTACATTACATTACATTACATTACATTACATTACATTACATTACATTACATTACATTACATTACATTACATTACATTACATTACATTACATTACATTACATTACATTACATTACATTACATTACATTACATTACATTACATTACATTACATTACATTACATTACATTACATTACATTACATTACATTACATTACATTACATTACATTACATTACATTACATTACATTACATTACATTACATTACATTACATTACATTACATTACATTACATTACATTACATTACATTACATTACATTACATTACATTACATTACATTACATTACATTACATTACATTACATTACATTACATTACATTACATTACATTACATTACATTACATTACATTACATTACATTACATTACATTACATTACATTACATTACATTACATTACATTACATTACATTACATTACATTACATTACATTACATTACATTACATTACATTACATTACATTACATTACATTACATTACATTACATTACATTACATTACATTACATTACATTACATTACATTACATTACATTACATTACATTACATTACATTACATTACATTACATTACATTACATTACATTACATTACATTACATTACATTACATTACATTACATTACATTACATTACATTACATTACATTACATTACATTACATTACATTACATTACATTACATTACATTACATTACATTACATTACATTACATTACATTACATTACATTACATTATATTACATCATTTTAAATTACATTTACATTACATTTTTTGATTACATTTAATTACAATCACGTCGTAATTACAATCAGTTACGTTACATTTAATTACTATCAATCACGTAGCAGCAAGGCATTCCTTAATTTCCACTATCGAACCCATTGGGCATTTCCTTTATTGAAACCCATCCAAATGATTCACGTAGCATTATTGCACTACTTTTTGTCGAACTATTCACCGATGGGTTGCACTCAGGACGATTCTCGTCATTGAAGCACCTTGTTATCTACGACAATTTTCGTTTTATTGTCGGGTGCGAGAATAAACAAAGCAAACGGTTTGCCGACACGTGAACATGCTACGTACAATTGACCGTGAGAGAAACATTTATTTTCTAGATTCAGGCCACAAACACTCGAGGTGTGGCCGTGTGATTTGTTGATCGTCATGGCGAATGCAAGTCGAATCGGAAATTGAATTCGTTTAAACTCGAATGGCATATTTGTTGGGATCATCGGAATTCTCGGAATGAGAACTTCTTCACCTTTGAACTTTTCTTTGAGTATCGTCGCGTGAATCACATTGCCCATGAGTTTTTTCACCACCAAACGCGTTCCGTTACATAGTTTTGGTTGGTTCAAATTTCGAAGTATGATGACTACCGAGCCAACCTTCAATTGTGAATTGTGCGGTGGTAAGCCAGGCAAATCCAATGAGTTTAAAAATTCAGTTGGATAGTTGGTTGCTACGTCTTCGTTTGTTACACAGTCGATAGATTTAAAGGAATGTATTGGACCAACGATTTGATTTTGAATTGTGAAGTTAAAGTGATACACATCTCTGTTCTTTGCCGCAAGAGTTGCTCGTTCACTTAACCAATTGTGATTTTTGTGGTTAGCAATGATGTTCGGGAACACTTTGTTAATAAGCTTGTCCGTCGTTGAGATGAAATTGCAAAAATTCGGTGAAAACGAAATCAATCCGGTGGATTCGTCGACAGGAACACGGCCATTACCGATAGTCAGCAATTACTTGGAGAAATCTTCGGCGGATGGATCGTTTAGCAATGAAATTCGCATGTTTGTGGTCAGCTTAAGTTTTTTCACATAGCGCCACAGAGTCGATGATTTTAGGCAAGCGTTTATTCCATCGGCAGAGGTCGATCTTGAAATGATTGGTAGTCTTCGACGGAAATCGCCAGACAGTAGAATCATTGCGCCTCCAAAACATGTTGAGTCATAGCGCAGATCTTTCATTGTTCGATTGAGTGCTTCCAATGCGTGTTTGTGCGCCATTGTGCATCCATCCCAGATGATGATTTTACTTGCTACCAAAACTTTGGCCATTGCTTCGTGTTTCGCAATGTTGCATGTCGGTGTTTCAATCGTTTGGAGGTTCAACGGCAATATCAACGCTGAATGAGCCGTTCGGCATCTTTCTAGCAACGTAGCCCTTATCCCAGAAGAAGCAACTGCTACAACAATTTCTGATCTCGCACGTACAGTGGCCAAAATCAATGACATGAGGAATGTCTTCCCAGTTCTACCGGGCGCTTCAAGGAAAAATAAGCCACCATTTCCATCATTAATTGCCTTCATTAACGTATGGTACACTTCCTTTTGTTGGGGGTTCAAGAGCGGTACATTCGTTCGAACTGATTGGTTCGATGCATCTCGATCGTACTCACGTTCACGTTTCAATTCTCCATTGAAAGCGTCGTTCACTCCACGATTCGCCGTTGGCATTCCTAACTTGACTAACAAACTGCCGCACATGAGGTAACACATGTCTTCGATCAAAAGCAAAGCCTGGTTATAAATATCCTCATTCACCTCGAGATGTGGATTCCCTGAACTGACACGAATTCGATGTAGAATGTCTTCGGACATGTCATCCTTGTACTTGTTCCACAGTTCACGTGGATTCAATGGGAAACATGACAAAATAATGACAGCAAATAATGTGCGTATCTGACTTGGAGACGCGGAAACAATTGCTTCAGCGATCGGGATGTCCTAATGAGTATTGTTTTCAAGCAAATTGAGCTGTTGACATGCAGCACGAAATGAGTTACCGAATGATGTCGGCCCACGTACATTCACCAGCAACAACCGCAAGTAGAAACATTCGTCATTTTCGGATGAACTGTGTAAATGCGACCAAGAACATCAGTAGAACGCATATCAGGATGATCAGGGACCGCATCGCCTCGCTTCCGACGTTGAAATTTCTTCGATGAAGCATTCCAAGTGTAATAACGTGGCATCTCATAGTACAGCCACGTTCGTGCAAACGGATCACTTTGGCAAATCGAAAAGAAACTTGTCAATGTTGTCGTTGGAGGTGTTTCAGCACATTGAACAACATTACATGCATTGAAATAAACTCGTTGACCATTCTCCAGATGCACCGCCAAATGTATAACAGTGGAATGACGTTCATGAATGAATGAGAATATACGCCAAATCGCCTCATTGCAGCTCACATATCGACCAACTTGATAGTGCGTGATTTCGTCGTTTGTATTGGGAGTTTGAACGCCAAAAACCGCCATATCGCTTCCTTTCGTGACATATTTGCAGATGTATTCGATGGACTTCACTGAATTGCAATAGGTACTCCACGTTGCAATGCGTCTTGAATGTTTTAGAGAGAAGTGGCGAATACGGAACAATCCAAGTGTTGTTGACAACGAAATCGTTTCCTCTCACTTTCCTTGTGATATTTTGACCGTTATCATCGGGTGATCGACGCCGAAACAGTGGATAACCATCGTTGCCAGTGACAGTCTCCGTCGTCAAATTCCGTGGATAACGCTTGGAACACTTGCCGTCGACAATGCACGGTGACTGTGGGTTGATGACGCCACACGGTCCGTGAATCATGTTCTTAATTACAACATCATGCAGGTCTGGATCGGTTTCTGGATCAGGAATCTTGGCACATATGATGTGATCTATTTGGTCTGGTTGAATTCGTTCGACTAATCAAATAAAAATATGTGCACGCGGCAAGCCTCGTTTTTGCCATTCAATCGAGTACATCGAACATCGAGTATCCCCAAAGACGCGATGCTTAACAATGTAAGTTCATCAGCGACTTCATTTTTTGTTTAAAGACACGTGCAGTGCTGTCATGCCGATCACTTGATGTTTGTCCGGGGAGCAGCAGTTGAACAATCTCTATCCAATGCGGATTGCACGTAAAGGTGATGAACGAATATGGACGACCGTAATGACGAACATATGTCATTGCATCTTGCGCATATTCATGCATGTGACCCGGGCTGCCAATGTACGTCGCCGGTAAAATAGTCAATCGACCAATATTAGCTGCATCTCCTTCGGTGCGGATTGCATGGCGTAAATGAATATACTCCTCCGAACGTAGTTTGGCTTGGTTCAACCGAATAAAAGTGAGGCGCTTTGTTTCTATTTTGACAGACATGTTGGCGCAATATTGCTGAAGCAATCGGCGAAATCGCAGCAAATAGTTGTCATCATTTTAACGAATCATCAAACGATATGCATAATAATTCATCGAGCTAACCTTCTTGGTAGTTTCCTCACCGCTCAATGGATTTATCATGTTGATATTGAAGCGATATCCATCGTCTCCTTGCCAAAACATCGGCGGATATTGCAATACAACGTATAAACGGTGTGTTTCATATATTCGTTGCAGTTGTCCAGTGTCGCGACGTGTAAGCACAATATCGCGCGTTTCCAAGATTTCACCGACAATCGCAATTGCGACTTCATCTATTGTTGGAGCGTTGAATTGGCGTTCGTGTGTTCCAGTTGGTCGTTTATCCGCTCGGATCACGACTTTGTAGTCATCACTTGGCATGCATTCCAAAGCCATTTTGAACAATCAAACCAATGCATGACTTTCATGGAGTAGTTGCTGCAGATCTTGCAGAATTTCAGTGCCGGATTGATCGTTTGACGCCGATCAAGTTGATCCTCCATATTGCCCATGAAGTAAATTTGTATGAACTTATGCTGTTCGTCTTCAAGTGGTTGCAATGATCTTATTCGATGGTGGATTTGTCCTTGTATTTTAAATATGGGATTGAATCCGTGTTTTCCGATGTCTGCTCCAAATAAAGTCATTTGGAAACATCTGTTGTATCTTTGAATGTTCGATAGAAAATGTCGTGATTCTGGTGTTCCGCCACGAAGCAATGAATCCAATGGCTTAGGTGGCGGAGGCAATAACGGAAATTTTACCTTGCCATTGAAACAGCACAATCCAGGCGTTTCTCCAGCGAACTTCAATGCACTGCAATGGTCGCACACAACACCCATTTGGCTAATTCGATCTGAAGGATGTGAGCTATAGTCAATTGTGCAATCGTAATGGAACGCTACTCGATTTAAATCGACACTTGAATCATTTCTTCCTGCGCGTCGGAGAATATCACGTTCTTGTTCTGTGCCATAAGCTCGACGATTTCTCAAAGCCAACTGAGCCTCTTGGTGTGCTGCCTCTGTTTGTGCTTGTGCTTGTAAAGCACGAGATCGGGCCATTCTAACGCGGTGCTCTTCGTGTGCGTTTTCTTGTTGATCCGTAGTGTACTGATTCGCAATATTTCGAAGTCTAATCGCATTACGGCTTCGTTGTGAAAGATTAGATCTTCGGGGTTGCGGCATTTTCAATATCACTACGACAACAACGACGATTACGACGACTACGACGACTACGACGACTACGACGACTACGACGACTACGACGACTACGACGACTACGACGACTACGACGACTACGACGACTACGACGACTACGACGAACAAAACAACATAATGAAGCCATTATCGATGCGCGCACTATCACAATTGTGATAATCTCACAAATATACGACGACTGCGACGACTGCGACGATTACGACGACTGCGACGATTACGACCACAACGACGACTACGACGACTACGACGACTTCGACGAAAAAAACTACATAATTAAGCCATTATCGACGTCTGCACAATCACAAATGAGATAACCACACAAAATCACAATTTTAAAAGGCAACTTACCGTTCGAAAATCACGATCGAAAATAGATCTCCGCAGAAATCTGAACCGACCTCTTTGAAATCACTTTCCGATAATGAATTAAATAAAAAATAGTTTGAAGCGAATGAATTGAATCGAATTTGAATGTTCCGTGCAAAATGTATGAGAAAATGAATTTTCTGCATCAATTTTTTCCGTCAATTCTTCAAATGATTTCATCGTTATTCTGCTATACGGGGTCGAGTAAAATCTAACGAAACAAAGATCATAAATATTATGATCGATATAGCATCTGTGTATCCACTGAAACCGATGTGCAAAAATTTGTCTTCAGAAGATCAGCTGTTTTCGCCCAATTTCGTGAGGAAGGAATCTGTGTTTTGCAGGACCCGACAAAACACATATCTCCCGTTTTCAGCCTAGAGTTAAAAAATGAAATTCTCGATATTTTTTACAATTTGGCATCGAATACTCATCAAGATTATTTTCGAAATTCAAAAACAAAATTTTTCCTCGAATTAAAAAAAAAAAAAAATTGAAATTTTCCAAAATTTCTCTTTTTCCGTGGAAAACTGAACCCACCTCTTCGAAATCGGTTTTCGATAATGAATTTAATAAAAAATTGTTTGAAGCGGATGAATTGAATCGAATTTGAATGTTTCGTGCAAAATGTATGGGAAAATGAATTTCCTTCATAAATTTTCTTTCCGTGACATTTTCAAATGTTTCCATCGTTATTTTGCTATTCGGGATGGAGACGAGTCTAACGAAACAAAGATCATCGAAATCGGTCCAGCCGTTTTCGAGTTATAAGTGGTGTAACTAACCCGACTTTCTTTTATATATATAGATAACAATAATAATTAAATTTTCAAAATAATTGTTTTGGCAAAAATTAACGCATGTATGTCCGATAGAATGTAATTTGGTTGCGAGTACGAGAATTCACTTGTTTCGGAAATCGAATTCAAGTGTTGAATCACTTAGTAGGTATAAGTGAATGAAAATTAACTGAAAACAAATCTTAAGTGAAAATAAATTCGATATTTCGAATCGGAATAAATGACCAGTAGGAAACCACTCGATATTTTGGCTCGAAATAAAGAACAAGTGGTAAATCACTTGGTATTTCAAACCTAAATAAATAACGAGTGGAAAATCACTTAGTATTTTTTTTTTTTTAAATAGATTTTGCCCATTCCTGCTAAAGTGTATGTGTGTAACGGCCTCCCAAATTTCGAACGTCTATCACTCAATAACGGTTCCATCTACAGCGCTCAAACTTTGCACACATATGCAGCCTTATAATGTCTATGTCATCTGTAATTCTCGCGATAATTGGCAAAGCCACTCGGATTTGACCGCGTTTTGAAATTTCCAAAAAATGTCTGTGTCCACTCTAGCGTCCGGAATTTTTGAGTTACCGGTCTAAATAGTTCTTCACTAAGACAATGATGCCCACGGATGTTTGGTATTGAATTTGGACCGAATCCATTGGGGAGCTTGGATCTTATAAGATTTTGAATTGTTTGAAGAAATTACGTTTCGTTCCAACTCACGTCAGCTTCGAACGATCGAAGCCGAACTCGGTACATATCAGGAACACCATTCAACCACACTATGTATCAAATTTGGTGAAGATCTCGGTTGAGGGGATCGAATTTTATAAGACTTTGAATTTCGTAGGAGTTTGGATTTTTCTAAACTCGCTGCAAGTTGAAACTTGCAATTTGCTTCCTCCGCGTTTAAGCCGCTGGACGAAATACTTTACGAGGAAGCCAGAATTAATGCCGAAAAAGATACTCATAGGAATCCTCATAAACGATTTCGTCCATTGGCTCAAGTGCGAAGGAAGCAAATTGCAAGTTTCAACTTGCAGCTAGTTTTTCATAGGAGTGGCTGTCAGTTTTTTTTTTGGTACTTTTATTTGTTCTCTGAATTTGAGAGAAAAAATAAATTCATTATTCTATCTTCAAGATATTCGGTAGAAACGTGATTTCTTCCTCTATAATTAAGATCAAAGAGGATCAATTTTCGTCTCACTGTTCTACATTTATCCTCAAAATTGCATCGAATCCCGAATTTCCGTTCGCACTCGAGTTCGATTACAGTCTTTACATATCTAGTCAGGTTACCTACGACGATATAGCACGGCGTGTTTTGGCGCGAAAGGTTACCGCCGCGATCGCAAATACTAGTTCTGTCTATAGTTTGGCTCGAGTATTACACCTGTTACATAATGGATTGTTCATCGAATAATTCTCCATACTATCGTTCTCATTGTTTAGGATCATGTACTGTAAGACGACTACTAACTCATTGTTAAAATTGCCACTTCTAGAATGGTAATTCGGTGCTGTAATTGTTCTCTTGCTCCACGAGTTAGATCGATCGAAAGGGGACTTCGTTCCGCGGTTCCCCGTCAACCCTCAAAATTTCATCTAATTCTAAATTTTCGCTTTCGACTAGTCTAATTTGACTTCAACATGGTGATGTCTTTACCGACGGCGACCTGACACATACCCTTCAATGTATGGACATTATCATTCCACAGCTGAATTCCTTAATTCAGAAATGGGACGAAACAAAGTCTCAGTAAAAATCTTAGTGCCACTTCATGGACGTTTTTGACGTGTGAGGTGACCGCATTATTTCATCCACAGCAAAGCGTGACGGGGATCAAAACTTTATGGTCACCGTACTCTCACCTTCCTACTTGGTGGGTTCGGACTCGTTAAATAATTAAAATATATCGACTTTAAAATAATGACTTTCAAATAATTATACTGTATTGCCTTTTTTGTGGAATTTCAGACGTCATCGATGGTCTCGGGGAAATCGATGCCGTTTCGAAAATTATGGGGGCCTAACGCAGCCGGCGGTTGTTCTCTCCAATGTGAAGAATTGTGGGGGTTCTTGGAATTCACGTGGGAATTCTGGGTGCAATTCTAAGAAATACGTACATACTCAGGTTTTTCTGATAACTCTTAGTTTCCGAGATACAAGGCTTAAAAGATGCGAGATGAGAACCAATCAGGGGTGAGAAATACCAGTTGAGTTGATCACTGTTATATTCGAACTGTCGCCGCGGCTGTAGCGCAATACAAAAGCATCGTATGTCCGCGATTTTTAAATATTTTATTCGCTCCCGGAAAAAATAAATAAATAAATAAATATTATTTGTGGTCGATTTGACCGATTGACAGGGAGCTGGAGATGCTCTTCTATTGCGCTACAGTCACGGCCACAGTTCGAATATAACAATGATCGACTCAATTTATATATCTCACCCCTGATTGGTTCTCATCTCGCATCTTCTAAGCCTTATATCTCTGAAACTAAGCGTTATCGGAAAAAACTTAGGATGTACGCATTCTTAGAATTTTACGTCGAATCCAGTAGTACATCTTACGTGCGCGAATAGTGGGGCACCCTGTATAGTATAATAATATATTTATTTCATAATAATACATTCATTATTTTGATATTGCAATGACCGAAAGGTCGATTGTTGGGATGTGTAGACGTCCTGCCGAATTTTCGAAGAGAGAAAAGATATGGCGCATTCCGGGACTCGAACCCGGGACCTTGCAGTCCTGAACCCAGCACTCTACCATTGTGCGAATGTCGCCGATATATTTCTCTCATTCGAATCGTCTACTTGTAGTGAAGGGACGTTACAATATTAATAATAAAACTTTCATTACATCCATTGTTGTGTTTCGTGAATCAAATTTAATTGTCGGGTAACGTTCGTCTTAATCCCCCAGCAGGAAGACTAGCCCGGCCTGGACCCGGTATCTTGGACAACGGCTTGACAGCGGGAAATCGGGCAGCATTCCGAAAATCTAACCAAGATTTGATGAGTTTCGGGCCGAAATTTCCACACGGGATGTCGATTCTGGCTGATCCACGATTTCTGTGATTGCATTGGATTTGTTCTTTCGTAGGCCTATCGAGATGTTTCGCAGAGTGGATCTATGAAAAAATATACAGAATAATATCGAATGGTCCCGAAGTTATTTTGATTTTGGTCGAATGGAAAATCATCCCGTCGGTAATTACGCTGATATGGTGAGCTATTGATGATTGAGCTTCCCAAAATTAACATTCTAGTGTATTTCTACAAAGGACTTGTAATAATGCCTATATTGTGATTTACTAGCTTCAGATGCTGTCAAATCGACACGTTAGTTGTAGAAAAATAGTAAAAAGACGATGCTGAAAAGCCGTGTCTAATGCTGCGAAATAATTTTGTTTGCTCTTTACTTTCGTTGCACTCTGGTCTTAAGTTCTTGAGGATCACCGAATGATTTTTTCTCCCCGCTTAATCACTTCGGAATTTTTAATTAGACATGAGTTATTGTCTTTCGTACAAACATATTGGGATGTCGCAGGGAATAAAATAGAAAATAATTAATTATCATTGGTCTTCCATACCGCAAGACAATTGCGAATAGAAAGAAAATGAACCAGGATAAAAAACATGTTATCATAATATACTATATCATAATCATAAGCTCCGTCAACCTGAACTGGAACAGCTCCCTTTTTTCGCAACTGTCTTCCTTTCCGTTCAGTCTCGCGGGTGTATTTTCCTATCCAAAGATATGATAATATTCACACAGCTATGAAGGAAAACGAATGATACGCACTGATATGAATCATCGATGTCCCCCAATTAATAATTCCGGCGATCGATTATTTGTTCCATCTTATTTATCTTTCTATCATCTCTCGTCGAGACTATTGAGTTTATTCATAAAAATTCGTCTCCAGCACATAAATTTGACTTATTTCAATACAAAATTACAATAAAAATGTAGAGTCTTCAGACTTGAGTTATCGAAATCTTTCCGCTTTATTTATATCTACGTTTTTAAACAATTTTCCAGGAATTTTTCAATATTAATACGCGAATTACAATGAACTACGCAAATGTCCTCATGTTAAGTCACATTTCTCTCTCGTGATTATCGCAATTCCGCGGTACAATAAAAACGCAAGCGGCTACGACAATATGCTTAAATCTATCCCCTAGGGTTTCAGACGCGTGGAACTTTCGCGGATCTGAGCGATGCACCTTTGCTGCGCGTCGAGCAATCTGTCGGCTGCGCTCTGCAAAACTACGATTTTATCGCCCAGAGCGATAAAATAAACGTGTCCGGCTGCTCCCAAATGCTAGTTTCCTTTATACAGTAACGCCAGCTCCCAATTTCTAGATTTCTTTTCATTTCTTCATTTTCTTAATGAAGTTACTCCGAGTTCATTCCACCTTCGGATTATTCTTGAATACCCGGTCTCCAGTCTCTTCCAACCGTTCGATACGTTGCGTGCGAAATGCAGTTTCAGCCGACTTCCTGGTCCGTCACCGGATTCTCGGGTGATCGTGTGCTCCGGATAAGCGCCGGAGCAAAAAGACGCAAAGCCTGCAAAAAAACATGGAATGTTATAACAAATTCTTTTTTTTAAACACTTGTTTTTTTTTGCAATTATTAAATTTACCCTTTGCAAAAGAAATTTTTAAAAATTCGGTTGAAGTATTGTATGAGAAAAGACGTGACAACATCCTAAGCCGAAACTTTTACTCTCCGCACGGTCTCCGTTACTGCCAAGTCCTTTGATCTTGCGGATGCCGACAACTGCTTTAGCCGCCACCGGCCTACGGCCAGTCTACAAACCGGTCGAACCATCGCTTCCGACGATTCCTACACCTTCAGTGACCCCGTGCACGCTCTCCGTGTCTCCGCGCAAGCCTCCCACATTCAATCTCGACCTATCTATTGTAGCGCCTAAAAATCAGCGTCACAATTATGCCTCAAAGTCTCCGGCTTTTTTTTACGCTTCGGGCATTTTTCAGTCGCCCTCGATACCCAGCGAGCAAGTTCGTCGGATCCTGGGTCTAAAAATATTTTAAAGAAAATTGTATCATGAGTTTTTTTTAAATATTTTCTTTATGTAACGGACGAGCGACGAGGCACATTGAGAGACCAACAGAGAGCTACGAACCAATGGTCAGGTTTCCCGTCACTATTATTTCACAGACGGACCAATGAGCGGACGAGAATTCGAAGTCCGAGCGGCCGCGAGCGTGAGGAGAAGTTTTCCGGAGACAAGTGTCACAACGATCGATATCGAGCGAGAAATATTGTAATAGACCGCGGGCGAAGAAGACGGGAGATTCGAACGATAGGCGACAGCGGCGTACCGTACCTGCGAAAAAGTTAGACAAAAAGTAGTGGGGGTACGCGTCGCTCGCCCGCGTAACGAGAGCAGCTCGATGATTGAGGATTCTGGTATCGACCCTTACGTGAGGGAGATCGTAGAGTAAGCAGGAAGCTACCCGAGAGCGTGTCCCGGTGATCCCCGGATCGATAATTGGATAGAACAAAATCATCCCGACGGAGGGGCAAAATCGAGGGAATAGAATCCAGGTAAGATTTTTCCGGTGATATCGGCGGTTCGTTAATTTTTGTGTGCGTCGCAGGAAGGTTTCGATTCCCGGGCAAGAAGTCCAGCAGGGTACGTCTTTGACTAACTTGAAAATTTTCGTTTTGTGGGTATCGTCGAGGCGGTTGTCGCCTGTGGACAAGGCCCGTGGATAAAGAAAATCCGTCAACCGTTTTCGTATGACATTCGTGACGGTTGAAATTTTCGCGGATGGTTAACGACGCGACGGTCGACGTGTTTCCCGGTCTCTTCTTCCGCACGGGTATTCTATCATGCTTGCCACGTGCGCGTGGGAGGTACCGTCAACGTGCGAAAATTATTTACTTTTGTATTTTTTTCTTGCCTTTAAAGTTTGGGGAATAAAGTAGTGTTCGATTTCCCGGTAATTTTTGTGTGTCTGTGAGCGAAGTCATTTCCCCGATAATGCCCGGAATCCCAAGGAAACACATTCATCCCGAACTGCCCCTCTACTCCGACTGAAGGCTCCGGCTAACCCGGTCCATAGACCGGCATCTCCTGATTAATATCCTTAAATTTATTTTTCCTGGTCGGATCATGCTATACGCGTAACTGGCACGCAAATATTTTTCATTAAATATTCAATCAACCGGCTGAGGAGATGCTTTGTCACAGTAAAAATGCGTTACACCATATACACTCCGAAAATCTGATATAGCCTATACGATGTATACAACCCGCTTCGAACTTCCTCCAAACCGGAAAACCCTACATAACCTACTCAAAGAGAGTAATTCCTTGATTAACATGAATGCAATAAGAGCCCATCACTAATCGTAAGTCAAAACATCTCTTTATGCTCGAAAAGACCGGTAGAACAAAAATGTTCACTAGTTGCGATAATTTCCTCTGATGATATGCATGTGATGTTCCGCAGGAGAAGGGCCCGTATCTCTAAAAAATCGATTTTCTGATTTTTAAAGGTACCGATAGTTTAGGCCTAGCTCTTTCATACTACAAACGAAAATTGTATCTGTGAATTGTTATTACCGTGCAAAGCGCAGTGTCTATCTCGAAAATCGTATATATATTTTTTCCCCGTGAAACAGCTGTCATGAGGCGTCAGTTCGAGTATATATAATTTGATTGGAGCGTGAATAACAACACTTTGTACTTTATCGAATATGTCGAATTTTGCTTCGTATAAATCGTTTTTGCGGGGAGTTTCACTCCATTACTTTATTGTGAAAAAAGTAGTACCAAAAGTCATCATATTTTTGTGGAAGCGTATGGTGACCATGCTCTAGCTGAACAAACGTATCGGAAGTAGTTTTTACGTTCTAAAAGTTGTAGTTTTGACTTGGAAAAAAAGCGACCTGGAAAACCGAAGAAGTTCGAAGATGAAGAAATGAAGGAATACCCCGATAAATTTCCTTGTCAAACACTTCGAGATATTTCTGAATCGTTGGGAATTGACTTGTAACCGGCAGGAAACAGCCCTAAAGCCATGAAAATGATCCAAAAGCGAGAAAACTGGGTCCCATCTGAATCGAAACCAAAGGGCGTTGTTTTTTCCCCCAAAGGAAAAACGCAAGAGACCCGCAACAATCTCCGCAAGTCACCACACAACTCGCAACCCCTGAAAACGCAGGCCACAGACTAAAGCACTCCAACCACGACAAGTGCTCCCCCGCACCCGAAAAAATGAAATTAAGAACCTCAGTCCGGAACCGACCCTTAGTAAGTAGCTCACACCCCAGAGGCAAAACATTTCAAAGGTACGCCGCAGCAACGCAGAAAGCATGCCGGTGACTCTCCGTTCTAAACGGTCTAATAACAAAACTCACATCACGACGCCGCAAACCCCTAGAAATAAGCGGTTCACTAAAAACGAACTCTCCACGCAGATAAGACGGCCTGCCGGTGGTAAGAAGCCGATACATTTGATTCGCCATGCAATACACACCCCTCTCCCGCACTCTCAACCACCCAAGCATCTGGAAAAATTGCGTGATATGCCCTATCACAGGCACATAAAAGATAAACCGCACGCACGAGTTATACGCAACCTCAATGACATTCTCGTCAACATAAGAGATGCAATGAAGCACCACGCAACAATAGTCAATCACTGGATTAATGAGGGCCGCAACCAACCTAACCCGCATCTGTGTCGCAAGAATAGTCCGACATGCTTTTAGGGTGTATAACCTCGAATTTACCGCCCTCGCAACCTGCCGCGCCTGCAACCCCAGCCCAACGTATCCGTCAGCCAAACCCCAAGAATTCCGCGCTCAACAAAAATCCCGCAAGGGATAACTATCCCTTATGGTTGATAGAAGATCACCTTGATACGTTGTATAAAAGACGTATTTTAGTTCGATAGATCTGCGTGATGGGTTCCATCACATACGCGTAGAAGAGGAGTCGATAAAATTGGCATCGTTCGTTACTCCCCTTGGACAATTTGAGTATCTTAGGATGCTACTCGGGCTGAAAAGGGCTCCCTCCCGATTTTAACGAATCGTGAACGAAGCTTTGTCTGACTTGATTAAGACAGGAGACGTAACGGTGTATGTGGACGATATTTGGGTCTCAACGGAGACGATCGAAGATCATCTCAGCGTTTTAAAACAGGTTTTTGAGTGCACAGTCGGGAACGAAATGGAGTTGAGACCCGACAAGTTTCGCTTTCCTTTCAACGAGATTCAATATCTTGGATATATGGTATCCGAAAAAGGGATTCGTTCGACCGATGATAGGTTGAAAGCTGTCGAGAAGTTTCCGTTACCACAGAACGCCGGTGAGGTTCAACGTTTTGTTGGATTGTTTTCGTATTTTCGCAAATTCATTGGAGGTTTTTCGGTGATCGCGAAGCCGCTGTATGATTTAGCGAAAAAGAGGCGCGATTCCAATTCAACAATGAAGAGCTTGGAGCATTCGAGGCATCGGAATCAAAGCTCGAATCAGCTCCAATACTCGCGATTTATAATCCTCGACACAAAACAGAATTGCATCGCAATGCTAGTGCATTAGGTTATGGCGCCGTTTTGATGCAGCGTCAACACGATACGAGAATCCATCCGGTGTTTTATTCTTCGAAACGTACAGGATCTGAGTGCAGGTTTCATAGTTTTGAGCTTGAGACGTTGGCGAGAGTGTCTGCGCTCCGGCGATTTCGAGTGTACTTGCAGGGAATCAAGTTTACAATATTTACCGACTGTGACTCACTGCGAATGGCTCTAAATAAATAGAAAAATAACCCGAGGATAGCACGGCGGGCTCTCGAGCTGCAAAATTTCGATTATGCGGTAGAGTATCGTCCGAACACTAGCATGAAACATGTAAATGCGCTCAGTCACCCAACAGAAGTACTAATCGTAGAAGCGAGTCCGTTGGAGTTCGATTTGTCTGTCAGTCAAGGTTCTGATCCGATGTTCATAGAGCTGAGCGAAAAACTCGGATAATCGAAGGACAAGTTTTATGTAATACGAAACCGTTTAATCTATCCGAAAAAGGACGATGATCTGCTATTTTACGTTCCGAGCGATATTAAAAAAAAAACGTGATCTTACGGTATTACGATGACCGGGGTCACTTCGGTGCGGAAAAGACGAGCGATACTATGTCAAGAAATTATTGGTTTTCCAAATTGTATCAGAACGTCAAAGGTCATACAAGAAATTGTTTGAAATGTATCTCGTACAATCCGTCGTGAAGAAAAGCGGAGGGATTTTTGCACAATGTGCCGGAGGTTAATGTGCCGTTTGACATTGTACATATTGATCATTTCGGACTTGTTGATAAAGAGCGGCGGGCTAAACGATATATATTTCTGGTAGTCGATAATTTCACGAAACATATCAAATTGTATGCGACAAAGAGCACGTCGACGAAGGAAGTGATTTCACCACTACGGGAATATTTCGAACACTACATCTAACCGAAAGTCATCGTATCGGATGAACAAAGTATTTTTACTTCAAAAGACTTCGAAGAATTCGTAACTGAAAATGAAATACAACATGTAAAGATTGTGCCCAGCTCACCTCAGGCAAATGGTCAGGTAGAGTGTGTTAAACCGTGAAATAACCTCAATGTTAGTGAATATGGTCCAGCATTGCCTCGGAAAGCATTGGAAAAACGATTGACAGTTTGAAAGAAGTCATAAATGGTGACACGGAAATGGATACGAGGAATTTTGTTACAATCCGGGCCATAGATGGTGAAAAAATCAGACTTCTCAAAATACGAACAAAATTAGATATAATAAACACCGAAAGGAACCTCAGACATATCAGTTTGGAGATCGTGCGATGACTCGTAATTTCGAGGTTTCTGCGGGAGTCTCGACTAAGCTGATACCATATTACAAGGGTCCGCATATGGATCGAAAAGTTCTGAAAAATGATCGATATCTCGAAGCTGATGAAGAAGGTTTTCAAAACACACAAAAGCATCACGAAGAGGTATGGCAGGCGGCAGAAATGCGTCCGTGGCGTAAACCCAATGAGTCAGGAATGCTGAGCTGAAAACGGGGGGGGGGGGGAGAAAATGTTATTTTTATGCTTCAAACTGTGATCTATAAAGAAAAATGTTATTTTTACGCTTAAAATTGTGAACTATAAAGAAAAATGTTATTTTTACGTTAAAAATTGTGGTCGATACGAAAAAAATGTTCTTTTTACACTTGAAATTGTAATTAATAAAAGGAAGGAAATGTATCGGACAATGTTTCTTCCAAATGACTATTTACGTTCAGTATATTTTGTTTTTGGTGAGTGTCAAGTTCGTGGACGAACTTATGGTCAGAACGGCCAAATTGTAAGCGATTCACGAAAACGGTTATTTAAAACAATAGTATGCCGGTGCGGTCATGGTTCCCACGTTTAGGTACGGCCGGGTCCTGTCGAAAGAACCCGCAGCGCGGGCTGTGGGAGAGAATCCACGGTGAGCGTGCAAGGAGACCAGATATTACCAATTACATCTTCATTTGAATAAATCATCTATTTTCATTACGTCGTGTGATTGTGTTCAACTTATTCAATTCCTGGCCATCCGACAACAAGAAAACTGGAAGATCTTGTCCTCTTAAAGTATTATGGAATGAGAGTAAACGAAGTAAGTAAAATCACCTTAGCAAAGTCGATAGCGATAGGTAGTTAGAAACGCAGCATAGGTAGGTAAGAAGTCAGGGCTCTGGTTCAAATTCCCGGATCTGGAACTACCGAAATACAGATTGAAATTCTAAATGTTTTTTCTTTGTTGTATATAACTTGATTCATCCTATCAATTTTACTCTGTGTTAAGATGTAAATATCCTGTAATTAATTAATTTCTAATAATCAATCAATGATTAATCTTCATATTCATTATTTGTCCCTGAGCGCGGAACACCGAGTATCGCTTAGTGGCGAAGTGGTGGACGTTGTACAGCGGTGCAAGGGAGGTCAGAAGTCGCCTTTCGCTAGCCTATTTCTATCTAATTATTCACTTTCTTCTACACTCAGGCCAAGAGGGTCGTAGCGTAAATTTTATTTTGCCATACCCTGTGCCACGCTCGTACAGTCCTAGACGAAACATTGGAACTTGGGCTTAACCAGACGTCGAGAAGTAACGAGAAATCTAAGATTGTGCATAGTATCGCTTGTCTATCGTACAGGATGGAATTGAATATACTAAGACACGATTTGACGGGTACTCTAAATGGGCTCCGGAGACAATTTTGCAGGTGCGTCGCCAGACTGAATTTTCTCTTACTCCGTCGACCTTGAACCCAATACTTTAGTGCTTGTTCTAGTCTGCCTCCGACCATATGAGGCGGTCTCGTCGATATTAAGGGGGGAGGTCCGTTTTTTCCGATCAAAAAATCGATTTTCGGTTTTCTTCATTTTCATTTAGCTTATAGTCTTGAGAATATTCCATTCAAACATTATTAAGAATTTCGCGAAATTGGCAGAGTTATAGCGATTTGAATGGATGGGTACGCCGCAAGTATAAACCGAACCGCCAGGCGATGTCTCGTAGCGTGCTAGGGGTTTAGGCCTGCTCGGACCTGCAGCTGCTATTCCGAGAATTGTCATACCAAGAAACCCTCTCCCACCCCTTATCCTTTGTTATTTCTGCAACAAGCAACCGACATGTCGTACGTTAGTATTGCTCAGACTTTCGAAGTGAGAGTACCTATTTGATTCACGAGTAAGAGTACAGTAGATGTTGAGTTGAAATATGGATAAAAAAGGCAGCCGAGTTAATCGTGTACGAGCAGATCGTCAGAAGCAGAGGACGTTTCGAGGGAATCAGACAACAGCAGAGACTGATTCGATTTTCAAATCGACTTCGGCGAAAAAATTACGGAATGTCCAGGATTATCAAGTTCCGCGAGACAGGGATAGCAGCTATGTGATTTTCAATTTCTTCACGGTGTTCACGGCACTGAGTGCATACATGGAGTGCAAAGAATGTCACGAGAAAGTGAAATTTGGCAAAAAATCGATGGCTAGGCTGAGTTTCAAAATTCAATTGGAATGTGCCTGTGGAGTCAAATTCGTGGATTCGTCTCCAAAGATCGAGGCACATGATTTGCAGCCACGCGCGACAACGAGCGCATCGACCGTGCTGACAAAAGATCGTCCTTCGAGGTCCAGAAAGCACGGAATGCTGAAAGAGAGGCTAGTAGTGTTCAGTACGATTTTCACTTGGAGCAAGAAGGACCCCAATATGGCGCCGGAATAGCCGATTGAGAGTAAGTGACTGAAATCAACGATTATTTCTACCGATTCATACCGAAACTTTAGACGCGTTTTTCTCGAAACTACCTTTCTCAACCTTGTGCCCACGATATCTCAGGAACCACTAAATCGATTCACCCACATTTTTTGCGAGCTTCTTTAAAATATATCTACCTACAGTCCCTACCACGGGTAATAGTGTACATGAAAAACTACGACATGTACAACCCGAAGAAGACTGAAAAAAGCTGCCAAATTAAAAATAAATCGTTATCGCGGCGCTATTTTGTGATTTTTAATTTCATCAGTGTCATCGAGCTGCGGGCTATAGAAGGTCATCTGACGAACCAAAGTATGTTTGGATTTTTCGTTTCAGATCAGTCAAACGGGCGCAATTGTGGGTACCGATAAAATGCAGCCTCTTGCGGTCCGGCATAATAAATATCAATAAATATTCACACAAGAAAACTTTTCAATAGGTCTTACTGATTCGACACAAAAAATGCATGAAAAACAATTTTCAAAAACCGGGTAAAACGGACCTCCCCCCTTAAAGTCTTTGGAGCGTCAGCTACACCAAATCTTTTGAGCGGCTATAGACATTTAGGGTGCGGATCGAAGTTCCAAATATTCAATGCCTTGACAGCCTAATAAATCGAATTACAATGATCCTAAAGTGAATTAACCAAATCGGCACGGCGCCAAATGATAATCCTGCGTAAGATCAAAATCCCGAAAACATATATAGCCTAGTGACTGGATGGATTGGCTGCTATCTTTACGCGATCTAACGAGCTATGCCATTATACCTATATATAGGTTTTTAGGATTTTGAGCTTACAGAACGTTGTCATCCGGGGCCATGCCAAATCAGCCCATTTATTTCGGGACTTTTTAAATTCGATTTATTGACCTATCGGTCCATTCAATATTCGGAACTTCGATCCATATGCGACATTTTGGCGCGGAATATTAATATCCCATAGCATGGCATAATCGTTCCAGCAAACCTCGATCAGGCTTCCTGGAGCTCGCCCTTGGCGGCCGTTAGACTGTGGGCATGCCTCGTTGCAAGTTTGTTCGCCAAATCGTGCATCACGTCTCTGTATATGACCGTGTCCAAATTTTCCCCTAGCATGTAAAGCAGGAACCAGTCACCGACTTTACTTCGACGGACTATCGTCTCTACAGCGTCCCGTCTCACTAGCCGAAACCGCAGCCTCAATAGGTACACCCTCGTCCGTGGTGAAAAAATTATCACAATCTGAAACAACAATGAAACACATGATTGATCAAAAGATCGATCATCAACGTTCACTGGTTTCAAAATCATAGAATTTTTCAAAAGCAACATAGAAATAATATTTCATCATAAATTTGATCTCTCGGAGGGACATAAGATGTTTGTGGAAGTTTGAATCGAGCGGTGTGATAATTCAGATAATAGTATATTGTGCATCGAGAAGGCGAGTTACGAATTTAAACAGTGAGCGCGTTTTCAGCACGAGCCGTATACGATTGCGCGAAGAGAAACATCGCGCTTGCCGTTAAAATGCCTTCCTCCACGGCGGACACGATACTTTATATGAAAAAACGATGTTTTCTCCGAAGCTGCCGATCCACTCGAATGCGATGTTGTTCCATCGTTGATACGTGAAAAATGCCTCCTTCCGCTTAACATAGTCGAAAGACGGAAAATGTACGGTCTCCGTGGTTTTATGAAAAACAATTGCTAAAACACCCGATATACCCGCAAGTGGTCACGAAAAAGCGGGGCAAACACATGAATGCGTTATATAAACTTGTTTGCAGGCCTTTCGAAACGTGATTAGATATCTGCAACTATACTTGTATTATTTAATCAATGAGAAGAAAAGAATCGTTTCAATGAATTTGTCTGAAACGCGTGAATCTCTGTCGCGATACAAATGGACATAATAATTTAACGAAATTAGACGCATTTACAGGAGTAAATGTGGTGGCTTCCAATTATTCAGGTGATTACAAAATTATTAAATTAGACTAAATAATTACGTTTCACAATGTGCTCATTGGGTTGGGAGGAAGTAATAGCGATAAAACACGCCACGAAGAGATTGTTATTTAACGTACCCTGTACAACACAGTCACGAGACTGAGAAAGCCGAGAAAAAGAAACCAAAACCAAAGAAAAACATAGATTTTCTCATTCACAACGTTGAGGGGGAGTATGCAGACGGCATCGTGCCTCTCGACCTCGCCGCTCACACCGTATTTGTAAAAAGTGCATTTGGTCATTCTTGGAAATACGTAGATCATCGGATCGATCCTGTCTTCTTGATCAGACTCGAGGAACCTCAGTACGTCAATGCCAAATGTGAGAAAAGCGCCGTCGAAGAAACGGTTCATAAGGAACATCTGGCCTGAAACATGAAATGATAATAATAATAATAATGATGATGATGATGATAGTGATAATAATATTGATGATGATGGTTATGGTTATGGTTATGGTTATGGTTATGGTTATGGTTATGGTTATGGTTATGGTTATGATTATGATTATGATTATGATTATGATTATGATTATGATTATGATTATGATTATGATTATGATTATGATTATGATTATGATTATGATTATGATTATGATTATGATTATGATTATGATTATGATTATGATTATGATTATGATTATGATTATGATTATGATTATGATTATGATTATGATTATGATTATGATTATGATTATGATTATGATTATGATTATGATTATGATTATGATTATGATTATGATTATGATTATGATTATGATTATGATTATGATTATGATTATGATTATGATTATGATTATGATTATGATTATGATTATGATTATGATTATGATTATGATTATGATTATGATTATGATTATGATTATGATTATGATTATGATTATGATTATGATTATGATTATGATTATGATTATGATTATGATTATGATTATGATTATGATTATGATTATGATTATGATTATGATTATGATTATGATTATGATTATGATTATGATTATGATTATGATTATGATTATGATTATGATTATGATTATGATTATGATTATGATTATGATTATGATTATGATTATGATTATGATTATGATTATGATTATGATTATGATTATGATTATGATTATGATTATGATTATGATTATGATTATGATTATGATTATGATTATGATTATGATTATGATTATGATTATGATTATGATTATGATTATGATTATGATTATGATTATGATTATGATTATGATTATGATTATGATTATGATTATGATTATGATTATGATTATGATTATGATTATGATTATGATTATGATTATGATTATGATTATGATTATGATTATGATTATGATTATGATTATGATTATGATTATGATTATGATTATGATTATGATTATGATTATGATTATGATTATGATTATGATTATGATTATGATTATGATTATGATTATGATTATGATTATGATTATGATTATGATTATGATTATGATTATGATTATGATTATGATTATGATTATGATTATGATTATGATTATGATTATGATTATGATTATGATTATGATTATGATTATGATTATGATTATGATTATGATTATGATTATGATTATGATTATGATTATGATTATGATTATGATTATGATTATGATTATGATTATGATTATGATTATGATTATGATTATGATTATGATTATGATTATGATTATGATTATGATTATGATTATGATTATGATTATGATTATGATTATGATTATGATTATGATTATGATTATGATTATGATTATGATTATGATTATGATTATGATTATGATTATGATTATGATTATGATTATGATTATGATTATGATTATGATTATGATTATGATTATGATTATGATTATGATTATGATTATGATTATGATTATGATTATGATTATGATTATGATTATGATTATGATTATGATTATGATTATGATTATGATTATGATTATGATTATGATTATGATTATGATTATGATTATGATTATGATTATGATTATGATTATGATTATGATTATGATTATGATTATGATTATGATTATGATTATGATTATGATTATGATTATGATTATGATTATGATTATGATTATGATTATGATTATGATTATGATTATGATTATGATTATGATTATGATTATGATTATGATTATGATTATGATTATGATTATGATTATGATTATGATTATGATTATGATTATGATTATGATTATGATTATGATTATGATTATGATTATGATTATGATTATGATTATGATTATGATTATGATTATGATTATGATTATGATTATGATTATGATTATGATTATGATTATGATTATGATTATGATTATGATTATGATTATGATTATGATTATGATTATGATTATGATTATGATTATGATTATGATTATGATTATGATTATGATTATGATTATGATTATGATTATGATTATGATTATGATTATGATTATGATTATGATTATGATTATGATTATGATTATGATTATGATTATGATTATGATTATGATTATGATTATGATTATGATTATGATTATGATTATGATTATGATTATGATTATGATTATGATTATGATTATGATTATGATTATGATTATGATTATGATTATGATTATGATTATGATTATGATTATGATTATGATTATGATTATGATTATGATTATGATTATGATTATGATTATGATTATGATTATGATTATGATTATGATTATGATTATGATTATGATTATGATTATGATTATGATTATGATTATGATTATGATTATGATTATGATTATGATTATGATTATGATTATGATTATGATTATGATTATGATTATGATTATGATTATGATTATGATTATGATTATGATTATGATTATGATTATGATTATGATTATGATTATGATTATGATTATGATTATGATTATGATTATGATTATGATTATGATTATGATTATGATTATGATTATGATTATGATTATGATTATGATTATGATTATGATTATGATTATGATTATGATTATGATTATGATTATGATTATGATTATGATTATGATTATGATTATGATTATGATTATGATTATGATTATGATTATGATTATGATTATGATTATGATTATGATTATGATTATGATTATGATTATGATTATGATTATGATTATGATTATGATTATGATTATGATTATGATTATGATTATGATTATGATTATGATTATGATTATGATTATGATTATGATTATGATTATGATTATGATTATGATTATGATTATGATTATGATTATGATTATGATTATGATTATGATTATGATTATGATTATGATTATGATTATGATTATGATTATGATTATGATTATGATTATGATTATGATTATGATTATGATTATGATTATGATTATGATTATGATTATGATTATGATTATGATTATGATTATGATTATGATTATGATTATGATTATGATTATGATTATGATTATGATTATGATTATGATTATGATTATGATTATGATTATGATTATGATTATGATTATGATTATGATTATGATTATGATTATGATTATGATTATGATTATGATTATGATTATGATTATGATTATGATTATGATTATGATTATGATTATGATTATGATTATGATTATGATTATGATTATGATTATGATTATGATTATTTTTTTTGTGGGAAGGAGGGCTAAAAAAATCCTGTATAAGACACCCAGGTGTCGGTGGGTAGTGCCAGACTCTTACTGGCTAAAAAAAAATCACCTCTCCTTCCCTGATAAGCGAATCACACCGGCACTCGCTCTCGCATTAACTTCGGTGTGTCCACTGCCCCAGCTCTACGGCTGTCCCCTGTGTTCGACGAGCTTCTTCGCCACGATTTGTTCCACCGTGTTGTTCGCTGTTTTCCATTCTGTTCTAGAGTCCGCCAGGCTACGCATCATGTTCACGCCGTTAAAACTCCGGCTGGTTCTCTGCATATATTCGTTCCTTTCGGTTGCCCATCTTCGGCATTTGAAAAGTGTATGGTCGGCATCGTCAGTTTCACCACAGTACAGACATTCACTCGAGTCTGCTCTTTTCTTGTTGTGCAAATATTGTCTAAAGCAGCCGTGTCCTGACTGCGCTTACGTCATGTAAAATCCCACGTCACCCGTTTTTCTTGTAGTCCATTCTTGTATGTTTGGTATCAGTCCATATGTCCATCGTCCATGTTCTGCCTGGTCCCACTCACTATGCCATATCGCGGTCATTGTCCTTTTCCTGTCGGGGTCATCGTCATTTCTCTCTCGGTGCTGGTATTTTTTCGCTCTATCTTTCACTAGCGAGTTTATCGGCGGGATCCCTGCGATAACAGCAGCCGCGTCTGTTGAGATAGTCCTGTATGCACAGCAGACTTTGATTAAGATTTGCCTTTGTACTGATCGCATCTTTCGTTTCACTTCTTTCGTTTCTAACGCGCCATACCAGATTGGGGCAGCACAGAACATCTGGGAGTGCACGACGCTTGCCAGGAGTCTTCTCTTTGCGGTTCGGGGTCCTCCTACGTTTGGCATTATCGAAGCCAGAGCTCTTGTTGTTTTTAGTTCTTTTTCTATTGTTTTCTCTATGTGGCATGACTATTTAAGTCGGGAATCGATCCACACCCCTAGGTATTTAATGGACTTACTCGGGCAGATTTCCACCCCCTGCAGTCTGAAGCGCAGTTCAGGTACTGTTTTTCTTGTGATTATAACCACCTACGTTTTTTCCGGTTCAAGGTCTAGTCCTTTTCTCCTCATCCCGTTGACCACCCGCTGCAGTGCTGTATTGACTTCCGTTTCTAGCCTTTCGTTGTTTGTATCTCTTGCGATGAGGGCTACATCATCCGCAAAACCAACGAGGTTTATGCCGGCAGGCATGTCTGTCCGTAGGAGACCGTCGTACATGACGTTCCACAATGTGGGCCCAAGTACCGACCCTTGTGGGACACCACTGTTTATCGGCTGCTCCTTTTCTCTTCCTTCTGCTACAAAGATAATGGACCTCTCGCTGAGATACGACGCGATTATGTTTTTCAGGTTGCTGTCTACTTTTCGTTTTCGTAGCTCATCAAGGATATGTTGCCATGAAGCGTTGTTGAAAGCATTTCTGACGTCAATCGTCACTATGACGCAAATCCTCCGTTTTTTGCTAGAGTATGCTTCCACCTCAATCCCTGCTCGCACTACCTCGCGTATGGCGTCAGTCGTCTGGCGCTTTTTTCTAAAGCCGTATCGACTCTCCGCTAGGTCGCCCGTTTGTTCTATCTCTTTCCTCAACCTTGCCACTATTAGCTGCTCGTAAAGTTTTCCGTCTACGTCCAAGAAGCATATGGGTCTATACGAAGACGGCATATCCGTTGGCTCGTCTTTTTTCTTGAGGAGTCTCAGTTACGCTTTTCTCCATATCTTAAGGAAATGGCCTCTCCTCGCCAGCTGGTTGTAGACAGCAAGGATGTATTGAACATTTTCTTCAACGAGTTGCTTTGGTCACTTCTGTGGGTATGCAGCCGGGCCCGGGTGCCTTGCCGTTCTTCAACCTGCTGCTTCCAGCTTTCAGCTCTTGTGAGAAGGGAGTGGAGGTGCAGCGAGATCTTTCGAAACCACCGCGCTATGCGTTGGTAACAGGCCCTCGGCAATCCTTGATATGAACTCCATTGTGAGCCTCGGATTTCTTGGGTAGCCACTTATCTCCTCATCGCTATCTGGTAGCCATTTCCCCATACATCTGTATCGATTTCGTTGCAGACTTCGCGCCAGCATGCACTCTTCGCTATTTTAATGCTTGACCTTAGGCGCTTCTTCGCAATCATGTAGTGCTCCCGCCATGTTCTGCACCATTCTACTGGCCGCCTTCTCATGCTTCTTGTGTACGTCTTTCCTGCGTTGATGCATTCCCTCCTGAGTATTGCGATATCTTCGTTCCACCAGTACGCTGGTCTCCTGTTGAACTTGCCTCTTTTCCGTGGCATAGATTTATCGCACAGGGACCGAAGGACCTGACAGAAACCTTCCCCTGAATTGTTGGCGTCGCTCGGGATGATGTTCTTCGCTTTTTCGAACAGCTTTTGCCTGTCAAGCTTTTTCACCGTCTAACCTTTGCACATAACTGGGAAGACCGTAAGTCAGTGGGAGCACGGTTCTATCTGGCATATTATGTAGTTGTGGTCGCTGAGTGATATTTTATCGCTCACTTCCCATTGGCTGACTCTGTTCGCAATGCTTCCCGTCACGAGCCAATTACGGCCAAGTCTATTTCCGCGATCCATTCAGCCATAAGCTGCTCCCTCTTGTCCATGCGGGGCATCCCCGATACAGGTGATTTCGCGTTGAAGTCGCCCGTCACGATTGCTGCCTCTCTGTTTGCCCGTATGTGCTCTCCTATGTCTGTAAGCGTCGAGGTGATCTATTTCTCGGTCCCCGGAGAAGTCGCAGCTGTATATGACAGCGTCTTGGGTCACCACGAAGGCAAAATCCGAGCCTCTGCCTTGCACTTCCGCAACTAGATCTTTCTCTAGTATTTTTGAAGCTGCATCCTGGGTCTCGTCACTTACCCAGTCTTGCCTGTTGTCAATAGCAACTCGATTTGACTCACTCACCAGAAGCAGACTTGCTCTCATTCCCACGCTCGTAGCGAGGGCCATGTCGTGTGCAGCTCGGCTCCTATTTGCATTGATTTGCAAGCGTCTTAGACTGACTGGCATCATTAGGCTGTGTTGGTCTTCTAGTAGCTTCTCGTCTCGGGCAGGTCCTGTCATAGGTTTTATGGTTTCCTTTGTCACAGCTTATACAGAACCGTTTGTTATTGCATTCGGCAGTCTTATGTCCCTCCTTGGTGCATCGTAGTCAGAGGTTCGATCTGTCGGGACGATCGCAGTTTTCTCTAGTGTGCCCGTATCCCCAGTATCTGTGGCATCTGATTCCTTGTGTCCGTTCCTGGACCCTACATAATGTTCAGCCTACCCTGATCCGCCCAAGGGCTGGAAGTTTTCGTGCGCTATTGCCGGTTAGCAGTACGTCCCCTTGCTTCGTCTCTCTGACGTTTCGAATGTCGATCCCCAGATCTTTCGGGTTTACCGATTGCCTGATCAACTTTAGCGTGTCGGCATGCGATTTTCTTTCTGCTTTGATCAGCAAAGCTCCCTGGTCCAGGGTTCGCCGCAGCTTCCGTTTTACTGGCGACTCTGTACTGCGTGCTGCTTCGGAGACGCGATTTGGCTTGTCCCTGATTCCCTTACGGCTACTGTTGTAAATTATCGCCTCGACTCCACTGTCGGCAAGGAGGAATGCGACTATCCTCTCGATTTCCTGCCTCACGCTGCCTTCTATCTTCTGCATGGCCAGCCTGGTCTTTCCAAGATCCCGCATTGCGGCGAGCGATTTCTGGATTGCCACGAAGATATGTTCGAGCCTTACGTCGTCAAGACTTTTTGTCGATCCGTCGGAGATAATCGGGTAAAATACATCTCTGTCTGTCTATGATTGTACCCCACTCGCATCGGGGAAGATCAAGGTCAGCCTCATGCTCGCCAGCTTGCCGCTGCTGCGTTCTTGCGCTAGAAGACCTTCTTTTCCGACAAATCTAGCTATTGTCTTTGATATTGATTCATCATTCGATCGGATGCTAATGTTACATGGGAGCAGGATCATTATTTTTGCGTTCGCCTCCCAGATCGCTGGTCGTGATTTTCTGCTCGCCCGAAGGTGCCGTCTTCCCAGTCCTCTTCGGTAATCTGTCAATATGCTTGTAGTGTGCTATTTCTCTCAAGTCTCTTTCTCTTTTCCTCGATTTTTCCTTTAATCGTACAGCTTTCACAAGTGGTATTACGTAGATCCCTCAATTCTTTGGCGTGCTCTTCCTCAATGCTCTTGAGTCGATTTTTAAGCTCTCAAATTTTCTCCGGTAGGCCATCATGCTGGGTAAGTGCCCGTCTGGCAGTTTTCAAGAATCTCCTTGCAAACGGGTTAATCTCCATGAATTTAACGGGATCCGTCAATTTAGGGAACTTCGGCTGAGCCGTCTTTAAAAAAGATCACATTGTGCCAGTAACTCTTATCGCCCGGTTCCCTACCGATTTTCATGGTTTCACTGATTTAATGATGATGATGATGATCATAAGAACAAATCAAATCATAAGGGAACATTTTTGATACTCAGATCTTATAATTTTGTCTGAAAGAACGGGACAATTCCGTTCCAAAACACTCGTGGCAATATCGATTCGATTCAAAAATCAAGACTTAACACGCCTCGAAACCTTCGAAAGTAGTAAAAACACCAATTACAGAAGTATGGTGAAAAGTAAACGTAGAGGCCTCAGATTTGGAATCAACCACTATTTCAAGTCATATATCAACCTCTTGGAATTTTAAAGAAATAAAAAAACAACAATAATGATTACAACAATGATAATAATAATAGTAATGATGTTCAAATATTACTTGTCCCTATCGCCAGCAGAATCATTATACCATAATAAGTTCATTTCCGCAAAGAAGTTTTTAATCTCTATAGAATGTCGGAAATAAGTCGTCCGAGACCCGCTATCTTTTCAGCAAATGCTCCGGTGAATCTCGTTGTTTCTTCACATTGC
>OZ020165.1:8763611-8783611 GCA_963971145.1 Sussaba pulchella
GGTCTCGAAGTACAGAATTTCAATCTGCCAAAAACGCTTGGGCGCAGTCATGCTTAGGCGCAATATTGACGTTACATTAGGGCTTGTTAACGGTACTATCGGAAAGGTAATTTCAGTTTCTAAAGCAATTGATAGAGATGACGTAGATGAGGTCAAAACCGTTTTGACGACGGGATTAGAATATGAGATTGAACGTGTAAGAGTGAAGTTCCAAATAATGGATGGGGCCAATGTTAGTTGTAAGCAGTTTCCTTTATGTATAAGCTATGTCATTACAATCCATAAGAGCCGAGGATTGAGCTTAACTAATGTGATTGATGCTGGAAATTCGATATTTACTTGCGGTCAAGTCTATGTTGCCCTCCCACGCGTCATTTCTCTGAAGCGGTTGCACCTAATCAGTTATGATCCTTAATCCTCAAATGCTAGTGAAGGGTCGGTGTTAGAATATAATCGCTTGAGGCGGCTTTATCGCCCAGATTTCGCGCAAATCAAAGTTTCAGATCAACGTGGATCGGAAGTTCTAGATTTCGCGTGGGCAATTCATAAAGAAGTAGTGAAATGTCAGCAGTTACGGACAAATTCTATGGAAACTGTGAATGCATGGCATGTCAATGGATTCCTTAATATCGGTGGTATGTCGTGCTTTGCCAATGCGGCTATGCAATGTGTATTGAATTGTCAAGCTATCAGAGAAGAAACGAACCACAACCGACAACAAGAAGTGTAACCTTACAGGAGATTGTTGATCATAGCCTGTCATCATGGAACCCCATTAAAGGACAGTGTGATCAATGCGGCATCGAAAATAGAGTTACTAAGAATAGTGTATCAACAGCTAGTAAAATTGTCATTGTACAGCTCATATTAGCCAGCGCAAAGTCAAATACTCTACAAGTATCGAAAATAAATTGCGGCATCAAAGCTGTACCGATTGCAATCATTACCGTTGGCGCTCAAAAATATAACGTTACGAGTGCCATATTTCATCATGGTCGAGATGTCTACCAAGGCCACTATACAAGTATGTTAGGGTCTGGTAAATCTGCTTGAGTTATCGCAGATGATATGGAAGTTGAAAAGATAAGCTGGCGAAGAAATGCTGAAGATTGTTAGATGATCTTCCTGGAAAAGATGTGAAAATTATCAACATTTTATATGTGAAAGAAAAAGAATTTTTGAAAATTAAACATGTTCAATCTTTTGAAATGTAAAAATATGATTCACATATTTTTCTATACTGACAAATCTGTGCGAAGTAATAGAAGTTAATAAATCTTGGTTGAACTCTAATAACTTTAGCATTACTTGGATTTGGCTCGCGCCAAAAAATATGCAAACTTACCATGGACTATTCTGATTTTTTATCTCGAAATAGAAAAAAAATAACTCAATGCAGGAATTAAAAAAAATTAATAAATAATGACTTAATTCGATGATCTTGATATAATCCTCATTTGTATGGAATACTTATAGCAGTCAGCAATAACATTGAAAAAAATGATACACAGTAAGCCAGCGGGACAGCATCGTAAATATATTATGACGGTTCTAGTTACCTGAGATTACAGACAATAAATAGTTCAAAAAGTAATGTCACACTCAATAATCTTGCACACTCCAACCCAACCCGACATTACGGAGTTTTTATATTATATTTGCAAAAAGTAATTAAATCCCCACACAAAACACAATGTGTGAAAAAATCGAGACAAGTACATTTACGCGAGCCCGCTCCAACCCATGCGAAAAGGTGCGAGATCAACTGGAAACATGGAGCGCATGTATTTACAACCAGTACATATTAATATAAAAAAGATCTGTTTAATACAAATTATTAGTATTAAAAAATATATATATTGTTCAAAATAGAAATTTGAAGAATATAGGGCATAGCCGGATAAGCATACCAAAACTGCCCAAAGCGAGTTTTTCAATGACACTGAACCTATTGTATCCTCATAAAAAAAAACAATTTCCCTGAAAATTTCAGCTCTCTAACCCAATTATTTCGCGAGTAATAGGAATAAATGTGATTTTCAGTTTTTATTTTTTTTTAACTTCGATATTCATTATGGATTTTTGTCAATTTTTTCCCAAATACTTATTGGCAAGAGCCATCGAACGAATAGCTTTACAAATGTTCCGGTCCAAAACTTGATTTTTAACAAAGAAAATAAAAATGAAAATGGCCATTTCACTGGGTTTCTTTCGGAGCACAATTATAAAACTCTTACAGAATATCGGTTTCCTATGCCCCTTCACTCCCGATTTTTATCAATTTTATTTGTTTGGTGCAACATCGTGAAAAAAAAATAAATCTGTTTTTTTTTCGATTTTGCTATGTAATACTAGAGTGATCATTATATAGGGCTCGGACGAATTTTGACCCACTCGCCTCCCAGATTGACTCTAGATGATTTAAAAAAAAGTTCCCCAAACTGGCAGCCCGCTATCTTTAAAACCGGCCATTACCAGCGGGGGTCATTTTTCCCCTTTAAAATACACAGGATTTATCGACTCTCTAGTAATATCCCCATTCGGGTCTCTTGAAATCATCTTAAAAATCCAAGAAGTATCTTAATGAGTCCTCGGCACCTTTGTGCATGAAAAAAAATCTTACGGTTTGACTTTGAAATAGTTATGGGCCGTTCCACGCCGATATGAAAACATGTTTCTCGGTTTTTTCTTATTCCCGAATAATTTTGTGAGAAAATTTTTTAGATTTGAAACATCTATCCTAAAATTCAAAATACTGATCTTGAAAGTCATATTGGTCATTCCGACTCAATTGGTTTTTTTTTCTTCTTTCGTTTTTCCGCTAGTTGCCAGATAATTTTATCAAAAGAAAATTCAAAATATCCGATCTCATTCTAAAGATTAAAAATAATGGTCTTGAAATTAATATGGGCCAGTCCAACTAGAATCATTCTTTATATTTCGTTTTTGAAATATTTATCAAATCAGCCATTTCTTCAAATTTTCGAAAATAAATAGTGTTTCGTGTTGGAATAGCCCATATAAATTCCAAGACTAGTATTTTCAATCTTCAGAATAAGATCGGATATTTTGAACTTCCTTTTGATAAAATTATCTGGCAATTAGAGGAAAAACGAAAGACGAGAAAAAAACAAATTGAGTCGGAATGACCAATATGGCTTTCAAGATCAGTATTTTGAATTTTAGGATTGATATTTTAATTCTAAGAAATTTTCTCACAAAATTATCCGGGAACAAGAAAACACCGAAAAATATGTTTATATATCGGCGTGGAACGACCCATAACTATTTCAAAGTCAAACCGTAAGATTTTTTTTCATGCACAAAGGTGCCGAGGACTCATTAAGATACTTCTTGGATTTTTAAGATGATTTCAAGAGACCCGAATAGGGATATTACTAGAGAGTCGATAAATCCTGTGTATTTTAAAGGGGAAAAATGACCCCCGCTGGTAATGGCCGGTTTTAAAGATAGCGGGCTGCCAATTTAGGGAACTTTTTTTAAAATCATCTAGAGTCAATCTGGGAGGGGAACTAGTCAAAATTCGTCCGAGCCCTATATAATGATCACTCTAGTATTACATAGCAAAATCGAAAAAAACAGATTTAATTTTTTCTCACGATGTTGCACCAAATAAATAAAATTGATAAAAATCGGGAAGGGACATAGGAAACCGATATTCTGTAAGAGTTTTATAATTGTACTCCGAAAGGAACCCAGTGAAATGGCCATTTTCATTTTTATTTTCATTGTTAAAAATCAAGTTTTGGACCGGAACATTTGTAAAGCTATTCGTTCGATGGCTCTTGTCAATAAGTATTTGGGAAAAAATTAACAAAAATCCATTATGAATATCGAAGTTGAAAAAAAAATAAAAACTGAAAATCACATTTTTTCCGATTACTCGGGAAATAATTGGGTTAGAGAGCTGAAATTTTCAGGGAAATTGTTTTTTTTAGTGAGGATACAAAAGGCTTAGTCTCATTTAAAAACTCGCTTAGGGCAGTTTTGGTATGCTTATCCGGCTATGCCCTTTGCATTGAAGTGAAAAATCACAGCAGTACTTGGCGAGTTTTTTTCAAAGTCATGGCAGAACCGTTATTGTCAAACAGTAATGTAGATATAAAACTATGGAATTTGTATCGACTTGATTTAAATGAATTACTTACATCAGTTATAATTTATTTCCTGACACTATTCATCTTTAAAGATCAAGCAGAACGTTCACTCAGTCGTTCTCTCTCTTTTAGCAGTGAGCGACAATGGCGCCATCTCTCACGGACTACAAACGAACGACCATCGTCAATTTACTAAGTCAAGGCAGACATTTTATTATTAAATAGTAATGTAAATATACACTACCGTCGGATATTATCCGGACACTAGCGAGGCGTGTGCGCAGAAATAACTTCTGTCTTTGAAGGTTGATAACTTTTTTTGAATAATATTTCAATCACTGAGCACTGAGATAGCGTGTAAGAAAATTTTTTTTTTTAATCAGATTTTCCGAAATTTTCTATCTCGATTTCAACTCATGGCCAAACTTAGGAAAATCTTTTCAGAAGCTTGAAATTTCTCACGCATGATCTCTGAAACCTTACCTGTAATTCAAGCTCAAGAAGTATACAAAATCTTCCAGGATTCTTGAGTTATCATTAAAATTGTACGGGGTACGTTTTTAGAACCATATTTTCATTCTAATATACATGCATACATTTGTAACTTCCCGATTATAGGGAAGTTATGGTAATGACCCCGAAAATCGAAAATCGTTTTTTCGTCAGATCTTCACGTTTCGGGGTCATTCTAGCCTACTTTAAGCAAAATATTTGTGTGTGTGTGTGTGTGTGTGTGTGTGTGTGTGTGTGTGTGTGTGTGTGTGTGTGTGTGTGTGTGTGTGTGTGTGTGTGTGTGTGTGTGTGTGTGTGTGTGTGTGTGTGTGTGTGTGTGTGTGTGTGTGTGTGTGTGTGTGTGTGTGTGTGTGTGTGTGTGTGTGTGTGTGTGTGTGTGTGTGTGTGTGTGTGTGTGTGTGTGTGTGTGTGTGTGTGTGTGTGTGTGTGTGTGTGTGTGTGTGTGTGTGTGTGTGTGTGTGCGTGCGTATGTACGTACATTCGTACGTATGTGATCAATTTTTCGTTAACGTTTTCTCCAAAACTAATGACGGGATCGGAATGATCGATGATGCAATCGATGTGTCTTGCTGAAACTTAGGGCTGATTAGATTTTGGTCCAAGTCGATCAAGTAGTTTTTTAGTTTTTTACAAAAAACATAATTCAAAAATTTTCTCGTTAACATTTTCTTT
The DNA here is from genome assembly GCA_963971145.1 of Sussaba pulchella. NCBI lineage: Eukaryota > Metazoa > Arthropoda > Insecta > Hymenoptera > Ichneumonidae > Sussaba > Sussaba pulchella. Next base: position 8,768,915 of record OZ020165.1, read on the forward strand.
AAAACTAATGACGCAACCCAATTTTTTTTTTTTTCTTTTTACGTACCTACGTATGGGATCATTTTTGTTGTTGACGTTCTCCCCAAAACGAATAACGCGATCAGAAAAAAAAAAATTTTTTAATTTTTTTTTGGATTTATTTCTAATTTTTTTTAAAGATTTTTTTTACTTCCCGATTATAGGGAACTACGCCCCCCCCCCCCCCCCTCCCCGGGCATATTATGTCCCCGGAGCAAATGCCGGGTGGTCGGGCACTTGTATTTTTTATGTTTGGTGTCTTCTGGATACATCCAAGTTGGACCATGAGAAGACGAAACTCTAATTCTGAACTTGATGAGGATATACTTAATTAATAATGATAATAATAAATTTCAACTCGCGAATCGGGAAGTTACTTCCGCGGCCCTTGAAGGGTCACACGCGAAATAAATATAATTAGCTACAGGCATTACGAGCCATATCCACTACTAACCATGGGCACAACTAACCATGGATGCTACTAACTATACGCACTGCTAACCATGGGCTCAACTATCCATAGGCACTACTATCCATAGACACCACTAATCATAGACCCGCTCGTTTCTCATTAAGTATGACCTGCATTGATATAGAAGAAATTATTATTTCATTGCTTTAAAGGAATTGAACTGCTATAAATAATGATAATGAAAATAGAAATTCATCAGTCAATGTTTATTTGGGAAAAAACTACTTTATAAGATTTTTTATAATGGTATAAATTATTAAAATTACTAACATATAAGAACGATGTGAAACGCTTCTAAAAACGTTGAAGATAAAGGTTGATTGTCGAAAACTTGTTAAGGGATTATATCGACGCTGCTTACGAAAACTAGCATGTTTCAAATTTCTTACGAAAACAAGCACGTTTGGCATCACCGCGAAAACTAGCACGTTTCGGCTTTTGCCACGAAAACTAGCACGTTTCGATCTTCACCGCGAAAACTAGCATGTTTCGGCCTGCTTATTTTAGGGGTCGAAACCGAAACATGCTAGTTTTCGCGGCGAATATCGAAACGTGTTAGTTTTCGCGGTGAAATTAGAAACGTGCTTGTTTTCGTAAGAAATCTGAAACGTGCTAGTTTTTTCGTAAGCAGCGTCGATATCTAGTTGCTTGCGGAAAAACTAAGGGATTTTCATGATTTTTTTGGCCATGTTAGTATAATTTTATCAGAATCCATTATCTAGTATCAGTTACAACATATATTGAGGTACTTATATGCATTTTTTCATGAGAAAATTTTGAATTTTGGAGGCCGCTGTTCTAAAACACCTTTTTTTGAGACCACTTGCGGCGAGCATGACATGTCTGGAACGGCTCATCTGAAACAAAAAACCAGAAAGATTTCGTTAGTGTAATATTGAACGCAGCTCGTGAATGAAGGATCAGCCAAATTGTTGATCTTTGAAAGAATGACGTCGATTTTTCCCAATTTTTTGAATCCCAAAAATCGAACTTATCGGAAAAATTGACGACGTTATTTAAAAAATCAAAATTCGCTAAGGTCTTCGTTCACGAACTGCGTTTAATATTATACCAACAAAATCTTTTTTGTTTTTTTATTTCAAATGAGCCGTTCTTCCAGATATATCATGCTTACTGCAAGTGATTTTCGAAAAAGGTGTTTTGGGACAACGCGGCCATAGTTCCCCCAAATTGAAAATTTTTTCATGAAACAATTCATCCAAGTACTTTAATATATGTTGTCATTGGCACTGTATAGTGTTTCCTAATAAAATTATGTTAACATGGCTTGTTAACGTGTTAATGAAATTACAATAACTTCCCTATAATGGGGAAGTAAATTATGTTAACTTGTTCGAATGAAAAAAGTATTTTATACCTTGATTCTTTTGAATTTATTTTCGTGCGTAATTGCATTTTATCCGTCAATATCTTTTTATTTTATTGTTATTATTTATAACAGTTAAATTTTTCTTTGCAATGGTGAAATAATTATTTTGGGTATATGAAAAATGCTTTCGCAAGGGTACTCCATACAAGCCCCCGTTGCACTGATGATCCGTTTCGGTCCTGCTCCCCTGAGAAAACAAGCGAGCGAGACCGTCGACTTGTGCAATCGATGGCCCACGCTCGGTTTACGCACGCCCGCACAATTTTCATGATAACTCAAGAACCCCTGAAGATTTTTTATACTTCTTGAACTCGAATTACAGATAAGGTTTCAGAGATCATGCGTGGAAAATTTCAAACTTCTAACATTTTCCTCCTAGGTTTAGCCATGAGTTGAAATCGAGGTAGAAATAGTCCAAGAGCTAGCGACACTTTTGTCGGGCTTATTTCATCCCGGCTGAAAAAATTACAGAAGATAGTTCTGTCGGCGTACAATGTGAAATCGCGTGCCTGCCTGCTCGAATCGGTTGCGTTTGTTCATTAAAAAAAAATTAAGTTGTCTTTTAAAGTCGATTTCTGAACTCATCGCGTCCTGGCTGAAATTTTACACACAGGTGCTAAAAACATTACTGAAAATGAATTCGAGTGCCTGCCGGCCGAAATCGGTTGCCAAATAGCGCCTGCCAACCAAAAACCGGTAAAAAAAGTCCATCACCGGGCTCATCGCAAACTGCACGAAAAAAATTTAGAATAGAGTCTAAAGTACTAGAAATTGATTGGCGAGTACCTGCCTGGTCAAAGCCGTTTTTACTTTTTGAAAGTATAATATCAAAGTAAATATATTGTTTCGTTGTTTTCAAATTTAGAAAAAGTTTTCTAGAAAAAGTGTTTTTTTTTTTTCAAATTTGATGGTCACAGAATTTAAAGCACGGGATATTCATTGTTTGACAGATATAGAGGATCAAATTTGAAAAAAATATCAATTTCCCTAGAAAACTTTTTCTAAAATTGAAAACAACAAAACAATATATTTACTTTGTTCTTATACTTTTAAAAAGTAGTAGCTCGACCAATTTCCGGTACATTCGAATGAACTATACTTTGAAATTATAAATTATAGGAATGCGTTTCCGAAATTTTTGAAAATTACTCTCCTACAAACCAATAAAATTTGGTTTCGAAACATTCAAAATTTAATGAAAAAATAACGGAGCCGAATATCATCATGAAACCTACAAAAAATACGTTAAATTACGTGTACTTTAACATATAAATTTAAAAAAAAATCAAATAGGACATACAGTTTGAAAAAAATGTGTAAAACTCAAAAATGCAAAGATTGAGATCAAAAACAGTTCTTAAAGTTTTCAAGTATTTTTTTTTGAAAAATTTGGACAAAGACCGAGCATTTAAAAATGAAGAAAAATTTCACTTAAGCCATTATTTCCTAAGTCACGAGCGCTTGAAAAAAAAAGTAGGATTTCGAAAAAAAATTATAACTTTTGAACCGTTCGATAAAAAAAAATGAAAAAAATCGTGAAGACTCCGTTTAGTTGGTACAAAAAAATATAAAATAATCAGCTGAATCAAAAGGGGTCAGGGAAAAACCTTGTCGTTTTTGCATGGTCTACCTCATATACATATGTATATATCAGTGTTGGGCAGCCCCGAAGTACATTTCTACTTGCAGTACCGAATGAATACGGAGTACAGCTGTACTTCGCACTGCTAGAACGCGGGAGTACGAAGTACAGCTGTACTCTGTACTGCGGAAACGCGGGAGTACAAAGTACGGCTGCACTCTGTACTGCGGAAACGCGGGAGTACGAAGTACAGCAGTACTCCGTAGAGATTTTCACAGTGCGGCAAACGTTTTATTTTTCAAAACACACGGTAACGATGACGATTTTCCTACCGATCGACCGTCGACAGGACGCTCGATCGTTCTAGTTCACGGTTTTAATATGATTTTCGAATTTGATCCACCCAAAACTCGGATTTCGAACACTTGTATTTTTAATGTTTGGTGTCTTCTGGATACATCTATGTTGGATTATGAGAACACGAAAACTCTAATTCTGATCTTGATGAGGATATACTTAATTAATAATGATAATAATAAATTTGAACTCGCGAATCGGGAAGTTACTTGTGCGGCCCTTGAAGGTTCACACGCAAAATAAATATGATTAGCTACAGGCATTACGAGCCATATCCAATACTAACCATGGGCATAACTAACCATGGATACTACCAACCATAGACACTGCTAACCATGAGCTTAACTATCCATGGACACTACTATCCATAGACACCACCAATCATAGGCCCGCTAGTTTATGTTTGGTGTCTCCTGGATACATCCATGTTGGACCATGAAAACACGAAAACTCGAGTTCTGAACTTGATGAGGATATACTTAATTAATAATGATAATAATAAATTTGAACTCGCGAATCGGGAAGTTACTCGTGCGGCCCGTAAAGGGTCACACGCAAAATAAATATAATAAGCTACAGACATTACGAGCCATATCCACTACTGACCATGGGCACAACTAACCATGGATACTACTAACCATAGGCACTACTAATTATGGGCACAACAAACCATGGATACTACTAACCATGGGCACTGCTAACCATGGGCTCAACTATCCATGGGCACTACTATCTATAGACACCACTAATCGTAGGCCCGCTAGTTATTATTATTCTATTTGTAAGGAATTAAATATGCCTAGTTGAATATCGCCGTCCTGTGTCGCGGTCCATTGCGTTCGGCCGATCAAAGGCATTACGTGGCCCATTTCCAAAATCTCGGAACCGGCCTCTTCCCAGTCGTCGGTTATGCGTCACCGTAAGCACTCGTACAAAAACTATAATTCGTCGCACGTGTGAATATTAATCAATCGAAGCTTTATCGGTGCGGTACGTGTGAGTTTGAGACATGAAAGTGTAAACTCCCGGCGGCTGGTGCCACATTTATATTTTTGAGAGAAAAAGAGGAAGAAGAGATTTAACATCGATCTCGGCGAAGGATGGATGGAATTATAATTTTCCATTTTCGCCAAGATGAGCATCGGTAGCGCGAGCATTTCACCGGTTATCTCGGTCGTCTCCGTCTAAAGCGATGTCTCGTCTTCCATTTTGACGAATTGTGACACAGCTAAATCGTCTGAGAGTTAAGCGTTTCGTTTCTGTCTTAATTGCAATTTAAATATAATATTATTGTTGTATGATGCGTGGAATGTGTGTTGAACGTTGTGTATGTGAATAGTTGGATCGAAATAATTATTAAAATATTGTGACGAGAGAGGTACTTACGACTTATATGTGAAAGCGAGGAATCAGACCGAATAAACATCTGATGTGCAAAGGAAAAATAAAAGAAATACGAACCAAAACAAAATTCGTTACATATTATTGGCGTATTTCTTTTTCTTGACATTGTTTAGGGGTTTCTTCAAACCTGTTTGAGAAAATACATTTTAACGTGTAAATAGAGTAGAGGATCACACGTAACTGAGTAAAAAATACCTGCGAAAATTAACCAGGAGCCTGACCCGTCGTGTTTTCATTTGGTCATATCAAGAAACCACGAGTCTTGCTCGTGTTGTTTACATTTGGCCCGATCGACGTACCCGGGCCCTCACCCGTTCGTGGTGTTCGTTTTTGGCCCGATTTTCTTACCACGAGTCTCACACGTGATTGTAGGCAAAAGGATCAAGTATCGATCGAAAACGAAAAAATAATTTTTCCAACAATTGGAAAGATCGTTTGGCACTAGATGTAACAGCTTAATTCGATGGAGTTCAATTTGATTATAACCATCACGAATTTTATTGATCCTGACAAACGACAACTATTTAGATCGAGTCAAATGAATACCCTTCTTGGCGGGCCTGAAATCATTCAACAACTCTTGCAATCAAAAGCCAATCGATCGAATATTATTTTGTCATACACTGGATTGCCTGGAGGCTGCTTACATATCTGAGATCCTGAATTACCATAGTAGCCCGATAAATCTAGCTCAAAAAAGGCCTTTTAAGTGAAAAAAATTAAGCCTGCCATTTTTTGACGCAGTTAGGTTCTGATGATGGAGGAAAATATAAATGCACAGTTTTGGACCAAAATTTCATATGGATTGTGCCTGGAGTTTTGGATTTTGTGTTTTGTCGATTTGCGGTCGTAATTTGCATTTCTTGCTAAAAAGAATGATAACCACATTTGAAGAGAACTAAATTCCCTACCTTTTTTGTGGAAACAATTTTGTTGTAAAATGATTATTTATTGCTATTAATAAGCAAAATGTGTGAAACGGCCGGAAACACGCTCAACACAGAGGTGGTGTGGAAATGAGTTGAGGCGCTTCCGCCATACCTTTGTGTTGAACGTGTTCCCGGCCGTAATCTATCCGTCGTACAAAAAACTTGTTTGTACAAAAGTTGTAGGAAATTCAGTCCTCTACAACTTTGCTATTTAAATGTGTCACATATTTTAAATAATGATGGTCCAAAGGTTGAAAAAACTAGGCCGATCTCCTAATTTTTCACACATTTTGCTTATTATTAGCAATAAATAATCATCTTACAAAAAAATTTTTTCCATTAAAAAGGTAGAGAATTTAATTCTTTTCAACTTTGCCATCTAAATGTGTCACAAATCTATATATAAAAAAAATGGAGGCTTCTATATATGTCCTCGATGCGCTCCGATACCATGGATCCGATTGCGATGAAACGTTGGTGACTTGTTGCGTGCACGCCCGTGAAGGTTCCTAAAAAATATTTTTTTCGAAAATCAACCCATAAGGGGGTGGAACGGGGTGTGGGCGTTAGAAACCATTGTTAATGTATCTCTGGAACGGCAATAGATAGAGAGCTGAAATTTTGCACAGAAGTTCGGGTCGCACAAGAGGTGCTCACTAAGGGAGGATTTTTCGAAAATCGACGCCGAAGGGAGTTAAATGGGATGGCAACGTTTGTATGGAAAATGGTATTCTCGGCGTCTCCACGCGGTGCGGATATTCCCATTCTCCGTCCCTCTTCTTGTTTCTTTTTTCGTATTGTTATTCGACGGGTCGGTCTTCGGTTTATGTCCGTAATCTACGTGGACGAAGTCGCGAGTAAAAGCTAGTTTTTGATGAAAATGGTCCAAAAGTTTGACAAACTGGGCCAATCCCCTTATTTTTCGCACATTTTGCTTATCATTAGCAATAAATAATCGTTTTACAACATAATTTTTTCCATGAAAAGGTGGATGAATTCTCTACAAATTTGCCATTCGAATCTGTCAAATATTTTTGATGAAACAAAGGTATGGCAGAAGCGCCTCAACTCATTTCTGCACCACCGCTGTGTTGAGCGTATTCCCGGCCGTGATCCATTCGTCGTACGAAAAACTTGTTCGTACGGAACTTGCAGGGAATTCAGTCCTCTACAACTTTGCTGTGCAAATGTGTCACTTATTTTTTAATAATAATGGTCCAAAAGTTGAAAAAACTGGGCTGATGTCCTAAATTTTCACACATTTTGCTTATTATTGGCAATAAATAATCATTTTACACCAAAATTGTGTCCATTGAAAAGGTAAGGAATTCCATTTTCTACAAATTTGGTCATCGCAATTTTAGCAAGAAATACAAATTACGCCCGCAAATTGACAAACACACAAAATCCAAAACTCCGGGCACAAGCCATATGAAATTTTGGTCCAAAACTGTGCATTCACATTCTCCTCCATCATTAGAACCTAACTACGTCAAAAAATTGCATGTTTAATTTTTTTCACCAAGAACTGCTAGATTTATCGGGCTATAGAGTTTTTAAGGAATGTGTAAAATGTTATTCGACCGATCAATCAATAACCGTTCGATAACGTCCCAGGGACCGTCTGATAAATATCCTAGTTCCTCGTGAAATATCCCACACAGTGCTCTCTTTTGTGAAATATCTGTAAAACGCAATTACTCGGAATAAGGATGACCGTCTAATTTTTTAATGAAACTACACAAACGTGCAGAATCTGTTACAGAAAATTAATTCTATGCGACTCTATGTGAAAATTGAATACTTATAAATTAAAGAATGACCAACAGTTATGAAACTTCATAGCCCAAATGGATTCTGAATCCAAGCGTTTAGTCTTACTTGAAGCAGCAACGCGAAGATAACCCACTGGTAATACTTGTGCTGCTTGACAAGGGGATGAAAGCCATGGCCATGCATCTCAGTCTTGCTGTTCGTAACACCTGGATACGGCACAGCTTGGCCTATCGTCATATTATACGCGTGAATTATGCTGTAGGTCGTGTGAAGCCAGCAGAAGGTCTCGAGCACAACCTTGTCCACAGAACCGGAGCTCTCACAATGGATCGGCGAGCCCGAAATGCTCTTGCACGCCAGTGTAAGACATCCGGCTAGGAGCAACGCCACTGTCACTCGATAATGAAGTCGAAATATGAACGAATCTTCGGAAGCCCGCTGAACCTTGAACAAGGATCTGATTGATCCGAAGATGTCAATCATTTTCAGCATTATTGGCATTTTCACACTTCCGTTCTATTCGGAAAATTCCGAACTGTATCGAATCGTTTCACATATTCTTTATGGACAATTTATCGATCTCAAAAGCCACGAACTCAGCTCCAATCTCATCAAATATTCAAATACCGAATTATTCGAAGTTGGAATACACATTTTTACTCGCGAAGCTCGCATCGCAAAATAAAATTTCATTGCATAACCCGGTATTATTAAATTAAGGGAATAATATGTTATTCAAGAGAGCACCGTTGTCTCTGCCCCACGTGGGTCTCAATGACGTCGCTACGAATTCATGAATTTTTACTATCGATGACATCACTATCGTTAACACTTGGACCACTTTTCCGCTGAACTTGTTTACTCGTTCGAGGAACGTCGGGAGCACATCAACATCATTGATTCACCGGTACGATTTTTTAAAATAATTTTTTTATCCCAATCGCGGAAAACGTCGGAGATAAAAGAAAGACAGAAATTTCGATGCAACAAGACGGAACAAAGTACGAGACACGTGTGGGGCACAGTGGCAAGACATTAGAAGACTGATCGGACTTGAGGGGCATCCCTTGGCCTCAGCCAAGGCGCCTCAACACATAACTCATATTATCTTTCCCGGATTTCTCGTTCCTTTCTCACTTGCTCTTTCTTTATGAGACCTCGGCCGGAGAGCTCTTGTCGGGTCAAGAGGTGCGAACACGAATGACTGACCATCGCTCGATGGAAAGCATCTTTCCACGGAAACCACTGCAAAGCCGCCAAAGTTCCGATTCTTATTAAATATAAATATTACAGCACTATAGTATAGACAGTATCGAGAACCCGCAGAAATTACGGAGGATCGTTTCGGTCACAATTGTTCATAAGAAGACCGAATGAAGTTTAAATAATTTATTTATCGGAAATTATTTAACATTTTGCGAACGGAAATTGTGCCGAGTCAAGGCTTTTAAATACCTCATATATGTAATTTATACTATTCCAAAACTCATTGAGAAATGAATATTTAATGATTAGATGATTATAATTTCTGTAACAAAAATCTTATCGAGAGCGTTAGTAGGAAATAGGGCATCGTAGGATCAGAATAAGAGCGTCTGTCTAATCAATAATTGTACACCTGTTATCTCGCATTACCCGCATTCTTAATAAATCGTCGACAACCGGAGTCAATAGTTGTCGCGATTAATATTAATTTCGGTGAAAATGAAAATATCTTCATAAGGTCTAGGGTCTGGCACGATAACACATTTTCTCGTGATCGGCACACGCTTATTAGAGGCTCGAGTTGCTTGTAGGGCCTGTGGCCCGAGACTCATGGCCAGATTTCTTTCAGCCGACGATTCGAGTGGTGACGTGGCAATGGGGAAGCTACAATAAGACAACAAACATCGAGTAAGATGGATTTGCGAGGGACCGTAGTTAGGTCGACAGAAAATCCGACGGAGTGACAACGACTTGCCAAAAAAATCGTATAACTGTAGGAAAGAAGATTCTACGCCACTCTACGCACAGTCGCAACCCCGAAACAAGGCAATCGGATAATTGTCAAATTATAGATAGTACCATCCTTTCTTCGCACTATCCTCTATTCCCTGTTCCATCTATCGAGGCTACGAGTTGCTGCTAAATCGTCGACAAGATCGTATAATTCCGAGGGGAGACCTTTTATTACGACCGTGACTTATTAAGTCTGGTCTGACATTATATCGTTCCCGCCCCTTCCCCAGCCCATCAGTCACATACGAATGGATATATAATCATTTCTTGGACTGAAAAAAGTACTCGAGCCAATTTCTGTGACCGAGGTTGAATTAAGGCAGACGTTTCGCACATTTTGTGCACCATAGAAATTAAATTTCAAATTTTTAGAATAAGAAATTTTGTTTTACCGTTAGTAAAATCAATTGAAATAATAATAATATTGCATTTTTCCGAGTGCTGCGTAGGCAGACGGTAAATTGGCCGTGGTTAACGATCGACTCCCTCAAGGCAAATGTTTAAGGTGTCATCCCGAGCCAATCTTCTCCACGGTCCCGTTGTTGCCCCTATGTCGAACATCCACGACTCTCGGCGCATGTATTGCTACAACGCGAAAGCTTCAAGTTAATGTGCTTAGGGTTTCCTTCGTGGCAATGAACTAGATATAAGCCTTTGCAAGCAGGGGAGTAAGTTGCTCGGCTCATCGTCTATACAACTACCACAAACCCACCAAACAGAATGAACGCTCTAGCTTTCATTGTGATATGAGCAAAGTGAAAAGAGAAATCACTTCGGACATTGACAATCTATTTACTATCTATTTACTAATCTATTTACAATCTATTTAGCAGCTCAGGGACTAATCCTGCCGACTTATAATTGTTCTATAGATGAATAATAATGTTCGACATATTTTCTACGACTTCCATCAATACATAATTTATAATTATGTGGGCACTATTCCTACTTAATCCGATTCACCAAATAAATAAAACCCCATTCACTAGATCTCTATTATAAACTGAATTAATTTATTCACTTCGATCCACAGACAACATGAATGTGACCTAACTTATCCGAGTCCTCTGACCGACTGTTTTTTTCCCGGCTCGGCCGTTGTCTTTTCGAATATTTTAATCATTGCTCGGTAACAAACTGACCGCTCGTCAATTTGGTCCGAGTCCATCCATGGCAGTTTACTACCCACAGTCGGCCAATCCTGACCGCTGCTCCTGTACGTCTCGGACATGAAAAAACATAATACGCATACACAAGTATGGTAATTATGCAGAAAGTGGACGCCACACCGATTTCTCTGGAATGAAACAAACAAATCCATACGTATACACTACAGGCCAATGGTGTCAGACCACTAACCGCCCGCCCAACCAAAATTGAGTCGTGACTTTGAACGATGGTAGTTCCGTCAAAAATAAAGATAAAGATTTTTTATTGAAACCATTAGGAAGCTTATTGAATTCTGTGCCGAATGAGTCCTAGTTAAGGCGGTTCAACCATCTGTATATGGAATTATCACGTGAGGAAGAGAACAAAAAATTCCGATTCTGGTTAAATTTCCTACCACAACTTAGACCCATGGCCGAAGCTAAGGAAATTTTTTTTAAAATCTGGAAAAATTTGAAAAGCATCTCTAAAACCTCAAGAGTTGATCCGTAAAAAAAAATATTGAGGGGTTCCTGAAATATCAATTCATTTGTACGAGCGTGCAGAATCCACAGGACGACAGTCAGTTGCTCGATCCGAAGATCTCGGCAAGCGCTTTGCCTGCCAACCCAGGGCCAAATGGCAAATATATTTGTGGTAAATATATGCGCGGTTGTTAGACGTTTTTTCATTCGGCCGATTCGATTCGACGTGCTACCTGATTCTTTAAATCTATCTAGAGTCCATTTGACTCCAATCTTCGACACACCAACGTTCGCGGCTATTTCCCGCTGGGAGTATCCTTCTTCGCTTGACGTAACGATTTTAACTCGAGTAGATTGACGAATTTCTTTTCGAGGGGCCATTATTGCTCTCTGGCTCTCGTTTACTGATGAGTAACAACAGAATGACTTAATTCGGTTTCCATTAACGACGTTTCCAGCTGTTTATTCTTTATTTTGTTTTTAGAAAGGTTTCTTAAGATCACATTTTCATCTATTTATTGATTCTTTTGTTTCAAGAACTATTTCTTAAGATTTCTTAAGAAATATTTCTTCCTCGAAAAAAAATTCGAAATTGGCCCCTCGAACAGAAATTCGTCAATCTACTCGCGTTAAAATCGTAATGTTAAGCGAAGAAGGATACTCCCAGCGGGAAATAGCCGCAAAAATGGGTGTATCGAAGACTGGAGTCGAATGGACTCTAGATAGATTTAAAGAATCAGGTAGAACGTCGAATCGAATCGGCAAAATGAAAAAACGTCCAGCAACCACGCAAGAAGATAATCTTAGTGTGTTAATTAGCGAACGTAACCGACGGAAAACGACTTCTGATATTCGAGCCGAATTCAACGCAAGTCGCCCTAAGTATCCGGGAATATCATAGACGTTGATTAAGAAAAGACTCAATGAAAATGGACTTCGTGGAAGAATTGCCGCGAAGAAGCCTCTTTTGCGACTAGTAAATAAATAAAAAACGTTTGAATTGGGCGAAATGTACGCCGCGTGGACGCCGGACATGTGGAGAAAAGTTCTCTTCACCGATGAATCCAAGTTCGAGCTCTTTGGAGGGAAAAGGAAAGTTTTCGTTCGCAGAAGGGTAAGCGAGCGTATGAATACGCAGTGCCTTGTGCCCACGGCCAAGCATGGTGGAGGGTCGATTATGGTGTGGGGGTGTTTTTGAAACGGAAAAACGTGGAACCTGAAAAAAGTAAATGGTATCTTAAGAAAAGAACGATACCAACAAATTTTATCGAAGCGCGATGTACCTTGCGGTAAATACCTCATCGGACGAAAATGTTATTTTCGACAGGAGAATGACCCGAAACATACGTCCAAGCTATGCACAAATTATTTACAAAGTAAAGTCGGATTGGATAGGGATGTGCGAATTTTCCGACCGGAAAACGTGACCGATCGATGGGAAAATCTTTAGACCGTCTGGAAAAACATCAGCGGGCAAACGATCCTAAATTTAGCGGACAGGATGCCACGAGTTTGCAAAGCTGTAAGAGCAGCGAAAGGATGATATTTCGAAGATACGCGGATTTAAAGAAAATTTGGTTATCATGTGCCATTATTAAAATGCTTGAAAATATCAAGAATTTGTATTTCAATGACTCAATTGACTATTGTTAATATATATTAAATATATTTTCACTCGTTCACTTGTTGGGTTCAATGATTTTGATCTTCTTCTAACAATTGATTTCTATTTGATGAATAATCAACAAATAATAATTCGAAAAATTTTAATTCCGGCTTGAAAAATCTCACTTCAATTGATCATTTAATTATTCAATACATACGTCCACAATTATGTTTGTAGACAGGTTCTAATAATATTTGCAAAATAATTTGGTGAATATACTGAAAATAAATCGAGAATAACAACTTTTGGTAGAGTAACAGTAGCCCGCGCACGCCTCTATTTGCCATTCGGCCCTGGGTTGGCATGCGAAGCGCTTGCCGAGTAGTGCCTACAGTTTCAAAAGTGGGATAAAGGATTGATCGCGGAATAACGTATTAGTGTAACGTGATGGCCGCTAAGGAACCGACTGATTATACGGTCCCACAGCTAAAAAAACCACTAAGTAAATTGATGAAACGATTATCGAATTCCGACGTGACGATATGGACACGGTTAAATGAACAACGGACACAAGAGACCGACGGAGAAGAAGACGTCTCGACAAACGAGGAGGAAGACGTAGAAAATACGCGTAACGTGCATACTAGACTGGTCCTTATTGAGGGTTGAAAAAAAAATCCATGTTGGATCCCCTCCAATCGGTTAAAAATCCTGAAAAAAAAATTCTATAATTGTTTCAGATTTTTATTTCATTCCTTTCGTCTCCCTATCTTAGGGCGAGTTTCAAATTGAGGATAGTACTATATTCATGGCACCGCGATTTGATGCACTTTTCGTATAGAACATCCCAAAATAAGAAGAAAAACCGGAATAACATTTTTTTTTATCTCGCTTCGATTTCGAGTTATCGAATTTTTTGTGTTATATTTTTGTCCGAACTTTTTTTTTCTTGTTTTTTGTCCGGTTTCTTCGATGCACTTTTTGTATAGAACACCCCAAAATAAGAAGAAAAACCGTCATAAAATTTTTTGATATCTCGCTTAGATTTCGAGTTATCGAGTTTTTTTGGTTTTATTTTTGACTGAATTTTTAAATCGTAAAAATTAAATCAAAAAAATTCGATAACTCGAAATCCAAGCGAGATATCAAAAAATGTTGTTCCTGTTGTTCTTCTTATTTTTGGGTGTTCTATACAAAAAGTGCATCGAAGAAATCGGACAAAAAACGAGAAAAAAAATTCGAACAAAAATATAACACAAAAAATTCGATAACTCGAAATCTAAGCGAGATAAAAAAAAATTTTATTCCGGTTTTTCTTCTTGATTTGGGGTGTTCTATTCGGAAAGTGCATCAAATCGCGGAGCCATGAATATCGTACTATCCTCAATTTGAAACTTCACCCTAAGATAGGAAGACGAAAGGAATGAAATAAAAATCTGAAAAAATTAGGGAATTTTTTTTTAAGGATTTTTAACCGATTGGAGGGGAAAACGAATTGCTGCGACGAGAAAGCGATTGACTGCGGCGAGAGTTG
>OZ020165.1:8785727-8845727 GCA_963971145.1 Sussaba pulchella
TCCAAAAATTCCAAAATGGCAGCGCTATGGGAGAGAACATATTGGTTTAAAATGGAAACCATGTGTTTCAAAAATCTTAAAAATAATTCTCGTCAATACTTACAACTTTTGTATGAGTCATTTTTGGCTCCGTAGAAATCCGCGCGGAATTAAGCCCGATCCGACTATTTCAAGGGGTCGCCTCGATTTTTTAAAAATGTTTACATTTTTTTAAATTTGAACATTTGAAAAAAATCGAGGTGACCCCTTAAAATAGTCGGATCGGGCTTAATTCCGCGCGGAATTCTACGGAGCCAAAAATGACTCATACAAAAGTTGTAAGTATTGACGAGAATTATTTTTAAGATTTTTTCATCACATGGTTTCCATTTTAAACCAATATGTTGTCTACCAAAGCGCTGCCATTTTGGAATTTTTGGAAAATTTATTTTTTCGGATGTCCTCCTTCAAACCCTAATTGAACTTCTATTCGATTGAACCCTTTTTTTTCGTGGAAACCTGAAGTATAAATAAAAATGCGACACTCGGTATGTCTGTACCGGAAAAGAACAACATATTTATGGAGAAATAAAATTATCGACGGAAGTTGCACAATTGGATCACAAAGGTCCGCACGTCATTTTAAGCAGTTTTTCAAGCGCTTCCAAATGGAACTAACCAGATCAACGTACCTATAAAATTGGCGGAGCTACGATTTTTTGAATGGGAACTTGACGCCTTTCCCATGTTAATCAAATGGGAAAACTAGAAAAATCTTGCGCGACCCCTAAAAATATTCCGATCGGGCTCATCTTTGGACACAATTCTCTTGATGGAAGATACTTTGGCGTGAGTGTATTTTGGTTGAAGAAAAAAAAAGTTTTTTTTCAAGCCACCCTAATATACATATTACGGAATTAACGCAAGAGACATGATTTATAGAAAAAGTTATAATCTTTCATTTATTATGAGTACTCATATTAGAAGAAATGCATATATCACGAGATACACGCGAAAAACTCTGAAAAAGCCCTTTTTTTCACCTTAATCGATTCTCGGCACTATCAGGCATGCACTAAATCGAAAAAAAGTATTTTTCCCTTTTTTTGTACATCATAACCTATCGAAACAAGAGGTAGCCCAAAAAAAAGTTTTTTTAACGGACACTCTAATGTGTATATTCAACTGTTCGAAAACAACGCGTTTACTTCGGATATTTATGTCTCGGTATGAATTGCCTTCCATTCACCGCGTAGTGGCAATTTTGCAATATTTGCTGATTTAGAATTCGGGCAGGTGTGTGGTCAGCATAACCTCACAATTATTATTATAAAATAGATAAGAGAATAAGTAATCAAACGACTATATGAATACATGTTTCTCTGAAAAGAGGAAGGAATAATATATCAATAATGAAATTATTAATAAATGATAATAAATATGATAATATCTTGTCAATCGTGGGTACATCAACAATGATAGTTGCTTTATTTGGTGAGTTAATAGAAAAAAATTCTTGGAATTAAAATGTAGCATGTGTATAGACTAGTCGGGTCTAGTCGACTCGTCGACTTTCACACGAAATTTTGTGTAAATCACACGATATTATTCGTAATTTCTTCTAATTTACCAACGATTTCTATTATAATTATTCTATCAAGGACTGCTTTTATGTCAAAAATGACATTTCGGAACATTTCGTGTGAAAGTCGATCAGTCGAGTCGACCGGTCGACTGTCGAGTCAATCGGTCGAGTGTCGAGTCGACTGGTCGGGTCGAACGGTCGAGTGTCGAGTCGACCGGTCGACTTTCAAATCATAATTGAACCCCAGATAAAGAACGAGCTCCAAAATAAAAACGACTGAATGTGACATTTCGCGTGCTATTGAAGAATTAACCAAAAACCATTTATAATATATGATAAAATTAATAACGAATTATTCGAAATGTACCGTTCGTGTGGTAACGTGAGATAAAACGTTTTCAATATATTATTTGTTGAGACGATTTTTAATCCGTTTCGATAGAATGTAAATATTTTTACAAACAATTATAAAAATAAGAAGTGAGTCGTGCTGAAATGCTGGGATACCGTTGGAGTTTACGTGAAGCTGGCTTCATTCAGAAGTGCATTCAAGTTATTCGTTACCACTATTAGAAACAGGGTAAGTATGATTCAGAGACGTGGTCGCGTGTCGAGATAAGAAATGCATTGAGGTTATTCATTACCACTATTGATAAAATAGTATGGTATGATTAAGAGACGCGATAGCGTGTCAAGATAAGTACATTATAACATTATCTATAAATACATCATAGCATTCATATCATAGCATCTATATATTTGTTATTATAGTATTATCTATATATACGTTTTCGGCTGAATGAGATTCTGAACTTTGAGACCTACCCGTGCGATCGCTGAAGGTTATTTGGGTACTCGGGGATTTAGGGTTATTGTTAGTTTTTTTATTTATTTTTGGGTACTCGGGGGTTTAGGGTTATTTTTAGTTTTTTTATTGATTTTTGGGTACTCAAGGATTTAGGTTATTCAGGTTATTTAGGTTATTAGACGTATCTATATATGGGTCATTCTTTTAAAACCCGACACACTTGTGGACCTCATAGTGCTCGATCGCCTTGTAACTTTGACATTCATTTATATATGTCAAACAGAAGACACTCAATTTTTTTCAGATTTTTCAAATGACATTTATGTCCCATGAAGGTCATTGATCTTTTGGCATTTTTTCAAATTTTAACTTATAAATGAATTTTTTCTGCATATAATCGTGGAAAAGAAAATTCTGGACAGAATAGTTTTTTTTGTAAAAAATCCTCAGCCTTTCAATGAAAATATTGTCGATCCAATTCGGTTTCAGAAAAACACTGAAAAATGCGAAAACAAATTAAAAAGTCGTTTTTCGTGACAAGCCTTAAGGTTTAGATCAACAAAAGTATTTTTTTCGGATTCCTTGGGGTGTTTTACCTATTTGGTGAAGTTTTTAGACTGGGGTAAGCAACTGGGGCCCTGCAGCAATAGTTTTGGTCAAAAAACGAGAATGAAAAAAAAAGTTACGCAAATTTTATCATGTTTAAAAATCGCTTTATTTGTATGTGATTACTCTTTTCAAAAAAGAAGTGATACGTCGATAATCAAAACATGAAATCATTCAATCAAAATAGTGAAGCCAGTTTGTATGGCCAATCGGGATCGTTGAGATCTGATTTTGAAATCCAAATTCATGTGGTTGAAAAACTTTTCTATTTTGCGGATGGTGCACCGCAACAATTCAAGAACAAAAAGGCCTTCGCGAATTTGTGTTACTACGGTTTTGATTTCGGAGTTCAAGCAGAATGGCATTTTTTGCGACTGCACACGGGAAAGGGCCCTGTGACGGACTGGCTGGCACAGTAAAACGTCACGCAGCACGAGCCAGCTTGCAAATGGGCACAGGGACGCAAATTTTAACATCCTTTGATTTGTTCGAGTGGGCATCTAATACTTTCGACAACATCGATTTCATTTTCGTCGGAAAGGATGTATATGATAGTACAACGAATTTCCTCGAAGCACGGTTTTCTCAAGCGATGACTGTCAAAGGCACTTAAAACTATCACAAAATAGTATTATGCACTTCACAAGTAGGTTACGTTCAGGCGAGTAAATGTTCGACGTCTATACACTTTTCCACTGTTAAAGTGCTGAAACAGTGAGAAAAATCTATTTATACACATTATAAGACAAATAAAGAGATTTTTGCTTTTTTTGTCATTCTCGTTTTTGTTACCAAAACTATTGCTGCAGTGGCCCAGTTGCTTACCCCAGTCTAAAAACTTCACCAAATAGGTAAAACACCCCAAGGAATCCGAAAAAAATATTTTTGTTGATCTTAACCTTAAGGCTTGTCACGAAAAAAGACTTTTCAATTTGTTTTCGCGTTTTTCAGTGTTTTTCTGAAAACGAATTGGATCGACAATATTTTCATTGAAAAGCTGAGGATTTTTTACAAAAAAACTATTCTGGCCGGAATTTTCTTTTCCACGTCGATATGCAGAAAAAATTCATTTATAAGTTAAAATTTGAAAAAATGCCAAAAGATCAATGACCTTCATGGGACATAAATGTCATTTGAAAAATCTGAAAAAAATTGAGTGTCTTCTGTTTGACATACATAAATAAATATCAAAGTTACAAGGCGATCGATCACTATGAGGTCCACAAGTGTGTCGGGTTTTAAAAGAATGACCCATATACGAATGATTTTTCCGTTCAATCGATTTAAACAGCTGTGCGATCGCTGAAGGTTATTTGGGTACTCGGGGATTTAGGGTTATTGTTAGTTTTCTAATTTATTTTTGGGTACACGGGGATTTAGGGTAATTGTTAGTTTTTTAAATTTATTTTTGGGTACTCAGGGATTGAGGAGCTCGATTGAACGAAAAAATCATTCGCATATATAGATATAGTGGCGTAGCTCTATCGAACACGTAACCATCTTCATGAGGTACGAGCTACGCCACTATATCTATATACGGGGCATTCCATGACAAGTCGATCAAGTTCTGGCGGTCATTATTTAGATCGTTTTCATAATTTTTTATTCGAACGTACTTATCGAAAAAAACGAGCCCAATTTTTTTCAAATTTTTGCAAAATATATTTTTTAAGATTTTTTCGCTGAAATAAACAAAATAAAAAAAAAGAATGTCCGTTTTTTTTCGCCTGAAAAAATCCACAGAATTCTTATGAATTATAAGGAAATTTTCAAACGCTATTGCAAGATGGAGCTTTCAAAACTACCGGAGAAAAAAAAATAAGAATCAAAAAATTGTATACGTGACAAATGCAGCACCAATATTTGTTGGCGAATTTTTCGATTTTTATTTTTTTTCTCCGGTAATTTTGGAAGCTCCATCTTGCAATTCATAGGAATTCTGTGAATTTTTTAAGGCGAAAAAAAACGGGCAGTCTTTTTTTTATTTTTTTCATTTCCCAAAAAAAAATCTCAAAAAATATATTTTTTTTTTTATTTGAAAAAAATTGGGCTCGTTTTTCGTGATGAGTACTTTCGAATAAAAAATTATGAAAACGATCCAAAAAGTGACCGCCAGAACTTGATCGACTTGTCATGGAATGCCCCATATAGGTTTTCGACAAATGATCATTATGAACTGCCAAACCTATCCGGACCTTCGCATCGCGGAAATCGTAAAAATAAAACGAAAAGAATTCGATAACTCGAAAACTAAGCGAGAAATCAAAAAATTTCACTCTTCATTTTCGTCTTATTTTGGGGTGTTCTATAGAAAAAGTGCATCAAATCGCGGCGCCCCGAATATCATACTCTTGCCGGAAAAAATATACCCACGAAGCCAGCGGAATAGCATCGTAAACAACTCATGACGGTTTCCGTTATCCGAGTTCGCAGAAAATAAATAGTTAAAAAAGTAATGTTCAAACCCAATAATTCTACCCGCTCCGACCTGACCTCGCATTACAAATATTACATATTATCTTTGCAAAAAGCAGTTAAATCCCCACAGAAAACACAATGTCCAAGGAAATCGACGCAAGTAAAATTGACCGAGCGTGCTCCAGTACGTGCAAAAAGA
Organism: Sussaba pulchella; assembly: GCA_963971145.1. Taxonomy (NCBI): domain Eukaryota; kingdom Metazoa; phylum Arthropoda; class Insecta; order Hymenoptera; family Ichneumonidae; genus Sussaba; species Sussaba pulchella. Next base: position 8,791,323 of record OZ020165.1, read on the forward strand.
TGTGAGATCCGCTGGAAACATTGAGCGCATGTATTTACATCAAGTACATATAGCTTCAGAAAATAATTTTTCAATTTATGAATTTGAGTCATTTTTCAACCATCGCAGTACTTGAGTTTTTTTCGAAGTTTAGGTAGACACTTAATTATTTATTAATAATGTAAATATGTAGGCGTGTATTTTCTATTGTTTTACGGACTAAATTCAAATGTTCTATAATAGAATACTGGCGGTAACACATCAACTCGCCAAGTAGTGCTGATTTAAACAAAAATAAAAATCAATAATTTTGAAAATTATTATTCAAAGCAATACGTACTTGATGTAAATACATGAACTCAATGCTTACAGTCGATCTCACACCTTTTTGCACGTGACAGAGCACGCCCGGTCGAATGTACGTGTCTAGATTTTTTTTAACGTTGTGTTTCTTGTGGTCATATGATTTACTTCAACTATATGGTTTAGTCGACTCAAGTTCACCCTAGAGTCCGCCATTAGTAATTCGTCATCTTATGCCAAGTTCAATCAACTTCATTTCACTATCTCGATCGACCGATATCCCGATGGCTCAAACTAAATAGTATTTTCTGTATCGATGATTCTTACTCGATAGCACCCCATTACTCTTTCATCTCAACGATGACGCCAAACTGAAAAATGTTATTACCTGCATAAACAGCATGAAGCAGACCCACTGGTAGTACCTGTACTCCTTCCTTTCGCTATCCGGATGCATCTTCGAATTATCGATACCGGGAAATGGTACCTCCGAGCCTTCTTTTTTTTTGTAAGCCGCCGTAATCGTATACGTGCTATGTATCCAGCAATAGGTGTTGAGAACGTCCTCCGGAAGATCTTTGCTATGTATGCAATCGATCGGATTTCCAACGTATTGTCTGGTCGTGACGATGAGAGAAAAAGACACCAGCAATATGACCGTCAGACTGTAGTGCAGACGGAATACAGCAGTGTCGATATGTATGTGAGAGATCTTTATCAAGCTCTTGAGGCCGCGAAATATGTCCAACATCTTGCGATGGGTCTACGCGTCGATAGGTATCATCCTCTTCGTTCTTTCTCTTTTAATTGTCTCGGTATCGTCGGCGATAAACCAGAAAACGATCGTTAAAGTTTCCCGGACCGAATGTAACACATTTTGACTGAATAAAATACTTAGCATCGGCAATTGCCCATATTTAGCTAGACATACCGCGTTGAAACAACGCCCCACTATGTTCACGTCACCAATATTAAGTATTTCTCCGAAAACTCAGAGTGTCATTTCAAAGAAATAACATTTATCACCGGCAGTCCCTTAGTTCCTCTCGTCGTTTCCCTAGTTTTATTCAACCTTATTGTTTCTTCTTCTATGTCAACCCTAAATGAATAATTTTTCTTTTCGTGATTATTGTGCTAGGATCGTTTGAACCTCGACGAGATTCTTTACCAGACCATTGTAATCTCCGCGACGTGTACATTATTCTTTTGTATGTTACGACCTGGTCGACACTAGCAGTTTTGCACTCTAATATTTTTTTTGTACTGTTAACGGTGGTTAGTTGATGGTGTGTCCGTCGGTAGTCCACAGCGGTGCGATACTACGAGATGTCACGACCACTGTCCACCAGATAACACTTGGCCCTCTCGTCGTCGTGGCACGGCTTCTCGGAGGCAACAACGACGTGTCGGACTGTTACCGCGATGACGAATCCGACGGGTTTAATCATCCTCACTCGTCGTTGGGCGTTCGGTTGGAGTATGCACCGCACTGCCAGGAAAGACGACGATATGAATACACCGGGACCGTCAAACCAAGTGGGAGAAATTTGTCCTATTCCACTTTTGGCACTGCCAGACAATTTTGGTCAGCGATGAGTGGTGGAGAAAGCTCTCAAATCATCGTTCAATATCGTCTAATAGAATAGCGCAGGAGGCGCTCATGCATATTCGGTCGATTGGATTATTGAGCTTTCTTTTCTCCGTACTAAATTTTTCTCACCCGGCGCGTCAATGAAAATTTTCCGGAATCCTCCCCCCAAATGTATTTTGAACATCTGCACCGCCGTTCGGCGAGAGATTAACCCTAGATTGGGTAACTGGGGTCTTACGGGACCCCACTCGACATTCAAACTACGCCCTCAGCTCAGTCAGATTCCTAATCGATCTGGGACCTTAAACATAATTTACTTCGAGTGCCCGACTGTCGCTTTCGGTCGGTGAGCAACGAAACTAGTGCTCTGGGTGTACTGTGAACAATAAAGAAGACCCCAGTTACAGAATAACGTCAGAGAATTTTTTTGGTAAGTGTTTTTTCGTGAAATAATTTTATTTGGGCGTTTCGAACGTGAATTTGGCAGTTCGAATGTGAAAACTTATTCCATTTAAAAAAAATTTTAACTTTTTTTTTTTAACACAAATCACGATAAAAAGTTTTTTTTAATAACAATGGGGAAAACTTCGATCCGATGACTTTTCATGCATCGCCAAAAACATGAACGTTGAACCAATATCCTGTGAGAGATTTGTTCCTCACAATAGACGTATAATGTAATTTTTGTATAATTTGACATATTTTCAAACATTTGTAATAAATTTTAATCGAAGTAATCAATTTTACTTGTAATTTTTAATGATATTTTTCAGTCGTCAGATTCTTGTCATTTCCTCTTTTTCATACGGTTGAATAATTATATTTTTCGTTTTAAAGGAAAATTCGATAAGATACTTTTAAAGTGTGATTATTTTTCTCTTAAGTTCCGTTGGAACTTTTAAAATCGCTAGCATTGTTGGAACACTACGGTAAGTTTTATGAAAAAAGTCGAATTCGCGAAATTTTTAGGTTTTTTTTCGGTTTAGACAACTTAGTCCGTATGTTTCCAAAGTTAACAAAAAATAATTGGTACCACTGCCTTCCTTATTAAAAAACGAAAAGATCGCACTGCTCAAAAGTTGTTCTAACCGGATTTGAGCCATCATCCCAGGCGACTCAAGTCTGGGGTCTTATAACACCCCAGTTACCCAATGACGTATGAGCCAGCTATGTTACCCAATCAAGGGTTAAGGATCTCTGATATACCATGCTGTAAGATTCGTGAGCGTCTGTGTTCAAATTAAAGCGTTATCAAAATAATTTCACACATAGAGTATGAAACTGTCTAATCAAGCTTATCCTCTATTCTCTACTTTTGTAAATCAAATTCCGACCCACATTGGATAAATCAATTCAATGATGCTATTATCTATGTCGACATTAACGTTGAATACATAAGCTCGATACAGCTAAAGTACACACGTCACGTTGTGAATAATAATATGCGAAAATACAATGACCGATCAAGACTCGAAGCAGTTTTCGTTGAAATGCATCCCCCAAGCGTTCTCCTACGAAAAATGCAATAAAAAGATTGTCTTCATTCAAAGTTTCGATAATCGATATCCAATGATCAATTTATTATAAACACACTCGTTTTCAGCTATCTTGATCGCAATCTTTCGTGACAACATTTACAGGCGGGGAGAAAAATTATTCATCGATAGGACTGTACGGGCACGAGCAAACAAAGCTTAAGCGGAGCCGTCGTACCATGCTAATAAGAAAAAACTTATGAAGCTTATACAGGGTGGTCCACGCAACGTGTGCACCGGTATAACTTCCAAAGTATGCGTTGCACGAAAAAATGTTATGTACAAAAGTTACATGATTTAAAAGGGTGCATTACAAAGGGCATCAATTTTTTTTATAGGTCGCGGCGTTTCGAAGATTTGAAGGACAACTTTGTTTCTTCAAACAAATCACTATATTTTTAATAGCAAAATATGACGGAGAATCCTGAGGAAGAGAGTATTGACCCTTATTAGCCCCAAACCTATTAGCTAAGGAGTAATTTTACTCTATTACTTGAAAATGTTCTTCACATAATATCAAATTGAAGATTCAACCTTATCGAAGATTTCCGCAGGACAGCGATGTTTACGTGACAGTTTTTATCAACACTACAACGTCGATCATGATTCGAAATCTCCTACATGTTCGTAATCCAGTACTGAAGTTACCTTCGGTGTTTGTGTGTGATTACCAGGCAGCTAAAAGCAAAAATGAAATTTTGTAATAGCGAAAAAGTTGATATGCTTTTAGTTGATGGTGAGGGTCATAACAATGCAATAAGAGCCGAAGCTATGGATGCCGGAAGGTATCCTTAACGAAATTAGCCATCTCGAGCCATATTTGAGAGAACGTGTGAATGGCTTCGACGAACTGGAAGTTTTAATGTTAGTAAACGTAACGTAACGACAGCTACTACTTCTAATAGAAATACTATTGCGGTCCTAGCAGCGGTAACAGAAAACTCTCAAATAAGTACGCGGCAGATTTTACAAGGATCTGGAATTAGCAAAACAAGTGTACTACGGAATCTTCATAACGAAAAACATCATCCCTATCATCTAGCACTTTATCAGGAGCTCCATGGAACGGATGAAAACTGCGTTCGGTTCCGTCAGTGATTCTTGCATGAAATAATCAATGATAATTTTTTTTACTAAAAGTGTTGTTCATTGATGAAGCAACGTTTACTAATGGCATGCAAATTAATTTGAAAATGACGCGCTATTGGGCACCAGGAAATCCTCACTGGATGAGGGACGTGTACCGCGTGAAGATGGTTTTCGGCCGAATGAGATTCGGGATTTCGAGACCTACCCCGATCTTCATTGACACATTGAAAAAAGCCTCCAATATTCTAGTAAACAACAAGCGATTCACGTCGCTTCCAGCAGTTCCGCTCTCGTTCTCTCTTTCCCGGCCTCTCGATCTCTCTCTCTCTCTCTCTCTCGCTGTCGCTCTCGCTCTCTCTCTCTTTCGTTCTCGCTCTCACTTTCGCTCCCTCTCTCTCTGTTACTATCGCTGTCACTGTCGCTATCGTTCTCGCTATCGCTCTCGCTATCGCTCTCGCTATCGATCTCGCTATCGATCTCGCTATCGCTCTCGCTATCGTTATTACTCTCGCAATCGTTATCGCCCTCGCTATTGCTGTCGCAATGACTCTCGCTTCGGCTATTGCTATCGCTATCGCTATTGCTTTGGCTATCGATATCGCTATCGCTATCGCTATTGCTTTGGCTATTGTGAGAAATATTTGTATTCGAACGCCCCGCGCGAGTGCGTGATCGATCAGTAGATCTGGCCGTTACAGTGATCGCGTCGATCGATATCAAGCACGCGCAACAAGCGTCGTGACAAGTGCGCAAGTCGTATAGGTGTAACGAGAGCATGAGCTCCGAATTTCGGAGCAACTCACTCTCGTCCTCCCTGGAACGCCACCGTGATAACACGTCGCTCCTATCTACGCCGTCGGCACCTTTCGACCGCGAGGTCCTAGACAATCTGAGTCCGCCTTCCATCGAACGGCTATTCGACGATTCACGAATGACAAGATATCCTACCTAAGGAGGATTGAGCCAACACGAGACAAGCTTCATATTGTAACGGATGAGTATCTGAATTTTATACGCATAAATAACCCCGTTTGAACGTGTCACGGAGAAATATATTGGGTATAATATGTATGAGAGAGGGAGAAACATACCGACGAATATTGATGAATTTATAATGATAATTGCGTAAACGAAATTGAAATAACAAATCGAATTAATAACAACGAATTTACGATAATGGTTGTGTGAATGAAATTGAATGGATGAATTATATGTATCAATCTATAAAAGTTCGCGAATAATGATATATGTGAAAGTTGAAATAAATACATATGGGGCAAAACTACCCAATTCACCGAACTGAAACTCTCCTATCCTCCGATGTGGACGATTATTTTTTTTAGTAGCCTTTGAATCCTACGACCTCACTAATTTTTTTATAGATTCTTTAGACCCCTCCTTTCCCTCCCCTTCCCCCGCCATATTATTTTTATCAAGAAGTAACTGCTTTTTATTTGGATGAAATTTTTTTCCCGGATACTCTATCGAAATTAAAGAAATTTTTTCATAACATTGGAGTGGGCAGCGGGTTCCTAATATATTTATTTATTTTTTTGAAATTTTGCGAAAACTCGAGCTTTTCCGAAATTTGAATATATGATAATGGTTTTTCATCTAAAAAAAAAAATGAAATCTATCTTGCAAAAAAATCGATATTCCGATTATTTCGATAGAAAATCGTGGGAAACTCCTGATGATAGCAACAATTAATTCAGACTCAAAAATCGATTTTCTTTCGAAATAATCGAAATATCGATTTTTTTGCAGGACAGATTACATTTTTCTTTTTTTTTAAGATGGGAAGCCATTATCATATATTCAAATTTCGGAAAAAATCGAATTTTTGCAAAATAAAAAAAAAATTAAAATGTTAGGAACCCTCGGCCTAGTCCAATTTTATGAAAAAAGTTTTACAATTTCAATAGAATATCTGGAAAGAAAACTTCATCCAAATAAAAGAGGGACAAATAGCAGTTACCTCTTGATAAAAATAATATGGTGGGGGGAGGGAAGGGAAAGAGGAGGGGTCTAAAAGATCTAAAAAAAAATTAGCGAGGTCGTAGGATCCAAAGGATACTAAAAAAAAATCATCGTCCACATCGGGGGATAGGAGGGTTTCAGTTCCGTGAATTGGGACATTTTGCCCCATATATATATGGGTCATCGTGTATAAATAGAACGTAATATTTTACACTATCGCTATCGCTATCGCTCTCACTGTCGCTCCCGCTCTTGCTCTCGCTTTCGGTCTCGTTCTCGCTCTTGTTCTCGCTCTCTTTCTCTCTTCCTCTCGCTCTCACTTTCTTTCTCTGGAGCTGTTGTTTTTGCTGTCCCTCTCGCTATCCCCCTCGCTATTCCTCTCGCTATCCCTCTCGCTGTTCCTCTCGCTATTCATCTCGCTATCCCTTTCGCTATCCCTCTCGCTTTCCGTCTCGCTATCCCTCTCGTTATCCCTCTCACTATCCCTCTTGCTAACCCTCTCGCTTTCCCTCTCACTAACCTCCTCGCTATCCCTCTCGCTATCCCTCTTGCTATCCCTCTTGCTATCTCTCTCGCTATGCCTCTCGCTGTCGCTATCGCTATCGCTATCGCTATCGCTATCACTATCGCTACCGCTATTGCTATCGCTATCGCTATCGCTATCGCTATCGCTATCGCTATCGCTATCGCTATCGCTATCGCTATCGCTATCGCTATCGCTATCGCTATCGCTATCGCTATCGCTATCGCTATCGCTATCGCTATCGCTATCGCTATCGCTATCGCTATCGCTATCGCCCTTGCTATCGCTATCGCTATCGCTATCGCCCTTGCTATTGTCGTCGCTATCATTCTCGCTTCGGCTATCGCTATTGCTTTGGTTATCGCTATCACTATCTCTATCGCTATCGCTATAGCTCTTACGACGGCTCTCGCTCTTAATATCGCTCTCACTACCGCTCTTGCTATTGCTCTCTCTCTCTTCCTCTCTTCTTCTCTCTCTTTCTTTCTCTCTCTCTCTCTTCTCTCTGCGTCTCTCTCTCTCTCTCTCTCTTTCTCTTTCTGTCTCTTTTTCCTTCTCTTTTATTCTCTCTCTGTCTTTCTCTCTCTCTCTTCCTCTCTTTCTCTCTCTCTCTCTATTTCTCTTTCGCTCTTTTTTTCTTCTTCTTTATTCCTCCCTCTCTACTTCTGTCACTCTCTTGGACGTGGTGGTAGAGGAGTAGGCATGTCCGTTCATAAGTCCCTGAAAGCACGTATACTGGCAGACTCTGGCGGTTTTTACTGTGAGAAACTAGAATTTTCACTAATTGAAATCGCGATACCTAACCACTCGGAAATGCTCGTTAGCGTCGTCTACCGACCACCCCATGTTGGCTACCTGTCTTCAAGGACGTTTTTCTACAACACAGCACCCAATATCAACACCAGGAATATGCATAAGGTATTGGAAAAAAAATACAAAATTTTATTCCACTGAGTATTTATCTCCGATTTAAATAACGAGTGGTTTTTCACTCTTGTCAGTATTTATTTTCGATTGAAATAACGAGTGGTTTTTCACTCAGTCTTTATTTCCGATGGAAATACAAGTGGTTTTTCACTCAGTATTTGTTTCCGATTAAAATCATGAGTGAAATTTCATTCGATATTTAAATCGAAATAAATTGTGAGTGGAAAAGAATTATGTATTTAAATCTGTATTCAAATACTTTTTTCACTCTCATGTGCCCATCCCTGATCAACACTGCCTTATTCTTGGGGATTTCAATTCAGACTTGATTGCAAACACGCACGACAGTACACACCTTCGAAATTTTGTCAATATTGCCAACCTCTTTCTCGTACCACACAAACCGACGCATTACGTTCAAAATGCATCGACGCTATTAGACATGCGCATCATTAACGATATGAATAAGGTGGCTGATCACGGGCAATACAGCGTTCCATTCCTGTCAGCACACGACTTAATACACGTAACATACAACATCAAAGTAGACAGGCCACCCCCACGTAAATTCACGTGCCGCGATTCTCGAAATTTCAATTTGAACGGTTTTTTCACCCAGCTTAGCGGACTAGATTGATATGGTTTCAACCAAACAAAATTGATTGATATTAAAGTGACCTGCCTGTGCGAAAATCTAACTTATTGTCTTGACACGCATGCGCCGAAAATTAGTGTTCATACAAACTTTACCGGCTACCTGGTTGACTCCCGACATCAGAGCTCAAATGGGACGTTGCGATAGAACTCGCAGAGAATGGCGCAGGATACGTGCAAATAAGCAAGACGCTCGATGCATTAAAAACGCACACGATAGGTTCAATCTTCTTAGAAACCAAGTGCAAGATATGGTCAGGAATGAAAAAAGCGCATTCTATAACCGCATTTTCACGTCAAATACGAACGCGTCGGCCATTTGGAAAAAATTACGCAATTTAGGCCTAATAAAATCCGGCAGAAATGAGCAACCTCTAGCCACCCTTATCACGTGTCTGACTCATTACTTCGCGTCGGTTGGGGCTTACCCGACCTATACTTACTCCTGCCATGTACTATCTCGGCGAAAATAACTATAGCGACGACAAATTTTATTTCAAGAACATTAGCTACGACACGCTAAACAAATCTCTCACGCACTCGAAATCATCAGCTCTAGGTGCTGACGAATTCTCGATTGCAATCATCAAACTCGCTCTTCCATGTATACGGCCTATGATCCACCATCTTTTCTCGTACTCGCTCATGATCGGTATCTTCCCGACGTACGTTTGGCTTCCGATTCGCGCCCCGTTACACTGCTGGTTCTATTCCATTTTTCTAAAGCCTTTGATCGCGTAGGCCACGAAATTTTGATACACACACTTTGGACGTTAAATCTTTCACCATCAGCTTGACGGTGGATCTGCTCTTATCTCACAGGCACATACCAAGCGACACGTGACTTATCAACAGGCAAAATGTCAGACTGGGCAAGCGTTGCAAATGGAGTTCCCCAAGGCTCCGTCCTTGGACCGCTGCTATTCGTATTATATCTTAGTGGGTTTAGCAATGTACTCAGACACTGCAAGTATAATTGCTATGCCGACGATTTTCAAATCTACCTCCATAGCAAACCTGAACGAATAGCGGACAGCATAGCACTCGTAAATGAAGATATTGACTCGATTCTCGAATGAGCCACGAGATTAGGGCTCCTACTCAATAAGGACAAAACAAAGACCATAGTAGTTGGCACGCGCCGCTTCAACGCGGGCATGCGCTTCGATGACATCCTGCCCATCATAGTTAACGAAGTCAGGATACCCTTCTCAACCGAAGTAACATGCCTAGGTGTAACAATTAGCAGCACTCTGTCATGGAACGCGAACACAATTAAGATTGCCAAAAAAGTAAACAGCATATTATATAAGCTATAACTTAGCAGAAGCCTCTTGATATTATTCTTACCAAATAAGCTTAGAGAAAATTTCATATCCACATTAGTTTTTCCCCATCTAGATTATTGCTGCTTAGTCTACCTTGATATAACAGAAGGGCAAAATCTCATTCTCAGCCGCTCATTAAATGCCTGCATTCGTCTCGTACTCGATATCAGACGTGATGCCCACATCACAGAACACTACCAACAACTCAAATGGCTCAACGTTGAAAACGGAAAGAGATACTTCCTCGGGTGCCAGATTTACAATTTACAAGTCTCACATTTATCAAACTATATATTCAACAGACTAAAGACAGCAGATCAACATCGAGAAAGGAGTTCAAGACGACCCGAAGATTGGCTACACCCTGCAAAATGCAGAACGGATCTGTTAAAAAACTCTTTTACAGGAGCTGCTCCTAACTTCAGGAACAATCTGCCTATAGCTATACGTAAGGCCCAAGCCATCGATGACTTCAAGAAGCTGCTGTTCACGCACCTGTTGTCTAGCAACCAACATCTAGTCACATAAAATGTCTTATCTCAGCAATCTGTAAATACTAGGAAATAATTCGTAAGCATATTTTTTCTTTTCACACCCTGAAACCGTGAGACGAGCGGACCGAGTAGTTCGTCGAAAGGCGTGGAGATGTTTTGTTCTTGTTTTTTGTTTTTTATTTCTGGAATAAGCGAACTGTGAAATAGAAATATACATTTATCCTATTCTTGGAAAACTCCAAATTTCTTTCTATCTCTTTCGATATTTATTACTTTTTCTACACTCAACATAACACCACCGAAACAATTATATTAAAACTGTAATTGTATTGTACTCCACCGCCGGTGATATGAAATTATACACTCGATATAATTTTTAAATGCTCTGCGCTTAAGGGGACTTGTTCCGGAGCGATGAATAAAAATCGCTCTCTCTCTCTCTTTCTCTTTGTTCCTCTCTCTCGCTCACGCTCTCTCCCTCTCTCTCCCGCTCTCTCTCCCTCTCTCTCTCCCGCTCTCTCCCGCTCTCTCCCGCTCTCTCTCCCGCTCTCTCTCCCGCTTTCTCCTGCTCTCTCCCGCTCTCTCCTGCTCTCTCTCCCGCTCTCTCTCCCGCTCTCTCTCGCTCTCTCTCCCGCTCTCTCCCGCTCTCTCTCTCTCTCTTTCTTCCTCTCTCTTGCTCCCGCTCTCTCCCGCTCTCCCCCGCTCTCTCCCTCTCTCTCCCGCTCTCTCTCCCTCTCTCTCTCCCGCTCTCTCTTCCGCTCTCTCTCCTGCTCTCCCCCGCTCTCTCTCCCGCTCACTCTCCCGCTCCCTCCCGCTCTCTCTCCCGCTCTCTCTCCCTCTCTCTCTCTCCCCCTTTTTTCCTTTGTTTTCTTCTCTTTCTTTCTCCCCCTCTCTCTTTCTCTTTTTTTCTCTCTTTTTCTCTGGATTGCGATGTTCACCTGATCGCCTGCTCTCACTTCTTTATTTACTTTTTCGCCCCGCTTTTTTTTGTACTGACAATTTTTCTCCACGAAATCCATCCACAGATTGCAGCTACTTATTTTCTTTTTCTCTACTGTCAGGCTTTCCCGATCGATTCCGTACTCATTATTTCTACCGCTTCCTCTTTTAGTGTTGAGAATTCATGTCTGTCTTTACACCAGAACCTTTATCATTCCTCTTTGTCTGGCTTTAAACAGTCCTTCGCCCGCTTCGAGCTCTCGACCCCGTTCTCGACAGCTGCTTATAAGCTCCCTCATAAGACTCTGTGTCCGCTATTCTTCTCCTTATGTTACTAAATAGTCCGTTTACACATAAGCATAGGTGATTTTTTTACACCGTCAGCGAGTATAATTTTATTATTTGTAATCTACGAGAACCGTTATTCCGATTGTCAGTAATAGTCTTCTCAACTCTTTGAAGCTATCGAATAATATATTTTTCCATTTCTGTTATTGATGACGATTATTAACCGACCAAAAAAATCTTATTAGTTTGAATCTTTTTGTAAGTTGCTAGTCGCGATGAGGTTGGGTTCAGATTTGGTATGAAGAGAAAAACTCGTAAACGTTGTCAGTTCTTATTGGATCTTATTATCCAGAATCTTTTGCTTGCCAACGAAGTAGTTTACCGATTACTTTCTTTGTGAAATTTAAACTAGTTTTGCCGTCGATCTTGCTCATTTTAATTCGACTAGCACAGAAATTTCTTCGAAAGTTTGACACTCTCTCGTGTCGTATATTAAAATTCACATTTCATCTATTGTTATATATATACGCTCATCTATCTTTTTCACAACTCCGAGTACTGTATCTACATTCAACGTAACTTTATTAAAATATTCATGAAATCTCGTACTACTCGGTTTGTTGAATGTCATATGTTACAAATCGTATTTTCAACTCATCCTCTTTATCAGCAATTCCTTGCTGAGATGATCGGCGAACAACCGTAAAATTATGCCAACGGAATGCTACATGTCTAATAAAACATCGATCTCAGATTTATCTCAACCCCAATTATTTGAAAACCGGAACATTTATGTTTTTTTTTGTAACACTTGATAGTTTAAATTATCTTTCTCCATTTCAAGGAAATGTTCTTGTTCGACACCTCGAACGAAATGATTGACTAATGATAAAAAAAAAAATTGAAGCTGCAACAATGACTGCTTCCCCCGTTCTTTCACCGTTCTGCTTTGTACAGAGTGAAATGAATTTTCCACTGGCGAATTGTTAAGACCACTAGCAACAGCAGTTTGAATTCCTTATTGAATTACTCTGAAGAGGATAACGTTATCGTCTTTCGTCTCGTATCTGAGTTCCGTTCTTGCCTAACGTCCATAGTCCCCCCCCTCAAATTAATCAGCTTGCGCACGCGGTAAAGGCAACAGTTGCAACGGCAACAGCAGCAACAGTAGCAGCATTGCGGCCGTCCTCCTTAAGCTCAAACAGATACTGGTCTGCTGCGCCCTCGGAAAGCGGCTAACGAGAAATTCGAGTAGAACTTCCGAAATACACGGCATGATCTGCTTCACTAGCTGTTGCTCCTGCTCCCACTTCTGCTATTCTGCGTTCCAGCAGTCACGATAAAACGATCTTTTATCAAGATGACATCAGTCGCAGCATCCGACAGCGAACACAAATACCATGGTAAAAGAAATTATTGCAATCATGAATATCAGTAAAATATTACGAAAAGAAGGACTCCGGCAGTACGTGTTAGGAAAGTGCAATGCTGTGAAACACATTTAGTGAATCGAGGATTAAAAAAATGACAAACACTGCGCAAGTGCTCGATGGATTACCATTTCGATGTAGCGGGAGATTAGTAATGGTACCACATCGAATGAGGTGAATCAATTTCAACCTCGATCCAAATAACTATCTTTTACTTTTAAACAAAAATACAACACCCGGTACGTCAAAGATAAAAAAAATCAAAAGCCAACTACGTGGAAGTATTGCAATCCGTATACAGAGATAAATTTGCTCTTGATGTTGATTCGATTCCCAAAAACAAAATTTATTTACGCCGATTTTATTATTTTCGTAATTATATTATTGTTCTTCGCGTCGGACCGAACCGGCATGACGCTCATTCATCCGCGCACTACAACCCTCGACGCACGCCACAACGCCGCGCACTCGACTCGACTCACTCGCCGTAGCTCCACGTCTCGCACGGACTTCTCCGAGTGGGAGGCAGGGGTTCCAGAAATAGAAACCGAAATCCGAACGAGCCGAGTCCAGCCTGTTGGTTCTGTGAGCTTGCAAACGAAACCGACATAATTAACACGAGACGACGTCGACGCCGGCAGCGGTGACGACGACGTCCCGGTTGTATGTAGTACGTGAGAAGCGCTCGGTATCCAAAACGCAGAGGCTCCAAGCCGATCTTATGCATAGGAAGAGTGAACGGCATCGGCACCGTTGCAGCAAACAGAGCAACCCATAACTTTATCATTCTCTTCGTTTTCATTTAAATATGCCAGACGTTGACCACGTGAATTCATTGAATCAATTTTTATATCCTTCAAGAGAATTTTTCAGGAACGATTGCACCGAATCTCCAAACTGAATCGTTTGTTATTCGATGCCAGTAATTGATAAAATTCATAAGAGAGAACCCTATCGTAAGGTAGCCCAATTACAATATTAACGTTTCTGTTGGTTACACTAGGGTATATCAAATCTCAAGGCTACATTAATTGAATTCATTGACAAACTTTGCGGTACAAACGAAGAGGTTTCGGCAGGTAAACACCACACGGTAATTACGCCGCCGCCGAAAGGTGACCATCTCACCGGCTGAAGACAATCCATGAATTCGTTTTTCGACTGTGAAGTAGTTCATCTAGTAACGTTTCGAGATATTTAGTTTTCACGGGAGAGTCGTCCATCTTGGACTTGGTACAGCAAAACAATCCTACGCTATAAAAACAAAATTTAAGCGAGTGACTTGTTGCGCACACGGAGTACTGGAGGACGCGGGCGATTGAGCATGAAGCCGGTTCAAACCGATACGTTTGCCCAGCGAGCAACAACATTAGTAGAGGAGCAAAGGGGGCTTCCAACTCAAGAGATCTGCATTGACATTTACCGACCTTTCATAGTTTAGACACGAACCCTCCGGGATAGGGCTCGGTGTGAGACTGAAAGTCGCGGAGTGAGCTGCGATAGCTTGTTTATGTTGAGGTAAGCAACATTTCTCGGGCGTATAAACATGATATGTATCGGTTATAAGGAATTCATTGGTACTTAAAATAAACAATATGATGATGAAAGTCAATGCTTCGAAAATGCAGTCAGACCGTTGAAAATTCTCGTGACACGCACGCAAGCGTGCGATTTTGACTACATTACCCACGCTGTGAACCTAGTCACCGTGGATAATCAAAAAACCGTGAAAGACCACGTATCTTCCAAACCGTAAAAGGACAACTAGTGCGAGCATTTTCCTGCACTCGTGAAGAAATAGTATATTACGATACAAGAGCGAAAATATTTTTTATGACACGCCGTGCGTAAGATGCGATTTTTCCGCTCACTTCGCTCGCGTCAAATCGCATTTACGCACCTCGTGCAATAAAAATGTATACTATACTCGTGCGAAAAACCTTTTCTTGACTCGTGTGATTGCAGCACTCGCCTTCGGCTCGTGCTACAAATTCACATTCGTCAGAAAAAATATTTTCGCCCTTGTATCGTAATATACTATTCTGACGAATGTGAGTTTGTAGCACGAGCCGAAGGCGAGTGCTGCAATCACACGAGTCAAGAAAAGGTTTTTCGCACGAGTATAGTATACATTTTTATTGCACGAGGTGCGTAAATGCGATTTGACGCGAACGAAGTGAGCGGAAAAATCGCATCTTACGCACGGCGTGTCATAAAATATTATAAGCTACTCGTGCGGGCAGTCGTAATGACCGGCTTTCCGCACTCGTTGCTTAATATACTATTTTATCGACCAACACTTGCTCCACATAATTCTCGATATCCTCCAGTTCATAGCTACCAGTAGACACACTTATAACCTCCGTACCAATTTGAATTTTATTGTTACCAACGTCTATGGTGGGAATGGAGTTGAACGTTAATAATTCCACGAGCCCTAGAGTATAGTTTTTATATGGAGAAAGTTCGATAAGTGGAAAATATTATGCCTGGAGAACCGGTGATGTTCCGGATATAGTCAAAGTAAAAGTATCATTCATGATGAGGGACTGATTGACAACTAAATGTGAACCATCATGATATAGGTTTATATAGGGAATATTTGTTTTTACGATTTAGTTGATTACAAAGAAATTTTAAGCACAAATGTCCACATTCTACCGCATCATAGTCTTAATACTGATTATAGTTGTAGTTAACGCTACCAACGGCCGCATAACCGATAAATTCCATTGGTGGTCGAAGATCCCCGAAGCTATCGAAGTAAATTGCTTGGTTATTAGTTTTTTTGTATGCCACCCAGTGCGTACCCGGTGAATTATTATCATCGAGATTAATAATTGCCGATTCATCTTGAAATGGTCCGCTTTTGGGTAATTTATCTCGCATGAAAACTCTTCTAAAGTGTGGAATCTTCATAATTCTAGCATACTTTGATAGATCGGAATCGGTTAAGGGGCAACGTGGTAGCGTTACTTCGCGTTTTTTGATTGCACATAAAGATCAAATCGTTTTTTGTATGGTTTCAAATGTAATCCTTTACCCAATGCTATAGCTTCCATTGTTTTATTATACCTCTTGTTTTCCTCTAAATCACGCTTAGCTGCCTGAGCAGCGTTAACAGCTTTAGCTATGCTCGCTGCACCACCAGACAGAGCTCCAGCATCGCTGAGACCCGCGAAAATAGGTACGAGAAATGGCAGAAATCCTCCTACTTTCTTTGGCACGGGTAGAATACGTGGTGTATACAATTTACTTCTACCGCCGACTTTTTTAATCGCTGCTCGTACACCCTTCAAAGCTGATTCGATGAGTACACACGAATTATTGCTTTGAGCCATCGTTTTCTGAGCAGCTCCAATTATTTTTTCAGTCCAACGCTGCTACCAGCTTTCTTCACTCCCATACCTAATTTCCTTTTAGTCTTTATAATTTTTGTGACACCCCACGCTGCAGCTTTTTCATCGAAACTTGCGTCGCTGGCCGATACCCGTTTTCAAACTTTCTCAGCTAAAGCCTTGTCAGCCGCGTGTCGAGCTGCTATGTTTTCGCGATTTTTCGAGCAAGCGATATCGTGTTTCTTGCAAGCGTTGTCCAGTGGATTGATACCCGAATCACCTCGAGCTAGACGTTCTGCTAGCTTCGTACTGGGTCCACAGTATTGATAGCCCGGCAGATGCAATTCAATGGGAAGTTTATTTATCAATCTGTTTACCAAACCCTTGCCACGCTTTTTTCTCTCTTTCGTGCAACCGTTTACGATCATAATCACACGAAGGTTAATTGACTCCTGATCATTTTCATCTGATAAGCCCCTTATTATACAATTTCACGTCAGTCGTGAACATCATTAGGTTCGAGAAACAATCGGTTGATCTGCCCGTCATGAATTTTGATCGGTTCATGGGGCAACAAGATGAGCAAAAAAAACATGCTAATTTATTACCGAATAGCGTTCGTGCAGTGTTTTGTGGTCCATCGAATTGTGGAAAAATGAACGCCCTACTTACCCTCATAACTCAACCGAATGGATTGTGTTTTGAAAACGTTTACATTTATTTAAAATCGTTGAAACAACCGAAATATAGGTTACTGGAAAAATTACTGCAACCCATCGATGGTGATGAATTTTTCCCCTTTAATGAGCACAAACACGTCGTGTCACCTAACGATGCGAAACCGAACTCCGTTGTTGTTTTCGATGATGTAGCATGTGAAAAGCAAGATAATATTCGAGCTTATTTTTCTATGGGTCGACACAAAAACGTCGACTGTTTTTATCTTTGTCAAACGTACGATCGTATACCTAAACATCTCGTGCGTGATAATGCAAATTTATTGATATTAGTCAAACAGGATGATATGAATCTCAAGCATGTACATTAGGAGGGCTTGAAAAAAAAAGTTTTTTTCTGATTTCAATCAAATCACATTCACTGCAAAGTATCTTGCATCCGGAGAATTCACCCGCAAGATAAACCCGATCGGATTATTTTTAGGGGTCGCGCAAGATTTTTCAAGCTTTTTTATTTGATTAACATGGGAAGAACGTAAAGTTTCCATTCAAAAAATCGTAGCTCCACCAATTTTATAACTACGTTGATCCCGTGAGTTCCATTTGAAAGCTCGTTAAAAACCGCTCAAAATGGCATGCAGACTTTTCGAATCCGATTGCAATTTCCGTCGATAATTTCTTACGAAAAAACGAAATTATCGACGGAAATTGTGATCGGATTCCGAAGGTCTGCATGCCATCTTACGCGGTTTTTAGAGAGCTTTCAAATGGAACTTACAGGATCGACGTAGCTATAAAATTGGCGGAGCTACGATTTTTTGAATGGAAACTTTACGTTCTTCCCATGTTAATCAAATGGAAAAACTTGAAAAATCTTGCGCGAACTGTAAAAATGGTCCAGTCGGGTTCATCTATGGGGTGAATTCTCCGGATGCGAGATACCTTGTAGTGAATGTATTTTTATTCAAATCGGAAAAAAAAATTTTTTACGCCACTCTAATGTATATGAAGAGGTCCATAAACTATAGGCATCGGTCCGGGCCTCCCCCCCCCCCCCAAGATTCTTTTCAAATTTTTTTGGGATGTAGTCCTTGATGACCTATATGTGCCTGAATTTTTTCAGATTTTTTCCTCCATTATTTCGGCTGTAGTAATTAAGGGCATTTCGTGACATTTCCGTTTTTTTTTTTTTTTCAATTTAATTTCATGGTATTGTATCGCAAAATTAAAATTACACCTAGAATGTAGAATGATTTCTATGTGAAATTTTCTCAAGTTTCTGAAAAAAATATTGATTCTCAGTTTGGACTAACACAAAGCTCTCAAAATCGAGCTTCAATAATAAAAAGCTATTTTTTGGCCATTGCGCATGTCTGAAATTTTTTTTCAATATTTTTTTCAGAAAGCTGAAAAAATTTCACATACAATACGTTAAATTTACGTTGGGATCTCTGTAAAAACTGGTAGAATCGATGAAAGTTCAAAAATTAAATGGTAAACTAAATTTTATTTTCTCCATTCAGAGGTATACATTTTTCTTCAATCCTCATGAGCTATTGATCATTTGAGATTTTTGTCTGTCACATAGAAATGCAATGTCTTGACTACTTCCAATATCCTGCAGAGAAATAAAGTTATACGATTATTTATACAATGAAATTAAAAATAGGCCTTAATATTTCTTGAGAATATTCCTTTTATTGCAAAATAGTTTATATTCGTCTTCAAAAACTTGAACAATAGAAAAATCCGAAGAATTTGATGTCCTATGCTGATTTTAAGACTTTATGCTCTTCTTGCTGGACCGATAAGTATAGGTTTCTCATGACCGACAAGGATAGTGATTTTGATAAGGGTAGATATCGGGAAGGATTTGACTGTTTCGCCCGTATCGCATAAGTATACAAAGTATACGAGAAAGCGATGTTTTACGTCAAATTGTGAAAGCCAGCGATGAAATTCGTAAAAAGCATCGAGCATTGAAGATCGGGCGAGAGGCTAATGAACATGCGATACACGAAGCATTCAAACCAATCGTTGATTCATTGGAAAAATTGGTTAATGGGTCATATGCGGCTAATGATCGCAATAAAACCCGAGTGAAAAACGAAGAGGTACTCGAGGATGAAAGAGGAAGTGATATTAAAAATGAGTTAGTACATCGGATGAAACGTAAATGTCTGGATGACGGGAGTTATAGCGAAAAGGGAAATTTGTCTCGAAATGAATCCTTCAAATCAGTATATGGTGAGGAGTTCTTTACCGACGATGAGGATGAAATTAATGATCTTGATCATGAAAAGATTGCTGCGCCAGCCGTTGAAGCGAATGAAATGATAAATAGATATCTCGCATTATTACGATCGGGACAAAAGACTCTCCTAGATTGTTCGTATGGTGTGCGAAACCTATCCGGAGATAAGTTAATGATTGGTAACCCTAGCAGATTTGAACACCGACAAAAGCACTGAAAAACGTTCGAAAAGAACTGAGGGCTTTTCAAACATTAAAAGCACCAGAATTTCGAGCGAAAGCATCAAAGAAGCACCGAATTTTTTTTCCTGTGCTTTTCGAACATTGAAAGCACGGGATTTTTGGTCCAAAGCACCAACAAGGAACGAAAAAAAATGTATTCGGAGCTTTTGCGGCGCTTGCGACCAAAATTTCGGTGCTTTTAATGGTCGAAAAGCACTCAGTGCTTATCGGTGCTTTTTCAGTGGCCGCTTTTGTTGTTTCCGTGTTTTTTTCGGTGCGCGGACCTGCTAGGGAATACACCCATAGATTTTCAACCGGATTCCCTTTTTTATGTCAGTGATACAAAGTATAATAAAACTGTTGAACTTATCGAACTCTTGTTCGAAAAAGAGTGAAATCATTTGCTCATCAACTCGCAAGATTTAGAGAATTATAAAGCTATTATTATCGAAACGAACGCTCATAAAAAGTATTACCGACCTTATGAGGCGATTCGAGGAAGTAAAAGTTTGAAATTTGAACAAATATCGCAAAAATAATTGATGATCAACCACGCGTCGGTGAGGGTATGCCGGAATACAAAGTAGCGAAAAATGATGCAAATTTTGATTATGTTTATTGGGATGATCTGAATGAGTTGGTAAACCGTCTCCGTCTGCTCCTGGCATCTCAAGCAGCAGGCAATTCATCTCACTCGAATGAAATCATGTCGATTATCGAGGAATTACGCAAAGCTGGAATCATTTATTAAACCATGGTGCATTTACAAGATGATCATTTGTAGGTTGAGCGTCGATGTGTTCGGACGCCAGTTGGATAAGAGTGTGATTGTAAACAACCACGGATTTCCCGGTAATTCGAATGTCGGATTCAAATTAACGGAGGATGATCAGTATGACATGCAAAACAGAAAACTATGTTATGTGACTGATCCTGAACAACCAAGTGATGCAGCCACGCTGCGTATATTACAAAATAAGTTGCACGGCACCGTTAAATCTCTGCGAAAAGAAATTAATGATAGTAATCACTTGTTGGCTCAGGGTCTCGAGACAATAGTACATAATATTATAAAAACTCTGAAGGTTGATCGGGCCACCATAAAAGATTTAGCCGTTCGTAATTCTAACACCATTTACAACGTGGATACTCAATTACTCGCTATCGAAAATGAGCGAGCACAAAAAAGCACTGGTGGACGAGCTGCAATAAGCCTGCTTGCCGGAACTATCCTCGACACAGTGGGCTGAATCACAAAAAATCGGCAAAACCTAAAAAGTTAACTCGTTCATTTGTAATTTCTGAGTAGTGCATTACAAAGAAGAGATGTTCCGGTATCCAATGCCAGAAGCACCGGTTGCTAGGCATCGCGCTATTGAACTGATAACCGTCTGAATTTTTATTGGAGCGAGGTGTGTCGTGTTTTCGTGGTTCAAAATATTTGACTCGTGCAGAGTCATATATTTTTAGTTCCACGGTGCCGATTTGAGAACGGTTTGATGGATGTTAATCTCGAAGGTATGTAGATTATTATTATTACATTAAATTTTCATTCGAAATGTGATATATTGCTTGTTCAAAGTAGTGTTGAATGTGTGAATTTTAAGCAACCGTGTAAATCTGTTCACCGAACAAAAGTATGAAATTAGTTATGACCCCGAGAGATCCCAAATTTCTGGACAGTGTAGAATATTGAAAATGTTATTAAGATGGAGAGTCCGTGAGAAAATTCTGCAGAATGTTGCATTTCTGGCTTTGGGATGGAAAATCTCATGTCATGTAACCCTTGGCCTGTTTTTTCATGCGCATAGTCCCGAGCAGACGAGACGTACCAATAGCCATCCTCCTTTTTTTAGTGATTGTTTATCATTTTTGTTTATTCCAGGCTTAAGTGCCGTGAATTAAGTGACATCGAAAATGAACATTCACCGACTTTCATTAAAAATTGTGGCATTATGGTAAAGAAGCGGTTACTTCCGGTCCGCCATTTTTTTTTTTAAAGTTCAATTCGAGATTTCCAATACGTAACTTTCAAGCCGCAAATTCATCGAGTCCCACAAAAATTGAATGATTTCGAGCAACGCAAATGGTCACTTCCAGTTCACCCTTTTGTTTTTTCGAAATTCTGATGTAAGCTTTCGAAAAAGCACCATCAAAAGTAAATGTTTTCCAACTTTCATCAAAATTTGTCGCATTATGGTGCCGCAAAAAGTGTGTGTGCGTGTGTCTGTGTGTGTCTTTTTTTCTGTTTTTTTTCTTAATAACATGGCGACAAGGAAATCTTCCAAAGACACCTAGCTTTTGCGGGTAGTATCAGATTTCTACTGACTAAAAACCCCGTCGAAAATCCTCCCCTCTACTGCAATACTTCCTAGCCAGCCTTCCTGTACATGCACTCACACACACCACTCCGAGCTATGCCTGTCACGCAAGCGGTTCAATTCGCCTCAGGCTACCCAGTACACGCTAAACAAACAAAAACGACGGCGTCTTTTTCCCGTCGCCCACGAGGCGTCGCCTCCGCACGACCAACGAATGAGAAGCAGCCGGAATGGCCGAAATACGGCTCTGTACTCATCTCCCTACTCATCTTTGCCATTAGTGTCCACTAGAGTGGTCCTTATATCGGTCTCGGACGAATTTTGACCCGCTCCCCTCCCCCAGATTGACTCCAAATAATTTTGAAAAAAGTTCCCTACATTTCCAGCCCGCCATCTGTAAAACCGGCCATTACCAGCAAGGGTAATTTTTCCCCTTTAAAATACACAGGATTTATCGACTCTCTAGTGATATCCCAATTCGGGTCTCTTGAAATCATCTTAAAAATCGAAGAAGTACCTCAATGAGTCTGTAGCACCGTAGTGCATAAAAAAAAATGTTACGGTTTGACTTTGAAATGGTTATGGGTCGTTCCACGCCGATATATAAACATGTTTTTCGGTTTTTTTCTTATTCTCGGATAATTTTGTCAGAAAATTTTTTAGATTTGAAATATGAATCCTAAAATACAAAAAGCTAATCTTGAAAGCCATATTCGTCATTCCAACTCAATTTGTTTTTTTTCTTCTTTCGTTTTACCTCTAGTTGCCGAATAATTTTATGAAAAGAAAGTTCAAAATATCCGATCTCATTCTGAAAATTGAAAATACTGGTCTTGAAATTTATATGGGCTATTCCAACTCGAGACACTATTTATTTTCGAAAATTTGAAAAAATGGCTTACAAAAATTTCAAAAACGAAAAATAAAAAATATTTCTACTTGGAATGTAACTTTTGATAAAATTATTCGGCAACTAGAGGAAAAACGAAAGAAGAAAAAAAAACAAATTGAGTCGGAATGACCAATATGGCTTTCAAGATCAGTATTTTGAATTTTAAGATTTAGATATTTCAAATCTAAAAAAATTTCTGACAAAATTATCCGGGAATAAAGAAAAACCGAAAAACATGTTTATATATCGGCGTGGAACGACCCGTACCTATTTCAAAATCAACCCGTAAGATTTTTTTTTTCAGGCACAAAGGTGCCACGGGCTCATTGAGATTGAGATTGGATTTTTAAGATGATTTCAAGCGACTCAAATAGGCATGTTACTAGAGAGTCGAAAAATCCTGTGTATTTCAAAGGGGAAAAATGACCCCTGCTAGTAATGGCCGGTTGTAAAGATGGCGGGCTGCCAATTTAGGGAACTTTTTTTAAAGTTATCTGGAGCCAATCTGGGGGGGGGGAGCAGGTCAAAATTCGTCCGAACCCTATATAAGGACCACTCTAGTGTCCACGGCCACGTCCAAATGGAAACTGACAGGTAGAAGCCAAGCGGCCCGGGAGCGGCGCTGCCGTAGACGCGACACGACGCCTCCTACCATGTGGACGAGGCAACACTTGGGCCTCGTCTCGCCCCTTTGGGTTGCGGCCCTCTGGAAACCATCGCGCAGTTTCAGTAGCCGTGGTACGTTGTTGCAACCGCCGCGAAAGCAGCTCGTCTCTTGCTATACACGTTTTTCATCCGGGTACTTCCGGGGGGGGCAAAGAAACTCGCGAAGCGCGTCCGGCCAAACAGAAAGAAATTGAAGAGAGTGGCACAGGTCCCCAGCGCGGGATGAACCAAACCAGGCTAAAAAAAAAACACAGAAATAATTCGAGGAAGTGTGTGGACAGCGTGTTCCCGCGCGGCGAAGCCACGGCGCAATGACCTTTATTTCATGATTATTCGTGATATTCGTCCAATCATAGAAGTAAAATAATGAATCTACGGATTTCATCGAAATTATCATTGGATGAAGATTAAGTGATCAAACATCGTAAAGGATTTCGAAAAAGATTTTCGGTTATACCGAAAGCTTGAGAAAATTCACATTTTATCCTGATTCGAAATCGCGAACGAAACTTTAAAATTGTCTTCGACTTAGCGACAGTAAATTATCGAGATTTCGATGAACGACGAGATTCAGTGAGAAGAATTTTAATTGAGGTCTATCAAACGTATAACCCGTGCAACGATTGGGTTGTAAACCGAACAGCCTGAACAGCGAGATCGACGCAACTAGAGGAACTGTTACGCCTAGATCGTGGATCGTGCTGCGGTTGACGCGACCGAGGCCACCGAGGGTCGCCCGTGAAGGAATAAGAAGGAGAATGTAGCGTAAACGTCGGTGGTAGGGAAAATGATAGTAGACGCGCCGCGTGGACAGCTGGCACTGCCGTAGTCGGTTAGATACGGAATATAGTTTATCGTCTGTGTGTGTACGACTCTGTCTCATCAATAACGATCCTGTTTTAACGAATTCTATGCGGCTTCGATTGAAAAATTGGCCAAGTGAAATAAAAAGAAAAAAAATTTATTACATTCCAAAGACGTTTTTTTTAACAATAAATTAGCAATCATGTATAAGTTGCTAGGAAGTTTGAGCTATTATTTAAAATGGCAGGAAATAAAGACGGACTCGATGATATTTCGTATGCACAATTCATTCACGACTGTGTTGCTTCTTACGTGTTCGTTGGTGATAACAGCCACCCAATATGTGGGTAATCCGATATCCTGTATCGTCGGCAGATTGCCGGTTCACGCTATCAACACATACTGCTGGATCACATCGACTTTCACGATGCCGGACGCGTTTAATAGACAGGTGATTAGCCAAAGAAATTTCTTTAATTTTTATAGAATCTTCGATCTAGGTAAACGAGACATGCGACCAATGTACAACGGCAGTCAAGCGACCGTGAGGCAGTCATTTTGGTTTTTTTTTTTGGGTGTGTTTTTGTTTTGAATTGAGTATCTTTCTTCAGAGGTGGCCATGATGAGGGACCATCGCGCGTTGAACTCACCTGCATAGCCAGGAGTCGCGTCACCGCGAATTTCGGCTACGTCCTGTTGCATCACCCATATATATTATATATCTATGTTCCAAATAATTATATAATTCATTTGACCTAAAGTATGATGTTTTCAACATCGTAACACCCATTGTTATTATTAAGTGGCCGAGATTTGAATGTATCAATAATTTTGAAGCTGCAAAACAAATGGCAACTACGAAAATAGTAATTGTGTGTCCATTAATTGATGGTTTTTCATTAAACATGAGAATCAGGGTGATCGTAAGAACAAATAAAACACCATTTATCGGATCAGACCCGGAAATCCCTTTAGGTGGCTGCTGCTTTATCATCAGCCATGCGCGATACTCTTGTCCTACCTCTTTTGAGCAGACCCACAACCTTCCGGCTCTAGTCTGATGTCTATGGGATTTTAGTTACGTTCTCAACCGTCCACATTAAAGGTCAGCTATAATGATCTTGGAAAACTGTGAAACACGTCCACCGGGAAGTTACGATATTTTTCACATTGTTTCCACTCGTCTTGACATTAACAGAAGAATTTTCCAGTAGACAATGTTGGGTAATTAGTATTATCTTAGGTATCGTGGGAGGTAGCACGAGTAAAGGAAAAATCACAGCTAAGGAATGTTGTTTCAGTCGGCCACAATAATTGAGGCTCAATGACTAGTGCCACGTTCTTGGTTGTAACTGCCAATTACATTCTTATGTACACACACAGACTCATACGCGCCCATATACACTCTGACTATGGATGCTACTTGGATTACATTATCTCTCTGATTGAAACACACAGAACAGCAGCACTGGCAATCGTATTACCGTGATAGGATGGCTATGCGCTATTGACGTTTAGCCAGCTTGTAATTAAATCTTTGTCGCATGCGCTATCAACGGCTAAACCCAATACTCTTTTCTTTTCACAGCTTGGTACGGAAGTTGCTCACCCTGGCGTGGCCAATGACTTTGGCAACGACGATGCTAAGAAATACTACTCTTACTACCAGTGGGTCTGCTTCGTCCTCTTCTTCCAGGTAGACTGTTACGTTTCTTTCGTATTATTTTTTTAATTTTCATTTATTCTACACACTTTTCATGTGTCTTCAACAACGTGGCAACAGATTTTGGCCGGGTCTAATTTAATTTTGAATCCTCGACAGGCGATGATGTGTTATGTGCCTCAGTGGCTATGGAACACGTGGGAAGGTGGCCTGATCAACACACTGGTTATGGGCATGAACCACGGGCTTGAAGGACAAGAAGAAATTGCCAAGAAAAAAGGTCTCTTGATGGACTATCTCGTATCTCACATCAGGGTAAGGATATGTATTTCGTACATTTTCCAACCATCGCTGATTAAACAGCGAGACATCGTTCGAAAGCTAATCGGGTTTGCCAAGATTTTTAACATCCAACTTCTTAAGCATTTCGGAGGTTTTGTGTAATCGACATTTGGAAAAACTTAATTGGAAAAGGAAGTAATAATTCATTTGTCTACTCAATGTCGTTGGAAATTGGCAAATGTTCAGTCAGTTTTATATAATTAATCATCCACATAATTCCAACATGTGAAGCACAACTTTTAATTATTTCGAAATACTCAGCTATTGTTCACGATACTCTTGTTGAAAAAATCAATCTGAACCACTCAGTGCTATCACAATTTCAGCGATGACAGTCCAGTTGGCGTAGAATATCGTCTTAAATGGCAACTTGACGGTCCTATTGTTTCGATTGCTTCAATAACGTTAGTTTGTTATTATTGAACATTATTCTTCGTTTTTTTAGTTTTTTATTTTTGTATTTTTTTTTTCTTCGGTTAATTGCGGACTCAAATTCGGTGTGCTTAAAACGAGCGAGATCAGTTCAATAGAGTCAAAACGAATCCAATAGAATGCTTAAAATCACAATGGCCCAATTATAATTCGGACGAGTTCATCTAAGCCGCATGCTTTATGATAACAGAAATTTCATTCTCGTCCCCTAATGACTCGATACCATCGTTTTTACCGACGGTTTTTTAATATCGCAAGTTATATGATTACTTGAGTAAAGCTGTGCATAGAACACTATATAAAATCTGTTCAAGGGCCGATCGCGCCACGTTCGATCGCTTCGCGAGATTTACCGAATTTCTATGATGACGACTATTGAAAATACAAGCTTTAATCGTTGCTTTGCATTTGATCGTGAGTAGACGAAGAACGGACAAGTGAGAAAGAAAAAAGTGTGCGCGTGTGAATGAACGCCCGTTTGTACATAGGACCGAGGATGCTTTCAGTTACGTCTAATTCGGTCTCGTTGAATGCAATTCCGCTTAATTTACGATCTCCCATGTATATGTTATACTTTCAGAGACACAACTCGTACGCCTACCGTTACTTCGCGTGTGAATTTCTCTGCCTGATCAACATTGTTCTTCAGCTAGCGCTGATGAATCGTTTCTTCGACGGCGAGTTTCTGAGTTACGGTCTTCGGGTATTACAATTTTCCGACGCCGATCAGGAGGACCGGGTCGATCCGATGGTCTACGTATTTCCGAGGGTCACGAAATGCGTGTTTCACAAATACGGGCCATCCGGAACTATTCAAAAACACGATTCACTTTGCATTTTACCGCTTAACATCGTCAACGAGAAGACTTACATATTTATTTGGTTCTGGTACGTCATCCTCTCCGGCCTCCTCACCGGATTGGTTATCTACAGAGCCGCCATTATCTTCGTACCCTCGTGCCGGCCGCGACTGCTTCGTTTTTCGTCGCGATTGCTCTCGATCGAGACCTGCACGAATATCAGCAAAAAAGTTGGACTCGGTGACTGGTGGATACTCTACGTTCTTTCTTCAAACATGGATTCCCTCGTTTATCGTGATCTCCTCGAAGAACTCACGAAGAAAGTGGCTCATAGTTCCCGCTCGTTGACAAGCCCGTAGATTCGAGTATTATGTTCTTCAACGACGCGATATTCACGGAGAAAAAATAAATATACTTGCGAAATGTTTCGAATGACCGTATATCTAATTTTTGCTCCGATGAGTGCGCAATTACGTTTAGATAACCGCGTCGTTCGAGCGCTGATGAAGCATTTGCTTGTTTCATTTGCCGAATTGACCTCACTTGCGACACTATCGTTTATTGTTTTGACATTATTATACTCGGTTTTCCGACATCTAACTACGATATTCAGATTTTTTTCTTTTCATTTTAAATTATCTCGTCTTAAACTTGTGTAGCGGTTAAAATATCATTTGTTCGAGATTACTTGTCGCAAGTGAGTCGGTGAAACAGGTCACTTCGAGTTTTCGTTTTTAAAGTCCTAGTGACCAACGCATAGATAAAAATGTATTTCTAAAATATA
Organism: Sussaba pulchella; assembly: GCA_963971145.1. Classification (NCBI taxonomy): domain Eukaryota; kingdom Metazoa; phylum Arthropoda; class Insecta; order Hymenoptera; family Ichneumonidae; genus Sussaba; species Sussaba pulchella. Next base: position 8,819,577 of record OZ020165.1, read on the forward strand.
CATATTTGTATAAACATATTTTTGCAACTACAGTTAGTGCCAATGTAGTATATATATACGATGTAAAGGCTAGCATCGTGCGAGAGAGACTGCTCTCTTCCTTCGACGTATTAGACTTGCAAAACGTTTTCAACTCGTTAGCTTGATTATAGCATTTCGAGATTGCGCACAAGGCCGCGGCCTCCATGTGACTGTTTAATCGGTCATAATTTGTTTTATTAATTTTTTTTCCTCGGAAAGAAAGCTTTGTGGAATTTTTGTGGCCCAAAGTTTTTTTATCGGAATTTCGATGTTAATAAGCTTAGAATGTTCCAAAATATCGAGAAATAAAATTTGGAGAAAAATGAAGAGGAATGTGTGAATGTATGTGCGCGCGCGCGTGTGTGTAACGACCCTTCAAAATTCAAACGTCTTTACAGAAGTGGCCAAGAATGGGTTAAAAAAAACAGTCATCGGATTTTTATGAAACTTCGTATCTACGTTTTTGGTATCGCTGAATCCGAATATGATGTAAAAATTTCGAAATTCAGAATGGCGGATCAAAATTACAAAAATGAATGTATTTCCGTGAAACTTGGTATTGCCTTTAAGGTGTGTTCTTAATTTTCGAATGTCGACATATTCGGATTCAGCGATACCAAAAACTTTTAGCTAGGTACTAAGTTTCACGGAAATTCACTTATTTTTGTAGTTTCGATCCGCCATTTTTTATTTCGAATTTTTTACATCATAATTTGGATTCAGCGATATAAAAAACTTGTAGATACCAAGTTTCATGAAAATCCACCGATATTGTAATTTTGGTCCGCCATATTGGATCCGCCATTTCGAGTTTCGAAATTTCGACATATTTGAATTCAGCGATATAGAAAACGTTTAGATACCAAATTTCATGAAAATCCACCGACATTGTAATTTCGATCCGCCATATTGGATCCGCTATTTTGAATTTCGAAATTTTGACATCATATTCGGATTTAGCGATAAAAAAAACTTGTTGATACCAAGTTTCATGAAAATCCACTATTTTTTTGCTATCTCAATCCGTCATGTCGGATCCGCGATCTTGGATTTTGGAATTCTAATATCATTTTCGGAATCAGAAGCCACATTTTAGGAAGATCAAAGAAGTCTCAAGGGCGTTGTGGGGTTAGGACGGAACGATGTCACTGAGATGACATTTTTTGTGAACGTTCATGATCCCTTTACTAATCAACCTGTCAAATTTCGAAACAATCCACAGTAGTTATTTAGAAAAAAAATCGCAAAGATGGAGTATTTGGTGTGCTCATCACATTATGTTTATGGGAATGTTGCGAACATTTTTCAGTATATTATATATATCTGCCGAGAAAACGATGCCACGGAGTTGAAAAATCAGATACGGTTAAATGGAATATCGGACTAACTTTTGGTGCCTTGAAAATAATAATTTACACTACCGAATCAAAGTTATTCATGATTTTAATCGCGATTTTTCCAAAAATTGAGCCCATAAAATATAAGGCTTCGGAAGCATGGCAACAGCGTAGCCGACACAAGGGCTCCCTACCTTAGCGACATTTGATAATTATGCATGTGGCCATCAAGTTAATTCAGACAGGAAAATTAAATAACATAAATATATTTTTTTTAAATTATTTCTATAACAATAAATAAACAAATCCTTAAAGTACGAAATTAAGTGCAAATATTATTTCTTTTTATTATTTCATATAGCAAAAAATAAACAAAGCGGCTAGGCATACGGTTTATAAGAAGACAATTTTCACAGCGTATGTGGAATACAGATGCCAATCCTCGCTTATCTTCTTTATCGATATTAGCTAACGATAATGGTGATTCCCATGATGAACATTTCATGTGGCTGACCAAAGTGCTCATGTCAACGATGCGACATCCTTCAATTTTCGGTGCAGGTTCTTGCGAAATATTTGTACGAAGTTCCTTCGCGCTGTTTTTTCCACTCTGCACTTGAGCATATCGCTGCTTATAAACGTGTTCGCTGCAAACTTTACGTTTCCAACGAAAGAATTTTTTTCCCGGACGGATGTTCATGGTTGATAAACAAACACTTCGATTTTGAGGCTAGGAACGGGGCGCGTATATGACAGCTGTGCGACACTGTTGCTCAACCCAAGCATATTATCTTGGGTTATAATTTACGTTGTTGCCAGTTCGTCTTGCAATAATTAATCTCTAACGAATTATCGAAAACAATGCCATAAACTAATAGAAATAATTCCTGTAACCATCACTTTGTCGAAAAATGCATATTCTTTTAAACTGATGTGGATTTTTTCCTCGAAAAATGACATTAAATACGACGATAATTTGACGACAAACAGTTAAGAACCATTCATCAGTTCCGTGCATAAGCATAGGGCGCCCCCCTTATGCTTCACCGACGACGGCTAGACCCCACAAGGCCACAACAACCCTAATCGACTTTTTTGAAGATGCGGCTATAGCCGCGTTATCCATTCTTGGCCACTTCGGTTGGCGCGGCTATAGCCGCATTACACATGCAACGGGTTAACTCGAAAACGGGTTGCCCAAACTCCGCACAGCTGTGGTGCCTTAGAATTCACTTTATCTGTGATTTTTGCGATAATCGACGCAGCCGCTCAAATTTGACAACGTTTCGAGCTTTTCAAAAGTGTCTGTACGCACTCTAGTGTCCGCAAATCTTGAGACATTTCTCTAACAAGGGGAGGCCGCGAGAGGCGGGACCTACTTTTTGATGGGGATTTTTTCACTGGTAGTGGTCCCTCCCCCCTCCAGAACACCGTGGTATGCGCTTTTGAGCCAACACTCAAGCGCTGTTGAGTTATGAATTTTTGAAAATGGACATGAACCCGGGTTCTTCATGTCGTCTCTACGAAAATCCAATCGTTCGTATCACGAGCGCGGCCCAGCGGTTAGCGGCACGGTAAGTTTTTCGAACCCTGCCGACGCCAGTTCGAGCTTTTTATTCATTTTTCCCCCCCAAATTTATGTCAATTAGGCTTAAAATAATTGTAAGCGTTCAATTTTAATGACAAATTGACATTGCAAATTGACTTTCGCTAAAAAATTATGTAAGGACATTTTTTTGTTGGCCATCTTGGGATATTGAAACACCAATTATCGATATTAATAAATATCATTTATTCATTATTGATATTCAGGCATATGAACATGATCGTTGATAAACAATACAGTTCATTCATCGTCATCGCTGTCGGACGTTTGGCTACAATTTATCGGATGATACCTGTCGTAGGAACATGTAAAACACAAACATTTCGCCCACCATGAATGAATGAATGAATGATGTCAAATTTATTACGTACTCTGGGACACAAGTCCCCTAAGAGTACCGTGCTCGTTACACTCGACCCTACATATAAAAAATATTTACAAAGATATACATGAGATACAAAATACACGCATCGTACAACAAGAAGAAGAATCACACCAAAAAACGCCTGCAGGTCACAAGTCGACCGCAGCACCCGCACCCGCCAAGAGGAACGCCCGCAACCCCTCCTTGAAGGCTTCCAACGACCCCCTAGCCTGCAGCTCCACCCGCACAATGTTCCACAAGGAACACGACACTACAGCAAACGAATGCCTATAGCACTCTGTGCGAAACCTCGGAACCGCAACATCCAAAGGATGCCTCTCCCGCCTCACCCCATACACCGCAGGAGGAACAGGTCGCAGCAACAGCTCCCGCAAAAACTGCGGCACCCTCTCACGCCTTACCGCATACACCAGAGCATCCACAAAATACCTGCGACGATCGACGACCTTCAGCCACCCCAGCGCAGCGAAGTATGGCGTAATATGGGCATCCTGAGGCACATCAAAAATGAACCGCACTCTGTTAATCTAGTGTTAATCTACCCTACCGCCAGAAAGAATCAGACCACTTACCGCGCGCTCTATGAAAAACTAGTCGCGACTTTGAAAGACGGTAGCTCCGTAAAAAATGAAGCGACGGATTTTTTACGAAAACCGTTGGAAAGCTTATTGAATTCTGCGTTAGATGAGTCCTGGTTGCGTGAATTTTAATTGCTGAATTGCGAATTATCACGGGAGGGAGACAAAAAAATAATTCCGATTTTTACAGAAATTCAAACGTCCACTTTGACCCTCGGCAGGAGCTACGAAATTTTTTTTCAAAAATCGCCACTTCCCAAAAAGAACCTTTGAGATATTTGCTGTCGATTCCTCAAAAAAAAATTGAAAAGTCTTAAGGGGTTCCCAAGATATGAATTTATTTCTATGAGCGTGCAGAATCCACATGAGGACAGTTCGTCGGACGATTCATGGCGATTCAAGAGCCTCAGCTCGCGCTTCGCATTTGTCACCAGGGCCGAATGGCAAATAGAGGGTTGCGTGGGATCCTGTTACTCTACTCAAAGTTTTTATTTTTTATTATTTTTCGTATACTCACTGAATTATCTCGCAAATATGAGCGCTAGACTACACATATAACTATCAATAAAAGTGTTGAATAATTAATTGTTAATTGAATAAGAAACTTTTCAGGAGCCAATGGGAATTTTTCGAAATATTATTTATTGATTCCTCATCAAATAGAATTCGAGTATCGGAAAAAAATCAGAAGTATTGAATCCAAGCAATAAGCAAATGACAATAGTCAATTGAACAATTGATTAATTATTTTTACACCATATAATTTTATATTCGTCAATAAAGGATTTCCCACCTATTGCTTTACTTCGTGTTTAAACTGCTGGAATTCAATTCAAACACCAACGAAAATATTTTCTCACTTGTACAATATATTAAATAAATAAAAATAAAAAATTCCCAATTTAAAAATCCGTTGCCCCAAATTTAAAAGTATTTTAATATTTTTTTCGGAAAGCTGAGAAAATTTTATCGGAGATATGTATTTTCCGAGTTGAGATCTCTATAACTTTTCTTTGAATCAAATTTAATTATTTTTCATTGCTTCTTTTTGATCAACTCAAAGAAAACCTACGGAGATCCTAACTTGAACATTACATAGTTTTTATGGAATTGTCTCAGCTTTACGAAAAAAATTTGTTCAAAAGTTTTTATTGTAGACACACATAAAAATTTTACAACATTTCAATTAATTTCATACCACATTAAATTATGTCGATTGATTTTTTTTCTAATTGCTTTTTTTTTAATGAGAAAGAGAATGGCTAAAATAACGTATTGCAAAAATAATATGATATATATATATATATGGGGTATTCCTGGGAATTTCGGCAACTTCGGACAGTTGGGTCGAAATTTTTGCCCCCCAATTTTTTTCATTAATATGTGTTCAAAATAAAGAGACACCTATTTCGGCGTTTTTTATTTTGAGCCCCCACTTTTGAAATACAGTCAAATGAAGTTTTTGAAGTATTGACCACATTCGGTCATTCAAATCGATATATCTCAGCAACGGTTAGTGATAACTCAAAAAACCACTGGTATTTTTTTTTTGTTTTTGAACGCTTTATACATTGAAAACATTGACGATTATGTTGCACAAATTCAACAATTATTTATAAACAATTCAAAATAAAAAATGAAATACAACAAAAAATATACCCTTAATTTTTGAAATGTATTTTTTTTTCAATTCCTTGAACAAAAACGAAAATTTAGCCACCTTGAACTTTTTGGGCCGACGCTTCGTTCGGGAGTTATAGATTTTTTGTCACAAAAAACCCGTAAATGTTTACCCGGTTGTTAAGAATAAAAGCTATAACTTTCGAACAAAACGTCGCCCAAGTCCGGCCGGGTCTCAAAATTTTTCTTTTCGTCCAAGGAATTTGAAAAAAAATCAATTTCAATAATTAAGGGTACTTTTTTCTTCATGCAATTGTTTACTAATAAAATACGTATATTTACCGGTTTTTTATGACAAAAAAAGCTATAACTTTCGAACGAAACGTCGGCCCAAGTCCGGCCGGGTCTCAAAATTTTTCTTTTCGTCCAAGGAATTTGAAAAAAAAATCAATTTCAATAATTAAGGGTACTTTTTTTAATGCAAATTTTTACTCATAAAATACGTAAATTTACGGGTTTTTTGTGACAAAAAAATCTATAACTTCCGAACGAAGCGTCGGCCCAAAAAGTTCAAGGTGGCTACATTTTTGTTTTTGTTCAAGGAATTTAAAAAAAAATACATTTCAAAAATTAAGGGTACATTTTTTGTTGTATTTCATTTTTTATTTTGAATTGTTTATAAATAATTGTTGAATTTGTGCAACATAATCGTCAATGTTTTCAATGTATAAAGCGTTCAAAAACGAAAAAAAAATACCTGTGGTTTTTTGAGTTATCACTAACCGTTGCTGAGATATATCGATTTGAATGACCGAATGTGGTCAATACTTCAAAAACTTCATTTGACTGTATTTCAAAAGTGGGGGCTCAAAATAAAAAACGCCGAAATAGGTGTCTCTTTATTTTGAACACATATTAATGAAAAAAATTGGGGGTCAAAAATTTCGACCCAGCTGTCCGAAGTTGCCGAAATTCCCAGGAATACCCCATATATAGGGCTTGTTGCAGGTGTGGACAATTTTTCAACTGAACTTTGTATCAAGTTTGGTGACGATCGTTGAATGGATCGTATTTCCGAGAACTTTCAATTTTTCGAAAAATTTACGTTATCGCTTTGGATCCCTCCATGTTCCATCAATTCAAGCCTCAAACCACTCAAAGTCTGAAATATCACCCTCCACTGAATTATGCATGAAAGCGGTAAAAATTGGTAAACGGGATCGGATTGAAATGAGAATTGAGCTGCGCTTTAGAACTAGCAAGCTGCAAAGATTCTTCTGTAACGAAAATTGCTGAAATTGTAGATGAGTATACATCAATAATTAGGGATATCTAGTAAAAATTGTATAGAAAGATAACAATGATAAAGGCGACCGGATTTCTAATGGAGAACGAGCTGCAAGTCGAAAAATGCAATTTGGGAAGTCACAATTGATAAAAGTAGTAGCCGATCGATATCTTCATGGAGCATAAGTTCGTACAGTACCTCAAACATGAGGAAGCAATTTGCAAGTCTCAACGATCAGCTTTTTTTGTTTATCATCACCAAATAGAAAATTTGGGCTTAAGAGTAACTCTCATTTGGGAGCAGTTGTAAAACTTTCATAACTTCCCCGGAGCGATTATTTGTGGAAACGGTATCTTAAGTATGCTTACTTGTGGTATTAAATTTATTTTATGACGAGCTGCGCGTAAAAGTGCGGTTTTACGCACCTTGTAGGTAACATAAAAATTCGTACGAAAAACGTTTTCTGGACTCGTGTGATCACAACACTCGCCTTCGGCTCGTTCTGCAAACTCACACTCGTCAGAAAAAAACTTTTCGTACTAGTGTCATAATGTACCATTTTGAGAATGTTAAACTTTACAAGCAAAAATAATTGCGGAGGAAAACCTATAAGCATTTATAAAAGAGGTGCGAAATCGGTCGAACAAAAAAAAAATTCCCCTGGAGATCGGTTATTAATGGTATAATATAAAATAATTGGAGATTTTTATCGTTAAGTAAACTTCAAATATTACGATTAACAAATGCATAATAACATATGAAGGTGTTTATTTTTTCGACATATGATGGGCTCAATTTCCAAAAAAATTATGGGTATTCGACTTCTAATATCTGTGTGAAGAACTATGAGTGTTGCAACAAACAAACCTACGACCCGAACTGTAAAACGATTTCCTCGACTGGGAAATGAATTGTACGTTTCTCTCGATGAAGGCCCCTCCATAATAAATTGTTACAACTTGCCCCAGCGCTGTTATTTTTTACCCCAGGGCGCGGTAAAACGTAAAAATACGCATTAGACAAAACAAAGTTCAATAACTTTCTATTTTCGCGTATTCGAAAATTCAATGAATTCATTATGATAGTCGCATAACGAATTAACAATATGCTACATAGAGATAGTTTATATCGACGCTGGTTACGAAAACTAGCACGTTCCAGATTTCTTACGAAAACAAGCACGTTTCTAATTTCACCGCGAAAACTAACACGTTTCGATATTCGCCGCGAAAACTAGCATGTTTCGGCTTCGACCCCTAAAATAAGCAGGCCGAAACATGCTAGTTTTCGCGGTGAAGATCAAAACGTGCTAGTTTTCGTGGCAAAAGCCGAAACGTGCTAGTTTTCGCGGTGATGCCAAACGTGCTTGTTTTCGTAAGAAATTTGAAACATGCTAGTTTTCGTAAGCAGCGTCGATATATTCAGAGAATTCCAAGTTGATTCGAATTTGGCGACAAATGTTACACCACCCCCCGTCTCCCTTAACAGATTGGGTATCTACCAAGTTACTACAAGAATGCCTAAGGCATTTTGGTAGACATGTTGGATCAAAAAGTCTTCGTAAGGGCTAATGAATAACCAATCTGGCGTACGGAGACTGTTATTTCTCTGCCGTACGAAATGCAAACTTTTCTTATTCTAACAATTATTGAAAATATTATCAATTTTAAGAAAGGTTATTTATGTTTAACAGGCAATTTTCGGAAATTTTATGAAAATCCAACGATAATGTTAACTCAATGTGAATGGAAAATTTTTTGCAATTTTTGTAAAGTTTTCTGTTTTGAACGAATCGAACATGAAAATACGACAACTTTATGTTGATTAGAAAGTAATACATGTAGGAATTGTGAGTCGCGAGGTGAAGGTAAAAAGGCGTCGACTTTAATTAGTGAATCTTTTAATAAATAGTAGATACAAATGCACGAAATATTAACGATGTCGTTCTTCTGATCGTTCCATGGCAACTCCTGTCATTCTGTTATTCTTCCGTCGTTCCCCTGATCGTCAGAATTCCAGCGCCTCCGTTCATTGCCGCTCGTAGCACCGTTCACGGGATCAATCCCACATATATATGGTAATTATACCAAAAAACCTTTTTCAAACTTTTTACCGCTGAATTTCACAAAAAAATTCGAAACCTCTCAGCCATTTTTAATTATTTCAACCTGAAAATCCACGAGTCTCGGAAGAAAGTTATTCATATATTCTCCAAATCTCAAACGGTCTTGAGTTACTGTTGATTTTGCTTCGGGGCTCATTAACGCCAGTGTGCCAGCTATGGGTTAAATATAAGTACTCCAACTTCGCTTTGTTATAGCAGTACGGCGCATAATGGTGCCGCCATCTACGGGCGGTAGTGTCCTCAGCTACGCCGCTACGCCACTATACTTAGATATATCATTTCTAACTGTTGCTCGTTCTAAGCAATGGCGTTCGATGTGCTGAGCCGTCGATGTTATGGCATTCAAAGCGTTGCCCGTTCGAACCGGTAGCGTATCGATGCGGTTCTCGATCGAAGTATCCTCGTTCGAAAAATTGCATTTTATAATTTTTGATGCCAACCCCATGTCGGTCAGACCGTAGTAATAAAAGAAAAAGCTTCCAAGATCAATGATGAAATGAGATAGAACAGCCTACGCGTGATTATGTATTATTAATAAATGAGGCGCAGATCAAATCGGTGCACCATCACTCAATGCTGATGTTCTAAAAGTAAAAGCATTTATTCATGCTCCATCTCTCTCCGAACCATAACGCCCTGTCGTACTTTTACCAATTTGTATCAAATGACAGACAACAAACTTACAAACCGATTTAGAGTTTTAAAAATTACATTTAAAATAGATCAATATATCACTTTACACTAGATGACGTTTGATAGCCACATTTTATTGATGATTATACAGTGCGAGTGAGCGCTCGTCATGCGTATGCGTTGGAGGGTTACGCCGAGAAAATTACGAGGTAGGGATCAGCGTTTCGGTCCCAAGACAGCAGGTAGAGCTGGCCGCAGGTAAGAGCGGAGCTGGAGATGGAGAGCCGTTTGAAGCCACGGATCGGCAGTCGTGATTGTTTCCCCGTACCTGCGACACCCGCTCGTTACTCTCTGCCTCAGGTACGTTTTGGCCTGTCTGCTCTTCCTGCTATTTATTTTTATTCCGGTACTGACAAAGGATTAAACATTTTCGCGCCTGAACAAACCGATCCCCTTCGTGTTTTGACGCTGTGCTTAAGAAGTAAACATCTGGTAGAAATACTATGCACCACTCGACTATTACGTTACGCTTTAGATATCGCCCGTTGCGTGTTGTTGATACAATTAACTGTACAAAGTTCGTCGAAATAACGTATTTGGTCCATCATTGAGAAAATGTTGCTCGGGCTCGATACTCGACAGGCCAACTGTGAATGGATGGAAGCGCCCGATCCAGCGTTGTGAGAGAGTTCGTGAATATTTGCTGAACCCGAAACTCCGCCGACCCGTAACGGAACTACGTGTGAGGACCGACATCGCAGGAAATCAACGAAAATCATTTTTTTTTTTTCGTTGAAAAGTGCGTTTGTTCGTGATAAGCGAGCTCCGATTTTTTAAATTAATTTGTTTATTATTAGCTTATGCGTAAAAGGTTTGTTAATATCCGATTGTAAACGTAAATTCGCGACTGAGTGAAGTTAAGCCTGAGGAGACCAAGCATCCGGTGAGTTTTCTTTTGACTCTGTGATTTTCTGACAAATGTTGGATTTTAGTTCAATCATGTCGGAGAATCACACCATCGCATTGAATAGTTTTCGGTCACTTCGGAGTATCTTCGAGTTTTAATGATGAATATTGTATCCCAACTGAAGATTGCGGTTTTTTGAAGAAAGAATTTTAAACTGACGCTTCTATCGCAACGATGCGTGTGATGATTGGGCAAGAGTACAGTTTCCGTGGTGCCGCGATGTGAAAACGGACGTCGATCGAATCTGAACACCGTGATATAAGCCTAAAATGAAGAGTCAGAAACTCCGATACTTCGCTTGGTTTTCGAGAAATCGAATTTTCCTGTATCCAAATTTCAAATAAAATATAAACTTTTTTCTGAAACAAAAAAATCCAATTTGTACTACTATAGCAAGTCCCAAGTTTAGCATGAAAACGAGAATAAAAAATTTCGATATATCGATTGGTTTACGAAATATCAAATTTCAAAATTGTATAAATTCATAAAACTTCGTGAAACAAGCGAAAAAAAATATTGCACACGAGTTTGTATATGCATTATTTCGAATAGATACTGAAAATATCCTAAATAACCGAACCCTTTAACAACCAAAAGATAGTTCACGAGGGGCTGTTGAGGGTTAGTTATTTTAGTAGCCCTATAGTTTAATTGACTCTGTCGTGTTTTGTCGATAATTTCATGAGAGACAGTTGGTGTGCCACAATTGCAATCCCCCCACCCCCGCTGCTTTCCGTTCATAAGGACAAGTTTTCCAATGAGCTTAACATTATAAATATTATTATTATTATTATTATTGAATGGTTCCATAAACTATAGGCATCGGTCCGGGTGACCCCCCCTCAGATTCTTTTCAAATTTTTTTGGGATGTAGTCCTTGATGACCTATATGTGCCTGAATTTTTTCAGATTTTTTCCTTCATTATTTCGGCTGTAGTAATTCAGGGCATGTCCTGACATTTCCGTTTTTTTTTTTTTTTTCAATTTAATTTCATAGTATTGTATCGCAAAATGAAAATTACACTCAGAATGCATTTCTATGTGAAATTTTTTCAACTTTTTGAAAAAAATATTGATTCTCAGTTTGGACTAACGCAAAGCTCTCAAAATTGACCTTTAATAATAAAAAGCTATTTTTCGGCCATTGCGCATGTCTGAAAATTTTTTTCAATATTTTTTTCAGAAAGCTGAGAAACTTTCACATATAATACGTCAAATTTACGTTGGGATGTCTGTAAAAACTGCTAGAATCGATCAAAGTTCAAAAATTCAATGATAAACCAAATTTTATTTTCTCCCTTCAAAATTTATAAATTCTCCTTCAGTCCTCTTGAGCTATCGATCTTTTTGAATTTTTGTCTTTTAGATAGAAATGCAATGTCTTGACTACTCCCAATATCCTGCAGTGAAAGAAAGTTATACGATTATTTATACAATGAAATCAAAAATAGGCCTTAACATTTCTTGAAAATATTTCTTTAATTGCAACATAGTTTTTATTCGTTTTTAAAAACTTGAACAATAGAAAAATTCGAAGAATTCGACACAGGCCTTACAATAGCGGAACCTAAGTCAAACTACGAAAATCGATATCTAGAAAACAAATCGAGATATCGAAATTTTCTATTCTTGTTTTTATACTTATTTCAAGGTTTCCTTTGAAAATAGTCCATTCGATTCTTTTTTTTTCTTCAGGGAAATAAATCATTGTATAGAAATTTTTTACACAAAAAAATTCGATACCTCGAAAGCTAAGCAAGATAACAAATTTTTTTTTTCTGTTTTCGGGCTTATTTCGGGGTATTCTACAATAAACCGTCTTCAGATCGCGGCGCCACGAAAACCGTACTCCCTCCAATGATCGTTATTGTGCAATTCCACTCATGTTCGCACAGTTCAGCAAACCACACATTTATCTCAACATTTTTCCACCTCGAAAAAAAAAACGACGTTTCAAAATTCATTTTCACTCTGCTGGTTAAACTGCGATATTGTCTAAGTTGAAAAATCATCGAATCATTTTGGATCTAATCAATCTGATATTCTAATTTAAATATAATAATTTTTAATACCGACCCCGGTTATTCGTCCTCTGAGCCCCCCCCCCCCCCTCCGGAGTTTGATTCATAACAAATGAGCTGTTAGGGACGGTCAGAACTCCATTCGGGGGGATCGATTGTTGGTCTTCAAAATTAAATCATGGTTGACATCACGATTACTAATGCGACTATATCTCTTAGTCCATGAAGACGTGACTTTCGATCGTACCTCGTCCAAGTCAACGATGAATGTCAGCAATCTTTTAAACTCAGCGATCTCTCCTGTTCGACCGTCCAAGCAGAGCTCCAGCTCGCGCATACTTCGTTGCTTCTCATTCTCTCGACCATATATGCTTCTCGTGAGGGCGTGACGACTCTCGCCAACGTTCATCGGTATTTAACTTTCCAAAGCAAGGCCCACGCTTGAATGTAAGGATACCTCATATCCACCTCAACTCCTCGTCTCAGGGACGTTACCGCTGTATCAATATATTTTTTGGTCAGGTGTGATTTACGAAACAAAAAACACCGTATGATTGCGGTTCTCTCTTCTCCTCCTCTGACTTCGTCCACGGTCTTCCATTATTATCATTCCCTGAATGGGGCGCAATTTCCGTATTGTTAGAAATAAACAGAGGAGAGTACCGTTGGGGAACGGAAATTGCACCGCGAATTCTCCGGGCTGGTTTACGAACGTTCGCGTGCGTTTTTGTGCCCGTCAACGGGTTTCTATTCGACAGATGTCGTGTAATAACGAAAAAGCGTGAAAAGAACACGGACTTATGATAAATATGGCATTGCTCAGGCTCTGTGTCGAGTTAAACGTGATAACCGATGATTACCATTTTATACGATGGAAAAGAAAAAAAGATAGTTAAAATTTTTGACGGAACCAGAAGTTTTACGAATATGTTCAATGCGCATTTATGAATATTTATAAAGACCTTACGATTTTTGAAAGAAATTCCAAGTTAATCGTTGAGAAGGTTTTTAGAAGCTGATTTACAGTCACTGTTAGGAATTTGCGAAACGAAAGAAATTTGTTTCGTGCAGAATTTTTTTTTTCGAGAAAGGATATTTTCAATATCGAGGCCGATGGCGAAGACAATCGTTTTTTTTCTACCACTTGTTTGTTGGTTGATGTTGGACTTAACGACACAGTCAATACTTTGCCATTCTAATCTATCAAACAAATCAGCTTCGTACAAACTTTGTATGGGTCAAATAACGCATTTATATAAGGAGCACCGATTTATTTGCGTCATCGGTGCTCTTGTAAAGTCGAGGACATTGATCAGCGTCGAATCGATAACACGGACGTGTTTTTCTTAATTAATAATTTATTAATCAAATCAGCGACGTTTTCGATCTTATGGGTCCGTGAAATGATCCACGCGAATTACTCGGCTCTTGTCGAATGTTCCGGTTGGTAAAGTAAATTTTAGCAACATTTTTCGGAGACTGTTATCAATTCCCGCCAAACTTGGCGATTTAAGTAACATTATTACTTCAATCACAAATTGTGTACGCACTGGGAAAGTGCAGTACCAAATATCCTGACCTTCTCCCGCTGGCATAAATGTTCAGCAACGATGCTGCGTGCAGTGGTGAAATGTGTACTTCAATCTAATTAGAAATATTCACCGTATTGTAGCGGTGAAATATTAACGAACGCGTAACAAGTTGGACATTAGTTTATATGTTTAGTTCAATTCTTGAAATCTCAACCAGAATCTAGGTTCTTGGCTGCCGTCAAGTAATTACTATGGTTAAATTACAAAGTTTTCTCTCAGTTTCTGTCGACACATCATTCATCATCCATCATTTAATTTTGGTAATAATTATCAATAATTAAAATAACAGGGTGTGAGGTTAGATCGTGTAGGGTGCGAGGTTGGGTCGTGTACAAACATTATCTCAACTAAAAGATTAACGCCTCGTGGCAAAAGACATTCTGTTGGCCAGTGAACGCATTGCATGTGAAGAATTGAGATAGAATCACCTTTCGAACGTTTCAAAACCATAAGCTAACTTTTGCAACAATTCACAGATTTCGATATTTTTTAATAAGGGAAGAACAAGTTGTAGCAAAGTCCTTCACAGTGATGCCTACAGGCTGCTATTCCGATCAAACTCGCTGTCAAAAATACTTCAGACAATGCACGTTGTGCGTGCGTGGTGGTTCCTTGGCTTTTGTTCAGTTTCCACGCAATCGCGTTTTTCTTAGCTATAAAATCCGAGAATTTCTCGAAGTAGCTCTGGTTTTATGATCCTGTTGGCTCCGCGAGTTCGTGCTTGTACGTTGACGCGGAGACTTTGTTGTGAACCGGTCCTGGCGCATGGATGCCGCGTGCCATTCGTGTCTCGTCGATTTACCGATCGCGGTCGCTCGCGCAGACCGGCTCTGCGCACACCGCTCGCCATATTGGTTCTCGCGTCTGGCGATGACGTCAGTGGTGTACGGAGCTCGGTCCGTTCTCCTCAAACACGCTCGAATCTGCTGCATCTAACTAAAATACGCCTTCGCAAACCTGTCATTCTTCCAGAAACAAAATATATCGGAGTAAGTAGACCGTTATTACTCCTTATGGATCCTGTTGTCTCGATCGTCATTGATAACCAATATGAATAATTAAGTACATTCATGACTCATGGATTGAATGATACCATAAAATTGACCATATATGGTATGAACGGCGATGTTCCGTTTAGATACAAATAGAGAGATTGCGTTCAATCGTAGGGTCAATACCATATCTCACATACATCGTTGGAACTAGCGATGAATATTCTAGTATTTTCGAAAAGACCACAGTGCGGTGGGTACCGAGAAATGCATTGAATCAGTTCATGTATTTTCCTAGATAAAAAATGGATTCATTATTATTGTATTTTCGTTCAGGTCTGCTGTGGCGACTTTCAGTACCGTAAAACAACAATATCACGTGATTATCATGTTAAAGAAATCAAATAGAAAACCACAATACAGGAATGAAAGTTTGTATTCATATCGAGCTATGCAAAGTACAGTCTAAAACGTCGCTGACCGGGATCATATATAATACACTAGGCCGGCTTGAAGAAAAAAAATGTTTTTTTCTTTCAATCAAAATACATTCACGCCAGCGCCGTAACCAGAGGGGGGCTAGGGGGGGCTTAGTCCCCCTCAAAATGTTTTGAGCCCCCCCCCCCAAAATTTTCAGTGAATATACATTTACATATGGGGTATTCCTGGGAATTTCGGCAACTTCGGACAGTTGGGTCGAAATTTTTGCCCCCCAATTTTTTTCATTAATATGTGTTCAAAATAAAGAGACACCTATTTCGGCGTTTTTTATTTTGAGTCCCCACTTTTGAAATATAGTCAAATGAAGTTTTTGAAGTATTGACCACATTCGGTCATTCAAATCGATATATCTCAGCAACGGTTAGTGATAACTCAAAAAACCACGGGTGTTTTTTTTCGTTTTTGAACGCTTTATACATTGAAAACATTAACGATTATGTTGCACAAATTCAACAATTATTTATAAACAATTCAAAATTAAAAATGAAATACAACAAAAAATGTACCCTTAATTTTTGAAATGTATTTTTTTTTTAATTCCTTGAACAAAAACGAAAATTTAGCCACCTTGAACTTTTTGGGCCGACGGTTCGTTCGGAAGTTATAGATTTTTTTGTCAGAAAAAACCCGTAAATTTACGTATTTTATGAGTAAAAATTTGCATGAAAAAAAAGTACCCTTAATTATTGAAATTGATTTTTTTTCGAATTCCTTGGACGAAAAGAAAAATTTTGAGACCCGGCCGGACTTGGGCCGACGTTTCGTTCGAAAGTTATAGCTTTTTTTGTCATAAAAAACCGGTAAATATACGTATTTTATTAGTAAAAAATTGCATGAAGAAAAAAGTACCCATAATTATTGAAATTGATTTTTTTTCAAATTCCTTGGACGAAAAGAAAAATTTTGAGACCCGGCCGGACTTGGGCCGACGTTTCGTTCGAAAGTTATAGCTTTTATTCTTAACAACCGGGTAAACATTTACGGGTTTTTTGTGACAAAAAATCTATAACTCCCGAACGAAGCGTCGGCCCAAAAAGTTCAAGGTGGCTACATTTTCGTTTTTGTTCAAGGAATTGAAAAAAAAATACATTTCAAAAATTAAGGGTACATTTTTTGTTGTATTTCATTTTTAATTTTGAATTGTTTATAAATAATTGTTGAATTTGTGCAACATAATCGTCAATGTTTTCAATGTATAAAGCGTTCAAAAACGAAAAAAAAACACCAATGGTTTTTTGAGTTATCACTAACCGTTGCTGAGATATATCGATTTGAATGACCGAATGTGGTCAATACTGCAAAAACTTCATTTGACTGTATTTCAAAAGTGGGGGCTCAAAATAAAAAACGCCGAAATAGGTGTCTCTTTATTTTGAACACATATTAATGAAAAAAATTGGGGGGCAAAAATTTCGACCCAACTGTCCGAAGTTGCCGAAATTCCCAGGAATACCCCATATACATTTACATATACATATCTACACAAACACATATATACGAGCCCCTCCGAGCCCCCCTTGCCTTTTATTCCTAGTTACGGCGCTGATTCACGCCAAAGTATCTTCCATCAAGAGAATCGTGTCCAAAAATGAGCGCGATCGGACCATTTTTAGGGGTCGCGCAAGATTTTTCTAGTTTTCCCATTTGATTAACATGGGAAGAACGAAAATTTTCCATTCAAAAAAAAGTAGCTTCGCCAATTTTATAGATACATCGATCCGGTTAGTTCTATTTGAAAGCTCTTGAAAAACCGCTTAAAATGACGTGCGGACGTTTGGGATCCCATTGCAACTTTCATCAATAATTTTGTTGTTTCGTAAGAATTTTCATATTAATGATAAAAATTGGGGGGCAAAAATGTTGACCCAACTGTCCGAAGTTGCCGAAATTCCCAGGAATACCCCATATATACTTCACTTCTTCCCAGTTCTCACATTTGGATTAATTTTTATAACAATAAGGGAAAAATACAATGTTACGACAGAAATTTATTAATTTAATCATTGCATTTTTTTAACGAGTGATTATAGAGCGTAGCTTTCGAACGAGATCAATGGAGTTCCATCTACGTTACCGATGAACCATGCTCCAATAAGCGCCAAAACATTAATATCATTATTGTCAATGTTCTCTTATCTACAAATTTGAACGAAACAATTTGGGAGAGTATTAATTTCGATAATAATTGATTTTTCTAAAAAAACAAAAAAAAATGTATTAATAAAATAAAACATAGCTTTGGAACGACTAATCGAGCCATCTAAAAAAACTACGTGTCTATTGTGCACACTCGAGAGTGGTTTCTGGAAGTTTTTGAGACAAATCAAAAGTGATATACCGACCGAAAAAAATTATTTTCGTATATTTTTTATGAAAATGGTCATTTTTCAGGCTCGAAAAATTCAGAAAAAAATGTTCTCGAAGCTTATGGAAAAATCTAACTTTTTTGTCCGAAACATTTTTCTGCTTAATCGTATGCTTTTAAGATATAACGGTACTTAGAAAATTTCAAAATTTTGAAAAACTCAAAAAAATGCGATCCAAAAATTTTAAAAAAATGTACACTACTCTCTTTCATATAATTAAATAATGTGACAAAATTTCAATTTTTCTGAGAGCGGACAACTTTTTGACTGTTCGAAACCGCATGGAATGCCTCATATAAACATGAACGGCCATAATTCAAACTATTAATGAACTAACATGTTGTCGAGAATTATTATATCATTTTTAAATTTTTATTTAAGCTCATTTATCGTGCAAGACAACTTTAGCAGACGGGAGGTTTTTTAATTTTTTAAATTTGTTTAATTTCACACTTTTTGATGGGAAGAAATTATCCTTACGGTGAGAAAGCATTTAAAGAATTGGAACGGAGTCTCGGTGGGAATAGTAATATTCTCATTTAACAGTTTTTCATCTATACATCTTAAAACTAAAAAATTATTTAGAACAAATATAATATAGATGCGTACATTTATCAAGCACTGCGGAGAACAAATATACATTAATGAATACAGTGAAGACAAGAAAATCATTGCAAGTGTTAGATGTGGACTTGACATCGGCTTTCATGAATTCAGATAAAATTGCAACAAAGGAAAAATTAATTGAAAAAAATATGTATACCAATACGTCTATCGAGCACTGCAGAAAACAAATATACATAAATGAATGCAACGAAGAGAAGGAAATCATTGCCAGCGTGAGGAATGGAATAAAAACCGGGTCTAATGAATTCTGAAAATAAATGCAGTACAGAATATATATATGAGCAAGTCCACCAATTCGAGTACCGGTTTTGGGCGGCGATATCAGCGATCTTCTTGTAAATTTGAGAAATGGAAGCTCCCGTTGAGAAATGAACTCTGATTTTTTTTTCGATTTTTCCCTTGGTTATTTTCACTCTAATTGTATGGGTAATTCTGTGAGTTTTTCGTGTGTTTCTTGTTTTCATTAATACCTCAATGTGTTTTAATAGGGAAAAAAATTTAACGCGACCACCTATTCTTTGTGAAAAAAGCTCATCTTTTCGAAAAAAAATACAAAAACATTTTTGGGACTTGAAAAATTACTTAAAAACGCATTTGATATATAAAAGTCGATTTTTCGCAAAAGTATATTTTTAAAAAATTTTAAAAGTATTTTGCTCGAAAAGCTGAGAAAATTTGACGTAATATATGTAGAAATCGAGTTGGGACCTCTGTAATAACTCGTTGAATCACCAAATGTATGACGAAACAACTAAAACCTTAATTAATATTTTTTCATTTTCAAATGATTCGTAATACTGAGGATCAAGAAACCAAAATTATTTGATTAGTTGATAAGTTTCTGGAGGTAATGACGTCGATTTTTTTTATTTCATCGTATTTTTAAATGGAAACATTCTCAATTTTTTAAATGAAAAACCAGTATTTTGACTAAATGCTGTAAAAAATAAAAAAATCAATTTAAAAATAAATACTCGCCGTCATTACCTGCAGAAACTTAGCAGCTACTGAAATCACTCTAGTTTTATTGGTCTCAGATGCTCCAGTAATTAGTTATAATGGTCACCGCGATACAACTTTTTTTCTTAGACGTCTGCAGAGATTCTCCGTCAATTGCTCAGTTGTTCATAAAAGTTAATGAAAATTTTATAGAATATTCTTCAAACGTTACGTTATTGAGTAGTCATTATATAAATAAATGTATATCAACTGTATCGTCAAGAAAAATTATCAAAAATATCCTTTTTTTAATATCGAACTAACCTTACCCCGCCCTTAAGTTGTAGATAGTGCACTTGCAAAGTTAACAGCGTCACCACATGACTCTAAGTTTCATCTTTGATCATATGGTTTCCATGTATTTAGAAACAGTAATACGAATCATTTGGAAATGAAAAAAATATAAATTGAGGTTTTAGTTGTTTTGTCATACATTTGGTGATTCAGCGAGTTATTACAGAGGTCCCAACTTGTTTTCTACATATATTACGTGAAATTTTCTCAGCTTTTCGAGAAAAATACTTTCCAAATTTTTAAAAAATATACATTTGAGAAAAATTGACTTATATTTCAAATGCGATTTTAAGTAATGTTTCAAGTCCCAAAAACGTTTTTTGATTTTTTTTCGAAAAGCTGAGCTTTTTTCACAAAGAAGAGGTGGTCGCGTTTAATTTTTTCCCTATCAAAACACATTGAGAAATTAAGGAAAACAAGAAAAACATGAAAAACTCACAGAATTACCCATACAACTACAGCGAAAATAACCAAGGGAAAAATCTAAAAAAAAATCAGAGTTTATTTCTCGATGGGAGCTTCCATTTCTCAAAGTTACAAAAAGATCGCTGATATCGACGCCCAAAACCGGTACTCGAATTGGTGGACTTGCTCATATATATAATACAGAAAATTATCGCAAGTGTGGGAGGTGGAATTGAGACCGGGTCCGATGAATTCTAAAAACGGAATAAATACAGCGAATGAGAAAATCATTGCAACCTAAGATGTAGAATTGAGACCGGGTCCTATGAATTCTGAAAATAAACACAGCGAGAAGTTAAAATCATCGCAAGCGTGTGATGTGGAATTGAGACCAGGTCCGAGGAATTCTGAAAATTAAATAAATACAGCGAAAAATCGTTGGTAGCATAAGTGGAGGAAAAGCCCTTGACGAAACTACAGGACAAGAAGCCTAGAAGCTCCGCCGGAACGTCAGACCCGCGAAGCAGTGGAAAGAAAAGAGCTGTATCAAAGAATTATTTCAATCACAGAATAAAACGCAAGAATTGTATTGCGAGTATATGCTTAACGAGCACATTTGAACTAACACTCGAGAGGAAACGTAAATCGATTTGAACGAGAAATTAAAAAATTATATCGGTTATGGTTACCACTTAACTGGCTCAAAATAAACTTGTATAATTATTTTTTTAACCCTTCGACTGCACACTTCCGCCACCGATCTATAACTGCATACCGGGTCAGAACGACCCAAAGCGATTTTCAAACCGTTGTACCTCGGTAAATATGCATTTTTTCGTTTTTTTTGTAGAGTCATTTTTTGCAGTAAATTATGCATATTTTATGGCCCGAAACTTGTTTTTGGCCGAAACCGAAAATTTAATGCCAAAACATTCGTCCAAAGTGGGGCTGAAAAAGGCTGAAAATGTTGAAAAATGCATGTTTACACGAAAAAAATCGTATTTTTTAAAATCAATTTACAAAAAAAAATCCTTTGGGGCTTTTTAAGAGGAAGGTATGTAGATACGAAAAAAATATAACGTCGGCCAACCTTCCAAAAAATGAATTAATCCTATGGGTTGAAAGTAGGCGTGTCGGAGCAGTGAAAACTGGGGAAAAAACAACTGTAACGACTGATTAACCATAAAAAACGTATTTTTTTTTCTCTTTTATAATATTAAATTATTCCAGTTTACCGCAATCGACACATTAATACATTCTGTGGGGGTTGTACATGGCTCTTTTACAGCTCGGGCACTGTTGTTTCGTTTTGTGATCGTCTTTGGTATCACACAGACTGCATCTTACGCGTTTTTCGAACTCTGTCCTTTCATCTACATTTTGCAGGGGCTCTTTTTCTTCGTTCAAAATCATTTTTATACTGGCCGGTACACCGGATCTCAAAGTCGGGTTCTGTTGCAACCTCCTTTCAAGAAAAGGCCGCAGTAGACCATTATTCTTTATCTTTATTCGAATTTACTTTTGCACACGTATGCAAAATGCGGCTGTTTACAAGTGCCTGGTCGAGAATGCTAAAAAAGAATCGCATAGGCCATCGTCTCGATGTCATCTTCTTCTTCATCAGACATGTTTTGCCCGAAATCGTCGTTCTCGTGTGATTCTTGGACCGAAAAACGCTACGTATTACGATTTCGTTGCTTATTCGACATCCTAAATTCATAATTTATATTAATAGAGCAAAATAACATAAATCTATTAGCTTTTACTATCATAACACACTTACTTTTGAAGCTTCCACACAAAATTTCACAGAAAAAAAAATCGGGTGTCTAACGCAAAACTGCACACACTGGGTCGAAACGACCCAACGTCTTTTTGAAGCGGCTGTCCTAGATATACTGGCAGGGTCAGGGGAAGGGCCATAGCGTCCAGCTATAGAGTAAGGATGGGGCAAAATGTGGCGTCGAGATTTGGGCGATTAGACCCCCCCCCCCCCCCTCAAAATGTCAAAATGACCCCGAATGCAGTCGAAGGGTTAAATCAAACAAAATAAAATAGGTCAATTGTTTCATGCAATAAATTCCAATCCTCACACTTATAAGAACCGAATAAATTGTATATTCGGAAGGAAACGTACATCAATCAAAATGACGAGAAATGATGAGAATGATTGTTTTTTTTTCATCAAAGGCAAATAAAATAGTTCAATTTTTTTCATGCAATAAATTCCAAACGTAACACTGATAAGAACCCAATGACTTGTATACTTGAGAGGAAAAACATAAATCAATTTGAATGAGAAAAATATTATTTGTTATGGTTACCACTCACCTGGTTGCAAATATACTTATATAATTATTATTTTTCTTCCTTGCGATAAATTCTAATCTTCACACTAAAAACCTTTTAGGTTGCTGCGAGGTTACTTGCGGTTGAACAAGGAACTCTCGTGTACTATACATGCGAACGAGCACAGTGCCGACGAAACGTTTTCGCTCCGGGTGGGTAGTACAGCAGCTGACGAATCCCGTGAATACCCATTGTGGCTTAATTTTTTCAGATAGGTAGTACTACCCACCGAGTCCACCTCTTCCGTCGACCCTGGACGACGATCGCGAAGGCTCTGAAGTCGGCCGTTTCACATCGATTGTGCGAATAATGTTTTTTCGAAATTGTTTAATATTCTTGTACATTAAAAGTCTTCACGAGTTTACATCCGACCATATTTAAAATTGCCCTACGCCGAGCGCTGAGATCCCAAAAACCGATGTACTAAAATTTTTCAGCAGAAAATCAGCCGTGTGGACGATTACTCTGAAAGAAAATTTTACGCCTTTTCGCGGTAGTCAGTGAAACTCATAACTCCCGTCCTTTGCCTTGCGGGCAGTCGAGAATTGAAAAGTATGGCCGCGCCGTGCGAGTGCGAGAACATAGCCGCACACGCCAGTGAAAGTCAAGTTAGGGAGTTTGCGCAACAAGATCGACGCACTGAGCGAACGTTGTTGTCTCTACACTTCGCCTTTCATGAACGACGGTCTGACGCCGGTTTCGACTTTGAAGGTTCGAACGCGTGGGCTCAAAACACGTCGCGAAAACGTGATGTCATCGAAACTGGTTACGAATCCAGGACCTGGGTTTTGATTATTCGAATCGCAAAATTCAATCAGTCAACATTGGGCTTAGCGCGTAAAATGAGAATGAGTTGAACGAATGGATAAACTGGTCTCTAAATAGAACTGATTTCTAAAATGTCAACTGGAGAACTAAAAAATACGATAGCTAATACGAAGTCCGATAGCTAAGATTTCGAAAATCATTTTCCTTGTTTTCAACTTGATCTCTTTTCGTTGTACATATACGTTCGTGGTTCACGCAACGTGTGCACCGTTATAACTTCCAAAGTATGCGTTGAACGAAACATAGTATATTAAACAACGAGTGTGGAAAGCCGGCTTTCCGCATGAGTAGCTTATACTATTTTTAACTCCCGGCTGACAACGAGAGTTATGTGTTTCGTCTGCATGGCGAGAAGATAGCCGCAATCCATTTTGTTCGCTAACCGTTCAAACGGCTGATTTTTTTCTAACAGCTCTTCGTACATCGGTTCTCTGAGTTACATAGTATGTTCCTGGATTATAATATTGATGATCGGATATGAACTTGTAGAAACAACGAACGTTGAAAAAGTAACCGTTTTCGAACGTTTTTAACTCCCCGTGGTCGCACTTTCTAAAAAGTAACGTGCTGGTCACACGGGGTCGCGATACCCCCAGCCATGTTTAAACGATTGTCGCGTTGCCAGCATCGTTCCAAACGACTCATATAAAATTTAGGGTATTACTTTAAACCTTTCAGAATGAGAATATCATGGCGAAACATTTTTATGAATTTTTCAAAATGGCGAAAAAAATCGGCAAGGAGGCTTATTCGCAAAAAAAACCATTTTTTACTTAAAAAATCATAACTCTGACAATTTTCAATATATTCACATAAAATTTTAGGGTGATCCTCTTGAGATATCATACTTTATGGAAAACAAAGCTTTATAGTAGGCGTTTCAAAAAAGGTATTTATTTTGATATCTGAAGAGGGTCCATTTCCGAGTGAAATAAAGTGCGATAATCATGAAAAATGAGCGATTGATTATAAAAATATGTTCGAAAAATAAATTATAAACGTTTATATAGACAAAACTTATTGTTCCCCACCACATTGTACGCAGACAAACATTGTGTGCTTGTCGCACATTGGGCGACAGCACGAGGAGCACAGCTGTTGCTCTCTCGTCTGCTGCAAAGGCACTTCATTGCCAAGAATTCTCGCGATTCGTTGTTTCAAATCGTTTCGGAGTTCTTTAACCTCGCCTCGCCTTCTCAGGTGAGGCTCGACCAGGTGGACCGTGAGTTGTTTGAGACACTCTTGTGCAGTGAGAGCGTTCTTCTCCTCGTTGATGTTAACGCATCGGGCGGTTGAAGAGAATTCGAGTGATCACCGTCGCTTGATCCAGAATTCCGAAAAAGAACCTCATTGGCCATCTTTGAGTTGCCCTAGCGGTCGTGTATGAATGACACAGCTGGTCGAAGCAATCGGTTCCTCCCTTCATTTTGTTGTAGTGAAGAATTACTTCCGGCTTTCCATTTTTTATCGCTGCTTGTTTGCAAATACGACGATGCGAGTAAAACGATTTTATTTGTTTTCGGTGTGTACAATAACAACAACAGATCAGTTGAGTAGGCGAAAGCTGTAGCCGGCGGTTCTTTCGAAGCAACCTTTCTTCCGATTGCTGTGAAAGATGGTCCTTCATCGTCCGGAGCAGCACCAAAATCATTTTGACATTCCTCGCTGTCGAGAAGAGCGTCGCGGAACGGGCGACCCCGTAAATTATATGCCATCTGAATGTAAATATTGGAGCTGAAATAAATATAATACCGATATATATATCGATGTATATCAAAATTCTACACCCAAAACAACAGCGGAATGTAATTTGGTAATTTTTTTAAATGTTTTTTTCTAACTCCAAAATTTCGGAGTGAGCACACATATCGACTTGATAAAAAAATTTAACGATTCACATAAGCATACTTACATTACGTGAAGTAATCCCACGCAGAAAAAAAAAATATACATATATATAACTTTTCACCAAAAAATAACGTGGTCACACTGAGGGTCAAGCGGACCCCAGCGCGAACACGATTTTCTATGATCGACTGCCACGAAAGAATTGCCGTGTCGATTGGCCGATCATAGTATCTTCTTACAGAGGTAACCTGGTGGTCTTCGCGACCCCTGGTGACCAAGGAGGGCAAATAACGCTAATCCTATTGTCTCCATGCTCAGGGCCGGCGGAAATGTATCTCCCCCGGTTGGGGAGTCCAGCGTCCGATGGGGCGATCCGAAGGGGTTTCGTAAGGGGGACCGTAGCCACCTCTTGCGCCGGCCCTAGCTTCGAGAGAGCTCGTGTACGTCAGTGCTGGCAATTGTGATAGATTCCGTCCCGACGCCGTTTTTTGATGCCCCCTCTACCGACCACGCTGGCCGGCAGTGGCGGCTCGGCTTCGCGCATTCCGCAGCGCTCGCAGCAATGCGCAGTAAGGTCGTTCTTAATTTGATGATGTCGGAGTTTCTTCGATATTGTTCTTCAAAAGTGATCGATATAAATAGGAAAGAAATTTGGGGCAATCGGGAATTGGTCGAATAACTCTAACCCACCCCGCCGAGCTATCAAATTTTTATATGGAAATATGGATGCATTTGGAATTTTGTTGGGGGAATTTTTTATTACTTCAAA
>OZ020165.1:8850727-8870051 GCA_963971145.1 Sussaba pulchella
CAAGTCTTTCTTGAAGTGGGGACTCAGTACATTTTTAATGATCTCACTACATTTTGTTCGATGTATTCGCATTTTTTTCCCTGCTTCGCAGTCTTTGAAATGATTTTCGCACGATTGACCCAAATGATCGCATAAAGCGATTGCGCTATGCGCGCAGACAAATAGTGCTATCGATGCTTCGGGGGCCAATGAGCTCTGCGGTTGTTCGGGAGAGCAAAAGGGAAGCTTCATTTGCCGTTGCGTCGAGAAGGGCTCTGCTGCTTGAAAGTGCTTTTTTGTGTTTCTGTGACTAACCAAATCAGCATACTTTGTCGTTAATTCGCATTTGCAAAATTTGCGGTGCGCCTTCGTATCGTTGCCTGGTACCTGTTTTTTAAATCATATTTCGGAATTCTTATTCATGATACACACTTAGATGCAATGGCGGATTAGGCAGGATTAGGCAGGAGGCTGAGTAGGCTTGACCCTAGGGCGGCAGATTTTAGGGGCGGCAATTTTCGGGATCGAATTTTTTTTATTTTTTTTACGAGCTGACAATTGTAGAGGTAAGGGCGGCAAAATTTTAACAGCCTATACTACATAAATCTGTGAATACGCCACCGCTTAGATGTAAGAAAATTGTGGTCACGAGAGCGACGTGCAGCCTCTTCAAACTATCAAAAACGAAAACCTGGTACCTGCGCGATCCAATCTTTCAATTGCTCGTCTGTGAGCCAAGTATTTCGAAATTTTTGAACATATTGCTTTTTGTTTGGCGTTTTTGCCATCCCACGTCAAAGTCTACTCTACTCTAGTCAGTCTAGTCAAACGATCAAAACCGATTCAAAACAAGGGACCATCAACGCGGGTTTATTGTAAGTCGAAAGTCGAAAGTCGATGATACGTAACTGATATCACGGGGTCCGGTCGTCTGGTGATTTTTAGCGGTATTCGGCGAGGTGCCTAGCTGAATTACGGCAATCTGAGTTGGCAACACTGTGTGTAGACGTCCTGCCGAATTTTCGAAGAGAGAATATATTCAGTGCATTCCGGGACTCGACCCCTGGAACTTCCGATCCTCAATCCAGCACTCTACCTACTGTGCTAATGTTACCGATTATATTTCTCTCGTTCGAATTGTCTACTTATGGCGCAGGGACGTTACCTTTTTTTCCTCTTCATTTTTTTTACGACGTATAAACAACAATAACAAAAGAAATATTTTCTACTTTTTTAACTCGACTCTTTATTTTTTTCCACAGTTTTCTTCGTTAAACTCCTCTCATTCTTAATAAGATCGAGTACTCACTTTCGCACATGGATCGACGGTTCGTGATTGTTGTGGTGTTTGACTTGTTTCTTGTCCTAAGGCTCCATACATATTTCTGTAAAACACAAAGAATGATTTGATAGAATCAACAGTGGTAGAAGCATGCACCTATAACAGTTATAAAATTAATAACGGATAACTAACTAATTACTATCGATGCTTACGTGCAATATGCAAGGACGTCGTGCAAGTGGCGCTCACTCATCCGACCAATCGCACATACACCGGATGAACTACTCGAATCTTTTCTTTCCCAACGAATATAGGTGGCTTTAACATGATTTACATCGAACATCGACGAACATCGACGCCGTATGCCGTGGTATGCCCGGTATGCCGGTGTAGCCAAAACCCGTGTGCAATCGTACATAAATCGCGGCAATTTACGTGAAACATTTCACGTAAATTAAAATACTTATTTTCTCTTTTATACCGTGAGGATAAATTACGGTATAGAAATGAGTATTTTGCCGGTAAATTTAGGGAAAACATACACAAACTAGCGGGCCTATGATTAGTGGTGTCTATGGATAGTAGTGCCCATGGATAGTTGAGCCCATAGTTGGCAGTTCCTATGGTTAGTAGTATTAATGTTTAGTTGTGCCCATGGTAAGTAGTGGATATGGCTCGTAAGGCCTGTAGCTAATCATATTTATTTTGCGTGTGACCCTTTACGGGCCGCACAAGTAACTTCCTGATTCGCGAGTTAAAAATTATTATTATCATTATTAATTAAGTATATTCTCATGGAGTTGAGAATTGGAGTTTTCGTCTTCTCATGGTCCAACATGGATGTATCCAGAAGACCTCAAACATAAAAAATACAAGTGCTCGACCACCCGGCATATGCCTCGGGGGCTTGATATGTCCGGGGGGATTAAGTCCCCTATAATTAAGAAGTTGAAAAAAATCAAAAAAAAAAAATCCAAAAAAAAATTTAAAAAAAAAAAAATCGATCGTGTTATTCGTTTAAGAGAAAACATAAGCAAAAAATTAATCACATACGTACGTACGTGAAAGAAAACAAAAACAAAAAAAAACAATTTCAAAAAGTAAAAAAAAATGAAGAAAAAAATGATTCTTCGGATCGCGTTATTAGTTTTAGAGAAAACGTTTACGAAAGAATTTTGGAATTATGTTTTTTGTAAAAAACTAAAAAAACTACTCGACCGAACTGGACCAAAATCTAATCAGCTCTAAGTTTCAGCAAGACACATCGATTGCATCATCGATAATTCCGATCGCGTCATTAGTTTTGGAGAAATCGTTAACGAAAAATTGATCATATACGTACGAACGTACGTACATACGCACACACACACACACACACACACACACACACACACACACACACACACACACACACACACACACACACACACACACACACACACACACACACACACACACACACACACACACACACACACACACACACACACACACACGCACACACGCACACACGCACACACGCACACACACACACACACACACAAACATTTTGCTCAAATGACCCCGATAACCTCGAAAGTGAAGATCTGACAGAAAAACGATTTTCGATTTTCGGGGTCATTACAATAACTTCCCTATAATCGGGAAGTTAATATGTCCTTTAATTACCATATAAAATGCGTTATGTTTTGGTACATTTACGGAAAACATACTCGACTTATACTGAAATTCAACGGTACATTTTGGGTATCTTTTTTGTACGAAAAACTCACAAATACACCGTTTATTTACCGTTTATTTTCAGTGTAATTACCGAATAACGCCCTGAACATTACTCATATTATACGATTCGAATAATATACCGAAAATATACGAAAATAATCGGTATAATCGGATCCGCCAGGGAACGTAACGAAAATTGCTACTTCTGATGGAAATACTATTGCGGTCCTAGCCGCGGTAACAGAAAACCCTCACATAACTACGCGGCAGATTCCACGAAGACCTGGAATTAGCAAAACAAATATACTACGAATTCTTTATAACGAAAAAAATCATACCTATCACCTAGCACTTCATCAGGACCTTAGAACGGATTATGAAAACCACGTTCGGTTCTGTCTGTTGTTCCCGCATGAAATGAACAATGATAATTTTTCTTACAAAAAAAAGTTGTACACTGATGAAGCAACGTTTACTAATCGCAGGCAAATTAATTTGAGAGACATGCTCTATTGGGCATCAGAAAATCCTCACTGGATGAGAGAATCCGACCACCAACGTCAATGGAGCGTTAATGTGTGGTGCGGAATACTGGGCGACCAATCGATTGGGCCATATTTTATTAATGATCAACTAACTGGACAAAAATATGCTAACTTTTCGAATAACTCTTTACCATCTTTATTGGAAAATGTACCATTAACTCTTTCGCGGCGGAGCGCTCCGAAATAAATTGCGCTCTAGGCAGCCGGTGCGGTGTGACGGCTGCAAGCAACTCTGCCTGAGCGCCTAAAAGCGTTGTTCGCCCGGAAGGAGTTAAATATCCTTACACAAATCTGGTACGAGCATGATGGTTGCCTTGCCCATTACGCACGTTTTGTAAGGTAAGTACTGGATGTAAAATTTCCTAATCGATGGATTGGTCGTGGTGGAAAATTTCTGAGTCCTCCGCGCTCACCAGCCCGTACCCGTTTAGACTATTTTCTGTGGGGCAAATTAAAAGATACAGTGTAACGTGAACCACCATCAACACCTGAGAATATGAAACATCGTATTCGTGAAGCATGCATTACACTCAGTTCGGATATGATTCAAAATGCAGTTTCTTCATTAGTTAATAGATTGCATCACTGCATTGATGCCAATGGATATCACTTTGAACACTCACGTAAGTTGCGATGAGCCATTAGTGACTCACTGTCACGTAATCATCGCTGTCATGCAGAAATCTGTGATAAGGTTGGATCTCCAATATGATATTATGGGAAGAAATTTTTCAAGTAATAAAGTGAAATGACTTGGTAGTTATCAGGTTTAGGGCTAATGAAAGTCAATACTTTTTTACTCATAATTCGATTCTTTACCATATTTTGCTATGAAAAACATAGTGAGCTGTTTAAAAAAACAACGTTGTCCTTCAAATCTTCGAAACGCCTCGACCTATAAAAAAAATGAATGCACTTCGTAGCGCACCCTTTCATATCGTGTAACTTTTGTACACAACATTTTTTCGTACAACGCATACTTTGGAAGATATAACGGTGCACACGTTGCGTGGACCACGTTGTATGAGATTATATAGGGAATTCGAAATCCGCAGCGAGGAGGAAAAAAAATTTTAAAAACCATAGATGCGACCGATTGAATAAGTTACGGCGGAGTTGGACGCTTAGCAGGCCGAGAGCTAGCGACACTTTTGTCGGGCTCTTTTCATCCCGGTTGAAAAAATTACAGAAGATAGTTCTGTCGGTGTACAATATGAAATCGCGTGCCTGCCTGCTCGAATCGGTTACGTTTGTTCATAAAAAAAAATTGAGTTGTCGTTTCAAAATGATTTCTGAACTCATCGCGTCCTGGCTGAAATTTTACACACAGGTGCTAAAAACATTACTGAAAATGAATGCGAGTGCCTGCCGCCCGAAATCGGTTGCCAAATAACGCCTATCAACCGAAAACCGGCAAAAAAAGTGCATCACCGGGCTATCGCAAACCGCACGGAAAAAATTTAGAATATAATTTAAAGTACTAGAAATTGATTGGCAAGTGCCTGCCTGGTCAAAGCCGTTGCAAAATGTGCCTGCCACCCTTATGAAAGTCGCGCGCTGCTGCGCTCTGCGCGTTAGGCAATTAGGGCGTGCTCAATCCGATCCGCACCGAAAGTTAATATAGGTAGAAAAACATCTTCTGAACTCGATAGTATAGGTTTTTTTATTTCCTATTTCCATTTTTACTTCATTTAACAAACTATTTTTATATTATTATTAACAATAGGTAGTACTTTTTCTACCAAAAATAGTAAGACATTTATTAGCTTATTCATCGTCGGATATATCCTCGCTATCGTCGCAGTCGCTATCGTTATTGTCGATGCTAACGGCATCTACATTAACATCTTCGATTAATTGTTCGGGTTGAATAATTATGTCCTCCACGAATTGTGGGATTTGCTCACCTTCGAACCAGTGGAACGTGTATTTGCCATTTATTATGAGCCATCCACAATCGCCGGTGGGGCAAAGTGCCGTTGGTGTTTTTAAAAATGAATTACATCACGCATCAGCTATATATGTCGCTCGTAAAATTTGCTGTCACAGCTCTGATGCGCACGGAGGAATAGTTGATGCATGGAAATTACATGTGTTTTTCATAAATTTTCCATTGCGGTTTTTCCCCTTAAAATTTTTCAAAAAAATCGATAACCACGCCGAGTTTACATTTCGCTCCTCTTTCACGGTGTACACTTTGCAAACGAAGTCTTCGATTTTTTCGAAAGTAGCAACGTCTATTTCTCCGTGGCAATCCCCAAGCTTTGTAAAAGCTACCTGGTGTTTCTTCGAATTTCGTAATATCTCGAGGGGTCTTCTTTTCTTCTTCTTGAAAAAAAATGATTTGACGTCGCATCCTGTCAAGGCATAAAACCCAGGTAGCGACTTGCATACATTGAGTCCTAAGTGCGAATATAATTTTGTTACATCGACGTATCGCGTCAATTCGAATCGCCAGCATTCATCCGAACGTTCATTCCACTTTTTACGTGTTCCATGTTTGCAAGCATCATTATTAGAATGTCGGTATCCGAATATCTTTTGACGACGTTTAAGGCTCGAATTGCATTGCAAACATGGTACACGATTTTGGTGTCGGCGTCTTCGTGCTCTTCACACGATAATTCATTAACAATCGTCGAAACGACTTTTCCATCGAGAACTTCAAATTTATGGCATTGCATTGCATTCACATACAGCGTTTTCGTCTTCAAATTATATGCATATTCATCTTTTCACCATTGTTTGATAAAAAATTCTACCAGAGCCTTTTTGAAATGAATGTTTTTTAAATCTTTTGTGAAATCAGTGCAGCGCTTTTGCTCAGGACCTGTGATTCGAAATTTCTACTCTCCTGTATTGTCTCGAAGCTCACTATCTTTGATGGACGGATTGAAGTGTGAACCGGAAATGACGGCAATTTCTTTCGCATCATGGCTCAAAAAAACATTTAAACACATAAACGCAATTTTTCCGTATTGTACCGGAATTTCGCTTATCATATTTAGAACGAAAAATCCATCAATATCCTTCGACACAAATGCCTCTATCGTTGTGTCACGTAGATGGTTCGATACATAAGACTGACAAGTCTACGGTTTTTAAATCAGTAGAATCGCAAATTAAAAGTTTTCAGCCAAGTAATGTAAATCTCGTTCTCATTGATGGATTTTTCGTTCTAAATATGATAAGCGAAATTCTGGTACAATACGGGAAAATTGCTGGTATATGTTCAAATGTTTTTTTGAGCCATGATACGAAAGAAATTGCCGTCATTTTCTGTTCACACTTCAGTCCGTCCATCAAAGAAAGTGAGCTTCGAGACAATACAGGAGAGTGGAAATTTCGAATCACAGGTCCTGAGCAAAAGCGCTGCACTGATTTCACAAAAGATTTAAAAAACATTCATTTCAAAAGGCTCTGGTAGAATTTTTTATCAAGGAACGGTAAAAAGATGAATATGCATGTAATTTGAAAACGAAAACGCTGTATGTGAATGCAATGCAATGTCATAAATTCGAAGTTCTCGATGGAAAAGTCGTTTCGACGATTGTTAATGAATTATCGTGTGAAAAGCACGAAGACGCCGACACCAAAATCGTGTACCAAGTTTGCAATGCAAATCGAGCCTTAAACGTCGTCAAAAGATATTCGGATAACGACATTCTAATAATAATGCTTGCAAACATGGAACCCGTAAAAAGTGGAATGAACGTTCGGATGAATGTTGGCGTTTCGAATTCACGCGATACGTCGATGTAACAAAATTATATTCGCCCTTAGGACTTAATGTATGCAAGTCGCTACCTGGGTTTCATGCCTTGACAGGATGCGACGTCAAATCATTTTTTTTCAAGAAGAAGAAAAGAAGACCCCTCGAGATATTACGAAATTCGAAGAAACACCAGGTAGCTTTTACAAAGCTTGGGGATTGCCACGGAGGAATAGACGTTGCTACTTTCGAAAAAATCGAAGACTTCGTTTGCAAAGTGTACACCGTGAAAGAGGAGCGAAATGTAAACTTGGCGTGGTTATCGATTTTTTTGAAAAATTTTAAGGGGAATAACCTCAATGAAAAATTTATGAAAAACGCATGTAATTTCCATGCATCAACTATTCCTCCGTGCGCATCAGAGCTGTGACAGCAAATTTTACGAGCGACATATATAGCTGATGCGTGATGTAATTCATTTTTAAAAACACCAACGGCACTTTGCCCCACCGATTGTGGATGGCTCATAATAAATGGCAAATACACGTTCCACTGGTTCGAAGGTGAGCAAATCACACGATTCGTGGAGGACATAATTATTCAACCCGAACAATTAATCGAATATGTTAATGTAGATGCTGTTAGCATCGACAATAACGATAGCGACTACGACGATAGCGAGGATATATCCGACGACGAATAAGCTAATAAATGTCTTACTTTTTTTGGTAGAAAAAGTAGGACCCATTGTAAATAATAATATAAAAATAGTTTGTTAAATGGAGTAAAAATGGAAATAGGAAATAAAAAACCTATATTATTGAGTTCGGAAGATGTTTTTCTACCCTATATTAACTTTTGGTGCGGATCGGATTGAGCACGCCCTAATTGCCTAACGCGCAGAGCGCGGCAGCGCGCGACTTTCATAAGGGTGGCAGGCACATTTTGCAACGGCTTTGACCAGGCAGGCACTTGCCAATCAATTTCTAGTACTTTAAATTATATTCTAAATTTTTTCCGTGCGGTTTGCGATAGCCCGGTGATGCACTTTTTTGCCGGTTTTCGGTTGATAGGCGCTATTTGGCAACCGATTTCGGGCGGCGGGCACTCGAATTCATTTTCAGTAATGTTTTTAGCACCTGTGTGTAAAATTTCAGCCAGGACGCGATGAGTTCAGAAATCATTTTTAAAAGACAACTCAATTTTTTTTTTATGAACAAACGTAACCGATTCGAGCAGGCAGGCACGCGATTTCATATTGTACACCGACAGAACTATCTTCTGTAATTTTTTCAGCCGGGATGAAATGAGCCCGACAAAAGTGTCGCTAGCTCTTGGACTATTACCTTTGTTCGAAGAAGCTGGACTGTGGGCTGCCTCGATCGTTCGATCCATAGTTTCGAAGCACCTGTATTTCTCGATACCCATGTCGACGGAAAAGGCGATACATTGAAAACTATAGGTTTTGATTGGGCTAGCTTATGTGACGAGGGGGTGATTTTTTTGGCTGTAGAGATGGAGTACCGCAGTCCCACGATTCATAGTCTTGAAGCACCTGTATTTCTCGA
Organism: Sussaba pulchella; assembly: GCA_963971145.1. Taxonomy (NCBI): domain Eukaryota; kingdom Metazoa; phylum Arthropoda; class Insecta; order Hymenoptera; family Ichneumonidae; genus Sussaba; species Sussaba pulchella. Next base: position 8,859,536 of record OZ020165.1, read on the forward strand.
TACCCATATCGAAAGGAAAAGCTATACGTTGGAAACTATGGACTTTGACTATTAGGGCTAGTTTATTTGCCTCTGGGGATGAGTTTTTGGGCGAAAGGGGTGAACTTAGAAAAAATCTGCTTGTGCATTTCAAAAGCACCGACAAAGTACCTTCTTTCCGTACAAGGAAAATGTCCAATATAATATTTCGGATTTTCGAAACGCTATCCTGCCTTCATTAAAGAGCACCGCAATTCCAAACTGAGTACCTCTGAACTACTTGCAAGGAACCTCATGTAGGTGCACAGAGAATTCAGATTGCAGATTTTCGGCTGCCTACTTGACGGTGGTCATTTGAACGCCGATACCGCGAGCGTACAACTCGCTGTCATTGTTTTTACTCTTGACTGCGAAACTCATCCGTCTCGGCTCACTGAAGAACGACCATTGGCATACCGTCTCGTTTGCAAATGGAAACAAATAGTCTCTCTGCGTCCCGTCGTAACACGCAGTGGCGGGATTTGTCATATTCTGCCTACGCTGAAACTTATGGCGTACCATTTTTTGAACCGCCCGGATTACGATAAGTATACATACATTTTTTGCGTTAATCCAGTAACCATGTGTGAGAAAACATTATTTTGATAAAATATGAAAGACAAAAAAACGTCTTTGACTACATTATAATATTAGCTGTGTTTACTCCAGTAGTCGCTGCGTGTGTCGATCGGTGTTCCTGCGTCTGTGACCATTTGTCATCCGTCAATATGACCCCTGCAACCTCCCCAATCGCAAGCAGATGGACTGTCGGTCGTTGATATCCCTGAATTTCGGATTCCCGAAATCGGCTTCCATTGGCCAGCTTTTCGTTAATTGGTACGCAATTAACTTGTGTAATAATTTTGTAATAACAAATAAAAATGCAACTCCTTCGCGTTTCACGCTTTATATGTGAACAAAAAAATGGATGCTCGTTGAATAATCTACTTTATATGAATATTGCACTAATTTGAACGCACGCATATCGCTTGCTGTAGTTAATGCTCTGAACTACAGCATAGAACTCCTCTGCAGCAGGAGCTGGTAGGCCTTCGGTGGCCTCCCTTGGATTACAGTATTATCCTTTTGCCGGACTATGTGTACGCGTGTATAAACGAATCTCTTGCGCACGAGGCGCCTTATTTCCGCTCGCTGTAACGCCCCAGCGAATAGTCATCTCACTCCCCTCATCGGCAAAACCCATTCGCCATTACTCGCGCGTGTACCGGGAATGTAAGTATATTTGCGGGGCTGTGTACGCACCGGGAATGAGTAATGGGCAATGAAACTGTGAGAGGAATTCGAAGAGGTGCGAGTGCGGGAGAAGATACCGCAGCGCGGCAAAAGTTACAACGACCGAGAGGGAAAGGAAATAAGAGGCGGATGATCGAGAGTTGAGAGTATCTGCAAGTATGAAAAATTTAGCACGGGCATGCCTATGGAGCCTTCAACGTATACCGTGATATCTATACGGTCGTCTGTTGGGAACGGGAGAATCAACGGGCCGCAAATATAGTAGGATATCTCGTCTCGCGTACATGCACTCTCGCTCCAAGACGAGTTTCGTGAGCCATCCATTCGACCATTTGTTTTTGCTAACGATATAAATTACAATTTTTATCGTTCACCACGTTTTTACTTAACGGGCTCGTACCGTGGGACGGCTTTCTTTATTTTGCTTTTTTAGCAATGTTTCCTATCAAACAATGTTGAAAGTTTTACGGATTGGAATCGACTTCACAGCGTTCACAGACACACGTGTGAAATATAAATAGATGATAGCTGACATGATTCTACCAGTTTCGTTAATCTGAAATGAAAAGATCAAATGGCATTTCAATCTGTGCACTTGTTGCTGTTACCCAAACTAGAATCAATTGGAAATATTGGAAATGCCATTTTTAACTCGGTTTTAAAAAATGAGTTGTGATTCTTGTCATTTTCACTCGACTCTCCAAGATTGCTGAAAAATTATGACGGATATTACAATTATGCTAGCTCGAGCGAGAATTACACTCGTCAAAAAAATTAGAGGACCACTTGAAAACGGTAATTATGCAGAAAGTGGACGCCACACCGAGTTCTCTGGAATGAAAATACGTGATTCTGGGGGTGTTTTTAAGCAACTTTGTATGTGGATGTTGGGCGCGGAAACCATTTTTACCATGTTTCAAGGTCGTTGAAAAAAAAAATTTCAATAAAATTTCAATTGCTTTTATTGCGAAAAACAAATTCTGAACCGACCACCATTTACGGATTTTACATTTGCTCAATCATATTTAATGGCATCATCCACGTCCAGTGGGTAAATCAACGATATTTCAAGAAAAAATGCTTCAATTCGGTGAGTGGGAAAACCGGAATTCCGCTCTACCCAATGCTCACACACCTATTAATAAACGTCCTATTTCAGTACACCTATCAACATCATTAGTCATGAAAAATGATGATAAATGGATAATGTTGTAATTATATCTCACGACAAAATGAAATCCAATCAACGGCTGTATGAGCATTGATTTAAAAATCATCCTGTAGTTTTTTTTTATGTGGAGGTGCGGAGTACAAAAAGTAGGCAAAAATTCGGCATGCCGTGTAACAAATTTATTTCTTGGTTCGTAAATCTTTTGACTTCGAAGAACGAAAGCAGAGAATAGGCTTACCGGGGCCGACGGTTAAGTGTGTTGTCGGAAATCAAGTACACAAATCCTAACGTTAAACAAAATATATTCATGTATAAGTACAATGGCTATCGGGGTTTTGGGACGGCAATCGCGTCGGTTGGAGGCGCTTTGTCAAAATTCCATTGGAATGTGCCTGTGGAGTCAAATTCGTGGATACGTCTCCAAAGATCGGCCGAGCGTCTGAAATAAATCGTCGGTTTGCTTTTGTTTCGAGGCGTCTACCACTGACAAAAGCTGGTATGAATTTGTTTTGTGGCCTCATGGACATCAGCAAAGGTTTCCCAAAAAGACTGTATACCACCTGTCTCGAGGGCATACATATCGCCAGCAAAACAGTTTTTGAGTCTGTACTGGAAAAAGCTGTTCAAGAAGAAAAGCTAAAGAATATCGCTCGCGGATGAGTCGATACAGAGCTGACAGTATCAGGAGACGGCACCTGGGAGAAAGGAGGATTTTCTTCAAAGTACGGTGTCACAACTCTGATCGGCTGTTACTCTAAAAAAATCATCGACGTAGTAGTCAAATCGAGTTTTTGTCTGGGATGCAAAACATGGGAAAATCGGCAAGATACTCCAGAATTCGAAGAGTGGATCGAAACACATGCTGAAAAATGCGAGGACAATCACTCTGGAAGCGCCGGAAAGATGGAACCTGACTCCGTAGTGAAGATGTTTGGACGATCCGAGGAGAAGTATGGCGTGCGGTACGGCACTTACATAGGAGATGGTGATGGTTCGTTGGTACAAAAAAAAGAATGCGTTGGCCACGTAGAGAAGAGAATGGGAAATGAGTCTTCCAATTCTACGCTCTGGAACGGGGCCCCTAAACATCTGCATTGTAGTATTTCCTCGCTTGAAATTGCTACATATATAGCATGCTGCCATTGTAACGAGGGATTCACCCCAATCCTGTAGATCATGTGTGCTATGGGTCTGCGTATTGGCGACGAGGCACATGATTTTGCCGCTACGCGCGACAACGAGCGCATCGACCGTGCTGACAGAAGATCGTCCTTCGAGGTCCAGAAAGCACGGAATGCTGAAAAAGAGGCTAGTAGTGTTCAGGACGATTTTCACTTGGATGAAGAAGGACCCCAATATAGCGCCGGAATAGCCGATTGAGCGTAAGGGACTGAAATCAACGACTATTTCTACCAATTCATACCGAAACTTTAGACGCGTTTTTCTCCAAACTACCTATTTTAACCTTGTGCCCACGATATCTCAGGGACCACTGAATCGATTTACCCAAATTTTTCGCGAGCTTCTTCAGAATACATCTACCTACAGCCCCTGCCGCGAATAATAGTGTACATAAAAAATTACGACATGTACAACCTGAAGAAGACTGAAAAAAGCTGCCAAATTGAAAAAAAATCGTTATCGTGGCGCCATTTTGTGATTTTTCATTTCATCAGTGTGATCAAGTAACGGGCTATAGAGGGTCATCTGGCAAACCAAAATATATTCGGATTTTTGGTTTCAGATCAGTCAAACGGGCGCAATTGTGGGTACCGATGAAATGCAGGTTCTTGCGGTCCGGCACGCCAAGCGAGTATGACTCAACGGGATGTCTTATAAAAATTTGTATAAGCATAAAAAATATCAATAAATATTCACACGAAAAAACTTTTCAATAGGTCTTACTGTTTCGACACAAAAAATGCATGAAAATTTTTTTTCGAAAACCCGGTAAAACGGACCTCCTCCCTTAATCGGGCTCAGAAATTGGGAACCGGGTAACGAAAAATAAAAAGTGTTTCGAGTTGGAATGGCCCATATCTATTTCCAGACCAGCATTTTCAATCTTGAGAATGAGATCGCAAATTTTGAATTTTCTTTCGATAAAATTATTTGGAAACTAGAGAAAAACGAAAGAAGATAAAAAAACAAAGTGAGTCTGAATGACCAATATGGCTTTTAAGAACGGTATTTTGAATTTTGGGATTAATACTTCAAATCTAAAAGGTTTTCTGACAAAATTGTCCGAAAATAAGGCGAAACTGAAAAACATGTTTATATATCGGCATGGAATCACCCATAACCACTTTAAAGTCAAACCGTAAGATTTTTATAGGCACAGAGGGACCACGGACTCATTGAGATACTTCTTGGATTTTTAAGATGTTTTCGAGGGACCCAAATAGGCATATTACTAGAGAGTCGAAAAATCCTGTGTATTTCAAGGGGGAAAAATGACCCCTGCTGGTAATGGCCGGCGTAAGAGATGGCGGGCTGCCAATTTAAGGATCTTTTTTTCAAATTATCTGGAGCCAATCGGGGGGGGGGCGGTCAAAATCCGTCCGAGCCTCATAGAAGGGCCACTCTAATACACACACACATACACACATACATCCGGGCATTTCTTCTGAATGTGATTCTTAAATGTTTTGGGACATTCTGAACACTTTTTCATGAACATATAAAAAAAAAAGATTTTACCAAAACAAAGTTTCCTCTATGAGGAAGCAGAATTGGAAAAGAATATAAAAATGCTTTTTTCATTGTCTAGAATCATTTGGAAGGTAGGGACCGAGAGTTATTTTCAAGGACCACCATAATATATATATGGGGTATTCCACGTCAACTCGGACAGCATTGACCCTTGGGTCAACATTTTTGCCGCCTAATTTTTTACATGAATATATGTTGAAAGTGAAGAGACCGGTATTTCGGGATTTTTCATATTGAGGCCCCGCTTTTAAGATACAGTCAAACGAAGTTTTTCAACCATTGACCTATTTGGTGATTCGAATCAATATATCCCAGCAGTGGTTAGTGATAAAGGGGAAAACCACAGATCATTTTTTTCCATGCACGCTTAATACGATAAAGATATTCATGATAATGTTGCGCCGATGTAACAATTATTTATTAACAATTGAAAATTGAAAAATAAATAAAATATAAAATGCTCATTTTATTTTTTATTATTTTTTTTTCTTAAATTCCTCGGTTAAAAACGAAAATTGTGAGACATTATTGGAATTGGGCATTGACTTGGTTCGGAAGTTACAGCTTTTTAACGGGTTCACCGGTTAAATAAATCGATGTATCGCAGCAACGGTCAGTGATAAATTGAAAGGCCACCGATGTTTTTTTTCGCTTTTCCATGCGCTACACGATTAATACATACGTAAGTACGTTGCACCTATTGAACAATTATTATTGACAATTAAATAACTATAAATTGTAAAAAAACGAAAGAGGCTTGTTCTATTCTTTAAATTCTTTTCTTTATGGATGCTTCGAGAAAAACCCGAAATTTTAAGACCTTACAGAGCTTGTTCCGACGTTTCGTTCGGAAGTTATGGTTTTTTTTCTCATGAAGAACACATTTGATGTGAAATAAATATATTAAAGCTATAATATCCGAACAAAATGTCGGAACAAGCTCTGTAAGGTCTTAAAATCTCTGGTTTTTCTTAAAGAATCCATAAAGAAAAGAATTTAAAAAATGAAACGAGCATTTTCCGTTTTTTACAGTTTTTAGTTATTTAATCGTTAATAATAATTGTTTTATAGGTGCAACTTAATTGTATATAATTTTATCGTGTAGCGCGTGAAAAAACGAAAACAAAACATCAGTGGTTTTTCAATTTATTACTGACCGTTGCTGCGATACATCAATTTGTTTAACCAGTAAACCCGTCAAAAGGCTGTAACTTCCCAACCAAATCGATGCCCAATTTCGGTGATGTCTCGGAATTTCTGTTTTTAATGAAGGGATCAAAAAAAAAAAAATTTTTTTAAATGAGCATTTTTGTTTTATTCAACTTTTAATTTTCAATTGTTAATAAATAATTGTTGCATTGGCGCCACATCATTATGAATATTTTTATCGTATAGAGCGTGCGAAAATAAAAAAATAAAACTTGTGGTTTTTCCCTTTATCACTAACCATTGCTGAGATATATCGATTCGAATGACCAAATACGGTCAATGGTGGAAAACTTCATTCGACTGCAGTCGAATGTAGTTTCCCCTATAAAATTCGATTGCTTGACGCCCTGGGTTAGGCTTTTCGGACATATTCCCGATTACGACCAATTTTTTTCCTATTTACGTTGAATACTTTTGAAGGCGGAAACCACGGAAATTCCGACATCACCCAATTAAGAACGATCCTAATACATATCCTAATATATATATGTCTAATAGAATGTCCGTTATGTCTGAAAGTTCAAATTTTTTCTACGACTGCCCCTAGAAAAACCTTTACAAGAAAACAAAAATTTGGTAGCCTAAGTAAACCATTATGCGTGATATTAACACGTGTCGGACGGACTCTGAAGTTTCACATACTTGCAGCTGGTATACCTGAGGCTTGAAATTTTTTTCCTTCTATATACTATATATTTTTTTTGGGGAATAACGGGCACCCTAATATTTATGCATGTGAGTAGAATGCATATCCAGGGCATCTACAAGATATCATTTTCATATTATCGATCTAAAATAGATATCCATAGAATATCTGATGCTATATAAGAGTTAGGGTACATTATTGATCACTGAATAAATTGCTTCACATGAAATTGAAGCTTTGGACCGATCAACCTATAACGATTTCTATTATTTTTGCTCTTCAGTATATCCATCACTATGAAGATTGTTGTGGCAACACTCACATAGTTTGGAAGTATTTCTTTTATAAAAAATCCATGAAAAAGCCTGCAGCTTTGATTTTTCGTCTTTGCAGTATTATAGATGATGTGGGCTAGCCTGACTTTCCTGCTATGCTCGTTCGGGCTCCGAGGGATCGTGTCGCAGAGCAACTACGCGTCACAGGGTAACAGTATCGAGTACCAACCAGGTTTACCGCCGAGCGCTTTACTCAATGGCGTGGTTACCAAGCTCGACGCAATTCAGCCTATGATATTCCTTAATCGAACGAAAGCTCATCTGAATTGTGGTCAGGGGAGTATGGTCGTCAACCTCAACTTCGAGGAGCCTTTTTATGGCGTTGCCTACGCGGATTACGATCGCAACAGTGCCTGCATGATTAAGGGACGTGGGATCGATCATACGACGCTCGAGCTACCCCTAAAAGGTCAGGAGCCTGTGCCCTACACTAATCATTAAATTCATTTAACGCACTGCACTTTTGAAGAACTTATTCCACAGCTACATTCATTATACAAAACATAAAAGCAAAAATTGTAACTTTAGGATGCGGCACGAAGCAACAACCGCAGCGAGTATTCACGAACAACATCGTGGTTCGATTTCATCCTGGTTTGGAGATGGACGGTGACGAGGTAATTACGATCGTGTGCAGGTACCCACCTCCGGTTACACCAGCACCTGTCATACCACCACCGATCGAAAATGGTCCAGGGTAAGTTATCTGTCAGGATTCGACCCTGACGTACGGTCTAAGAACCTCAACCGGAAATATCATCTCCAACCACTTTTCAGTCAATTGCTTTTTGAAGATACATCGCATCCAAAAGGATGCCTGCCATTTTTATAGTATTATCGCTATAGCTCTTACTAAAGAAAAACTTTTATGAATTCTTACGTCAACATCACTACCAGTGAGTATTTAACCTTTTTGATACGTAGACGCATGGGTGAAGATATTAAGAACATGATCTGGCACGTTTTAATATTTATAATAGCGGCTTGTTAGCAGTTAGCCGGTAACGACGTTGAAAAATGTTTTTAAAAATGAATTTGTGTTATCGACACAACACATCAAGACGATGAGTTAGGTCGTTCGACTCGATATTCTCCTTCCTTCACTAGAACAAACAATGAAAGGATATAAAAAACATCGCAAATTTTCAGGTATTTTTCAGAAGCCTGTAATTCAGCGGAAAATAGTCGTAAACCAATGGTGGAAAGCGCGAATTAAAGCTTAATTTTTTCAGTCTTGAGATCTTGAGTCAAAATATTTTTCCCATTGGCCATTTCTGGGCAGTTATGAGAGACCCGAAGTAATCTATTTTTGTTTTTTTTTTTTTTCAATTTTCGCTCATTTTTCCAGGAGTCCACCGGCCCAAATGGTTTTTTTCCGAGTCAATTCATCACAACATTGTTTTAGATTGATTGTCCTTTTTTAATTTGAGTAGTTGAAGCGTTTCGTACGATGATGAGTACCCGAGTTATGTCATCTAAGTGAAAAAGTATTTTTTGCTTTGACAGCTCATAACTCAGCAATAAATGATCGTACAGAAAGCTTGAACCACTCAAATTAAAAAGGAAGAATCATTTTAGCAGAACGGTGCGATGGTTTCACTAAAAATTTTGCTTCGGGCTTTTTACGACTCCTCGGAAATGTCGAATGGTAAAAACATTTTGACTTCAAATCCTCATCAAGAAACATCAAGCTTCGATTCACTTCCTCTATCATTACTCTCCGACTATTTTACGCTGTGTTACAACCTTCTGAAAAACACGTAACTAGGGGTTTATGGTTAGTAGTGCCCATGGTTAGTACACTCGTCAAAAATATTGAAGGACCACTTGAAAACAGCCGAAATTTGTCGAAATTTTAGGCATCTGTATCTTCGCAAAAATACTCGGATTCAGATGATCCACAGCTTGTTTGTAAGCTTGAATCTTCTACTTTTTTGATCGAAGGTTTTACAATTTTTATCATGCCCTGCTGCTCTGTGCCACGTGCCAGAACAAAGAAAAAACTGTTCTCTTAATTTTTATGAAAATTAGGGAAGGTGCCCGGCGTCCGACAATTTTTTTACAGAAAACTTATTCAGACCGTTCGATAGCTTGTTTATTTTTGTGCGAAACGCTTGTTTCCTTATCGCTACGCAATTTTTTTTGACCGAGTGATCCACTCCCAAAGCAAAAAACACATTTTTCACTTCAAGCGATTGTATCGCCTGAAATAATGATCATACAACGATCGCCCGGATATTATTAGAAAAATGAAACTATACCCTTCGAAATGCTGATAAGAGATTCTGCAAAAAAAAATGTCCTCCGCATTATTTACATTTTAAAAACATGTAAAAAAAATGGCACTATCATCCATTAGTAATCTAGCCGCCATTTTGCAGAAAAAAGGAAAATCTCAAATGTGGACGTAGTGTTTCCTAGTTGATAGTGTCATTAACAATCATGTTAAATCCGGAGTTGCTGCGATTTTTCTTCTGCGTGTTCGAAGCTGTCAAATGTTTGATTCAATTGAGGGATAGTTTTTTTCGTCCTTTTTATCAATAAAAAATATCCGATAAATTTTTAATTACTGTATCTCTGCGAAACTGTATGCATCTTTGATGATTCAGGGCTTGTTTTTTTAGAATTTTAATTTTTATGAATAAAAAATAATCCCGAAATCTATTTCGCTTCTTGCTGCTACATCCTCAACGGTTGAAGACCCAGAACAGTGATTTCTTAATCTTTTATGAGATCTGAATACATCTGTAGGGTAAAACATGTTTTTTCTTCAAATATTTTTTTTTCAAAGGTTTCCTTAATTTTTTCTGACTGGGTTGTAACCTTCAAATAAGGAAGCTTGGCATGCGATTTCTCGATGGCAAATTTGTCGGTGCATCAATATGCGAAAAGGACTCGGAGCGGTCAATCAAAATCGTGGTAAAATCACTCGTTTTTGAGGATATTCTGAGTCTTACTTGCTGATTCCCCATTTAATAACAACTTGCCTATTTTGCCTTGGTTGGGACGTTGAAGAACAACACTGGCTTATATGGTTTTCGTCGGGACATTAAAGAACAACGACTTTATAATTTTTTACGAAGTAGACAACTTGACAAACAGGGACTTGACTGACGAAAACTAACTGACAGGACAGTGTGGCGTAAATCCGACGGTGCAACCTTCTCGTGG
>OZ020165.1:8870251-8972207 GCA_963971145.1 Sussaba pulchella
AGAAACCGCAGAGTTATAAGCTTTTGAAAACGGGAAAACCAGAAACGCACCCGTGTGGTATTGGTGCCCCATGAAGCGAGTTTGGTTTCGAAGGGTTAAAGAAAAACATTTTTGAATGGCAATGACAGTACTGCTTCGTTGCACTCGTTTCAATTTCTGTCCTCCCGTGTGGATTTTGTTTTTTTTAAATATGTTTTTTTCGTTTTCAGCTTTAAGTTACAGCGGGATGCATCGATCATCCTGATCGCATTATTAGTTTCGGAGAAGACGTTAACGTAAAATTTGATCACAACCATATGTTTTTTGTAAAAACTGAAAACTTCTCAACGAAATTAGACCCAAGTCTTATCAGCTCTGAGTTACGGCGGGACATACGGGTTGCATCGTCGATCATTCTAATCGCGTTATTGGTTTCCGAGAAAACGTTAACGAAAAATTTGATTACATACGTACGAACGAACGAACGTATGCGCGCGCACACACACGCACACGCACACGCACACGCACACGTATACACACACTCACACGCACACGCACAAGTACATACACACATTTTGTTCAAATTGGGCTAAATTAAGCCCAATGACTTGGAAACGTAAAGATCTACAAAAAACCGATGCTCGATTTTCGGGGTCACTACAATAACTTCCCTATATAATCGGGAAGTGAAAAATTTGCGATGTCTTCATATCTTTTAATCGTTCGTTCTAGTGTATATAGGTTGACGAAAAGAAGCTTTCGTCAACAATTTTAGAATAATTCTGTGATAATTTTTTCAGTTCATTCAAGGGAGAACAACCGGTAATCGAAGCTCCTAGGGCTTTTCCAATATTATTGACGATCTGCGCTCTTGTGTTTATGGCATTGTTGATGCTTGGGCTCGGATGCTCGTATCTCTGCTTAAAACGGCGCAACGTCCGAGTCATCCATCGTCAATCCTTCGGGAGTCGTACTGGATCAGAGATAACAAAACTGTCCGGTTCATCCTTCGGAAATATATCCATGTTCGAAGGACTCAAGATACCGAGGGCCCATGCGTTGCTTCACGGGACTCCGTCGTCATCGAGCAGTGAGGCCAATTTGGTAATCGACCATTCGGACACCTTACCGAGTGATTATCCTAGCGAAAGTCAATCGGAGGTGGGCATTGAGGCAAGTAGACTAATTTTTATTGCCACGTATAATATACAAGGCCCGTTCGAAGGCTGGAACGAAAACAGTTTCAGCCGGTCCATATGGTTTCTGAGCCGAAACGTCAACGTTGAACCGTAAAAAATCAAGTAATCAGATAACAATGTAAACCAAATGGAAAACAAATGGTCTCTGCTGGAAAACTTTTTAGTATATTAAAAATTTGACCACGATTCGATTCACACCTTCAAACAGTTGACTCAGAATTGTTGTCCCACGATTTTTTACATCGATTTTTCGGGACAATGAAGAGACGTGTTTCAGGTTTTGCAATCTTGAGGGGTTGCCATTGAAGTCTAGTCAAAAGTTTTTCAACTATTGATGATTCTTAGTCATACAAACCGATGTATCTTAACAACGATCATCGATAAATTGAATGGAAAAACGTATTTTCTCGTCGTTTTTGCACGCGCTACATAATTATATCATAATTATCATAATGACGATGCACCTGTAAAACCATTATGAATTTGAAAATCAAAAATTCTAAGTCGATTAAGCCAAAAGAACCCATGTGAAACTTTTGTTATTTATTTTTTTCTAAATTCCTTGAATAAAAACGAACCTTTATAACCTTGATCAAAGTGGATCAATATGTTTGGTCGAAAAATATAGCCTTTTCTTATAGTCTTTTTTCATCACAACGCGTTGGTTAAACGAAACGTTGGTCCACTCGGTTTAAAGTCTCAAAATTTCTGTTTTCGTTCAAAGAAATTGAAAGAATGAATTTGAAAAACGACAACCGGTCTTGATTGGAGTACACACATTGAACGTACTTTTGATAAGGATAAGAGCTATAACTTCCGAACTAAACGTTGGTCGACTCTGTTCAAGGTCACACAAATTTTTATTTTCGATCGAGGAATTGTGAAAAAGAAATAAGAAAAATTGAAAATGGGTTCGTGCACTTATGCAACTTTTAATCTAAAATTAATAATGGTTTTATCAGTGCACCGTTATTGTTAATAATTTCATCGTGTAGCTCGGCAAACAAAAAAATAATACTCCTGTTTAGGGGTCCGTACTTCTAAACAGTAAAAACGGGACCCTTATTGAATCACTCGTTTGTCTGTCCGCGCCCCCCTTGGACCGTGAAAACCTATAAGGCACTTCGCGTTATTTAGAATCTTGAAATTTGGCACGAAGGGAGGTCTCATCGTACGAGTAATAGAAAAAGTCCGAAAATCATACATTTTCAATACTACGCATAGTTATCATCATTTATTGTTTTTTCACTTATCCAACATAAAGATGGATAAGGTACTTCCGGTTGCTCTGGATCTTAAGGTTGTTGTGCGATCTACCCGTATGGGGTGAAGCATGAGGGCTGCCCTATGCTTATGCACTGAACCGATGAATGGTTCTCAACTGTTTGTCGTCAAATTATCGTCACATTTAATGTCATTTTTCGAGAAAAAAATCCACATCAGTTTAAAAGAATATGCATTTCTGACAAAGTGATGGTTACAGGAATTATTTCTATTAGTTTATGGCATTGTTTTCGATAATTCGTTAGAGATCAATTATTGCAAGACGAACTGGCAACAACGTAAATTAGGACCCACGATAATATGCTTGGGTTGAGCACCAGTGTCGCACAGCTGTCATATAGCCTCAAGATCGAAGTGTTTGTTTATCAACCATGAACATCGGTCCGGGAAACATGCATAATTATCATATGTTGGTAAGATAGGGAGCGCTTGTGCCGGCTACGCTGTTGCCATGCTTCCGAAGCCTTATATTTTGTGTGTTCAATTTTCGGAAAATTCGTGATTAAAATCATGAATAACCTTGAATCGGTACTGTAAATTATTATTTTCAAAGCACCAAAAGTTAGTCCGACATTCCATTTAACCGTATCTGATTTTTCAACTCTGTGGCATCGTTTTCTCGGCAGATATATATAATATACTGAAAAATGTTCGGAACATTCCCATAAACATAATGTGATGGGTACACCAAATACTCCAACTTTGCGATTTTTTTTGTAAATAACTGTACTGTGGATTGTTTTGAAATTTGACAAGTTGATTAGTAAAGGGATCATGAACGTTCACAAAAAATGTCATCTCAGTGACATCGTTTCGTCCTAACCCCACAACAACCTTAATACTTAGCATGCAGCAAGGTGTCATAGCAAAAGTAATAGAAAAAGTCCGAAAAAAATAAACTTAGAATTCTATTGACAATTATTATTATTAATTCTTTCTCACTCATTAATCATAGAAATGTCTCGTTAACCTAGAATCTTGAAATTTGGGATGAAGGGAGGTCTCATAGGACGAATAAAGGAAAAGATTAAAAAATCATGAATTCCTTATTGCATGGACAATTATTATCATTCATTCATATATTCTCCGAATCAAAACCTATAGGGTACTCCAATTGACCCAGAATCTTAAAATTATGCACAAAGGAAGGTCTTATGTCACAAGTAAAGGAAAAAGTCCAAAATTTATAAATTCTGATTCCACCCATAGTTGTTATTCTTTATCGTTTTTCAACTCATTGATCATGAAAATGCGTGCTTCTACACAAGGTTTTGTGGAGGGATTACAATAGCTCTGGCGCCGCGATCTGATGGACTTCTTGTAGAACACCCTAAAATAATCCCAAAGACGAGAGCAAGAAATATTTATATCTCGTTGAGTTTGCGGAATATCGAATAATATTTAATATTTTTTTGTGTCAACATCTGATAAGTCAAACGTGTCAATATCGGTTTGAAAAGAAAAGCGAAAGGTATGTTTCACACGTTACTACTCGATCGGCGAAGGCTGGAAAAATCTGTGAGAACGATGCCTTCAAAACCGGTAAGGCTCCAATCAAAATTGGAAAATTTTATAATTTTCTGCTCATTTTCACCTCCCGTCCGGGATCCCAATACAACCCGAACATTTTTGAAAGAGATGCACTGCATTCCATCGAAAAACAGGCTGAGGGAATAAGCCATCTTTTGCCACCGAAACGTTCGCGCGATCGTTCGATGGAGGAATTTATCGATGCTGGTGTTAATAGTAACGACAAATGATTTCAAAAAATTACCTGAAAACCTAATATTACCCAACCTAGGTTTTTCAGTTGAGTTAGGTTAGGTTTTTAGGTTAACTCTTTTTTTTTACTCCGAGTTAAGGTAATGGAAAAATTATTTAAAAAAAATAACCTAAAAACCTAATTCCACATGGCTTAGGTTTGTCGATTGAGTTAGGTTAGCCATTTAGCTTAGGTTTTTGAGTAATTCCTGTCCTTTATTCTAAATAAAGAAAACTTCTTTTTTTCATACTTTTTTCTATTATTCTGTTTTCTTAAAAAAAATTCGATATCTCGAAAACTAAGCGAGATACCGAAGTTTTGGTGTTTAGGCTTATGGTTTGTTGCTTAGGGTTTTAGGGTGTTCTACAAGAAAAGTGGATCGAATCTCAGTGCCAGCGTTATCACGATCTTACCAGTTTTGTTATAGTTGTTTGGTATCTGGTAACTAGGGTCGCGTATCAAAAACCGAGCGCGCATCAGTGAAGCCGAGTGGCGCGGTAAAATAGTACATTGCGATACGAGTGCCGTAATGCGAACTATGTACGCACGCTGTGAACTGAGCCGCACGAGAACCACAGGAGCACACGCCGAAGGCTGGGAATTTATTGAACTCATGGCTACAAAGCGCCATTCTAGGCACTCTCGGCACGAACACTAGCACTTTTCATGCATGAGTTACATAATAGTAGGGGAGACCGGGGCAGGTTTACACGCTTTTAGTCATGTGATTTTTCTCTTTTTATACGTTGCAATATTTGCTTTGTTTTTCATCCCTTGTCATTAGTTGAACTCTAAGCTACAGCGTGGTGCGTTTTATGTATCTTGAATTAGCGTATTTCCTATGTTTCACAATTTTTTGTGCGGCGATGACACCTGTGTAAACTTGCCCCGTAACCGGGGTAAGTTTACACGACGCCTGGGGTACGTTTACACACCACTAAAAACTGTGGAATAAAGGCTTATTGTTAATAAATAAAATACAATTTTATTTCAAAATTACGTCAATTTATTTAAAAAGTTCAAATCGATTGTTACAAAGTAGTTACGGTGAGTCGTTATCGGTTTCAAATTCCCTGTCACAATTTTTGCAAACAAAGAAGTTCGAATCACCCGTAATATGTATTTTTTGCAGTAATTAGCAAGAATCTTGAACTTTAAGCCAAAAGCTGCAGCTACGCGTCTCAAAGATTGCCCACCTTTTACTTGCTCTACTGCCGCCAGTATCTTTATGGCATTAATATTTTGGCTTCTATTGGTATTCCTCTTATAAGTACGAACCATCTTGTCATCTGCAAACATTTAAGCCACTTAAAATTAATAATAAAGAATATTAACGGCAAGGGGAACACTTACACACTGTGTAAACTAGCCCCACGAATTTCGTGTAAACTTACCCCTTCGCCATTTTTTTTTTTCAACCGAAACTCCACGCTTCATTCCTGAGGTAAACAACCAATTTATAGGCTTAAAATAACCACAAAAGAACCCTCTAGTAGAATAAGCCATAATGGCCTACAAAGATCTGATGGTTCAGATTCTATTAACGCTGATATATTTGTATACAAATTTACTTACCCAATGAAAAAAACGAAAAAGTTTTTCATACGACGTAATACGCACGCGATTGACGCCGCACTAACATGACTATGTCAGGGCGGCCGCTATGCTTCTCCTGGCACGAGAATTGGCGTGCTCTGATAAGCAGTATGCGAATTATAAGCGTTGTGTAAACCTGCCCCTGTACCAAACCTGCCCCGGTCTCCCCTACATTATGACACTAGTACGAAAAAAAAATTTCTGACGAGTGTGAGTTTGCAGAACGACCCGACGGCTTAAATTTGTATGTCACAATGTGTGTAAATGCGGTTTGACGCGAACGAAGTGAGCCTATTATTGTACTGTTGTTCTACTCGATAAAGAAAAACAGTCTTACAACAATTATTCTCCTGCGTCGAGCTCCGCTCCTTTCGCAAATCTATCACAACTCATATGCCATCACAGGTTATGGGCCCAGGCACCGTAGCCGTTGTTAGTGTAGTCTTGCTGCAAAAGAATTGGCTAGGGGGAGAGTATCGAGATCGCGGCAGCGCGGGAACTAGAAATGTGCGGGTAAGTGATGGCAAGGCTCATAGCCGAAGGATAGTGATCACAAGGCTGGGTGCTCAGGCTGAGATCGAAGCAAGTCGAATCTCGGGCATCGGGGAAAAATGGTGTTCACGGGAAAATACGACATCGAGTTTCGTGTCGTCATCTCGCGAGTCAATGCGAGAAACGGAAGGAGGACGGTGACAGTAAAAACAATAACAAGGGTCAGTCGAGCCGTGGTTGCGCATTCATTGAGACGGTAAGAAATCTCACCCGGCCCGAAACCGCTTCACGCAGCGAGATCCGACGGTATCGATAGGAATTCCGTCAAAAGCTCGAAAGATAATTCACCGACAGCTTGACGAGCATTCCGAAAAAGAAGCCAACGTCCCGCAATACCGACAGCCCGGGAAGACCGATCGATAAATCACGGATCGATCACGTGCTCGCAGATATCCCCAGCAAGGGAGAACAAGCACGGATCGATCACGTGAACCGCATCTACGTGCAAGAGGAAGGAGGATCCGAAGAGACACCCGTTTGGAGCGACAAGGAGAGCTAGCCCACGCGACGAGGAGTAGGGAAGCTCTCCGAATCGTATAAAAGCCCGAAATAAGGGCCCAGAGAGCACTCTTCGTCGAGTCGTCAACCAAGGGGAAACCGCTGCCCGACAGCCCATCTGACAAGTAGATACGGCCAGTATCGTGCAGACCAAGGCGAACCCCTGCCCGGCAGCGCCCCGAAGAAATTTCGACGCCCGACGCACCGATCAACGTGAAATAAAAATTAATAATTTTGTCTTCTTTTCAGCGAGCAGGTCATAATAAAATTAGATTTTTTTTTTCAGTCAGCCGACAAAATTTAAACCTCCCTCACTCTCTAACAAACC
Organism: Sussaba pulchella; assembly: GCA_963971145.1. Lineage (NCBI taxonomy): Eukaryota > Metazoa > Arthropoda > Insecta > Hymenoptera > Ichneumonidae > Sussaba > Sussaba pulchella. Next base: position 8,877,450 of record OZ020165.1, read on the forward strand.
CTCATCTCTCCTAAAAAAACCTGTAGAATCTGGGACTCGTGACGACTGTCCTGACGATGGGACGACTGTCGCCCCCGAATTCTACTCCGATCACCGGTGGAGACTATCGGGACTCGCGGCGACTGTCCTGGCGACGGGACGACTGCTGCCCCCGGGAATCCACCCACCTTTCCTCATCCGTGGAGACTATCGGGACTCGCGGCGACTGTCCTGGCGACGGGACGACTGTTGCCCCCGGGAATCCACCAACCCAAGTACCTCGCCTTAAAACCTGTGGAATCTGGGACTCCTGACGACTGTCCTGACGACGGGACGACTGTCGGCCCCAGATTCTACTCCGATCACCGGTGGAGACTATCGGGACTCGCGGCGACTGTCCTGGCGACGGGACGACTGCTGCCCCCGGGAATCCACCCACCTTTCCACATTCGGTGGTAAATTCGAGACTCGTGGCAACTGTCCTGGCGACGGGACGACCGACACCCCTGAATTTCCACCGTTCCTTACCCGAACTTAACAATTTTGTTTAAGTCAAAATAATTTAAAGAAAATAAAAAGAACAATCTTCCTGCTCGCATATCTTGTAAAATAATTCTAAAAAATTTAAATAAACTCCAAATTATCATGTATCCAAATAATTCGCGGGCCTGAACCCGCGCAACGTTAATATCCGAGAGGCTCTAGCCCTCGAGAAAAATAATAACGTTACATCATAGTTCAGTCGCAGAAAGAAAGCACGAGAGCACTAGTAGTTGGGTATCGAAAACAACAGCCTTCGGCCGAGCAGTCTAGACGGTTGCAGAACACTTATAAGAAGGACGTCTGGATCACCGGGAGCGGAACACCATAGCACTTCACGTCACGTCGCGACACTGATCTGACAAGCTACGGCCGGTAAAAGGGGAGACTGTCATGTTGGGCAATGACGGTGTATGCGAGTTAGCAGGCGTCGGGAGAATCGCATCGAGAAATTCGTCGTTGGCGACTGGGAAAGTGGAACCATCGAGAATGTGCTACTCGTACCACGTGTTACACGAAACCTATTTTTAGTCAGAGTCTCCACGAGCAAAGGATACAAAGTAGAATTCGATAATGTAATCGTAGAGATAACGCGAAATGGCGTCGCCGAGGTATCCGGAGCTAAAAAGGACAACGGGTTGTATCGAATGTATTTTCGAAAACCGTAGCAGAATCGAGACGTCAACGTGAAAGTACTGGACTTTAAAACGTGGTACGAGCGACTCGGCCATATACACAAGCGGGCATTCACCGAGTTGGTGAATCGAGAGCGTGTGGAGGGGGTAACACTGAAGAACACGGAAGATTTCCTTTGCGAGGGTTGCCAGTTCGGCAAATTACACAAACTTCCGTTTCAGAGTGAGAGTGAGAAAACGGCGAGCAAACCTGGAGGTCATCCACAGCGACGTGTGTGGACCAATACCGGAGCAGTCTTTGGGAGGAGCGAAGTACTACGTACTCTTCAAGGACGACGCGACGAATTTCCGAGTCGTGTATTTCATTCGTCACAAGTCGGACGTTTGCGAGCGATTCAAGGAGTTCGAGCATTTAGTAAACAACAAGTGTGAGCGCACGATGAAGACGCTACGTACGGCCAACGGTACCGAGTACTGTAACGAAAGGATGAGCGAATACATAAAAAAGAGGGAAATTACGCTCGAGACTACGGCTCCACACACTCCCGAACTCTATACACTTTCGGAAGCTACCGTCGCATCTTTGGGCGAACTGCAACTGCTACAGCGGTCTATACACTTAACAGGACTGGGTAGTCGAGACAGGGCAGAAGTCGTACGCCGTACGAGTTGTGAACGAGTCAGAAACCTAATCTTCACCACATGGGAATCTTCGGCGGCGACGCCTATGTCTACGTGCCGAAACAGGGGCTCACACAATTCGAACCTCGCGCGAAAAAATGAATCCTCGTAGAATACAACAGTGAGTCGTCAAACTACAGGTGGTAGGATCCTGTTACGAAAGTTGTTTCTGTTTCTAGGGATGTGGCCTTCAACGAACGAGTGAGCGGAGTGGGATCGGAGTTACCAGTATCCGAGGTCGATCTTACACTGCCGATGCAGAGCGAGATCGAAGAAAAAGAATACCAAGATGCTGAAGACGATAACGGATTAAAGATGCGAAAGCAGGACAAGCAGCAGGGAGGGTCGAAGAAGACGAGATAGAAAATGTCGGAAACGGTCGATAACAGCAGGAGCAAGAAGCGCCGGTATCGAGGGAGTTGCGCGATCGAGCGACGATTCGTCAACCAAAGAGGTATGGACTGTGTCTCGTGGAACACAATATTCTAGTGACGTAGCAAGAAGCTGTATCAGGCCCAGAGGCTACTCAGAAGGCGGAAACCATAGAGGACGAACTCGATGCACACCGAAAGAATGGGATGTGGGAGATAGTGCCAAGGATTCTAGGCGGGAAAACCATAGATTCGAAATGGGTTCTAAAAATTCTTCACGACAAGATAGGAAGCGTGGTCAGATTTCAGGCACGACTGTGTGCCAGAGGCTTCATGCATCAAGAAGGCGTGAATACTCGGAGACGTTCTCACTGGTCGTGGGTTACGACTCTCTTCGAGTACTCCTAGCGATCATTACGGAAGAAAATCTCGAAGCAGTACGGTTCGATTTTCGAACTGCTTTTCTCCATGGACTTCTGGACGAGGACGTCAGGATGGAGATTCCAACGGGACTGGAAGTCAATGAGGGTCGAGAGAAAGTAGTATGTCTTCTCAAAAAGGCATTGTACGGACTTAAGCAGACACCGCGCTGCTGGAATTTAACAATCGCGAGTGTTCTAAAACGTTTCAACTTGAGACAGATAAATTGGGGGTTTCCGTGCCGGTGGACCCTCACACAATTTTGTATCCGTTAGAATCACAAAAGATCAAAAGGCAAGCAGTACCGTATCGCGACGCAGTAGGATCGTTGATGTATCTCGCGGCAGTAACACGTCCAGATATCGTATACGCGGTCAATTCGGTTAGTAAGTTTCTGAACAAGCATAACGAAAGTCACTGGCGAGCAGTAAAACGCATCATTGCGTATTTGATTGAGACAACGAACATGGGAATCGAGTTCCGGGCATCGGAGTCGAGAGTCGAATTTGTGGGATATTCGGATGCAGATTTCGCAAGCGATTAGCTACCAGAGGATCGACGATGGGTTACGCGTCTTGCATGGCAAACGGGATCGTAACGTGGTCGTCCCAGCGACAAAACCTTGCGTCTATGAGTATGACGAAGTCGGAGTATATCACGGCGTCTACAGCTACGAAAGAAGCTGTACAGCCGCACGTGTGGCTACGCGAGTTGTTGAGCGAATTGGGGTGCCTGCGAGACAAAGCGACGAAATTGTACGTCGATAATCGGAGCGCAATTCCTTTAATTCACAATCCGGAATTTCACAATCGCACGAAACATACTGACGTAAAGTTTCACTATATTCGCGAGAAAGTCGAAAACGGTGAAATCAATGTAATCTTCGTGCCTGCCGAGGCTCAGGTGGCGAATATATATTTACGAAAGCACTACCAAAAAGTAGATTCATTGAATTATATACGAATTTGGGACTGTGCATAAAACGCTCCGACGGCGGAAGTATTGGAACGGGTCATTGCATTTAACGCACGCTATTAGAGATACCAAACGTTTACGTTAGAAGCCGAGCGTTACCAAACGTCTTCTATCCAAGAACGCACGAGCAAAGCACGAGGTGTAATTTATAATATAGATTTTATTTTACGGTTGTTCTACTCGATAAAGAAAAATAGTCTTACAACGATTATTCTCCTGCGTCGAGCTCCTCTCCTCGGGCAAAGCTATCACAACTTATCTGCCATCACAGAATGCAATGGTTTTGTTAATTCCACAGTGAAGTTCGCTTGCAGCATATGGTAAAATTGATAATGGCATAAAATGGAATATAGGTTTGCTAACTTGCAAAAAAAAAAAAAAATTCGAATAAGTTCCATAGTAGAAAACAACAATCAATATAAGTACAGTAGAACTCTCGTGATCGGAACCCCGTGAATTGAAACGCGGGAAGGAGAACCATACCTCATTCTTACATTTCTCCGCCGGCCGTGATAATATAAACAAACGACATGAGACAAAAGTCAGTAAGATGCAAAAATGCACTCCCGACTACTTATATTAAGAAGCTATACCAGTGTAACACTTTCAAAAAATCGATTCTTCTTTTTTTGCCTTTTTCGACAGTTTATACTTTCAAGTATATCCTGTAAACATTTCAAGACCGTATCTCTGATACTCTTCGAATGGCAGCCTTCTTAAGAGCAACTGCTTGTAGGTATGCAATGCCCTATCTGCCTGGAGGCGGACGTATCAAAGTTTAAGCATGATTATCTGCCGCTTGACAAGGGTGTGACGAAAGCTTCGGGACCTATTTACTCTGACTTGAGTTCGAGCGAATCACTAGAGCGATGCAAGGGAGGGAACATCGAGGGAATAACGATGAAAGTTATAACGGCTTGCTCTGGCACTTTGCTCCAAAGCACCTTCATAATGGGTTGAAAACGATCAGGCTCGCTAATTTCCTTGCAGTCTCAATATTTGACGATGGTTTTTATGCTATTCTAAAAATGCCGCAAGTAATGGACGTGATTATCGGTCCTATTGCAAAAGAATATGCCATGGAGAGAGATGACAGCCGAATCAACCAGGCGGAGTTACGTCATGAAGCATCCTTAAAAGAGGGACGAACAGCTCGGAGAAAAGCTTCAGCCTCTCAGCAGGCATTATTCGAGGAAGAGGAGGGTCCATTGTATGGGCCAGGTATAGCTCATTAGCAGTTTTTATGGTAATAATCATTTTATCTTGCAGAAATCGATAGTTAAATCTTTAAGGCACTACATACGTCTAGCAGCGTCAAAAATGCGCTAAAAGAAATTTTTTTAGTAAGGATAACAATAGAAATTAATAAAAATAAATAGTAAATATTGTTTATTGGTACTTCAACTTTACAAAAAAATTTATTTCACTTTATTTTTACAAAAAATACTGCATAAAAAATTTTTGAAAGTTCTGGACGTATTCTGGATAATTCTGGAAAATTCTGTACGTACGGCCTTAAACGCGTTGTTCTCGAAATGAGATTTTTTAATTTGCTGACATTGTAACTCAAAGAGCAATTATGCGATTCACTTGTAATTTGAACTGAGCACTCTTGAATATATTTATTCTACAATGACTTAGGATATTTTTGATTGGATGAAAATTGACGATTTGGCATTAAAAAAACGACCATTTTATAGGCAAGAAAACAGACTTTTTTTCATAACTACGCCATTTTGTTAGATTTTGATATATTTCGAAAATCCTTCGTCATTGTACAGGAAATACCTTCCAGTTTAACGACATTTTTTTTCTTTTTCGGTTTTAGCTACTCAATCAGCCGGAATCATGTCAGCAGTGGAGGAACTTTTTTTCGGCGCCTCCGAAGGCAGCACACAAGTCGTTTGGATGTCAATATTTATCTACGAAAAAATTACGTAATATAGCTCGAATATGGTTAAATATATGCTTAATTTTTCAAATTATTTAATTAAGTACTTTTCTTTAAAAAAATTCCCGAACATGACCCAAATTTACAGCGTTCACACTGGTATAGCCCCTTAAACGTTTGAGGTGTGGCTTGTAAAATATTGTAGGCTTGGGATATTTTAAGATGCGGCACTGCCAGTAGACGCGGTGCAGATTTTTTCTGTAACCCTTGCAATCGGATTAGGAGATCCGATCTTTTCCGATTAGGAGTTCCACTGTACTGTACTTTCAGTGCAATAATGTCGAATACAGATGCACTTGGAAACATTTCGTTCAGCAAATACAAGATGTACGGTGTATTATTACGTTTGCTAAGTCCAAATTACAGGCACAGTTTTTACTTTGCCATTTTCAAGAGACAAAAGTCTTTTTTACTTGTTATAATTTCCTGAAGTTTTCATGTAATCATGTACTTATTATTCATTCGAGACTTCAAATACAAATGTACTGAGGGCTACCTAACAATTACTGAGACCCACGATTACCACTAATTGAATACAATAATGATTACAGGTTGACGAGGAAAGATCGCTGCCAATATCGTCAGCCGGTTCGTACGACAACAAGGCGTTCTCAAATCACCAGATTACAACTCAACAGGTCGAAGTCTGTACCTCAAGTTCAATCTACTCGGAGACGACCGCGGATGTAGAAACTTCGGCGATGACAGCGGGTAATGCTTCGAGAATATGTGTGCCGAGACATCTGGCCGCAGTGCCGATAGAACCCAAGTTTGACGTGCAAATGCGAGTGAAGCGACCGCCTCGCCCGCCACCGAGTCCACTTCCATCCGAGTCTGATGCCAGTATAGCACTGGAAAGAAACTTGACGACAATATTGGAGCGCGAGGAGTCCGCGAGATCGATGGACAGTCCGGTTCCGCGGATGACGACGCTCTCGTACGTTCCCGAATTGCACGGCCCTCTGAGTGGTACGATATCGAGACAGCAAACACCCCCAGTGTACTCGAGAATACTTAGAAAACAAGCCGAAAGAGAAACCACGGAAAGCTTCGGTTCTCCTTCGATCGGTACTTTCATTCATCGTCCCCGATCTCTGACCTCGCTGAACGAATTCGCCGAAACTCACACGATGACCGAAGTTACTGACTCGTCTCACGCGAAGTGCCGGGTCGCTAACATTCTTGGCCCGATCCCACCTCCACCACCGCCGATTGTCCCGACATCACACGTGGCAATTGAACATCGCGAATTTCAGCGCGAAAACGCTGAGCCTCTCGTCGAGCCAGTTGTAGCAAACAGGAGACCGGAAATTACGACCCACGAGGTGGACGATGTATTTCTCAGAACCGTTACCGAGAAGAAGACGGTCGAAGACGTCGAACGTCATCGCAGACAAGTGACCGAGTATCTCGCGAGGCCGAAGCAACCAACAGATCCCAAGTGGGACGTTACCATTCGCAACTATCCGACCGAGGAACTTCCACCACCTCCACCGGAATGGGAGAACTTTTCAGATGTGAGTTCAGCTTCGAATCTGACGATAACCAACGAGACGATGTTTCCCAGACCGAGTTTCTCGGTGGACGGCGATGCGACCATCCATCCTACTTACAATACTCGAGGTGAAATTCCTTCGAGGGCCGGTCGGGGGTTATTGCCGGGTGACGACATGGATGGCGGGGGATCGGGCAACAATTTCTTCACGCTTGCAAGAGTTTTGGAGCCTCAATACGCCGCAGAGTTGACGGACGAAGAAAAACGCAGATGGCGTGAGATTATAACGAGCGAGAGCACTCTTCGTACTCTGCTGACCGAAGCTGTGGTCAAGGAAGATTACGAATTGATAAGAAAAGATGCGAGGTACACGAGTCTTTTTCCATCCACCAAGTGGGACGTCATCATTCGGATCCTGAGCCCTCCGCCCGGTTCCACGTCTTCCTCGTCGCACTGGAAAGGCGGACAGAGATACAAGCGCAGCAAGTCCTCCGAATGGGATAGCAGATCCAGACGATCGTCTCTACCGACGCTCTACGAGTACGAGAGCGACGGTGGCAGCACTTTGAGGACTCAGGATAATCTCAGACAAGTACCCGAGGTACACACGCAGAATGAAAGCCACATGAGACGTTTGAGTTCAACAACGAGAGCCGGAAGTGAAACGGATCTTCGGTCCATGACCGCGATGACGAGAGACCTTGCGAGAGTCGAACGGGATGATTTAACCAGTTTAAGTTCGTTCGAGATGGATTCTCTGGTGCGATCCCTCAGTCAACCGAGCATTGGACGCTCGGCTTCGGAATTCGCTGAATATTGGGGCGTTTCCCAGAGAAGATTGAACACATGGGCTAATGAGGATGTTGACCGTAGCTCGGCTGAAACTACTCCCATCGCTGCGAGACAAGGGGATAGAGTCGGAGTCATGGCGAGCTTTGATTCCGGAATCCGACAAGGGCCATCCGGTGTTTCTACGAGATTCGCGAGATCCTCGAGGTACACCGAGAGGGAGACCGTGATAGTTGCCGATGGTCAAAGATCGTCGTGGTTCAACGAGGATTCTGAGCCCGAGATGCAAATTTGAAGGAGAATAGGGGGACGAAGGTTGAGCGAAAATTTGGAAATTCCTGCGGTCAGAAACCTTTTGCGAAGTATGATTCCCAAAATTTAGAATTGTATTGTCATTAAGGTAAATGTCCGAGACATCGACATCTCATTTTTACTTTTCTCTTTTGCTCACCATTAGCTTGACTTCATTGTGACAAACAATCATCAGCAGAACGAATGTGATCGTAGGATATTATTTGTCCGAATCTTTCCCAGATTAAAAAGTTCCGGCTGCGATTCAATCCTTTTCTGGTAACACTATTGTCGGTAATATCATTAAATTTCAGTTTCAATGAATTTGGACCGAGTTTCTTTTTTCTATACGTTTTTATGGAAAGCATTGTCATTCAAAGGGCGATAAATTGATGGGTTCATGATCGATCTTTGGGACATTCACCTTACGCGATGAGACGATGCGATTCGAAAATATTATGCGAAATCGAATAATCGATATGCTTGCTGTCTAATCAAATTGGACTCACGACACTACAAATGCACATAGTGCATTTGGTGTACACGTATTAGCATTTCGTACACTGCCGAACTAAGTCTTTTCATACCTGTAAGAAGAAAAAAAAGAAAAAAGTATCTAAGAAATACTACATTGCCTAATCAAAAGACTAATACGACTTGCGTGTTGAGAAGCATAGCAGTCACAATACAAACGTACTACTTCCTATCTTATGTGTATATTAGGGTGGTTCTTATCTAGGTTGTTGTATTTTTGTTGCGACGGGGTCTCAATTAATACAACAAAAAAAAATAACAAACATGTTAAGCCTAATTTGATTTTCTTAGTCCAACTTTTACGTTTCGCGCATTCGAAGTGCAGTTTCCCTTTTAAAATGTATGTAACTCTGTTATTTTTCGGTTTCAATATTGGCGGAACGAACAGTTATTCGTGGAAAAATCCAATACCATACCAAAGTAACAGATATGAACCGTACTTTCACAAAAAAATTGCCATATATGGGTCATCCCATGCCACGTTAACACCATTCCTCTGGCGATTATAGTTCAATGTATTTGAATAATTTAAAATACCTACCATATCTGAGTGTCCTCATGCCCCAAATTGATCGTTGCTGTTTGAGAATCTCATTTTGTTTAGCTTGAATTTATTTTGTGTTAGTTGACTCAGATTTTTCGGTAGATTCATCCATTTTTACTGTAATTGATAAAAGAGAAAAAAGCTAAAAATATAATTAATTGCTGGAAATTAAGTTTCCCGGATATTTCAAGTTGCTCAGAAAGTGATGTTTTGAATTCAATCAATTAGGTGTGATTTCGAATTCATCTCTTGCACTTTTTCACAGAATATATTTCACTCAGACGAGATACTCGGACTTGATATTTGAAAACAAAATATTCAAGCACGATAAAATACTACGAAATTATACAAAAAAGGATTATTAATTTGAACAAAAACTATTTAATTATAAAAGACACGAGTACCACTTTTCCCCAAAAAACACAATTTTATGTATAAAACACAAGGTAACGACGATAATTAGAGCAGGTGTCTCAGAATGTCTGCATCACAGTCGATCTGTTTGTATTGGGAAATACTTGTTACTGATACCGGTATTTAGTTAGCTGCAATATGTAGTGCAGAATACCGGTATTCAGAATACCATTGTTCTGCACTACACATTGTTTCTGATCTTCATCGTGGGTAAATATTTGACCATACTCGTCGAATAAATGTACAGCTCGTTACGCAGCATCGTTCACAACTCCTCGGTCTCTGACAGCTGCCAAGCCAGACTAGTAGTTAGTATTTTTTGCCCAAAGAGGGACCAATTTTAAAAAAACTTTCATCAATGTCAAAACTTCCGAAAAAGTTTCGAATATCAAACTATATCGTCCGAGTAAAATATATTCGGAAAAGGGCAAGAGATGAACTTGAAATCACAGCTAATTGATTGAATTTGAAACATCACTTTTTTGAGCAGCTGGGAATATCCTAGAAAATTAATTTCCAGCAATTAATTGTAATTTTAGCTTTTTTTCTCTTTCATCGATTATAGTAAAAATTTATGAATCTACCAAAAATTCTGAGTCAAATGACACGAAATGAATTCAGGCTGCCCAAAATGATGTTCTCAAACATCCACAATCAATGCGAGGCCCAAGGACGCTCAGATATGCCTGGTATTTCAAATTATTTAAATACATTGGACTATAATTGCCGGAGGAATGCGATGACCCATATACGGCAACTTTTTGTGAAAGTAGGGTTCATTTCCGATAATTTTGTATGGTATCGGATTTTGCCGGGATTAATTGGTCGCTCCAACATTTTTGATACCGAAAAATAACAAAATTGCATACATTTTAACCGGGAAACTGCACTTCAAATGCGCGACCCATAAGAGTTGGACAAAGAAGGTCAAATTAGGCTTAACATTTTTGTTATTCTTTTGAAATTGATTGAGCCCCGTCGCAGCCAAAATTCAAGAATAACCTAAATAAGAACCGGACTAGTGTATATGTACACATACAATCCATGTCACTTTAGCCAGTAAAAAAAAAATTCTACAAATAATTTTGAAAAATCGAGTTACTTTATTGAAAAATATTCACCGAGTGTCGAAATTAAAAAAAAAAAAATTCTGACGTTTTTCTCGTTGATTACGATTTTTTAACGTTTTTCCATTCAAATGGCTGTATCTTTGGCAGGATTCGACGTATTAACATTATCGAAAAACGAAAATGTGCGTCTTTATATGGCCTTCCAGAAAATAATTGATGTAGATTTTATTGAGCAAGTCGAACGTCTGTTTCAGGGCAAAATATGCAAAAATATTTTTTTTCTCGAGGATAGACACTCGTTATTTTATTTTAAAAAATTTACCCGAATTGTGAATACAAAAAACAAATTTTCGGTATTTTTTATATCATGGGGTTTCTAAACACCGTGAAATAACAGCTATTTTTAAAATAATGTTTATATTAATATTCGATTGAGGAGTGTGGAGCACTCGCTGTATGTGTACCAGGGAGCCAGGTGACCAGGTTTTGTAATCAACGAGAAAAACGTCAGAAATTTTTTTAAAAATGTCGACACTTGGTGAATATTTTTCAATAAAGTAACTCGATTTTCCAAAATTATTTGGGAAATTTTTTTTTTACTGGCTGAAGTGACATGGATTGCGACATATGTAGTATGTGGGAAGAGATCGAAAAATTTTAGTGTAGTTCCCGAATTTACCACTCTTCATGACCTATAAAAATGTCCAAATTGAAGGTGCACGGAGCACTTAAAAATATGTTGCATTCGAGAGTTATTAAGATTTCGCGTCTCTATCCTAATTTGTCGAAATCATGCCAGACTTTTAACTTGCCACTTGCTCTTCTCGACAGCCTGGCTCGAACCGTGCAACTGTCTTTTATTAAATTACAATTAATAATTACATTTTTATCATTTTAAACACTCGCGGCATACAACGAGTGGGCCTGTAGAGTTTGGTATCACGAATAAATCAATTTTCAGTAAGTAATCGATGACGCGAAGAATAATTAAATTTCGTTTACCCGGCTTCCGAATGATCCATGATCGAAATACTTGACAAGATAATGATTCCGTCTGGCCGTCGATCGAAGTGAAACGAAAGGATCTCAATAAATCATTGAAACAAATCGAGGTACCAGTCACACCCCTCCCTCATCGAAGGCCTAGCGATAACCGTTACGTAGATAAAACTAAATTAATTAACAAAAAATTTTGAAAAAACTCCCGGCTACAGAAGTTGTCTTGCATAGTAAATGGTTTTATATAAAAAATTTAAAAGGATGGAATAATTCTCAATATTATCTTACAATTAGTTCATCAATAGTTTCAATTATTGAAAGACGGAATTGAAGGCTTCATGAGAATCATGAAGAATTCGTGAAAATTAACGGTTATAACTATTAATAAACTAAGATTATGTCGACAATCGATTCATCCTTTTTGAATGTTTATATAAGACAATTTATTGTGCAAGCCAACTTCTGCGGCCGGGAGTTCATTCAAATTTTTCAATTTGCTTAATTTTATACTTTTTAAATTAATTGATTATATACGTTGACTTCTGTAGCCGTGAATGTTACAAGTTTCAAGCTTTTTCTAACCTAGATGGGAAATAAAAAATGTTTTTGACGGTAAAAACTTTCTGAATCGAGTGAAAACACAATCGAGATTGCGATTTTTCCAAGAGTTTTGCGGAAGAGTGAGAAAAAGTTAGCTCAATTTTTTTCCTAGACATTTTCTTCTGTTTTATTTATTCTTGTATCCTTTGGACAAATCGTATTATCGTGACGGGAGGGAGCTAGAAAAACGAATCCACGGCTCAACTTATTGAGGTACTTATAGCGAGGACTATATACAATATGGCCCAGGTATTATATATCAAATTAATTTATTATATCATAAAATTCAATGTATCAAGATTTCGAAAACTCTTGATGAGCTTTAGCACATGTTGCTTTTCTTTGGCACAGCTGATGGACACATCGTGGGTTGTGTCTCGATTGTTGTTGATGTCGGCTCATTTCAGTAGTCCTTCTACCAGGTAGTCGCCGATTGCCATGGTCCTCAGTGAAAAGAATCTTTCTATAATTGCGAAGAACAATATTTGACACCATGATAAGGGGTATGAGGAAAGATTAAAATAATAGAGAGAATTATAATATAAAATAAAATGATTACTATGTACTGAATTCTTTCAAAAAAAGAAAAAATTTCAGACTTTGCAGAACTTGACTGCAAGTTTTATTGTTTCATTTGAGACTTTTATAATGAGAACGATCAACTTGTCATCTAGTGAGTCATAATTTTAACTAGACTCTTTTAAGGATAACAATTAACCGGTAATGACAAACAATTTCAACCGCTTAGTTAATAGTTTTATCAGTGGACAGAAAAATGGCGGAGCATAATACGCGGATAGATCAGAATATTATGTCAAGAAAAGATGGAAAGCAGAGAAAAATGACAACAAATCTGCTAATGCCGCAATACACATACTACATTTCAATTGAAAGCATTTTTTTCCATTAACTTCTTAACCTACGATTTACGTTTCAACAGCCTGGGTCAAAAACGTAAACAAGATTGCGCAGCCTTCCGGCCATTCCACGGTTCGGCAAATCGGTCCTAAGTTATACCAACCGCGCACGTCTTACGGAATGCAAATACATGTGCGGTAGTGTTACTTATAAGGCCGTGATGCATGAGAAAAAGGCGAGGGAACGCACGTTACTATGGAATACTTTGGAATAATAAACAGCGTTAGAAAATAGGAAGAAATCGGAGAGTTTAAAAAGATCCGTCGAATCGTACGGACTTGTCGTTTTGTTAATAAAGATGATCCATATTAAATTTACTCGGAGTTATTTATTATTGGAATCCTGACGACAGAATTGTTAACAGTACCACAATTATTTGAGGAGTGTGATATACTCGGAAAGTATATCCGAAAATCGAAACTCGTACGCGAATCCGGGATTCATCGTCGTGATCGAGAGAATCGGGTTATCCGATCGGTATTAAACGATTGTGAGCGGTTGTGAATCGTGAATTGTTCGTAATTATTTAAATCCGAAAACATGGATTTAAATCAGGAGAATACGAATGTTGTCGAACGGAAACGAGGTCGCCCGAAGAAAGTCACGACTCAAGAGCAAAACGTTGACGACATCCCGTAAAAAAAAACACTGGAATTTCGAGTGCTTACACTCGAAATCGAGTGTAAACACTTGATTTCTAGTGTTTACGCTGAAATTTGAGCGTAAAGACTCGAGTTTGAGCGTAAACGCTGGATTTTCAAGTGTCTACACAGAACCTTGAGCGTCAGCACTCGATTGCGAGCGTAAAAACTGGATTTTCGAGTGTTTACACTGAAAGTTCAGTGTTTCATTCCTGTGTAATGTGTCTACACTCGAGAAGAAGGTGTTTTCATTGAAACTTGAGTGTTTCATTCCAGTGTCAAGTATTTACACTCGAGATGAAGGTGTTATATAGCACTGGAAGGTTAGTGTTTTTTGCCTGTGTTGAGTTTCACATCTGAGAAAAGTGCTCTTACACTAGAACGTTTACACTGGAAGTTTATTGTTTTTTTTTTTCATGAGTTTAACGTTTAGCTTCAAGAAAGAGCCGTCGAAGATGACATTTCAGAGTTTTTTCTATAAGTATAATAAATGTGTATAATTAATTATACACATTTATTACATAGATAATTATCTCTACACATTTATCATCAATTTATTGTATGAAAAGTTTTATTATTCATAATGGATAATACAATCTATATTACGTTTATTCGCATGTGCTTATCCAATGGCATAATTATCCATTTGTGCATAATATCATGCGTGTAGAAGGCAATTACATCGTTACTTTCTTCGACGGAGTGAAAGTGACTCATTCGGGAGTATCTGTTGGAGCACAAATTGATATTACTTTTGTCGAGCCTGTTTCCTAAAACAATGTATTTGACGTCGTGTATTTCAGTTGAAACTTTATAAATTCCCAATATTGAGGCAAGTATTTTATTTCTGACTTCGACAACAGAATTATTTCTTCTTGCAATTCTTCTGCATTCTTCCGAATGAAACAAGACCCCTTTGACAATAAATCTGATGTAAATCGCAGTCTCATTAGTAACTTCGGTCCCTAAGAGCGCTTCAATCGATAATTTCTCGATTTGACTCAAATTTTTTACTTTTATTCCTCGGCCGGAAATAACCAATTCTTCGTTTTCTTCCACTATCATACCAGTGTAAGGTCTAAATCCACCTAACGTTTCGTCATGTTTTATTGTTTGGAAGCGCAAATACGACTTACAAATCTGACTAATTAATCCTTGAGAGTTATGCAACATTTGTCGGAAAACAAAATTTTCGCTTCCATATGGAAATGTCGACCAGGCCCATAAGGCGCCAAATTCTTTTACTGATTGCGGAATGTGAAGTCACAAATGTACGTTACACTTCACAATTTCCTTGCCATACAAAGGCTCAGCTTTTTCAACGAAACTTTTATTGCGCTTGCGGCGTCCGAAAATTTGTCGATCGATATGCTTTGGTTGTTGAAAACACAGATCGCGAATACTAGTAATGACCAATGTTTGTTAAATGGATTTTAAAAAATTCCTTTGAGCACTGGTAGAAAAAGGTAAGTTAAGAAGGTCTTCAATTCTGAAGCTTTCCCATAAATTGAGATTAGAAAGCGCTTGAGGAACGCGTGAGATTTCGCAAGAAGGCAAAATGTTTGTTAATCTTTGGTCAAGATCGCGTAAGTGGGAACCTAAATAGAACTCTTTTTCGAAATTGGAAGGATCAGTTCAAAAAAGTTAACACCGTTTTTAACTCCGAGTGAAACGCTATGCATATAATCGGGAGGCAGAGACTTGACTATATTAAAATTTGGAATTAACGTTGAAATGCTAATGCCCTTGACCCCATCGACAATATTGTTTTCTGCATGGGCAGAAATAGCATCTTGCTGAAAGGTACTTCTCGTTCTCTTTGTAAAGTTTGTCGATCTATAACAGCGTAGTCCAACCCCTGAGCACTGAGCAAAAACCTGTCAACTCGTCAATCCCCTCTCTTACCCACCGTAAGGCTAGCGCGCGGTAGACGCGTCGCACTGGTAGGGGATCGGCTCCGCTCGGCTGTATGGCGACCGCAGAGAAAGGGAAGAAAAGCAAGTTAGGAGACGCGCGGCGAATCGTGGTTGGGCATCCCTGATCTATAAACACGCGCATGTCCCCGCCCGACTGGCACGCGTTCCCCAGGATTCAGGCAGAAAAACAGTCATTAAGTCCATTATATTGATGCATATTTTGGAGCACACACCGTTCAACGGAGTCGACTGGAGCAAGAATCGCGTAAACTTTAACCGTGATCGGTTGGTTGAAATTTTCGGATATGCATTACAAACCGTGTTCGCTAAGGTGTTTCAGCTCATCTACAAATGGTCTGCAAAATAAATCGAATTGTGGTTTTTTAGTGTTGGCCCAAAGTCCAACTAAAATTACGTGTTCTTTTCAAAGACGATATGGCAACTCATTAATGGTTACTTGAATTGGGTACATTGATACTTTGGAAGATTTAAACGTTTGAACGCCGTCTGCGTTCCACTGTTTTGTTATATCAACATTCAAATTTTTTCCAGATCTACTCAATTTTTTATGATAATCACCACTTGTAATATCTGATAAAGATCCGTTTTGGGGATAATCTCGATTGAGCTCGAAATACAGTGGACTTGATAATAAGCTGCTAAGTTGCTTTTTAAGAGAAATGTGTGCAAAAAAATGACTATTTCGCTTTAAATAATCGAGTAGATAAACTTTGTGACAAGATAAACATTGTCGGTAACGAGCATTATCACGTGAAGGAATCGAAACCAAACATGTTGGGCAGTAAAAAAATTTGGTTTGACTCTTGCAAGGCAAGATCGGTTAGGTGATGCCTTACTACGAAGCCTGTTATTAATGCTCGACTTTCTTCTTCTGTTATTTTGGCTCCGTTGTATAGAAGAACACGTTCCTGGAAAATATCGATAAGATTAATAAGATTAATATCAAAAACCTTTTTTGATGTAGTAAAAAAATTTTGAATTGAAGCTAAAGTCATTTGAATTTGCGTTTTGATACAATAATTGTGGGTGTAATGGGAGTTTAATAATTATATTAATGGAATAATTATGCAATGTACAAAATGAATTTGGTTACCATATTTATTTAGAGTTCAATTTATTACTGTGAAATCTATATCAAATGTACATGAATGTTAAATTGAAACTCCAATACAATGCCAATAAATTTTAGAAAATTAATTCAATCAGATATATTTGAATAACTTTGAGAATGATATGTAATTTAAATAAATCCAATGAGCCTCGGGAGCACTAGAGGGCAACAACTCAAAGGGGAGAGACGAGGCCCAAGTGTTGCGTGATCCAGGTGGTAGGAAGCGCTCGTGTCGCGTCTACGTCAGCACCTCGCTCGGGCCATATCGATATTTATTTCATACATATAGGTTATGATAGGTGATGTGTAGAGGATTCTATGAATCACGGTCTCACATACAGGTCTTGAAACGAAGTCAAGATCTGGTAATAGGGGAAAGCTACCTTAGCATCCCTGCATTTGGCCACTCTTGTCCCTACTAGAAGGCGCTGTCGTTGGGGGATCAGCCCTAAACATAGCCTCACATTTGTCACGTGTGATTAATTTTATCATTTCCCTGAGTTTGTCCGGTGAAAAACACAAGTTGTCAGCATTAGTCGTAGCTGCTAAACATCTCAAAAAATGATCTTTCTGTGTGTGCACTGAAGGAAATCTAAACCTTTGACGCCCACTCGCAGTGCAGTCTTTCACAGCGCATTTCATGGTTGATGCTAATGAGAACAAAATTGCCAATTGATTATATATAACTAATAGGCTCATTTAGTGAGTTTCTCAGAAGTAATAATGTAAAGAGAAATGATACTAAATCTAAAACTCTGAAGGCATAACCACTTTCATAGGTTATGATTGGTATACATGTAGTGTTAACAATCGTGCATACATACTTGGTGTTTTGAAGAAGACACAGTAACAATAAATGAATGAAGTATGTGTATAAAAATAATAAATAAGTTTCCAAATAAAGAAACTTCAAGCGGTAAGAACCTCGCGAAGCCACGTCCAAACGGAAACTGACAGGGGGGTCTCAGGCTTCGCTCCCTGGAAATACACCGAACATCGAAAGGATCCTGTCCAGAATCTTGTTTCGAACGTCGGGACCTTGTGGCTGCGAAGCTACGCCGACTACACCGACTCCAACAGTTCTTATCAGAACTCCTCCCCAGCCGTTCTCAGGATTTCCCTTCCAACGTTGCTACCTTGTGGCTGCGAAGCTACACCGACTCTAACAGTTCTTCTTAGAACTCCTCGTCAGTCCTTCTCAGGATTTCGTTGCCAACGACGGTAACCCGTGTCTGCATATCTACGGCGTCCAAACCATCCGGCTTAGGATTATTACCATTGTCGATGACTCGTGGCTGCATATAAGCTACGACACCAAAAATTCCAGGAAACTCTCCGCATAGGTCAAATCGACATCCGCTCCCATTTCGCGAGTGTCAGTGTGTTCTTCACTCCGGTTGTGCCATTACAACTCATATCTGTCGATTGTAAATCGAATGCTGAAATTGTGGTTTGAAAGATACCCAGGCCTTCGTCTCCACGATTCTGTAGACCATTGAGATTACAGTTTCTGCACGAAATCACGCATTCAACAGTCGAAGAAGAACGCTACATCAATGACCAGATAAAGACACTTGTTCCTTACGAAACAATCATAAATCAGAACAAAATCTCAGTTGAATATCAAATGACACTAACAATGATCGTTTGGGAAGTTTGTAACGCTTTGATATCAACGAGTTCGGTTCAACGTTGCTACTTATGTGGAGCTACATCTAAAGATTTTAACGACGTCGATACTCTTCTCAAAAGAAAAGTCAACGAAGAGAATTTCAAGTTCGGACTATCTACATTGCATGGTTTGATACGTTTTTTCGAATGCTGTTTACATTTGTCCAACGAAATTAAAATACAAAAATGGCAAGAACGTACTGAGGAAGAAAAGCGGATTGTACAAGAGAGCAAGGAGGGTTGTTCAAAAGGGCTTTCGAACGCAATTAGGTCTAATCGTCGATTATCCGAAGCCTGGATTCGGCAGTACTAATGATGGAAATACAGCTTGGCGCTTTCTCGAAAATTCGAGGGTGTCTGCTATGATAACAGGAGTTGACGAAAAATTGATCACACGCTTCTGCGCTATTCTGCAAGCTATTTCGAGGGGCCATGCGATTAATACCGACATAGTTTGAGAATATGCGCTAGAAACTGCACGACTATTTGTACAACTTTATCCGTGGTATTATATGCCTACCTCGGTGCACCAACTTCTCATCCATAGACCAGGGATAATAGCTAATGCATTATTACCAATCGGCCAACTATCGGAAGATGCTCAAGAAGCTCGAAACAAGGACATCAAAAGTATCCGAGAAATTTTATCACGAAAGTGTTCGAGATCGAAAACAATAGAAGATGTTTGGAACCGACTCATGGTAACATCTGATCCGTACATTTCAGTATCCGTAAATTACCACAGAAGAAAATGCGTAGTTTATCTGCGGAAGCTGTTGAATTGTTGATCCCACGTACAATAACAAGTTAATCTAGAGTACAAACGGATTCTCAATTTGACGACGACGATTCTGACGAGGAAATTGTATTCCACTAATTTTATGAACTTAAAAATTTCACGATATTATTATTCTCAAGTATGTACTTATATCATGGACATTCAATAAATCATGCATGTAATAAATCTTATATTATGCACATTTACAGTCTTCCTCTATTCATTAATTCTGATCTACAGCACATTCGCCTTTTTCTAAGCAAATAAAATTCTGGTAAATGTTGACCGCATTCTAATCAATATCCTCGAAAACCCTCCTATACCTATTATCTAAGAAATCTGACATCATTGTATCACATATGCCCACCGTTTTGGGCCCGCCATTTTGTTTTCGACATTTTTCACCTGGATTTGTAATCAGCGACCCCAATAACCCCCTAGTACAGAATTTCATCACGATTTGTTGGATTTTTGAACAAATTTGTTACCGATTTGGGTTCGCCATTTTGTTTTTGACATTTTTTACTTCGGATTTGTAATCACCCGTATCGAAAAAACACTGGAATTTCGAGTGTTTACACTACACTCGATCGAGTGTAGTGTAATTTCGTATACTCGATCCAGTGTTACACTGGGATTCGAGTGTTACACTTGAATATGAGTGTTACACTGAAATTCGAGTGTTACCCTGGAATTTTGAGTGTTTACGCTACACTTGATCGAGTGTAGTGTAATTTCGTATACTCGATCCAGTGTTACACTGGGATTCGAGTGTTACACTGAATTTCGAGTGTTACGCTTGAATATGAGTGTTACACTGAAGCTTGAGTGTTACACTGGAATTTAAGTATTAGACCGAAATCCTATATACACCGGAATTCCAGTGTTTCACTCAACTTCAAGTATAACACTGCAATTTCAGTGTTATACTCGAATTCTATTTTTCAACTAGAATGAAACTGTTACACTGGAAACAAACATCGCATCGGAGTTTAAATTTCCTACTTAAATCCAAGCGTGTGACAAAATATAATGCCTCATTAAAGTTCAGTTTTACACTTGTTCATAAATTAAATTGTTGACTTATGGGTAACGCATTTGAGCTTTGTGAAGAAGAAAATTGAGTCTCATCCTGAAATTTCTTTAGCAATAATTGTCGCTATTAATAAATTTGTTTTAGAATAAATTGATCAACAAAGAATGCGAATAAAAGTGTCGATTGATCATCTTATCGTAATAAATAAGCGAATAAGGGTATAAGCACATGCGAATAAACGTAAAATAGATTGTATTATCCATTATGAATAATGAAATTTTTCATAGAATAACTTGATGATAAATGTGTATAGATAATTATCTATGTAATAAATGTGTATAATTAATTATCGAGTGTAAATACTTGACACTGGAATGAAACACTCACGTTCCAATAAAAATACTTTCTTCTCGAGTGTAGACACTTGACACAGAAATGAAGCACTGAACTTTCAGTGTAAACACTCGGAAATCCAGTGTTTACGCTCTCACTCGAGTGTTGACGCTCAAGGTTCTGTGTAGACACTCGAAAATCCAGCGTTTACGCTCAAATTTAAGCGTAAACACTCAAAATCAAGTGCTTACACTCGAAATTCCAGTGTTTTTTTGATACGGGTAGCGACCCCAAAAACCTCCGAGTACAGAATTTCATCAGGATTTGTTGGGTTTTTGAAAAAATTTGTTAACGTTTTAGGTTCGCCATTATGTTTTTGACATTTTTGACTTCGGATTTGTAATCAGCGACCCCAAACACTCCCGGGTACAGACTTTCACCTGGATTTGTTGAGATTTCGATTATTGGTCACGATTTCGGGGTTTCGTCCCACTGTTGGACGGGCCTCGTCGGGCCCTTCCGGTGGTTTAGTCCTGTTCCCCGATTGGCCGGAGCCAGTGCTGCCAGATTAGATGGAATTCGTTCCCAAGGCCGTTTTCTGCTACCCTCTCTACCGACCACGCCAACCGCCGGCGGTCGGCTTCGCGCATCATACATCGATCGCAACTATGCGCAGCCAATAGCATCTCTTTAACGCGTCGCCAATCAGCTCATGTTTGTCGGCCATGTTGCCTCATTTGCGCGGCTGGACGGAAATAACCTAGAAACCAGTCAACACCCAGTTACCAGGCCCTGTCAATTTTAACCGATTTTATTCCGACTCATCGAATTCGGCTAAATTGTTTAAAAATAATGATCCTAATTTTTTTTTCGGAAAATTCGTGACTCGAGGAGACGACATATCTCGTAAGGTGAATGCTACATTCGTATTCACCGCCGCGACGTCAGAAGAGGTTGGGTCGTCGAGGGACGCGATTGGCCGCGGCAGGATTGTGAGCGCCGTGCGCCGGCTACTTCTTCTCACACGCTGTTGTACCAAAAACGGTGTGGAAAGGGTACCCTCCAAATTCTTTCCTCCCCTAATCTGGCAGCACTGGCCGGAGCCCTTCTCCCCCGTGGTTCCATTCCGTCGTCACTCGTCCGATTCCGTGGAGCGTCGCCTGTTGACCGGAAACTGGTGGCGGGGGGGGGGGGGGGGGGGGGGGGGCGTTGGTGACGTATACGTCACAGCATATAAAATAAAGGGCCATCGGAACTTTGGTGGCACTGAAGCGCATTTGAGAATGAAAATCAGTTCAGTGCTGAATCGTCGAGAACCGCGACACGGGATTTCTTTTCATTTTTTAGTTTGCGAAATAAATTTAATGAAACAATTACTATCTTTCAGAGAAATTGATTAAAAAACTCATGCAGATTCGGATACTCGAAATGTTCTATTTTTTCTTTTTACAGGTGAGAGAAGAGGTTCGCAACCCTTCAACAATTAGTTTAATTTCGGATTGACATTGGGAATATGACAAATTATTTTCTTAATTTTTAAAAACTTTCCTTTGAAATGAGGTGACTAGAATAGATTAAAAATCTGTAAAAAGTTGCCAATTTCTTTTCAGGGATTCGAACCATAATATGGTCCATATTATGGACGGTGGGCCAGTTGAATTGGCTTCCAAAGGTCAAATAAGGATCAGTTTAATATAAATAAAACAAATCTTTGAAAACGTTATATTTCATTATTTCAGTTTCCTTTTAATTAACATATCCTAAAATATAGCCTTCATCAACGCACCAATATTTCTAACGTAGAGGAAATGCTCGAGATTTGTGCAACAGCCGAATCTACGTGGGTGATGGGATTGTCCCGAAGATCCAGCAGCTTAAGCTTTGTATGGCGCTTGACCAGGTCGACAATTTCGTCGATTTTCGAGAGATTGTTGTTTCGCAGCGACAAGGTTTCCAAATTCGGCATAGTCGGTAGGTTCTTCAGTGACTTTAGCTCATTGCTTGACAAAGATAATTTTTTACACTCTTGAAGCACGTTCAAGCGGTGCAGCGAATTCGAAAGTTTATTCGCACCAAGATTTATCTCCTCAAAGAGGCTGAGGCAATGTTCGTCATAAAGAACTGTAAGGTCATGGCCGCACAAGTCTATCATCGAGCATGGCTTTCCTTCGCCTTCTTTTAGCCAGATATTGCGCAATGTGAACTCCATGATCGATTTACTGCCTGTAACCGCCATAAAACGGGTTTTCGCAAAGCATTTTAATTACACATGTGCCAATCGCCGAACAAAATTACCCTAACCGTGACCAAAATATTTGTGGAATATTTTTGTTTTGATGCAACACAATTTTTTTTTATGAATACTTACGCATATCGTTGTAATAATTGGATCGGAGCTCGTCGACCTTTAATAAGGAACTAAAATTCTCGAGAATTTTTGAGTTGTACTCCACGAGGTTGTAATTTTTTGTGAGATAAATGCTCGTGAGCAACGACCACTTGTTATTCGGTTCCATTTCGCTCAACTGCTGGTAACTCTCCATCTGTTCCTTCAATTGCTCCTTATTGTGCTTGTCAACCGGGAAACTTTCCGTTTTATATAACCACGCATCTTTATTTTCCATCCGATGTAGATCGTACATGTTATCATCAAATTTTATGACAATCGTCTCAGCCTTCGTCACATTTTTTGATTCATCTGAAAAATTCGCGGTCCAACATTTTGAAAATTTCTTATGGTTCAGCGATTTCCAAACGAGAGAATCCATCGTTATTCCGTCTTTGAGCAAGCAAAAGTTTTCGGTGCTGATCCTGATGGCTTTATTGAAAATAATCGTGGCTTTGGTGCTCGTCACTCGAGCGCGCCACAGATTGTTCGACTTTGATTCCGAACAATCAAGGAGCCACCGTTGATAGAACCACGCGCTCGAGTCGTTGGGATCTGTGAACGTGGCATTCATCACGAGATCGAGTTCTAGAAAAATAAAAAAAAATTTTACATAATTTCTCCCAATTTTTCCCATTACGATTATGATTAAAAAAAAATCTGCAAAGCTCTTGATTTACCTTGTTTGTGCTTGTCAGCTCTGATAGGCAGATCGCCGCTCTCATCGGGAAACATCTTGGAGAGAATTTTGCTCCTGTAGTGCCACGATGAGTAATTCGAAAAATTGTTCAATATTTTCGACGTAGAAAAGTCAAACTCTTCGGCATCTGAGATTCCCGCTTTCTTCACGAGATAATTCCGGTAGTCCCAACAGTGGACTGCACATGTAAATGAATATTCTTGGGCTACGTTGAACAAGATAGAATCCACCTTCAACTCAATGAAACTCACAATTTCGTTCATCCAAATTTAAACATTTGGCGCAGAGTGACAATTCTGTTTTCCAATTTGGCTCTGGCAAATGATCTATGACCCAACATCTATGATGCCAGACGCAATAAGACTTGGGATTTTCACGAAGGCAATTTTCGGTTAACATCAGTTCTTTCTTTAATATTTCCGTGCGTTCATCCTGCGGCCTGGAATTACCAAAAATAAATTTATTAAAAAATCGGCTACGAGAAAAATCTACACTACCCCGTGGTCTATAATTATGGGTTACTCGTGCCATGCCGGAAACTTTTCCAACTGCTAGCTTGTAAAGAGGAAAGGCGGGCAGGTACGGATCATATCAAAAATAATTGTACACTAGTGGACTAGTAGAGTCCCCTTACGTGCCGCTGGTTTAGTCAGTAAACAGCTGTCACATTAGCCAGCAGAAATTCCTAAAAGGGACGAGTGACCCATGATTAAAGACCATGTTGACGTAAACTGCAAGGTAAGAGAATATATCTTTCTCAAATTTTGATGTTTCTCAATTAGAAATCAATGAATTTAAATTATCTGGAAACTTCGTAACTTGAATTTTGATGAAAATTTGAATTTTATTATTCAAATAACTGGTCAAGGATGTGTTAGGCAGGCACGTGATAGGGTACGGTAGTCATTGTTACTCATTCTCAAAAACAGTTATTTCCAAACTTCCCATAAACTATTTTTGTTAGTGTTCGTTACAATTTTGATTGAACTTAGCAATTAAAATCTACATTCTAGAATTCTTTCCAATTTTTTCAATTGACAGTTAAGAAATTGGAAAGAGGGCGGAGGGGTGGGTAGCTCTGATGCAACTTTCAAAGTGAATATCTCATGATAGAAGCATCGAAATGAAATGGACTCAGAATACTTCAAATTGCATTTGAGGAGACCTATCATAAAACACTTCACTGAATGGGGTGAGCCAGGAAAAAGTTGAATGAATTTTGAAAAATTTTTGTTATTGTTTTGGTTTTTGGGTCGTCAAACTACGTCTGTCTACCGAGTTTCATCTTTATCGGTACATGAATGAGAGAATTCGAGGACTGCGACATACAGATGGACAGACACACGGACCAGAACCATAAAGGTTCCTAGATTTCTATGGAACCGTAAAAATACCATGGCACAACAATTAGCTGCTGTTGTCAGCCGTACGTGATCCGGCGAAACAACATTGATCAAAAGCTCACACAATGTGTAATTTAAAGAAAATTATACATTTTCACATACTCAAAAAAAACTGGATTTTCATGCTCAAAACTTAAGCATTTGTTTTGTCAAACCGAATCCTAACATTTTTGTCCCTCAACGTTCATTCTTAAGCTCCAATTTTTCGTTTGATTTATTGTAGAACATTAATTACATCTAAACTTACATTTTTTTAGATGAAATGGTCAATCATGTTTCAATTTGTTTCTATGATGATATTGTTTAAAAAAAATGATTATTACAGCAATATAATGATTGATCCTTATACTAGGATAGATAATAAGGCTGCATGAATTTTGGAGAATTTTTTAGAGCACTTCAGAGTACTTCGAAAAGCGCCGGGCTCGATTGACCCATGGTAACAGGGATAAGGTGCCAAGAACAACACTACAGACTAAGGGTTTGATTTCTCTAATTAGAAGAATTATGAATTACCAGTCATTGTTTTCAAAATTTTCCCTTCTAATGTTCCACAGCGTGCTTATATCTGGATTTTCCAAGACCATACGTTCAGTCACTGTTGACAGTTCGTTGTCCCATTCCTTATCTTTTCTCTGTTACAAAAATGTCGTTATTGAACATAAATAATTCATATATCGGTTCGCATCCTTGTTTATAATCATAAAATTATTAGAATTGATTGCCGAAACGCATCTATCGAAAGAAATCTCATTAAACGTAATTTTTCAAATTTTAAAAACTGAGTTGATCACCTTTTGAAACACCAGATTGATGGCTGCTTTGTACTGTACCAACTTTTTCTCCCTGTCAATTTTCTTCAACGCCTCCTGTTCTGCGGTTGTGCGAACTTTAACGCGACCGTGCTGTAACAGAATAAAAAGACAAACATAAGTCCTGTGGAAACTGCTGATTGTTAAAAGTATCGAAATCAATCGTCGAATAAAACGGTTCTGTTAGATCGGTACATGTTCTGTAATCTCCATTGCTCATGAATTTATTCAGGAACGAATTAAATTCATTAAAGTCTCATACCATTTTGGCAGTTATATAGGTTTGTCGAATTTTTTTAATTCTTCTCAAGATTTTGATGCGACGTATTTTGATTGGATTTAAAAATTCTGGAATCAATCAGGAGGTTATGTATCAAAGCATAGAAGCCCACCAGCAGGGAGACTAGAGGACAGGAGACACAACTAGCCCCGATTTGGCGTCAAAATCGGGAATAAAAAGTTGGCTTAGGTCTGTAGTTCGAGAGCCGCCGAGCGTAGCGCTGTCGGCGACACAAGGCAAAGTTAATTGTAGGTTTTGGTATACCTATATATTATTTGAAATAAAATATATGACATATGGTGACATATGGGACGCCATTCCCATTGCAATTGCATCAAAAAAACCGCACAACTCTACGGATAGTTTTTTCAAAATAAATTTCGGACAAGCAGCTGGCTGAAAGGAGCTGGCCAAATGATCTTTTCCAAAATAATGTAGCAGTATTTTTATTGTGGCTGAATATTCTGTTTTAGAATGCCGAAATATCTCGTTGGAATGACATATATTCTGAAAAGACACAAATGAATTAAAAATGACATTCAATAGATCTAATTAAAAATATATTTATTTTTAGCAACTCGTAGATAATTTTAAATTATTACACGCAGCATGCAATAATTGCCATCATGCACAATCATGGGCGTGATGCTCATGGGTTCGCTGATTCCGTAAACATTGATGGAGCAGTCAGATCAGAATTAATAAAATGGAATTTATATTTTCCGAATTAATTTCTAGAGCCACAATGGATTCGGTGAGTTCCACGCTGACCCGAGTGGACCTGACTGTCATAGATACAGTGATCGTGGCGTCAATTGTGGTAGTAACGATTTGCTGACTCTGACAGCTGGTGGTGAAGAACCTTCCGCTATCTGAAACAATTTTTTTGTTTTAATGCCGAACGAATTTTCAGATGAACAGTCAAATTTCATGTTATTAATAATTATAAATAAATCTTAAAAAAATAATGTGGCAGATTCTGTTTCCGTACAACTGTTTTTCTGCAACGGTATTTATCAAAATTTTCATATCGAAATAAGCCCGTGGGATTCTTACTTCATGTTTGTAGCAGGTGGCGGACAGCTTTATCTGACAGAGATGAGGAGACGTGCCGCAATCCAAGCCACGGCGCAGAAAGTTATGGCGAATAGTTTTGCTATTGTCCTCAGTGCTCCACCTCGAACTGTGTAAACATAAATATTTTTGTAGTATCGACTAGAAATCAAGAATATTAAAATTGAGTTCGCGGATGTATAAAATGATATATTTTTTATCACCAATAAAAAGTCAGATGGTGAATTACCTGTTATAATAATGAGATCACGGCGTCTTCATGTTAAGCAGTTTCGTGTATCCTTTTCCGTTGATGATTTCCCAGACTCTCTTCTATTGTCAGGATCTGTCATCCTATCATTCCGTCCGTTTCGGCCGTTTTATTTTTAAATCGAATGTAACCTCACTTATTGCCCAGTGAGCTCCATGAATGTGACGTCACAGAACATTAGTTCGAGAATCCCCTAATCGCAGCGCTGGCATCGACAGCAGGCAACCATGTGCAACTTCTTCTTCCATATTCTCCACCCGTAGTTGTGTCTCCTGTCCTCTAGTCTCCCTGCCCACCAGTGAGACCAGTGAGACTAGAGAGAAAAAAAAAGATTGACATGGAGGTCATGGAGGAACAGGTTCCATCAAAGAAGAAGGATTCACATGGAACCAAGGAGATTACAGGATAGGATACCGAATCAGAGATTAGAGTAAAGATGTACAGTGGAGCCTGTTTTTGCGGTGGATGTTTTTGCAGCGCCACTACCCGTAGCGGCGAGCCGCAAACTAAAAAATGTGGATGTAAACGGCCGATGCTGCAGATTCCGGACCGACGACTTGTGGATGTACCGGACGGTGTTACAGAGCTCGCAAATGTGGACGTGAAAAAAAATGGCTGGCTTCCGGTTCTAGACAGCTGAGCCCGGAGGATCCGCCCCCTGCACGTGGTGGACGAGATTTCGATGTTATATGCATATGACGAATGAGCCCATGTGTCACCCCCGTGCTTGCGCTTATCGACTGTCTTTTGGCCTCGAAGCGACCTATCTGAAATCTGTTGCCGTATACGGAACCAGATTGGTAAAAAAATGATGGTCGTTCGTAAAAATAAATCATTTATCGAGGAATCAGATAGCCACACGTCAGAAAATCTTATTTAAGTAGCAGTTATATTCTAAGAAAATGATATTATAGAATATTCCAATCTTTCGATGCATCAATGATCGTAAATGGTTCTATGATGAATGCTTGTTGACCTTGGTAAAAATATTCACAATTGAACTTTGGCGCGCAAGCAGCGTACCCGACGAGATTTGATTGGTTCGCGTCAGCTGCAGCCCCCTGGCACTGCGGGTCTACTGTGTCACCGTTGTTGTCGCCACGTGAACTAACTCACCATGCGGCGCTAGTAGTCGCCCGCATGACCCCCACTCCAGTCACGCAGCGAGTGCATTGGTCTGCATGCTGCGCGAAAATGTTTGCTGATTCTCGTGGTCCTCATCAGAATCGAAATATGAAGAGAGTGGCACAGGTCCCCATCGTGGGACGAGCCAAAGCAGGCAAAAAAAAAAAAAAAGAATCGAAATATCTTGTATCCGTAGGATCCGGCAGAAAGATGAGTACGATCGAACTACCTTAGGGGTGGCGCCGATATGTAAAGTTTTTACGGTTGAATAACATGGTGTAATATTTTTTCTCTGATGCGGACTGCTACTTGCAGCCATCGACTACACAACGCTTCCGCATTTTTTCTGTATGTTAATCGGTTCTATAAAAGAAATAAATAATGTTACTGAAACCCGTATAAAAAAAACACTGGAATTTCGAGTGTTTACACGGAACCTTGAGCGTCAACACTCGAGTGCGAGCGTAAATGCTGGATTTCCGAGTGTTTACACTGATAGTTCAGTGCTTCATTTCTGTGTCAAGTGTCCACACTCGAGAAGAAGGTGTTTTATTGGAACCTGAGTTTTCATTCCAGTATCAAGTATTTACATTCGATAATTAATTATACACATTTATTACGTAGATAATTATCTATACACATTTATCATCAAGTTATTCTATGAAAAATTTTATTATTCATAATGGATAATACAATCTATTTTACGTTTATTCGCATGTGCTTATACACTTATTCGCTTATTTATTACGATAAGATGATTAATCGACACTTTTATTCGCATTCTTTGTTGATCAATTTATTGTTAAACAAATTTATTAATACCGACAATTATTGCTAAAGAAATTTCAGGATGAGACTCAATTTTCATCTTCACAAAGCTTAAATGCGTTACACGTAAGTCAACAATTTAATTTATGAACAAGTGTAAAACTGAATTTTAATGAGGCATTATATTTTGTCACACGCTTCGATTTAAGTAGGAAATTTAAACACCAAATGTGATGTTTGTTCCCAGTGTAACGGTTTCATTCTAGTTGAAAAATAGAATTCGAGTGTAACACTGAAATTGCAGTGTTATACTTGAAGTTGAGTGAAACACTGGAATTCCGGTGTATATCGGATTTCGGTCTAATACTCATATTCAAGCGTAACACTCGAATCCCGGTGTAACACTGGATCGAGTATGTGAAATTGTACAACACTCGATCAAGTTTAGGGTAAACACTCGGAATTCCAGTGTAACACTTGTTACGTCTGGGGTAACAATATCTTAGAATTGCCCTGTTTTTGACCTTAGCAAATGCTAATTGGTCAGGGATACGGGCTGACGGTTTGATTCAGAATAAAGTGTTATTTTTATATATATGATTGGTTCCATAAACTATAGGCATCGGTCCGGGTGACCCCCCCCCTCAGATTCTTTTCAAATTTTTTTGGGATGTAGTCCTTGATGACCTATATGTGCCTGAATTTTTTCAGATTTTTTCCTCCATTATTTCGGCTGTAGTAATTAAGGGCATTTCCTGACATTTCCGTTTTTTTTTTTTTTCAATCTAATTTCATAGTATTGTATCGCAAAATGAAAATTACACTCAGAATGCATTCCTATGTGAAATTGTCTCAACTTTTTGAAAAAAATATTGATTCTCAGTTTGGACTAACGCAAAGCTCTCAAAATCGACCTTTAATAATAAAAAGCTATTTTTCGGCCATTGCGCATGTCTGAAATTTTTTTTCAATATTTTTTTCAGAAAGCTGAGAAAATTTCACATATGATACGTCAAATTCACGTTGGGATGTCTGTAAAAACTGCTAGAATCGATGAAAGTTCAAAAATTCAATGATAAACCAAATTTTATTTTCTCCCTTCAAAATGTATAAATTCTCCTTCAATCCTCTTGAGCTATCGATCATTTTGAATTTTTGTCTTTTAGATAGAAATGCAATGTCTTGACTACTCCCAATATCCTGCAGTGAAAGAAAGTTATACGATTATTTATGCAATGAAATCAAAAATAGGCCTGCAACATTTCTTGAAAATATTTCTTTAATTGCAAAATAGTTTTTATTCGTTTTTAAAAACTTGAACAATAGAAAAATTCGAAGAATTCGACACAGGCCTTACAATAGCGGAACCTAAGTTATTGCTAATTGGCGTAACTGTCTCAAACACGATTTCGTTATGGTTCATTTATTTCAAGTCGAATTGGTAGCTTACTTAAATAAAAAATTTCATGTGGTAAAAAGAATTCACTACTTCAGTGACGGAGCGCCGCAGCAATTTAAAAATAAAAACGCATTTACAAATTTATGTTATCATGAAAATGATTTCGATATTGAGGCTGATTGGAATTTTTTCGCGACCGCGCATGGCAAAGGACCGTGTGATGGTTTGGGAGGGGCCATTAAGCGAAATGCAAGAAGAAGGTCGTTGCAGATGGACCCAGACGAACACATTCTCACACCATACGATTTGTTTGAGAGGACAAATCAAAGTCTGCCAAATATCGACGTTGTGTTCGTTGAGGGGACGAAATATTTTGAATTAAAGCCAACGTTAGATGAACGAGCATCTCACTCGAAATCAATCAAAGGGACCCGATCAATTCACAACATTACGCCAATTAGCAATAACTTAGGCTCCGCTATTGTAAGGCCTGTGTCGAATTCTTCAAATTTTTCTATTGTTCAAGTTTTTAAAAACGAATAAAAACTATTTTGCAATTAAAGAAATATTTTCAAGAAATGTTAAGGCCTATTTTTGATTTCGTTCTATAAATAATCGTATAACTTTCTTTCACTGCAGATTATTGGGAGTAGTCGAGACATTGCATTTCTATCTAAAAGACAAAAATTTAAAATGATCGATAGCTCAAGAGGATTGAAGGAGAATTTATACATTTTGAAGGGAGAAAATAAAATTTGGTTTATCATTGAATTTTTGAACTTTGATCGATTCTAGCAGTTTTTACAGACATCCCAACGTGAATTTGACGTATCAATTGTGAAATTTTCTCAGCTTTCTGAAAAAAATATTGAAAAAAAATTTCAGACATGCGCAATGGCCGAAAAATAGCTTTTTATTATTAAAGGTCGATTTTGAGAGCTTTGCGTTAGTCCAAACTGAGAATCAATATTTTTTTCAAAAAGTTGAGACAATTTCACATAGGAATGCATTCTGATTGTAATTTTCATTTTGCGATACAATACTATGAAATTAGATTGAAAAAAAATAACGGAAATGTCAGGAAATGCCCTTAATTACTACAGCCGAAATAATGGCGGAAAAAATCTGAAAAAATTCAGGCACATATAGGTCATCAAGGACTACATCCCAAAAAAATTTGAAAAGAATCTGAGGGGGGGTCACCCGGACCGATGCCTATAGTTTATGGAACCAATCATATATATTTGGGATATTTATTGAGAATAAAGTGTAAAATGTATGTATGGGTTAGTGTGTGTGTGTGATAAAGGTCCGCGTGGGTACGCGTTACCTTTATATCTAAAACTAGTGTTAATTTAATTAGTAAAAGAATGGGAGTCCGCGTGGGTACGCGTTACTCCCGTGATTTGGGATGAGAGTCCGCGTGGGTACGTGTTACTCTCGGATTTGGATTTTATGAAGGTCCGCGTGGGTACGCGTTACCTTCGGGTTAAGGAGATGAGAGTCCGCGTGGGTACGCGTTACTCTCGGAGTTGGAAGGATGTGAGTCCGCGTGGGTACGCGTTACTCACAAGGGGTAGTTTGGTAGTTGGAAAGAGGATTGAGAGGAAACTTACAAAAGTTAGAGTCCTTTTTCTTCGAATTGTACTTGAAAAATATTTATTAGTTGGGACTGGGCCCGAAATGATTTTAAGAGATGTTGAGACGTCGGAGGTTGAATAATAACTGAGTAAAAGACGCGTGTGTGGCCCTTTTATACAATTTCGGGACCACACAAAATATTTAAGAAGGTTGGAGAGGGTAGTTTTCCTTATTTATTATTGGTTGAAAACACCGTCTCCCACCTTCTTATTCTCTAAGACGTGTTTCGCTTTTAACTACGAAGCTAGTGGTAAGGGTGGGAAAGGGCAAATTTTCTTTGTGTCTCATTGGTTAAAATTTCCCGTTTCCCACTTCTTAGTTTTATGCAAAAAGGTGGGAAGAATCTTATCTTTTCGAGCTGAAGGCCCAAGAATCCCCTCCCTTATATCTTTGTATGCCCCTTGAAGAAGGCCATACACTCGTGCCCGTGTTTCGAGGGTTGCAGCCCTTCAGGCGTCTGTGTGGTAGCGTTACGGGGACGTAACACACTCGAATCCCAGTGTAAGGCTGGATCGAGTATACGAAATTTCACTACACTCGATCAAGTGTAGCGTAAACACTCAAAATTGCAATGTAACACTCGAATTTCAGTGTAACACTCATATTCAAGTGTAACACTCGAATCCCAGTGTAACACTGGATCGAGTATACGAAATTACACTACACTCGATCGAGTGTTGTGTAAACACTCGAAATTCCAGTGTTTTCTTGATACGGGAAGCGAAGCACAAGATTGAGTATGTCATATTTTTTATTATATCAATGAACAATTCTTGTTTTTTTATATGTATCACTCATCACATTCAGTCTACTGAACCCCGAATAAAAATTAGTTTTCAATGTCACTTTTCCAATTAAATGATATCAGAATTATATCAAAACACTGAATATCGATGACACCGTTTGATAAAAATGCGATATATTGTGTTGACATTATTTAGAAAATTCACCTTTTATTTATCAGATTACAATTCTCGACGGTTTTATAAAGCATTTGCTCTGGAAGCATCTGGGAGCAAAGCAAAAGCAAAGCATGTGTCATTCACTTTCTCCGGAAACCATATATATAGTTATATTATGTGAAGGATTTATTTCGGCCATTAACGCTGGCAGCGCTGCTCCCGGCGACGGTAGAACTAAGAGATCCTACCGATGTTCATACGAGATTTTGAAGCAAAATCTGGGCAAGTTCAGTCTCCTGTCCTCTAGTCTCTCTATTCTGTACCCTTTCCATCGGAGATGTATCGACCAATTGGTTTTAATTAGAAAGAGATCAGGCACTAACCACCTATCGTCGTCCCTCCGTCTTTTTCGATTTCACTTTTTCGTACATCGTTAGCAGTCCGTATCTCTAGGTCGATGCTTGTATCACGGCATAGTGGCTCGTCGCTGGCAAAAACGGGTCAGGGTTTCGGGCGAGGTTTGCGGCGATGGTAAAAATTGTCAATTAATTTCGTTATCCAATTTCGTCGTGAAGTTTCAGTCGTACGTGACGATTGCGAGGATGTCGAGCACACTCGAGAACAAGATATTGAATCTTCAGGAGCGTCTTAGAGCCGAAAAGGCGTCCAGAGATCGTGACCGACAAACAAATTCTATAGTGCCAGGAGCGGCCGTGCAGCCGTCATCCTCGGCACCGTCGCCTAGACCGATCGCACGGAGACCTCGGCAACGTGAGTATTTCGAAAGTTACCGTCACACGGACTATGTTTCTCGTCTCGTTTCTCGTCTCCCCCTCTTTTATTCTCCAAAACGTTACGAAGAAGTCCTGTAACAAGATACATGGTATGTTGATCCTGTTATTTATTCACTGCGTCACTTGGATATGCAATGCCTCCGACACAAATGAATCGCTATTCCGGTGATTCTGATTCTGGTGATTCTGGACTCAATCGTCATATCTGTCAACTTATCCAATGTTTTTCAGATCGGTCAGAGTATATCGTCCAGGGTAGGATCCCAAATTGTCAAGTTTTCTTTTGGCACTGCCACGGAAATTTTTGTTCTCATCAGTTTTTAAATAACAACATTTTTTCTATTGCGGTACAGTGTTATTTGTTTCATTTAGTTGGAATCATTTTTGTTTTCCCGAGTAATAGGATATTTACGTTCTATCGTGTATCAGTTGGATGTTGGATATGTTTCTGATTCGAACAAAATTTGCTCCTTACTGTTTGGAGCCTTGGTGTGTGGAGCTGAAGTAACTGGATTTTAGAAGATGATAAAGAATAAATGCGTGTTAACTTTTCTTAAATCTGCTAAAGACCATGGCATATGATTTTGAAGATCTGACAAGAGGCCCCGTGACTTGGTTTTTTTGTTTGTTCAGAATTGGATGCTGGTCGATGCCAGATCAGCCTACAGAATGCCTACAGGTGTAATTGGGGAAAATATTAGTACTCTGTCAAGCCAATTTTGAGAATAATAGCTTCCAAAAATACCATTTAGCTTACGTGGATTATTAACAGCATCATTTTAGCCAGCCAAAATAGCTCCAGTAGCAAAATGCTCACCGCTGAGCCGTAACATTGTGGGTTTGAGTCCTGCTGATGTAATTTTTTCTCATGGTTCTTTCGTCGAAACGATTATTCATACTAATTGCTATTAACGTCTAATGAAATTATGCAAACTCCATTACGTTTTATGTCTTTCCAATGATAAAATTATTTTTTGTGTACTCTGACTTTCTCATCATAGATTATATTTTATTTATCCATGGTTCGTAGTAAATATTTATACAGTAAAACCCTGATTAACCGAGGTCGGGTTATCCGGAGAGCGGATAAACCGTGCGTCTCTGCGCCTCATCAGCTCATCCTCGCTAATCATCAGCGTAAGTGATTAAAGATGAGGATAATCTCAAGTGTGATAAAAACGCGCTACGCGTCAGACCGGTAACTCACAGAGAAGGTGGAGAAGCGATTGGAATCTTACTTGACTATTTCGAACAGCAAGCAGGCGGTTCAATTGACTACTTACATCTCAGAAAAATGAGTCATTTGATAGAAGAAGATACGAGGAGAAGCCAAAAACAAACTAAATTAACTAATTACTTTAAAAAACAAGACTAAAGTATTAACACAATATCGAAAAGAAACCGGAGAGCTTTATATATTATCATGTAACATTCATTAACTCCATGTGATGGAATTTGAATTTTACTATGTAGTCAGAATAAAAAGTTGTGCCCCTTAATTCCGATTAAACGTGGTTTCAGTAATCCTTGGACCTCTCAGTCCCGACCCCCCCGGTTAATCAGGGTTGTACTGTACTTTGAAAGCATCGTATGACCGGTTTTCAATGAAAAATTATACATTGAATCTGACATAAAACATATTTTTGGGAAAGTACAGAAAAACATTCATCATTTCTGTAACTTTCCAAAAATAAGTTTTATTTCATATTCAATGTATAATTTTCAATTCAAAACAAGGTATGCATTTTCATTGGCTTTTATAAACAAATTGAATAAATATATATTCCCATGGGAGAAACCTGAGAACAAAAACGAGGTCAGCAGGACTTAAACCTGAAACATTATGGATAATAGACGAACGTAACCTTTCCACTAAAGCTATCTCGGCTAGTTAAAGTGGTCGCTACCAACAATTACAGAGAAATTACATTTCAGAATTTTTTATTCGTACAAGCAGATTTCATTCTATCGCAATAATTTACATTTAGCTGAAACATTGTAAATTTTTGATTCTGGCATTAAATGAGTACTTGTGTTTGAAAATCTATCAGTGGGGGATATGGGCACTCCAACTAGACCCAGAAGACAACTGGACCTACCGGTGCTGCAGATGGTACCACCAAAGGCTTCCCACAGCGAATTTGAGTCGAAGCTTCAAGAAATAATGAAGCAAAATGGAATATTAAACATCAACGGTCAAAAATATCAAACGGAGATGAAGGACTTGGAACACCTGGGTGATTTGGGCAATGGAACCTGTGGACACGTCGTCAAGATGAGACACAAGCCCAGTGGTGTCGTAATAGCAGTGAAGCAGATGAGACGATCTGGCAATGCCGAAGAGAATAAACGGATAATAATGGATCTCGATGTTGTACTAAAATCCCACGACTGCCCTTACATTGTTCGGTGCCTAGGATGTTTCATAACCGAATCCGATGTCTGGATATGCATGGAACTAATGGCGACGTGCCTCGATAAACTGCTAAAAAAGTGCTGTCAGTCTATACCGGAAGATTTTTTAGGCAAAGTAACTGTAGCAGTAAGTACCAGAATATAAGGATATGTTCGTTTCTGCTAATCAAAATTAATCATGTGTCCAAATACAAAAAACAATGTTTTTCCCCGATCCAGACTGTAAAAGCGTTGTCGTACCTGAAGGAGAAGCACGGAGTAATACATAGGGACGTTAAGCCTAGCAATATACTACTGGATGAAATGGGAGGCGTGAAGCTCTGCGATTTCGGTATATCGGGGCGTTTGGTCGACAGTAAAGCAAAAACGCGAAGTGCTGGATGTGCCGCGTACATGGCGGTGAGTTGAGTCCTCAAAATTTTAATTCCTTCCGTAAGATTTAAGGAATATAATGTCACGTCGAATTGGTCAGCAGCCTGAGAGAATAGATCCACCGGATCCAACAAAACCGGATTACGATATACGAGCAGATGTATGGAGCTTGGGAATAACTTTGGTGGAACTAGCTACCGGAGTCTTTCCTTACAGAGATTGCAAGACTGATTTCGAGGTACAGATACCATTCAATTGCCAAATTTTTTAAATTATATGATAAATCGAAGATGACAAATTTCATACGAAGTTCCGTTATGGTTTAGGTCCTGAGCAGGGTAGTGCAAGACGATCCACCCGCTCTGCCAACGGACGCTTTTTTCTCAAAGGAGTTTCGAGCTTTCGTAACTTGTTGCCTCACGAAAAATTACAAACATCGGCCTAAGTACCACAAGCTCATGGAACATGCGTTCATACGAAAATACGACACGCAATCGCAGAATACCAACAGCAGCAGCAGCAGCAGGAATTCGTCATCTTTACCTAACGCCGGATGTCAGTGGTTCGGTACGGTAATGCGACAGCTCGAACCAAGGTGGGTCCTATTCTTCGGAATTTCAAACGTTTGCTCGATAATCGTCTGCGTATTACTTTCTATCGAAGAAAATTATTATACGCGATAAGCTCAAAAACTTTACGACAACTCGGCGACAAAAAAGTCGAATCAGTGACGGGATATTCGACGTTGCTCATAAATATTACATTTTTATCTTGTAAATCGGCATGACATCTACGAATAATATCTTTGAATGTTTGAATTTGTTTGTGAAATGACCGAGTTCTCCCCGATCCATCGGTAACCTTTATTATAATCTCTTCCGTTCCCGGGTCATACGAAACGATTTTTTTATCGGGAACGAAAAATGAACATACTTATTCAGTAAAGCATTCGCATCTGAAGAAATTTTCGGTCCAATGGTTAAACGTGTCTTGTACTTGTCCCGATTCACAAACACGACCAATTATTCAATACTGCAAAGAACCTCGTTAATGAGAATTTAAAGTTTGGGTGCGTGTTAAATTGTGTTGCAGCGTTGAGCTTGAGGGAGGCAGCGCAGCGTAGCAAATGCCCTTTCTATACCTTCGCCCATAAACCCACCACCCTCCACTCCTCACTAAGTTACCCCGAAAAGAGAGAAGAATAAAACCGAAAAAAAAAACAACAGTAACCGATACCTCAATCAAATACAACAAAAACTATCCCTGCGACGAAATCTGAACGATTTATTATTTCAAGTTGTTTAGTATGTGCACGCGCCTGTTACACACACCACCCTTCGAGTCCTACTCATGGTAAGCATTCTTTTTCATTTTAGTTTAATATTGGTTCTAATTTTTTTTTTAGTTGCTTTTGTTTATTATGTGACTGCGTGTCGACTCGCCGATCATGTGGCGTACGTTGCAATGTATCAGGAACCGTCGATAACAAATCGATACAAAAAATGAATAAAAAGATTGTTATCATGTGGCGAAAGACTGAATTACCTGTATCGTACTTGCCTTACCCCCGTAGTCTAACACCTGCATTTTTTGTCTCTCACTCGTCCCTCTAACACTATAGCTATCTTACGCGGTAACCCTGGATCCGCTGCATGTTGCCCGGCAACCCGCGACGTCTGATCACGCAACGCTCTGGGACAGGAAGAAGGTGCAACCTGGCTAGTAGTGTAGTAAGGCGAGTTCTGGTGCACGATCCCTACCTACCGACATTACTGACCGAGTGTAGCTGAGACAAAAACCCTCTTTTATCGACAGTTGGTAACCACTCGGCTGATCCCTCTTTTACTAACCGCCGGTATGACGAAGCCATTTTACAGTTCTCTCTACCGGCGCCCTCTTGAACCTGCAAATTTGGCATTACATAGCAATCTTTTACTGTCAGCCTGCAGAGCCATCTTGGGGATACCCGGCCCCCTCTTGAATCTGCAGCTCAGACTTTTATTGACAGCCGGTATTACAGAGCTATCTTGGACTTACAGATCCCTTTACCGGCACCCTCTTCAACATGCAGATCATCTCTATCGGTATTACAGAGATCTCTCACTGACAGCCTGCCCCAGGCTTGTACCGACAGCAGGCATTACAGCGCTTACCGTCAGCCTGGAGAGTCATCTTGCAGATCCCCGGTGCTATTTTGGACCGGCAGATCCCTTTGCCGGTATGACAGACTTTCACTGACAGCCTGAAGAGCCATCTTGGAGATCGCCGGCGCCCTTTTGAACATACATATCCCTCCTACCGACCCTTATTTACCACTGACCTACAGATCCCCTCCTTACCATTTACCGACCACTCTACCAACTACCGAACCCCCTCTTCACCATCGGCAGACCTTACCTTTACTATCCAGCGACCTTTTTTGCCCACATTATCCCTCTTCTACTATCCACTAGCAACTTTTTCGACATTACCAACATTGAACGACGAACGTTGAACGATGAACGGCGAACGGAAGCTGCGCGCTGTGATGAATACGAACGCGTGTCACTCTGACCTTTTTTTACAACCATGGAAGTTCAAAAAGATCTTTTTGACCTGAATCATTGAATTTCGGAAAGAGTTTTTCAAACGGAATTGCGGGGGGG
This sequence comes from Sussaba pulchella, assembly GCA_963971145.1. Taxonomy (NCBI): domain Eukaryota; kingdom Metazoa; phylum Arthropoda; class Insecta; order Hymenoptera; family Ichneumonidae; genus Sussaba; species Sussaba pulchella. The sequence goes on from OZ020165.1 coordinate 8,917,129, forward strand.
GGGGGAGGCAAACGGTTGGATCACACAGCGAACGTTGAACGACGATCGTTCGAATGACGAACGTTGACAAGAAAAATTCGACGGAAAAATCATACTTCTCACGGTAATCTGATATTATAATGCTAAATTTGTTGGTACGGTAAGAGCGGCGAATACGATCGCGTCTCACTATTCCGAAAGGATTGATACTCTCAAACATCCGGGGTGTTCGTTGAATCATTGCATGTCTCTCTCTCTTTTTCTCTCTCTGTCTTATCCTTCGTTTGACTCTCGCCCCCCCTTTTCGCGGGGAAATTATAATAATTTCGATGGATAAATTCATAGAGCGCCCGATGGGAGTTCAGTTAGCCGTTCGATCGCATTGGATCAATCATTGTTTAGTCACCGCCAAAATGGATAAGTGTGAAAAACATCTTGTGGATCACCGATTGCCACATGTGAAAAACTTATACATTTTATAAATCAAGCGCTTGCTACTCTTGGTGATAAATTATTACCCGGTGCAAGACACCAGTGGATAAATAGGTGAGGAAAATGTAGAACTGTTGAATGACATTTTGCAAGAAGATGATTTCGTTTACGGTTTATCTGAAAATGCGAAGTCAAGCAACTATATCAGCTCTCATATAATTGAAAAAAAAATTCCGAAGAAGCAGTGCTGGTATCAGTGGTGCATCGAATAAAGTGAAATGGCATGATACGTAGACGGCTGCAGAGATTAAAGGAGAGATGTACAGTGGAGCCTGTTTTTGCGCCGGATGTTTTTGCAGCGCCACTACCCGAAGCGGCGAGCCGCAAACTAGAAAAAGTGGATGTGAACGGCCGATGCTGCAGATTCCGGACCACTGATTTGTAGATGTAACGGTCGGTGTTACAGTCCTCGCGAATGTGGACGTGAAAAAAATGGCTGGCTTCCGGTTCTAGACAGCTGAGCCTGGAGGCTCCGCCCCCTGCACGTGGTGAACGAGATTTCGATGTTATATACATATGACCCGGCCAGATTGACATTTCTGATATTTTTAAGATGTAAGATCGAATAAACGTCAGATGTAAGATGGCGTAATGATTGTATGATCTAAGTGGATATAAATGTAAGATGTGAGTTGAAATAAATGTAAGATGGAACAAATGTAGGATGTAAGATAGAATTAAATAATTTTTCATAATAGTCGCTAGTTTGAATATATATATCGCGACACGACGCGGCATACGTGAGCATATCCATGGACGACATATTCTCGCACGTTCTCTCTCGCTCCGTAGCGGGCGCTAATAGCGCTGTCTCTCTCGCATTCGGCGATGTCGTCAAGGACATCGTAGCTCGGCGGCTATATCTATATTGCACTATCGCCAAAGGCCGAAGGATCCCGAACGCTTGTCGGGTCTCGCCTCGGGCATCTGCGTGTAGTAATGCGCAGAACGGCGAATATAGCAGAATATAGCAGAAAGGTATAATAGAACGCTCGAAAGAGGCCGAGAGTTACCGAACGTTTCCGATGTGCTTCCGCTCGACCCAAGCAAAACAGAATTTTTCGATTCTGTCTCGTCCGCAAGTTCCATGACGCCCTCCCCCCGAACCGCCTGCCCCTTCCCCTACCCCCTGTATAGCGGGGTCCATACGGCTTGGGTCCATGTTTAAATATGGCATCCGTGCCGTTCGGATCCGTATGGGAATATCAATAAATTATTTTTGTTCAATGATTTGTTATCAATTTATAACCATAATAATTCATTGTCAACCAATGATCAATGAGAAATTTCTTCTCTTGTTCGAGTATTTATCACTTTTTTGTACTCAACTACTTGCATTGTATCAACTCGCAAATTATGAATTCATTATGTCGTCGTTTCTCTGACTTAGAGCAGAAAACATGACCATGAGTTCTCAATAATTTTAGCCAAAACTTGACTTTGACTTGGCATTGTTTTTTTTAATAATATAATCATCGGACTGGTCTGTTAAATAAAAATGAATCTAATTTCATTATACGAGATGGCAACATCGTTAAGTTGTCTGATTGCCACGCAGGATACCCAGGTTCGAATCCTGATTAATAATGGTTTTTTTTCCGGTACAACTGTTGTTTTTTATTGAATAAAATCTAGAAATCGTCGGGTACAGAGAATTGTTAGTCACATTGAAAATCTTTCAGGATCTCTTTATTTTATCTTTGAAAGTAAATACCTCGTGACCCAACGGTTGAAAGAAAACGGTCCTGAGACATTTTTCGTTTGTCCAACGAATTTTCGCCCGCACGCACGCACGCACGCACGCACACATCCCGATATTTTCTCCAAATATGTTTTCTCAACGTTTTAGCACATTCTGAACATAATAACATGAAGGTCCCGAAAAAAAAATCTGCCCCATAAGTTGGCTTCTTCTATGGGGGAACAAAAAAATTTGGAAAATGTTTTTAATTCAAAAGAAGCTCAAATTTATAATTTCCGATTGGATGCAATGGGAGCAGATGGGTGAAAAAGTAGTGAAGACGAGATCGTGCCTCTCTATTCTAGGAACCACCCGTCTTATGGAAAATGATTTGTATCATGCTAGAATTACCTGTGCACAGAAATTTTACGGTAAAGCTTATTTGTTATCGTTTTTGCTTCCTCGTAGAGGAAGCGTTGTTGTCGTGAAAAATTTTTTTTTTTCGAGATGTTCATGAAAACGGGTTCAGAATGTCCCAAAACGCCGAGAAATCACATTCAGAAAAAATGTCCGGGGGTCAATTATGATTTGAAAATCAACTGGTCGACTCGACACTCGACCGGTTGACCCGACCAGTCGAATCGACACGCGACCGATCGACTCGACACTCGACCGGTCGACTCGACTGGTCGGTTCGAGTCGACTCGTCGACTTTCACACGAAATTTTGCGAAAATCACACGATATTCTTCGCAGATTCTTCTATTTACCAACGATTTCTTTCATAATTATTCTATCATGGGCTGCTTTTATGTCAAAAGTGACATTGAGCAACATTCCGTGTGAAAGTCAACCAGTCGAGTCGACCGGTCGCGTGTCGAGTCGATCGGTCGAGTGTCGAGTCGACTGGTCGGGTCGACCGGTCGACTTTCAAATCATAATTGACCCCCAGGATGTATGTGTGTGTGTGTTCGTGTGTGTGTGTAGGTGCGTGTGTCAAGGTTGTAAATAATGCATTATTTTTCGTAATGCATTATCGTTTTCATTGCTCATTATTTTTAATGAGTAATGTAGATTTTTTTCATTACTCATTGTTTTCAATGAGCAATGTAGGTTTTTTCATTGATCATTAAAAGTAATGAGTAATGTAGATTTTTTTTCATTACTCATTAGAAGTAATGGATAATGTAATTTTTTTAAATTATTTATTGAAAGTAATGAGTAATGTTAATTTATTCCATTACCCATTATTTACTTTTAATGGAACCCTTTTCGGTACCCATTACTTTTAATGGAACGTTTTTCAGTTCCCATTACTTCGAATGTAACGATTTTTGATCCCCATTATTATTAATGGAACGATTTTTAATCCCCATTACTTTCAATGGAACGTTGTTCAGCACCCATTATTTTTAATAATTTTTTTTTATTATTATTAAGAAAAACTTAAATTTTAACGAATTTTTTTTTCTTTTTAATTGAAAAAAAATGGGATCAACTTGACCCTGTATGCAGTCAAAGGGTTAATCTAAAAAACGCCCAATCCTTATATTTTCCTGTCATAAGTTATGGATTCTGTCATAAGTTATAGTTATAGTTTGTGACGTGGCGGTCACAATTTTCCCCCGATCCGGATCGAAGTCCCCGCGTCCCTCGGCACCTGAAACATTATCATTAAATATTAATATTAAGGCCCGACAAAATTATAATAAGTAAATATTTTAATATTAATCTAAGCAACTAGGAAATAAGAATTGACCTCACCTCCCATCCCTACCCTGATATTTACTATCCCCCGTCCAGTCTCCCCGTCGCAGCTCCGGAAGCCGCAGTCCTCGTACACCGTCCACCGCAACCGTCGCAGGACCGCAACCTGAAAAATACAAAGTAAATTAATATCGTGACTGATCGTGACAGGAAAGTCACTTTTTGTCGTTCCTCGACGTCGATGCGCAACTTCTCCTCGAGCGCTACGCGAACGTCGTGCGTAGGAAGTAGGCAAATCTACCGTTAGGCGTCGTCAAAACCTGCGCTCGATTATCGACCGCGGATTTTGACAAAGGTTGGCAAAGGAGATGGGATAGGGCGCCCGAGGGCCGGCGACGCCGTGATCGATCGCCAAAAATCACTTCGCGCTTGGTTACCGCATATTGTACAGCCCAGGGCAGGTCAGCTCTCGAGGTGGATACCCAGCGCGTTCTACGTTTAATTAATATAACATACCGATTGTTGAATTGTAAAATACGAAGCGGATTCGTCCATATATTGTCAAGTATAAACGACCAAGGGAGATTGTCGAAGATGGACGGGAATTATCGTCAACATTGATAAATTGAAAAATCAAGTAAAGTGCCTGCATTTTCTCTAAAACTTTCCTCTGCTCCCTTGGCTTCGCAGAGTTGGGTCATCCAGCTGGATCCCCCTTTGAGATAGACCGCATCCGACTAGCCGTGCAATTTTAATCGAATAATTATCGAAATTAAAATTTATTAGTTTTATAAAAACTAATTGGCGCCCAGATAGAAATCGATACAATCCCATAGAGCCCCAGCAGCCCTCGACCCAGGCCGCGCCGGGTGTGGCGTTTATTCGTCAAAATAAATTAATAAAATAAACGCCGGTCTCAATATTAACCCCAACACCCTTCCCAAATACACCCCCTTACCCCCCCCCCCCCCCCCCCCCCCCTCGCCCCAGCACCCCACATCCCTTAAATCATCCCCCATACTTACCCGCAATCCCTCGGTAACGATGAATGGTCCGTCGTCAACCCAAACGGAGGCCCAGCAGTCGCGACCAAGGAGGACGGATCCCCGGAGACGGTGTGGAAAATCCCAGGACGTCGCAGAGGCCCTGGGGGAATTTCCCTGAATGGAGCAGGAGCCCCGAGGCCTCTTAAATCGAGCCCAGACCCACACCGTCACAGAATCCGGGGATAACCTCAAAATTCCCCCGAGGTTTCCCGGAACTCACGAACGTCACCGCACCCGGAAATATCACGCACCATTGGCCACTTTACCACCCGGACAAACACCCGATGACCCGGACAGCTTACTCCCGACCACCCTCGCGACGGAATCCGGACCCAAATATGCGAGGTGGTCGTCCACAGGAGTCGAGCTGTCAAAACTGGAACCCGTAACTCCGCGGGCCGGGAAACATCGAGGAAGTGCCGAAAATACCCGTCCGAGGGACCTACCTTACGGACCCTCGACGGAGGCCTGATGGAGCGAGCCCCGACGCCAGTGGCGCGAAGGAGCACCCACACCCGGGCCCCGACGTGATTCGAAAGCACAACCCCGATTGGCCCGCTGTAAACCAATCAGCGACGCCACAAGCCCCACCGGATCTACATGCCCATCGATCAACGTAGTCCCACCGTCAATCGATGGGTCGATTAGAGCAGTCCCCGTCCCAGTCAATCAGTGGAGAGAACCGACGAAGAAGACGGAAAAAGACAGTGACGGCCATTACATCGTCACTTCGATCCGAGATCCCAATTAAGATAGACGTGTGATAGAGTTTCGATTTTCTGGGTTTCCCAGCGTATTTTTTGTATTAGAGCGATTTTTAGTATTTTTTTTGTGAGAAAGGCGAGGAAAGAGTGAGAGAAAGAGAGTGAGGAGTGAGAGGTGACGAGAAAGAGGCGAGAAGGGTATTAGAAACGAGAAAAAAGCGAGGAGACAGACATGACGAGAAGCGAATCGAGCTAAGAAGAGAGAGGAAGCGTGGGAGTGAATCTCCAAGTAAGTGTGTTTCCTTCTCATTTTTCCCCGAACCCCAAGATACGGGATTTTCCCACCCGTGACCCCCGAATTTATTGATTATTATAATTTTTGCCCCGTCATCGTGCAACGGAGACCACGCGGTCCGGTCGCGCCATTTTGTGCTTCGCGAGTTTCGAAGACCATTGCCGTGCGTGCGCGAGCAGTAGTGCTTCGCGATCGCGTCATAGTGTAGTCAGGGTCGCGTTAATTGTTCAGAGTGTTCTTCCCCGTGTAACTTTTATTTTATTTTTTTTATCGTTGGTGCCGAGGTATAGTCAGTACCCCCACCCCCTGTGTGCGTCCATCCCCGCCGACGGCTAGCCGCGCGTCGAGAGTTTTATCAGTAATTTTTCCAGTTTCAATATTATTTCATTCCCTTTTATTATTTCGATTACCGCGTTTCTTTCTTTTTTTTATCGGTGTTGCTCCCGTCTGAGCAACTGGCGCCCAATTTTCCCCTTTTCACATTTCTTTTGAACGTAATATTTATCAGACAGACCAGTGCCGGCCAGCCACGCCGTCTACCCCGTTCCCCCCTCCCTCAAGCGATCCCTCTTCCCCTCCCCCCGCGTAAGTGTCAGCGTAAGGCCGGATTATTATTATTTTATTTTCGAGAGTATTATTATTTATTTTATTTTTTCCGTTGCGGACTATTGCGAAAGTATTATTTCATTTCTGAACGGATAATTATTTATTTTCACTCTTCTTCTGGTTGCGGAATAGTATTTATTTTTTTTTCCTTTTTTTTTGTATTTTATTCTCGAGCGGATTGTTATTTATTTTATTTTCCTTTTCGTTTGCGTGATTTATTATTCTATTCCTTCCATTCATTTTTAAGCGAGTTATTATTTACTTATTTCTTTTTTTTGTTTGCGAATAATTACCGAACTGAACCCCGTGACGGGGCAGTCATGTGATCTGCGGAGTCCCCGATATTTAGGTTTATTATTAAATATAATTCATTTCATTTTACTCTACACTCAATCTTTTATTTATTTCCTCCGGTCGTTATTTTATTTTCCCTCCCCTTCATTTCCCCGCAACCTCAAACGGTCGCAGATTACAAGTTATAGAAGTTGCAGCAATTTCGAGTTGTTCACTGTATTAAAAAGCACGATTTGTGCTTATGTTATATTGATTCAATAAAATATATACTCGAAAAATATTTGTTTCTTTTTTTCAATATAGCCTAGCGAGTTCCCTATGGGTTCGAATAATGAGCCGAAATAGAAACCATTAAAAATAACATGAACCATTAAAAATAATGGGTATACATCGGCTGGCACACCGATCTGCGATCGGGAGGCCAGTGCCTCAGAAGCCTTGGCATCTGCACTGAAGTCAGTTATTTCTGTGCATATATCGGGAAATCAGGGGAATCAAAGGACGTAAAGAAATCTGTGGTTACCTGATTTATCTGCAGGTAAAAAAAATTTTAATTAAAAATTTTTTTTTTTAAATGACAAAAAAATAAATTTAAAAAAAATAAAAAATAAAATTATTTTAAAAATAAATTAAAAAATTTGATAGAAAATTTTTTTTCTTTTATATTTTATTAAAAGTAATGGGTACCGAAAAACGTTCCATTATAAGTAATGGGAACTGAAAAACGTTCCATTAAAAGTAATGAGAACTGAAAAACGTTCCATTAAAAGTAATAGGTACTGAAAAACATTTCAATAAAAATGAATAATGGGTAATGGAAGGAATTAACATTACTTTCAATGGATAGTGGGAAAAAATTACATTACTCATTACTTTTAATGAATAATGGAAGAAAATTACATTACTCATTACTTTTAATGAGTAATGGAAAAAAATCTCCGTTACTCATTACTTTTAATGATTAATTGAAAGAAATCTACATTACTCATTAAAAATAATGAGTAATGGTAAAAAATTTACATCAACCATTGAAAATAATGAAAAATGGGGAAAAATGCACATTACTCATTAACAATAATGAGTAATGGGGAAAAATCTACACTACTCATAAAAAATAATGAGTAATGAAAAAAATCCACATTACTCATTTAAAATAATGAGTAATGGAAAAAAATTCGCATGACTCATTAAAAGTAATGAGTAATGGAAAAAAATCTACATTAATTATTAAAAATAATGAGTAATGAAAAAAAATCTACATTACTCATTAAAAATAATGAGTAATGAAAAAAAATCTACATTACTCATTAAAAATAATGAGTAATGTAATTTTTTTTTCGTTGAAAATTTCACAACCCTCGTGTGTGTGTGTGTGTCCGTGCGTGCGTGCGTGCGTGCGTGCGTGCGTGCGTGCGTGCGTGTGTGTGTGTGTGTGTGTGTGTGTAGCATTGGTTTAACGTTCATAACTTGAAAACGGCTTGAGATATCAAGCTGAAATTTATCACACATGTTAAAGGTTCCAGGCGCCTCGGTTGATTCAATTTTCGGAAAAATCGATGCAGTTCTTTTGTTTTTAGGTGATTTCACAATTCTTCAAAAATCGATTTTTTTGCTCTAACTCGCACAATTTTCGAGATATCGAGCTCAATTTCAGTCAAATGTTGCACGCCTTTAGGAAGATGCTTGGTACTGAATTTGAGCGAAATCCATGCAGTGCTTTTGTTTTTAGAGAATTTTGAAATTGGTTAAAAAGTGTCGTGCGCACTCTAGCTTGCGCAATTTTTGAGAAATCCGGCTGAAATTTGGTACAAAGTCGCACTATTATCGAGAGCTGTTTCATATTGAATTTGGGCAAAATCCATAGAGCCATTCATATTTTATGTCGTTTTGAAATTTTTCAAAAATCGACGTGCGCGCTCTATTTGTGTTGTTTCAGTGCCCCTATCAACTGGCGATTGCCGCACGAAAGCCGATCTTTCATTTTTCTGCATAACGTGAACGTTGTAACTCTCAAATAAATGTATGCCAGTAGATAAAACACCAGCCTTTTGATCCCCTACAAGCCTGTTTCTCCTAATCCGAATGCTCGCTTAGTTTTTTTTAGTAATATATACTTTGTTGGACAAAATGTATTTTGGTTCAATACGCGCGTATGATGATTCCAGCAATGTACAGAAATCCATCCCTTCCCGATGTGATTTGTCCGAGACTGTCCAGGTTTGGTTAATGCCAGAGAGCGAGAGTAGTTTGCAATAATGCGGTATATAAATGTTTATAAATCACTATGTCACATCGTTGGGTCTTGTGAGCAAGCGTTTCGCTCGACGTCTGATACGCGAATCACTCGAGTCCCTTTCCACTGTGCGCCTCGCAGTCGCGCGACTCTTTCATATATACACACCTGACGAGAAGCCGTACGTGTGTATGTATACAATACCCTCACACGCGCACTATAGTACGTATTGTATATACGACGAATACAATGGAAATGTACATTTCTGACAGAGACAAATCACTTAGGCCCTCTGGGTCCTTCTTGTACGCCCGCTGACTGTGTCAGACGTATAAGACAAATTGTACACCGATCACTGAATATATACGCGTTACTATATTTGACTCTTCCTCTAACATTAATGAAATTCCCCTGAATAAAACCAACAGGTTATGGGCCCAGGTGCGTGAATATTTTCGTCAAAAAGAAAAGTTTGTGAGTGTCGTCGTTAGAAAAATTTGTTGAGTCGACACGTGGTAGTTAAGATGGCTTTCACTAGCACCGTGAATTCGACGCGCATTGAATGTTTGTCAAAAGATAATTATGATACATGGAAGATGCAGGTCGAGGCATTGGTGATTAAGAGCGATGCATGGGAATTTGTCAGTGGGAAAAAAGTGAAACCATCGACCACGAGTCCGGAAGGAGCGTCGGCTGCAAGTGTGTGGGAAATCGGTGACAGGAAAGCGCGATCGGACTTAATTTTGTCAATCAGCCCGTCGGAGCTGAAGCAAGTGCGAAATTGCGTGACAGCGCGAGAAACGTGGCTCAAACTCGAATCAGTGTACGCATCAAAAGGCCCTGCGAAAAAGGCAACATTGTTAAAACGACTGACCAGGGCCGGCAAAAGAGGTGGGCACGGTGGGTAGTACAACCCACCTGGAAAATTCGAGTGAACATTTTTTAAAATTGCCCGATGTTCGTTTTTCATTTTCATAATATGCGCGCTTGTATGTCGACTCGCACGCGCAGTGATGCGTATTAGTCTTCGGCAGGCTTTCTGATAATGCTGAGTGAGCATCGAATCGAGCTGTTCGCACTTCTTACTCTGCTTTTTCAGGGGGCTGAAGTCACGCCGCTCTAAAGCTGTTTAACCCGCCGAATCGGGGAGTCTCTGTCGGGACCACCTTTGGCGGGGAACCCTGGAAGGAATCGGGGACTCCCCGATTTCTCCCCTCGTTACCCGTACCGTCGTATGCGTGTATCTATTGTTCGCGCCACAGTAAGCCCGAAACCGGAAGCCAGACAAAAAGAAAAGGAAGAATGCACAATGGACCGGTTTATTGATGGATTAATGAAACGAAGAAGGAACTGCGAAAGACGAAAGGATAAGAGTTGGCAATTCTCTCAGTCGAGAGCAGCAGCCTGTGATTGCAGCAGATCCCAGTTATCTAACCTGGAAAAATGAGTGTGTCAATTCGAAAAAAGTAAAAATCGAAGATTCATATGAATGGAAAGAAAATATTTATCCTGTTGCTCGTGAGTAAAAATATTTTTACTGGATAAAAAGATTCTCGGGTGCAGCAAGTGCTATTTGGGGTTTAAGGGGATGTATGATTCGTTTCGCTCGCTCTCTCTCGCTCCGCGGCGAGTGCCGATGGCGCTATTCCTCTCGCATTCATGATGGAAACCGGTCAAATTAAACGACTCGTTCGTCACCTCAAATTGTTTAAGTGATGTTCGATATTTTCGAATTTATTGTTTAGCGACTTTGGCGGTCTAATTCACATGCCGACGTTGTGAACGAGACTCAAGACCACGGTCTCATATACAGGTCAGGGCACTCCTATACCGTCTACATGCATTTGAGGCCACCTTTTTCCAGCGAGTACCACGACCTGTTAATAAGACCCTGCTCAAGAGTCGATGGCCGCCAGCACAGACAGTGGCCGCCAGTCTGCACCGGAGTCGTGCGTCGTGCAGGCTCAAAAAAGTTTTGTTGAAAAATTCATTGTACCCGACCAAACAGAAAAAGGATGGTAATTTGGTAATGATCCAGTATATGTACTTTTGCAACGAATGCTTGAGAAATTCCAAAACTTTTCAAACATATTGTATTCATGGAAATTCTAAAGCCACTTTTGAAAAAGAAGCTGGACTGCACTATAATGAATAGGATGATTAAAATATTTTCTTCACAGAAGGACCTAAAATATAGATTTACCATGAAAATGTACAAAATACGTTTGACAATTTTTGGGTGAATGCATAAAATTCTTCAATTCGGATACCTACATTATTTTTAGAGAAAAATCGTGCACATTCCGACGTTCCACACAGGTATCAACGCTGGAAAATGAACAATCCATGGCTTGGTTTAAACAAACTTCATCAAATGATTTGTACGATATGTACCGGAGCGTGCAATGAGAAATTGGTGATTAATTTCACGTCGAATGATCTGCAATCGAAAGAAACGTGAGTAGACAGTGGATTTGTTAATTGGAAACATGGAGCGGAGAGAATAAGAAACCATTCGAAGAATTCGTTTCACATCACTTGCTCAGAGATTTTGCGAAATCGTGGTAAAGTCAACATTGTGCAATATTTATCAAACATATTACAAAAAAAAATTATGGATCATCGCACGGCCTTAAGGAAGATTTTTAGTACCTGCAGAATTCTCGGAAGGCAAGAGCTAGCGTTGCGTTGGTCGGAAAATGACGAAAACGCGAATTTTATGGTGATTTTGAAAGCTCGAACAGATGTTGTTGAATTGAAATCCTGGCTAGCCAAAACTGGCCATAAATCGTTACACCACGACATCCAGAAAGAAATATTCCAAGCGATGTCTGCTAAAGTCCTGCTCGAAAATATAAAAGAGGTAAAAAAGGCAGAATATTTTGCTATACTGCTGGATGAAACAGCGAACATTTCTAGGACAGAGCAGTTTTCTATCTGTTTTCGGGTCGTATCTTCGGATCTCGTTGCTTCCGAGTATTTCATGCGGTTTTACTCGACACCAAATACGAAAGCACAAACCTTATTTGAAATCGTCAAGGATGTTCTTGTTTGTTTCGATTTACCGCTCTCGAAGCTTAGAGGCCAATGCTACGATGGAGCTGCAAATGTTTCGGGGAAAATCTCGGGATTGCAACAACGAATTCTAGAAGAAGAACCTCGAGCAATTTTTGTCCACTGTAATGTTCACAATCTTAACCTTGTCGTTCAAGATGGAATTGAGAAAGTGCTTCCAGCCAGGAAATTCATTGGAGAAGTGAAGGACATGATTAACTTCGTACGGGGTTCCCCGAAACTACAATCAATCCACACTGCTTACATGTTTTTTTAAAGAATCCCTGAACATAATGAATATTCGCCCCCAACATTCCGTAAAACAGGAGCCGTGGTTATCTATGGAGAAGGAAGAACGATGATGGAAGCGATTCGCGAAGGAAACTTGTATTACATTCAACCAGACTACGACGCGAGAACAGTGACGGCAGAGAAAAAATCCGAAGTTTGGCGATGGCATGAACGGTTCGGTCATCTCAATAGAAAGGATCTGATGAAAGTCATGCCGAGTCAAGTGGGAAAAGAAGAAAAAGTCATGGAAGAGCTGCAAAATTGTGAAATTTGCGCAAAAGAAAAATGGCTGTAACTCCATTCGGAAAAGGGAACCCGCCGTGTAAAGAGTTGCTGAGGATTGTGCACTCTGATGTAGTCGGACCAACGAGGGTCGAGTTGATGGGTGCTACAAGATATTTTGTCACATTTATTGACGATTGTACGAGATGATGCCAGGTATTTTTTTTGACAAACAAAAATGGTGTTTTTCAGGCATTCAAGGCGTACAAAGCGTTTGTCGAGAAGAAAACGGGGGCACGGATAAAGTGCTTGCAGTCGGACAACGGGAAGGAATTTTGTAATTCTGAGTTTGACAGATTCCTGGAAAAAGCGGGAATCGCCAGACGTTTGACAGTTCCCTACACGCCGCAGCAAAACGGCGTAGCCGAGTGGATGAATCGTACGATTGTCGAAATGGCAAGATGTATGTTATTGCAATCGGAATTGTCACAAAGATTTTGAGCTGAAGCTGTAGCCACAGATTGTCACGTGAGGAACCGTTGTCCAACCCGGAGTTTGAAAGGGAAAATTCCCTACGAAGAGTGGACTAGAGAAAAGATGAATCCTGATCATCTTCGAGTTTTCGGAAGGAAGGTCTGTATTCTTGACATGAGTATTAATAAAGATAAATTTGCTCCTAGATTGAAAGAAGGAACATTTGTCGGATATCCACGAGAAGCGATAGGGTATCGCGTGTGGATTCCTCAAGAGCGAAAAATTGTCATCGCTCGGGATGTCAGATTTTTCGACGAATTTGACCAGTGTCACTAGAATACTGTACTCGAATTCGAAAAGACGAGAGCCGTTCCGAAAAGAAATTCCACGAGAGCGTCAATGCAACGCGAGATAAAAAAGAGCAAAGTCGACGGATAAAGAGTCGAACCGCGGAACCAGGCCGATGTATCAGGAAGTCGCGCCCGAGCACCGAGTAGTGGAACTCGAAAATGACGAGGAAGACCGCGCTTGGAGAGAACCGGTGGTCCCGGACGTCCAAGAAAAATATATAGTTCCACCGTTGATAACGAAGATCTCGATATACCGACGCTGAACGAAGAGGGAATTGACGGTGACGTATTTTCCGAGTATGCAGGCGTCGCAGAAGTGTCAATTAGAGAAGCGTTTGGAAAGCGAGGATCGAGAAGAATGGGAGGACACTATTCTCTCACAAGGGGAGGACCGAACATGTTAATAACGGATTTTGATGAGTCTTAGATATGTTGAAGGGGGACCCTTCCTGAGGACTAGGCTCACGGCTTTTGCTTCACTAGGCCTTAGTTTCGGAGAAAAATTTTTGAAAATCTCTTTTTGCAATACATTTACCTCCGACTTTCATCACCCAGCACGAAAGCGAGCGTAGCTCAGTGGGCAACGCTCGGGACTGGCACGCGGGAGCCAGGGTTCAGGTCTCGCCGTTTTGATGATTTTTTTTTCTAATTTATTTATTTTTTTGAAAATTCTAACGTTTATTTTTATTTCTAGCTCGCTTTCGTGCTCGGTGATGAAAGTCGGAGGTACATGTATTGCGAAAAGGGATTTTCAAAAATTTTTCTCCGAAACTAAGGCCTAGTGAAGCAAAAGCCGTGAGCCTAGTACTCAGTAAGGGTCCCCCTTCAACATATCTAAGACTCATAAAATTCCGTTATTAACATGTTTGGTCCTCCCCTTGTAAGCTCTGCCACAACGAATGACAACTGTTGCAAGCCACAAAAATGGACCTCATCGACAATTTCTCTTCTCACCTCTGTTAGCATCCTTCACCCGCCTGAACAGAAAAAGACAAAGAACCTCGGTTGAGCTATCTTCGACCGCAAACCACGCAAACGTAGAGCAATTAGTTCGGTCGCAGTGATTATGAGGGAACCAGGATAGGAGAAAGAAAATCTTACACGTTGTAACCTTTTTCAAATATTTACTGTACGGCAAAAGCTTTCAACATATTTATCGTGTCCGTACTTCATTCTACAATGACTACGTAAATCTTCCGTTTTTCTGGGGGGAAATGGCTAATCCGAAGATTGCCTGTCGGAAGATTTCTTAGTGGGAGATCGCTTGGCGGGAGATTGCTGGGCGAAAGATTACTCTACGGAAGATTCCTCGGTGGAAGGTTCTTCGGCTGGAGATTTCTCGGTTGGAGATTCCTCGGCTGAAGGTTCCTCGGTTGAAGGTTCGTCGGTTGAAAGTTTCTCGGTTGAAGGGTCATCGGTTGAAGGTTCCTCGATTGAATGTTCATGGGTTGAAGGTTCCTCGGTTAAAGGTTCAATGACAGAATTTGAGAAATTGACTCCTGGTAGTAATTTATTAGCAAGTACGCCGATTGCGCCAACGCCAACAGCCGCTGCGACCGTTTTAGCTATTCCCGGATTCACCTCTGCAAATATAAGAAATACAAGAATTGTCGCTAAGAAAGACCTTAGATTGTATTACAAAATCGAGGGTATTGAAGTGTTAGGAATGATTACATATCGAAAATTTCAAGAGGTTCATTCATTTATTCTATTATTATTAATATTATTATTATTATGATCATTATTATGATTATTATTATTATTATTATCGTGATTATCATTATTATTATTCAGTTTTTCCGATGTGGGCAAGGCTGATCTCCACCCTCGAAATGTATGAATACCTTACCATGGTATTGAAATTCCATTAATATTTTCGAGTCAAATAATCGTTCAATGATTTTTAACATTGATAAAAAATTTAAATTTCCACTTCTATAAATGTTAAACTTTGCATAATTCAAATTTATTGAGAATCCTATATCTTCAGCAAATCTTTACGAACACCGAGAAACACACTTCAATTTTACACACGAATACGGAGAAAAAAACTAAATAATATTTGGTGATTTTAGAGCGATGGGGTTTAATTTGTCGAAACTGGAATGAGTTATAATGAACGAGAAATTTTTCGAACGATTCGAAGCTGTGTCAAGCCTCAACTGATCGATGGATTTGGCCCAAATTCATTGCAAGACATCGGTGAGCAACATTGTATTTGTGAAGAACTATTTAGATCGATAACTCAACATTTACGGACGCTCGAGTGATGACCGTAATTTTTTCGAAATTCCAAAACGCTGCAATATTCGGGCCACCGTGCCCATTATTACTTTATATTGCGGAGCTTTACATGTGTGCACAATTTAAACACCGTAGCTTGAATCGTTCTCGAGTTATAAACGTTCGAATTTCGCAGGCATTTTCAAACGTGTTGCATATATCGACATGAAAATCTGCTATGCGGAAGCAAAATATCAAATGTAGTTTTTTCTCTCCCCCAAAAAGGAGAGGAATCATCGAAAGCATGTACATGTTTTCTTTTGCAAAAGAAAATGAACTGGTAAAGTATCGTATGAGGTAATTTATATACTTTTGTCATCAATGGCATTCAGCAATGGTTCGTGTCCGGTTCCGTTGAGCTCGGGTATTCCATCCGTGTGGGCTTCGGGGCGGCGTGTGATGGGCCTGCGCCTTTTGGGACTGGGTGTTTTCGGGCTGCGTGTGACGGGCCTGCGTCTTTTGAAACTGGGTGTTTTTGGGCTGCGTGTGATGGGACTGCGTGTTTTAGGGCTGCGTGTTTTCGGACTACGTGTTGTGGGCCTGCGTGTGATGGGACTGCGTGTTTTCGGACTACGTGTTGTGGGCCTGCGTGTTATTGGGCTGCGTGTAATGGGACTGCGTGTTTTGGGGCTGCGTGTTTTCGGACTACGTGTTGTGGGCCTGCGTGTGATGGGACTGCGTGTTTTCGGACTACGTGTTGTGGGCCTGCGTGTGATGGGACTGCGTGTTTTAGGGCTGCGTGTTTTCGGACTACGTGTTGTGGGCCTGCGTGTGATGGGACTGCGTTTTTTCGGACTACGTGTTGTGGGCCTGCGTGTTATTGGGCTGCGTGTAATGGGACTGCGTGTTTTGGGGCTGCGTCTTTTGAGACTGGGTGTTTTTGGGATGCGTGTGATGGGACTGCGTCTTTTAGGGCTGCGTGTTTTGGGACTGCGTCTTTTAGGGCTGCGTCTTTTGGGACTGCGTTTTTTGGTCCTGTGTGCTTTGCGCGGAAATTTTTTGTGCCGAAACCCAATGTCTCGAAATTCAAAGCGCTTGGGTCTAACGTCTGCAATTCCAAAGAACCCGTATTCAACGGGCCCAGATTCAAGTTGCTTGGATTCAGCGTCCCGAAGTTTTACCTCCGCGATTTCTTCTGACTTCGAATCTTCGCCACTTCGATTTGGAGCGTCGTAGGAAGCTTTTGAAAAAATAAATTCTTATTTATGCCTGGCTAGAATTACCTGACATTTCAAGAATAATCGTGTTCATGCGAACAAAAAATAATAATCGACCTTTGAACTGGACAATGCAACCGAATGATTGATGCGAAATTCACAATAAAATATTTAATGTGCAAATGCGGCAAATAGTTCATGAAGTATTTATCTGTGGAGCTGCGATATTTAAAATTTTTCGGAATTCGGGAGGTAAAGCCGAATATTTCGCGAGATGAAAATGAATTTTTTCAAAATAAAATAAAACAGTATTGGATTGAACGGAAACATACCCACGGTATGTCTGACCATACACATAATGAGGAGAACTGTACAGTATCTCATTCTCACGCAAAAAGACATGGTCTTGGAGTCTTGGAACACTGTATCGTATCACCAGGAAATCGAACCAAACTGACTGGAATGAAACTAGGCTGTGTGTTAGCACAGTCCCTCGCTCATTATATATAGGATTCCATTAACCGCAATATTCTTAAAATTTTTTATTTTACACGCTTCCGCTACACGTTTTTGTCATTATTGCGTTATCGTTTCTCGCGTTAAATTTTGTGGTGTTTCCTAAAATGAGTGCGCGTCGTAGCGACGCCGAATATGAGTTATCAATGCATTAAACAAGACATATCACGGTCGAAGACAGACCATTATATTCCCGCTGTAGAATATTATATTTGCTCGAATCAATAATTCATTTTTCCAAGTTTTTGAGCACTGAAGAACCCCGAAAAATATCTAAGTCGATTGAACAGTCGGTATTTGGTACATTGACGAATAAAAATGAATGTCTGGACAGCGGGAAAATGGCTCTTTGATTCTAAAATATTTAAGGATCTACGATAAATACGTCCCTATGATAAGGGATTTAGAACTCAATGGCGCGGAAGAATCTATACTATCGAAACTTGCATGATACGAAGCTCAATTCATTCTCAAGCAAAAAATGTTTCGATAATTGATATGGAAAATTACGAAGTGACGATAATCTCTCTAGCGACAGGAAAATCTCTACAATATTTGCGATTGACTATGATACAAGTCCACAGATTTTTGTTCTATTCTTCGCATTTTCCGAGTGTATTTTTTCGAATATAATTGGACGAGACATGAAACGAGATAACACACACAATAAAAATTACAACCTGCTTCTCCGAATTCGAGGTAATGCAAGAACTTCGCTTTGAAATGTCTGAACGACGTGAAATCCGAACGACTGCACGAATTAATACAAAAATAGAGAATGACAGAGAAATAAAAGAGCTTCACTGAGTAAAATAATAAGATGCTGTAACTCAGACTAGGTTTGAATTGTAGATGTTGATGAATATGCAGGCTCATTACATACACACACACATAACCCCAGACATTTTCTCCAAACGTAATTTCTGGCTGATTCCGCAAAAGTTAAGAATATTCGCCTGAAAATTCCAACAGCACATTTTCCAACCTAACATGACTTACTTCTCTATAAGAAAGCAATACAATAAAGAACTAGGGGATTTATGGTAAGTTGTGCCTATGATTATTTGTGCCCAAGGTTAGTAGTACCTACAGCTACTAATGCACATAACTACATATTTGTGTTCATTTTGTGCGCGACCCTTTACGAGTCACACAAGTAACTTATCACCGTGAACTTAGCATATTAATTATGGGCATCTAAAAAAAATTATTGGATTACTTGCATCTAGCATAGTTATATGGTTCATTTTTCAGGGATGAGATGCGAACTTCGTACTCGATCTTGTAGCATCTCAAGGATATTTGATTTCTCAAGCCGTGAGAATGTTTGTCTTAAGTAGTTCCAATAAATTTTAGGCATTTTAGCAATAGTTCAAGTGTTTAAACCAAAGAAAAAATCGTTAATAATTATTTATGAAAAAAAAATTATTGACACTAGAGATGCTGATAGCTTGAAAAGCGATTTAAGTTCTGTTGTTTTTGGAATCAATAGCTTTCGAGCTAATGAATTATATGCCAAAGAGTAGCTGACTCCTATTAATTGTTATTAAGTCCTGATAACGGAAAAATCCACTCACACCTGAGATGCTGATAGTTTAAGATAAGCTCTAGGCTCCATTGTGGTTGAAATCGATTGCTTTTGATCTAATTCATGCAAAACCGAAGAGTTCACGTCGCTAACTATTTCCATAGAATTGTTGATAATCATTTATAACGTCATTTACACCTGAGATGTTGATAGTTTAAATTGAGTTCTAGGCTCAATCGTAATTGAAATCGATAGCTTTTAAACTAATTCATGGAAAACCGAAGAGTTCACGTCGCTAACTATTTCCATATAATTGTTCATAATCATTTATGCGAAAAAAAATATTTAGACCTGGGATATTAAAAGCTTGAGATGAGTTCTAGGCTCAATTGTGGTTGAAATCGATAGCTTTTGAACTGATTCATAAATAATCGAAGAGCTCACGTCACTGACTATAAAGATATGAACGTTCGTAGATACGCATATACAAACACACACACACAAATATTTTGTTCAAATTAGGCTAAAATTAACCCAAATGACCGTGAAAGGTGCCGACCTACCAAAAAATCGACTTTAGATTTTTGGGATTATTACAATAACTCCTATAAAATCGGAAAGTTTAATAATCTTGCATTTGTTATGCACAGCTCAATCTAGTACGATGCATATTGCTCCCGATAAGATGGTTGGTTCTTATGGAAGAAAGTCACGATGGTTAGGAGATTGCGGAGAAAATGTCCGAATACGGCAAAACATACTAAGTTAACGCTGGTGGGTTTCTTCGAAGAAAAATCACGACGAAAAACCTTTGATAGTCATAGTGGAGGGAAATTATTTTTTTCGGTCTTTGTGGGCAAAATCTTTTTTTACGTTATTATAGCAAAATACTGGAAGGCATTTCAGAGAAAATACCTGATTCGGATAGTTCAAAAAGCCACCCAGCCGATTTTAATTGTTTCAGCTCTCTCTGAACACTCTCAGAATCAGATGAGCATGTTTTGTTGAGTAACCAAGCTATTATTCGGATTAGTGAAGACAGACTAGTAGGGGTCTCTAGTAGAGGATTCACTCGGTAATCTTAGTGCTAACGGGATGCAAAAAAATAACGTTAAAGCCTTTGACGCACGTATGAGTTGATAGCAACACAGCGACAGTAAAAAATACCATAAAAATCGCAAACGTTTCGCAATAAACTTGTTATGCACAGCTAATGCTAGTACAATGCATATCGTTTTCGAAAAACCGGTTGGTTCCTGTGGGAATTGGGAAAGATTGGGAAACTGCGGAAAAAATTTCCGAATACGACGAAATTCTTCACGTCGGGCTTCCTACATTGGCTACTCAAATTAGAAACTCATGACAAAAAACCTTTGATAGCTGTAGGGGAATGATATCCATTTTTTCGGGTGTTTGTGGGCAAAATCCGCTTTTTACATTGTCATAGTGATATTCTGGGACGTATTTCTGGGGAATACTCAATTCGCATAATCCCGAAAGCCACCTAGCTGATTTCGATCTTTCGGTTCTCTCTGAACCCTCTTAGAATCGGATTAGCATGTATTATTGAAAAATCAAGCTATTATTCGGATTAGGGAAGACAGACTAGTAGAGGTCTCTAGTAGAGGATGCATTCGGTAATTTTAGCGCTGACGGGATGCAGAAAAATAACGTTAAAGCCTTTGACGCACGTATGAGTTGATAGCAACACAGCGACAGTTAAAAAACCGTAAAGAATCGCGAACGTTTCGCAATAAACTTGTTATGCACAGCTAATCCTAGTACAATGCAAATCGTTTTCGATAAGACGGTTGGTCCCGTATAAAAAAAACACTCGATCGAGTGTTGTATAATTTCACATTCTCGATTCAGTGTTACACTGAAATTCGAGTGTTACGCTTGAATATGAGTGTTACACTGAAGCTTGAGTGTTACACTGGATTTGAGTATTAGACCGAAATCCGATATACACCCGAATTCCAGTGTTTCACTCAACTTCAAGTATAACACTGCATTTTCAGTGTTACACTCGAATTCTATTTTTCAACTAGAATGAAACCGTTACACTGGAAACAAACATCGCATCGGAGTTTAAATTTCCTACTTAAATCCAAGCGTGTGACAAAATATATAATCCCTCACTAAAATTCAGTTTTACACTTGTTCATAAATTAAATTGTTGACTTATGTGTAACGTTTGAGCTTTGTGAAGAAGAAGATTGAGTCTCATCCTGAAATTTCTTTAGCAATAATTGTCGCTATTAATAAATATGTTTAACAATAAATTGCTCAACAAAGAATGCGAAAAAAAGTGTCGATTGATCATCTTATCGTAATAAATAAGCGAATAAGTGTATAAGCACATGCGAATAAACGTAAAATAGATCGTATTATCCATTATGAATAATAAAATTTTTCATTGAATAACTTGATGATAAATGTGTATAGATAATTATCTATGTAATAAATGTATGTAATTAATTATCGAGTGTAAATACTTGACACCGGAATGAAACACTCAAGTTCCAATAAAAACACCTTCTTCTCGAGTGTGGACACTTGACACAGAAATGAAGCACTGAACTTTCAGTGTAAACACTCGGAAATCCAGTGTTTACGCTCGCACTCGAGTGTTCATGCTCAAGGTTCTGTGTAGACACTCGAAAATCCAGCGTTTACGCTCGGGGTCTAGTGTTAACACTTGAAAATCCAGTGCTTATGCTCGCACTCGAGTGTTGACACTCGAACTCCAGTGTAAATACTTGCAAATCCAGGGTTTACGCTCAAATTGAAGCGTAAACACTCGAAATCAAGCGTTTACACTCGTTTTCGAGTGTAAGCACTCGAAATTCCAGTGTTTTTTTTATACGGGGTTCATATGGCAGAGAGTCACGATTATTAGGACACTGCGGAGAAAATTTCCAAAAACGAAGACAAAAAACTCTCCACATCAGGCTTCATTGGTGACTATTCAAATGAAAAACTCATGACAAAAAACCTTTGATAGATATAGTGGGAAGATATTCATTTTATCGGGGCTTTGGGAGAAAAATCTTTTTAAGACATTATTATAGTGATATACTGTGACGTATTTCTGAGGAATACTCAATTCGCATAATCCCGAAAGCCACCCAGCTGATTTTGATCGTTTCAATTCTCTCTGAACACTCTCAAAATCGGAATAGCATGTATTATTGAATAACCAGGTAATTATTCTGATTAGGGAAGACAGACTAGTAGAGATCTCTAGTAGAGAATTTTCTCGGTAATTTTAGCGCTGACGTCATGCAATAAAATAAGCTGAAGGCCTTTGACGCACGTATGAGTTGATAGCAATACGGCGACAGTCAAAAATCATAAAAAATCGCAAATGTTTCGCAATAAACTTGTTATGCACAGCTAATCCTAGTACAATGCATATCGTTTTCGATAAGACGGTTGGTTCATGAGGGAGGGAGTCACGATTATTAGGACACTGCGGAGAAAATTTCCAAAAACGACGACAAAAAACTCTCCACATCAGGCTTCATTGGTGACTATTCAAATGAAAAACTCATGACAAAAAACCTTTGATAGCTATAGTGGGAAGATATTCATTTTATCGGGGCTTTGGGAGAAAAATCTTTTTAAGACATTATTATAGTGATATACTGTGACGTATTTCTGAGGAATACTCAATTCGCATAATCCCGAAAGCCACCCAGCTGATTTTGATCGTTTCAATTCTCTCTGAACACTCTCAAAATCGGAATAGCATGTATTATTGAATAACCAGGTAATTATTCTGATTAGGGAAGACAGACTAGTAGAGATCTCTAGTAGAGAATTTTCTCGGTAATTTTAGCGCTGACGGGATGCAATAAAATAAGCTGAAGGCCTTTGACGCACGTATGAGTTGATAGCAATACGGCGACAGTCAAAAATCATAAAAAATCGCAAATGTTTCGCAATAAACTTGTTATGCACAGCTAATCCTAGTACAATGCATATCGTTTTCGATAAGACGGTTGGTTCATGTGGGAGGGAGTCACGATTATTAGGAGACTGCGGAGAAAATTTCCAAAAACGACGACAAAAAACTCTCCACATCAGGCTTCATTGGTGACTATTCAAATGAAAAACTCATGACAAAAAACCTTTGATAGCTATAGTGGGAAGATATTCATTTTATCGGGGCTTTGGGAGAAAAATCTTTTTAAGACATTATTATAGTGATATACTGTAACGTATTTCTGGGGAATACTTAATTCGCATAATCCCGAAAGCCACCCAGCTGATTTTGATCGTTTCAATTCTCTCTGAACACTCTCAAAATCGGAATAGCATGTATTATTGAATAACCAGGTAATTATTCTGATTAGGGAAGACAGACTAGTAGAGATCTCTAGTAGAGAATTTTCTCGGTAATTTTAGCGCTGACGGGATGCAATAAAATAAGCTGAAGGCCTTTGACGCACGTATGAGTTGATAGCAACACAGCGACAGTTAAAAAATCAAAAAAAATCGCAAACGTTTCGCAATAAACTTGTTATGCACAGCTAATCTTAGTGCAATGCATGTCGTTCTCGATAAGACGGTTGGTTCCTATGAGAAGGAGTCACGATGATTAGGAGACTGCGGAGAAAATTTCCGAATACGACGAAATTCTTTACATCAGGCTACATTGGTGGCTATTGAAATTAAAAAATCATGACTAAATTCGTTTGACAGCTGCAGTTGAAAGTTATTCATTTTTACGGGTCTTTGTAGGCAAAATTCTTTCTTTACATTGTCATAGTGATATACTGGGACGTATTTCCGGGAAAATACTCAATTTGGATATTTTTGAGTGCCACCCAGCCGATTTTGATCGTTCGAGTTATGTCTGAACACTCTCAGAATCAGATGAGCATGTTTTATTAAGAAACCAAGCTATTATTCGGATTAAGGAAAACCGACTAGTAGAGATCTCTAGTAGAGAATTCACTCGATAATCTTAGCGCTGACGAGATGCAGAATAATAATAATCCTAGTACAATGTATGTCGTTCTCGATAAGACGGTTGGTTTTTATGGAAAGAAGTCACGATGATTGAAAGAATGCGGAAAAAAATTCCGAATACGACGAAATTCTTCACATCAGGCTACATTGTCGACTATTCTAATGGAAAACTCACGGCAAACAACCTTTGATAGCCATAGTGGAAGGATATTTTTACCCTTGGGTCTTTGTGGGCAAAATCTTTTTTTAATATTATTATAGCGATATACTGGGAGGTTTTCGTGAGGAAATGCTCAACTCGGAGATTTTCAAAAGCAACTCAGCCCATTTTTATCGTTCCAGTACTTTCTGAACACTCTCAGAATCGAATAAGCATGTATTATTGAAAAGCCAAACGATTACTCGTATTAGAGAAGACAGACTTGTAAAGATCTCTAATAGAGAATTCACTCGGTAATTTTAGTGTGGACGAGATGCAGAAAAATAACGTAAAGGCCTTTGACGCATGTATGAGTTGATAGCAACACAGCGACAGTAAAAAAAAAACCATGGAAATTCGCAAACGTTCTGCAATAAACTTGTTATGCGTGACTAATTCCAGTACGATACTTATCGTTCTTGATAAGACGGTTAGTTCTTATGGGAGGGAGTCACGATGGATGGGAGACTGCAGAGAAAATTTCCGAGTACGACGAAATTTCTCACATCGGGCTTGTTACATTGGTGGCAATTCTACCTGGAAACTCACGACAAAAAACCTTCGATCGCTATAGTGGAAGGATATTCTTTTTCTTGGGTCTTTGTGGGCAAAATCTTTTCTTTATATCATTGTAGCGATATACTGCCAAGGGGAGGACCAAACATGTTAATAACGGATTTTGATGAGTCTTAGATATGTTGAAGGGGGACCATTCCTGAGTACTAGGCTCACGGCTTTTGCTTCACTAGGCCTTAGTTTCGGAAAAAAAATTTTGATAATCTCTTTTCGCAATACATGTACCTCCGACTTTCATCACCCAGCACGAAAGCGAGCGTAGCTCAGTGGGCAACGCTCGGGACTGGCACGCGGGCGGCCAGGGTTCAAGTCTCGCCGTTTTGATGATTTTTTTTTTCTAATTTATTTATTTTTTTGAAAATTCTAACGTTTATTTTTCTTTCTATTTTGTTTTTTTTATTGTTTTCGACTTTTTATTCTATTTTTATGGATATTTTTTTTTCCTATAAATTGAAACGGTCAATAATAATCCATCATGCGTTTTTTTGGTACAAAATTTACGCTGACGTTGGAACAATTTATTACAGGAAAAGGAGTTGCACTACAAAATTCTGTCGTATACGTTTTTATTTGTCAATAAATACAGTCAATATTGTACATTAGTCGCTGTCGGACTCCACTTCTTCATGCTCGTTGGAGCAAAATTGTGGATGGTATTTCTCACAAAAGCACGCAAAACACAAATTGGCGCAAAACCAAAGAGGAGCATGCACGAGATGGTGGCTGACTGACTTTCGCCGATCTGCCTTTTCCCACTTGGGTTTCGTCCCAGTTGGGTTTCATCCCAGACTGACTTTTTTCACGAGATGAAGTGATCACGTGACGCTCGAATTATCTCGAGCGTCGCGCGGTCGCCCGAGCTTCGTTTATGCCCGAATTTGAAATTAAAAAAAAAAAACACGAAATTTGTCAGTTGAAAATTTAAAAAAAATTCGATGTAAACGGTGTCCGAACATTCTTAATACTCATAAAGATTGAGACATTTTTATTTTTTATTTTTCCTTAATTTCAAAAACAATCTTGACGAGTATTTAATGCCAAATGTTGAGAAAAATAGAGAATTTCTTTTCTTCCATCGCAATAATCATCCGATGATGTTCAAAGATGAGAAAAGGCGTTATTTCAAGTGAAGCCTAAAATAAACAATTCGTGGTGGAGAAACGGATGGGCGGATCATCTTGAAATTTAATAGGGTTATTGTGGATACATTAAGCTAAATGCCGACGCACAAACGTTTGTTCTAACCGCAATATTTGCAAAGAACTGGTGAGATTTCTAAATAACCAGAAAAAGTGCTTTTTTTGCAACTTTTTCAAGTGAACGCAAGGGGTGAAAAATTTTTTTTTCCAAAAACAATAACTGAAGCTCATACGCAATTCATTTGAGTTGTCAAAATTGCCGGTAGATTGGCTATGAGATTACCGGTTCATAAGATATCGATGATCAAATGAAAAAAAATGTTTTTTTATTCACCGGCCGATATCTCAGAGACAAATCGTTCTACAGAAAAAAAAAATGAATAAAATCGAAAGTTGAGAATCAGGCTTAATGACTGTGTTATTGGTGCCCTCAGAAAAATTTTTTTGAAGTCCGGGGACTACTTGGAGAAACGAAAATTTGAAAAAAAAAATTCTTTGTGACGTTTCTCTTGAGTGTGGCATGACCAATGGCAAAAAAAATCTTTCATCATACGGTTTTAAAACTAGAAATGTCAAGCTTCAAAATGCTTCTTCATTCTTCTCACACGACAATTTTTCGCAAAGTTACAGCTACGCAAAAAAAAACGTTAAAAATTGGAGCGATTTCTTGTTCCTTCAATTGTTTGGTTGAGTGTATTTGCATGAATTTACTTGAGAATTATAGCGGTCACATTATGCAGAAAAATAAAATCGAGGTTGTCGTGCGGCACGTGCAAGTTGATAGCAGCATTGAAGCACGAGAAAACAATAAAAAATAAGCGAACGATTTGCCGTAAAATTCTTCTGCGCAGCCAATTTTAGCACGATCGGTATTATTCCTGATAAGGTGGTTGGCTCCTACAACAGAGAGACGCAACGGTGAAAAACATTGAGAAATATCCAACCACGAACAAACTCTTCATCTCGTAATTTAGAGTTTTCGGGGGCAAACGTCTTATTTCGGCACAAATCTTTTTTTAAGATTTACGTTGGGAAATACTCGAATCGCTAATTGGAGGAAGCTTTTGAAGGCAATCTTGATCGATGCAGCCCTTTCCGGACACAACGGATATTGGCCAAGCATGTATTACTAAAAGAACATAGGCAGCGTTCGGATTAGATGAAACGAGCTTGTAGAGAATCGAAAGGCTGGGGTTATTTCGATTTCAATGCATTTGAGACTTATAGCGGATTATTTACTTGAGAATTATAGCGGTCACATTATGCAGAAAAATAAAATCGAGGTTGTCGTGCGGCACGTGCAAATTGATAGCAGCATTGAAGCACGAGAAAACAATAAAAAATAAGCGAACGATTTGCCGTAAAATTCTTCTGCGCAGCCAATTTTAGCACGATCGGTATTATTTCTGATAAGATGGATGGCTCCTACAACAGAGAGACGCAACGGTGAAAAACCTTAAGAAATATCCAACCACGAACAAACTCTTCATCTCGTAATTTAGAGTTTTCGGGGGCAAACGTCTTATTTCGGCGCAAATCTTTTTTTAGGATTTACGTTGGGAAATACTCGAATCGCTAATTGGAGGAAGCTTTTGAAGGCAATCTTGATCGATGCAGCCCTTTCCGGACACAACGGATATTGGCCAAGCATGTATTACTAAAAGAACAGCAGCAGCGTTCGGATTAGATGAAACGAGCTTGTAGAGAATCGGAAGGCTGGGGTTATTTCGATTTCAATGCATTTACTTGAAAATTATAGCGGTCACATTATGCAGAAAAATAAAATCGAGGTTGTCGTGCGGCACGTGCAAATTGATAGCAGCATTGAAGCACGAGAAAACAATAAAAAATAAGCGAACGATTTGCCGTAAAATTCTTCTGCGCAGCCAATTTTAGCACGATCGGTATTATTCCTGATAAGGTGGTTGGCTCCTACAACAGAGAGACGCAACGGTGAAAAACATTGAGAAATATCCAACCACGAACAAACTCTTCATCTCGTAATTTAGAGTTTTCGGGGGCAAACGTCTTATTTCGGCACAAATCTTTTTTTAAGATTTACGTTGGGAAATACTCGAATCGCTAATTGGAGGAAGCTTTTGAAGGCAATCTTGATCGATGCAGCCCTTTCCGGACACAACGGATATTGGCCAAGCATGTATTACTAAAAGAACATAGGCAGCGTTCGGATTAGATAAAACGAGCTTGTAGAGAATCGGAAGGCTGGGGTTATTTCGATTTCAATGCATTTACTTGAGAATTATAGCGGTCACATTATGCAGAAATATAAAATCGAGGTTGTCGTGCGGCACGTGCAAATTGATAGCAGCATTGAAGCACGAGAAAACAATAAAAAATAAGCGAACGATTTGCCGTAAAATTCTTCTGCGCAGCCAATTTTAGCACGATCGATATTATTCCTGATAAAATGGTTGGCTCTTACAACAGAGAGACGCAACGGTGAAAAACCTTAAGAAATATCCAACCACGAACAAACTCTTCATCTCGTAATTTAGAGTTTTCGGGGGCAAACGTCTTATTTCGGCGCAAATCTTTTTTTAGGATTTACGTTGGGAAATACTCGAATCGCTAATTGGAGGAAGCTTTTGAAGGCAATCTTGATCGATGCAGCCCCCCCCCGGACACAACGGATATTGGCCAAGCATGTATTACTAAAAGAACATAGGCAGCGTTCGGATTAGATAAAACGAGCTTGTAGAGAATCGGAAGGCTGGGGTTATTTCGATTTCAATGCATTTACTTGAGAATTATAGCGGTCACATTATGCAGAAATATAAAATCGAGGTTGTCGTGCGGCACGTGCAAATTGATAGCAGCATTGAAGTACGAGAAAACAATAAAAAATAAGCGAACGATTTGCCGTAAAATTCTTCTGCGCAGCCAATTTTAGCACGATCGATATTATTCCTGATAAAATGGTTGGCTCTTACAACAGAGAGACGCAACGGTGAAAAACCTTAAGAAATATCCAACCACGAACAAACTCTTCATCTCGTAATTTAGAGTTTTCGGGGGCAAACGTCTTATTTCGGCGCAAATCTTTTTTTAGGATTTACGTTGGGAAATACTCGAATCGCTAATTGGAGGAAGCTTTTGAAGGCAATCTTGATCGATGCAGCCCCCCCCCGGACACAACGGATATTGGCCAAGCATGTATTACTAAAAGAACAGCAGCAGCGTTCGGATTAGATGAAACGAGCTTGTAGAGAATCGGAAGGCTGGGGTTATTTCGATTTCAATGCATTTACTTGAGAATTATAGCGGTCACATTATGCAGAAAAATAAAATCGAGGTTGTCGTGCGGCACGTGCAAGTTGATAGCAGCATTGAAGCACGAGAAAACAATAAAAAATAAGCGAACGATTTGCCGTAAAATTCTTCTGCGCAGCCAATTTTAGCACGATCGGTATTATTCCTGATAAGATGGATGGCTCCTACAACAGAGAGACGCAACGGTGAAAAACCTTAAGAAATATCCAACCACGAACAAACTCTTCATCTCGTAATTTAGAGTTTTCGGGGGCAAACGTCTTATTTCGGCGCAAATCTTTTTTTAGGATTTACGTTGGGAAATACTCGAATCGCTAATTGGAGGAAGCTTTTGAAGGCAATCTTGATCGATGCAGCCCCCCCCGGACACAACGGATATTGGCCAAGCATGTATTACTAAAAGAACAGCAGCAGCGTTCGGATTAGATGAAACGAGCTTGTAGAGAATCGGAAGGCTGGGGTTATTTCGATTTCAATGCATTTACTTGAGAATTATAGCGGTCACATTATGCAGAAAAATAAAATCGAGGTTGTCGTGCGGCACGTGCAAGTTGATAGCAGCATTGAAGCACGAGAAAACAATAAAAAATAAGCGAACGATTTGCCGTAAAATTCTTCTGCGCAGCCAATTTTAGCACGATCGGTATTATTCCTGATAAGGTGGTTGGCTCCTACAACAGAGAGACGCAACGGTGAAAAACATTGAGAAATATCCAACCACGAACAAACTCTTCATCTCGTAATTTAGAGTTTTCGGGGGCAAACGTCTTATTTCGGCACAAATCTTTTTTTAAGATTTACGTTGG
Source organism: Sussaba pulchella (assembly GCA_963971145.1). Classification (NCBI taxonomy): domain Eukaryota; kingdom Metazoa; phylum Arthropoda; class Insecta; order Hymenoptera; family Ichneumonidae; genus Sussaba; species Sussaba pulchella. Next base: position 8,947,031 of record OZ020165.1, read on the forward strand.
GAAATACTCGAATCGCTAATTGGAGGAAGCTTTTGAAGGCAATCTTGATCGATGCAGCCCTTTCCGGACACAACGGATATTGGCCAAGCATGTATTACTAAAAGAACATAGGCAGCGTTCGGATTAGATGAAACGAGCTTGTAGAGAATCGAAAGGCTGGGGTTATTTCGATTTCAATGAATTTACTTGAGAATTATAGCGGTCACATTATGCAGAAAAATAAAATCGAGGTTGTCGTGCGGCACGTGCAAGTTGATAGCAGCATTGAAGCACGAGAAAACAATAAAAAATAAGCGAACGATTTGCCGTAAAATTCTTCTGCGCAGCCAATTTTAGCACGATCCCTATTAAATTTCAAGATGATCCGCCCATCCGTTTCTCCACCACGAATTGTTTATTTTAGGCTTCACTTGAAAAAACGCCTTTTCTCATCTTTGAACATCATCGGATGATTATTGCGATGGAAGAAAATAAATTCTCTATTTTTCTCAACATTTGGCATTAAATACTCGTCAAGATTGTTTTTGAAATTAAGGAAAAATAAAAAATAAAAATGTCTCAATCTTTATGAGTATTAAGAATGTTCGGACTCCGTTTACATCGAATTTTTTTAAAATTTTCAACTGACAAATTTTGTGTTTTTTTTTTAAATTTCAAATTCGGGCATAAACGAAGCTCGGGCGACCGCGCGACGCTCGAGATAATTCGAGCGTCACGTGATCACTTCATCTCGTGAAAAGGTCAGTCTGGGATGAAACCCAACTGGGACGAAACCCAAGTGGGAAAAGGCAGATCGGCGAAAGTCAGTTAGCCACCATCCCGCATGCACTTGCACGGTAAAAGTGATTCCACCAAAGTGCACCCCAATCTGCCAGCCGTGCGATGTTTATTTTTACCGCCAGGTGAAAATGTTTATAAAAAAATTACAAACTGCTCTTGAATTGTTAAAAAACAACCCAGTTATCTCGTCAAGAGAGGATTCAATAAAAATTCATTCGTGGCTTTTGCATCAATTTCGCGCACCTGCTTTTTTGCCGATGATAAAATACGCGTGGTTCGCGTCAAAGGTGATCGAGGAACGAACGGAATTTTTAAACGTGAATGATCTCTGCTTTCCGGTATCGCTTTTAAAAAGTCCTTGTGCCTGTAAAAAAAGTGGCATTTATAAAATGTGCGTGGTGCCGCGCCAATTTGTGTTTTGCGTGCTTTCATGAAAAATACTATCCACAATTTTGCTCCAACGAGCATGAAGAAATGGATTCCGACAGCGACTAATGTACAATATTGACTGTAATTATTGACAAATAAAAACGTATACAAAAGAGTTTTGTAGTGCAACTCCTTTTCCTGTAATAAATTGTTTCGACGTCAGCGTAAATTTTGTACCAGAAATACGCATGATGGATTATTATTGACCGTTTTAATTTTTAGGAAAAAAAATATCCATAAAATCAGAATAAAAAGTCGAAAACACTTAAAAAAACAAGATAGATATGAAAATAAACGTTAGAATTTTCAAAAAAACCAAATAAATTAGAAAAAAAAATCATCAAAACGGCGAGACTTGAACCCCGGAGGTACATCTATTGCGAAAAGAGATTTTCAAAAATTTTTCTCCGAAACTAAGGCCTAGTGAAGCAAAAGCCGTGAGCCTAGTACTCAGGAAGGGTCCCCCTTCAACGTATCTAAGACTCATCAAAATCCGTTATTAACATGTTTGGTCCTCCCCTTGTCAGAAGTACGAAGCCTAGTCAAAAACGACACGTGGTCAATCGGAAAGCGAGGCGATAGGTGTAAAAATATTGTCGGATGCCGTTATGTGCTTACACACAAGTACGATGCACAGGGAATTGACAAGAAGAAAGCGAATTTTCCCCAGTGGAACGACTAGAATCTTTGAGACTGATGGCTGCACTCTCGATTGAAAAAAGCATGAAGATTCATCAATTGGACATTACGACAGCGTATCTCAACGGTGAACTGGACGAAGAAATTTTTATGGAGCCTCCGATGTTGCTGAGAAAAATGTTGCAGCGGTTAGCTCGTCGAAAAGAGGAAGAAACCAGCGTTAAAGCGAGAGCGAAAGACATGCTGAAGCGTCTTGAGTCAGGAGGCGACGTGTGCTGTCTGAGAAAAGCGCTATATGGTTTGAAGCAAGCAGGACGACAGTGGAACGACAAATTAAGTAAAGAATTGAGAAATTTAGGGCCGGCACAATCGATTATTGAACCGTGCATGTATCACGCTGCACGACAAGGTACCAACATGCTTGTGTTAATTTATGTCGATGATATTTTGATTGCTTCACAGGATCAAAAGTGGATTGACAGGATAAAAAGATCGTTGACAAAAATCTTGGGTTAAAGATTTTGGATTGGCAAAATATTGTCTGGGAATAGAGATCGAACAATCTGCGGATTGTATCAGTCTGTCACAGCGACGATATATTGACAATATTCTGGGACGGTTTCACATGACGGACAAGGGGAGGATACGATGCATGGGTCACCGATTCGATCCATCTTTAGTACACGTGTAGGGCATAACCAGGAGTACAACAGGTGTAAGTAGTAAGACGCACGTCTCAGCCGTTGCCGAGAAATTAATTAATCAAAATTGCAGAGTGTGTTGATATTCATTTTACGTTAGATACATTTCAACCCCACCGTGGATCAGCGCTAAGAGCCTAGACTTGTAGGCGCGGGATCGCTGGATCGAATCCCGTCGGTAATTCTTTTTCTAACATTTCACATTTCTTACAAATTTAGTTGTCTTGAATAATATTTATTTTGGAATCAATTGTAATAACTTATTTTTTCAACGGGAAGGGGGATTTGGAAAAAATCGTACAGGAGATTGAAGAATTAACTTTTATTCCCAGTATTTTGTACAACTATTTATTCTACCTTATTTTCTACTCACTATCGTGCTGTTCGAGCGCCGAATTACTGCATAAAGTAGGATGATATCGGTCATAGAAGCAGAGAAAACAATAGTTATTGCGGCATCTTGCGCAAGTGATAAATGCCGTATTTTTGCATTCGCAGGAATTTTTTAGCACATCTATCCGAAAGCAAACTTCGTTCGAGTCCATGAACGATGTCCTGTCATCGCACAATTTGGCGGCAAACCACGCGTATACAGAAAATTGGTGCCGACAATTGATGGTGTACGAGAGACTGAATTTTGATACAATCTTCTCTGGAAGTCATTTCTCTATCTTGTTCGATAATGTAAGCGCAGTTCTGTAGTCTTTTGATAAAGTTCTTCTCTTGCCGGTAAAAATAAACGTCGCACACGGCTGCATTAATGGAGTGCATTTAGGTGGAATTATTTTCATGGTGCAAGTTGGTATACCCTCATCATCTGTAAAAATGTCGTCATACAAAACCGGGTTTGTTTGCCTTCCCCAAGAATCAATTAGGAAAAGAAATTTTTTTTGTGGTTGAAAAAAAAGTTCACTCTTGTATACGATTTTTTCAAAATCCCTCTTTCCGTTAAAAGAAGAAGTTATTACAATTGATTCCAAAATAAATGTTATGCAAGACAACTGAATTTGTAAGAAATGTGAAATGTTAGAAGAATAAAAAAAAAAATTACCGGCGGGATTCGATCCAGCGATCCAGCGATCACGCGCTTGAGAGTCTGGGCTCTTAGCGCTTTTTTTTTTTTTTTTTTTTTATCATCGTTTATTTGCTTGCTGCATTGCATTGGTATAACATAGTCGGGGGAACGATGTACAAACCGACGGAAATAACATAGTGAAGAGGCTTATAATCTACCTGGCTGCAACATCAGCACTCGTGGATTGGAATAGACAATATGACTATATAAGTATACATGGTTTAGTGGATGTCGTCGTTTTTTTTTTATTTTTGTTTAAGCGTTTCGCCTATTCTGCTTGGTTTCGTTTTTTTTTCTAATCGTTCGTAGTAACCCTATTAATGGGAAGAAAACTACGAGAGGGGTTGGAGCTCTCATATGAGGCTGAAGATGGATAGAGGTAGGAAGAAGCTTAATGATTATAACGGTGTCACTATTATACATATATACACACACTTACACACTCTCGCCCACTCACACACCCACACCCATATCCTATGTACATTATACACACTATTTACAGCTTACGGTTGGAACTTTGCATCTCTGTGCTATGATCGGTATAATGCGACGTTTTTCTCCACCTTCTTGGCTGATCGTGGATATTATATATATTTTTATTTCTTTCTTATTATCATTATATATATTTCCTTTAGTTTTAAATATATTTATATATATATACACCTATATATATTTTATGTGTCCGACAGGACTTTCCACCAATATTTTTTTTTATTTTCCGCGTAGTTGTCTTTTTTGTCTCTGTTAGACAGAGTTATGTCGAACATGATATCGCGATTTTCTGAGTCGCAAACCGTATTGTTCGGGTAGTGAAACGGTTTTTGATTAGAGCCTCTTTTGATGTGATATATGGTCGGGACTTTGTTGCTATCTTGGATGTAGCCTTTCGCGTCTAAGTATGTGAATGATTCGGGCGGGACATGTCCTGTTATCGCCGCTATCATGTGATATTTGGTTTGCGGGTAGAACGGTCCGTAAATTAGGCCGTTGCTAGTGTTTTTGGACGCGTTTGCTATGTGGTCGCGAATGTTTTTGAGTATAAACATGTCTATTCTTTGTAGATTTGCTTTGTCATATAATTCGTAGTTTTTAAAATGTCTTGTGAAATTTGAGCGTTGCGATCTAAACATATTGAGGCATGCTCTGAGGCAGTATCTTTCGAATATCCGCAATTTTTCCATTTGCGCCGCGTTGATGTTGAACCATATGGGCGCGCCATAGGTTAGGATTGGTCTTATTAGTAGGAGATAGCAGAGTGTTTTAACTTTCGTACATAGGTTCTTGTTAAAAAAGAGACGATTACATATTTTGACAGCTACTTTGGCTTTCTGAAGTTGGGTCGCTACATGAGTTTGGTAGTTCATATTTTCGTCAATCATAATGCCGAGATATTTAACTACTGCTTTGTGAGGTATTATTCGTCCAGCCGGGCCTTTTTCTTTGATTTCGAATTTCCTCCAGTTTCGTCTCACTTCCGCACAGGTGAATTTTAATTTGGGTTTGAATAAAATCGTCTCGCATTTTAGTACGTTAATCTTAAGTTTCCACACGTGGAAGTAGTTGCTAATCTTGTCAAACAGGTCTTGGACCAACTGCTGTACCCTGGATACTTTTTGGTCATGCGCGTATATTAGCAAGTCATCCGCAAACGCTATCGCTTTTTTGTTAGGGTCGGAGTTCAAACCGAACAGAGATAAAAGGCTGCACGTGTATATGTTAAAAAGTATCGGAGAATTTACCGTTCCTTGTTGTAGTCCATTCGAGACTAAGAAGGGCTTATCGGACGACACCGGACCATCGCATGTAAAGAATTTTTTACCATGAAGCATGCTCCATAATATTTTAATTAAGTGTTGCGGGAATTTTTTTTTTTAGGAGTTTATAAAAGAGTCCCGCCAGCCAGACGGTATCGAACGCTTTCTCGAGATCAATGAAGCACGCTCCCACGCATTCATTGTTATTCAGGGACCAGCAAATGTCCGAAGCGAATTTAGTAACCGCGTGCAGGGTCGAGTGCTTGTGACGGAAGCCAAATTGGTGGTCCGGGATGATTTCGTTCTCCGCGCAGAATACTAAAATTGCTTGGTTGACGATTGTTTCGAATATCTTGCTTATGTTTGGCAATAAGCTTATAGGTCGGTAGTCTGACGGATCTGTGCCGTCTTTGCCTTTTTTTTTAGCGCGATTACCTTCGCTGTTTTCCATTTGTCTGGAAAATATTTGTTGTTCAGCGCGTTATTGAATATAATCGCATAATAGAATATGAACTGGACTGAGATACCTTTCAGGATGATATTAGGTATACCGTCAAAACTTGCAGAGCGTTTGTTATTGAGGTTTCTAAATGTTTTTCGCAGATTGCCCACCGAGATAAAGTAGTTTTTGACAGTATCGTCCGAAGGTGTGTACGCAAGGTTTGTGTTCGAGAAAATTGTTACCGTTTTATGGTTAGCGTTATCTAGTTCTACGTTTTCTTCTAATTTTTTGTAGGCACCCATGACTATTTCAGAGAATCGGGGGTTACCTAGGTCCGCGTTTTGATTATTAGCCGCCTCGAAGTGGGCTCCAATTATATTTAACTTGTGTTGAGGGTTTGCTACTACGAAGTTGTTATTCTGATCTTTAAGTAGCGAGTTTAGAGGGATTTCCGCATTATTGATTAACGATATTTTTGCTTGCGGGATAATGAGTGTTGGTATTTCCGCTCCCCCTTTGGGACGGAAAATTGCATTTACTTGCGGGAACATCGATCTCGAGTCCTTAAAGGCAATATTTTTAATTTTGTTTTCCCAGTGATTACTTATTGATTTAGAAAATTCTATTTTTAGTTTATTCTTTGTGTCTTTCAGTAAACCTTTGAGGATGTTTATCCTAACTAAGTTATCGGTTTTGCCGACTTTGTACAACCTATTTATGTTTGTTATGAGGTAGCTTTTATGTTTTTGCAATCTCTGTATGTTTGGGTTTATATACACTTCGGCAGAATTAAAATTTTTTATTTTTGGGACCGCTTTATCAATTGCCTTCGTAATTGAATCGTCAAGGTAGTCGAGTGCTTGATCTATTTCGCTGTTTGTCATATTTTTGTTAGCCGGTAAATTGAGTGAGTTAATATTTGCTGTTGCTTTTTTAAACTTCTCCCGGTTAATTTTATTGAAATTGTACCTATGCACTTCTGGTGCGGATTCGATTTGAAACGGTTGCTCCCTTTCGATATTTAATTTTATCGCGTTATGGTCGCTGTCGTAGTTGACTGTTTCTAGTCTACCCGAGGGCGAGAGGTTCGTGATGTTAAGCCTGCTGTCGGATAGGCATATGTCTATGTAGGAATTTCCTCTAGGGTATGACGGAAGCTCCGATCCTGTAAATTTTATCCGGTACTCTAATTCTTTTTCTTCGATCCATTTTTTTAGGCCTGTCCCTCTTGGGTTGTTCGTTATATTTTGCCATTCTGTATGACGCGCATTCAAGTCCCCGGCTAGAATATAATATTTCGAATCTAACTCCAATTCTAATTCGGTGAATAGGGTTTCCAGCTCTATTAAAAATTCTCTTTTGTGGTTTCCCGCCGCGTATGCTGCAATGACTAGAAGTGATTTGCCGTCTGCCGTTTTTATTTCGGCTACTGTGGCTTCAAGTGATACGTTTTTTGTTAGACTGTTCGGGTAGATTCTAATAAATTTGAATGTGTCTCTGATTAATAATGCTGTGCCTCCGCCTTGCGTAGAGTGACGTCTATCTGAACGTAGGACCGTATATCCATTAAACGAAATTTTATATTTGTCCTTTAATTTTATTTCTCCTATTAATACGAAATCCGGCTTTTGCGTCAGAAGCAAATCTAGCAGCGTGGCTCGGCGTTGGTTAGCTATTAATGAGTTGACGTTTATTGCGATCAAGCTCAGCTCGTCCGCTATCATGTATTTTTGGTCGGGGTTATTATTGTTGAATGTAGTTTGGCATGTCTAGGGCCTGGAAAATCACGTCGATTTTTCTGGCATTTATCGCGACGCCATTGGCGATTTCTCTCAGGTAATCTGACATGCTTCTGATTTCCGCTTTTATACTTTCGAATAAATCGGGCTGCAGGTTGTGAATCGCGTTATTATTATTATCTGGTGGTGGTTGAGGCCCTCTAACCCTGGACCTGCTGGATTCGTCTTGCCTTTGGGAGGTCGAGGCGGAGGCGATCGCACTGTAGGTTATACCTGGGCTTACCTGTCTAGCTACCTGTGTTAGTTTTTTGTACCTATTGTTTTCGGCTAGGGCCCTGCGTTGCTGTATTTTTTTTTCAGCTCTACTGCTCGCGGGCAACCGCGGTAAGAAGCGGGGTGACCCTCGCCCTTGCAGAGGACGCATTTGGGTTTTATGTATTGTGGATCGTCTATGTCCAGGATACCGTTGCTTACTGTGCATTCACCCATTGGATGGTCGTCCATACATTTGACGCATCTTGGCTTTTTGTTGCAGTTCGAGGCTGCGTGTCCTAAGGATTGGCACCGCTTGCATTGAGTTCGGTCTGTTTTTTTTAGTTTTTCCCAATAAACTTGCTGATATAGAATGCTCTTTATCTGGTGGACGTTGGCTCCCTTGCTCTCTGGGGTCAGGAGCGCCACAAACATGGGGAGACTCTTATTCGCGGCTCTGGATTTACGCGTCGAGAAACGTGATATTTTAGCGAAATGCAGGCCTTCTATTCCCTGATCGTTCAACTCGTCGCAGATTTCCTGCTCGTCAAAATCACCCTCTAGATTTTTGAGCAAATATGATTTTTGTTTTTCAGACTTTGGCGTGAAGGAATAGTATTCAATACCTGTCTTTTTTAGCTGGTCCAAAACCTGTCTAAAGTCCTCTAGATTTTCTGTATATATCACATGTTTCGTGTCGCTTAGTCGTCGCGTGCTAAATTTACCTAATAATTTAACCCTACTTTTAATTACGTTTATTGTTTCTTGCGGCCTCCCGCTCGTTATGTTAATCGGCGGGATTTTCGTTTTCCTCTCGCTCGATGAGTGTTGCTCTGCTGGCGTGTGATTAGGTGCCGCCGTGAGTCTCGTCGCTTGCGTCAGCGAGGTACTCGTGGTGCCATCTCCTGGCCTCGCCCCTGCCGTTCTCGTTGACTCGTTCTTACCAGCCTTGTGGCTCTGGCTCTCTGCCGAAAATTCATCCTCTTCCGCAACGGTCGGTACATTGCCTGCTGATGGTGTGCCGATCTTATTTTTGCCACCTCTGTGAGCTGGAATATTCGGGGGCTGGGCCGGTTTTTTTTTCAGCTTTTGGTGTAGCGTGTTGATGAGGCTTTCTTGTGCCCTTGTTTGTTGCAACAGCTCTTTTATTTGCCTTTGCTGAGACTCAAAGAGTTGTTTAATTTCCTCTTGGGAGGAGGGAAACTGCGTTTCGGTATCCATGGTTTCCTGGAAGCCGTCTTTGTCCGATTTGGTGCTTGGCTTCTTTATTTTTGTGCCTGTTTGCGCGGAACCTTCTTCGACGCTTTTTCTTTTACTAGATGTAGATTCTTTGGATTTGATTGCGGCCGGGGATAACTGTGCCTCATTATCGAGTAACTGATTGGGTATCGACATGTCCCACGAGATAATCGGGGCTGATTGCCCTATAATTGTTTGCTGCGACGCATTTTGAGATCCCGACTCGGGGTCTGCCGTCGCCCCACTTGGATGTACTTATAGGTTAAGAGTTCGCAACGAGACGCGACTCATAAATAGCCTGCACTTTCGGAACGATAGTAAAACGAATTGATAGATTTAATGATTGCACGTGATTAGTAACTGATTTCGCCACTGGTGTTGCTCTGTTTGAGCTTCAATATGGTTAAATATATCCTGTGTCGCAAATGATTTCGTTGGGCGGGAGGCCGAGTGAACTGCACACAACGGCTGCCCGGTGCGAACTGGGCTCTTAGCGCTGCGCCATGTTGCCGTTGAAATGTATCTAACGTAAAATGGATATCAACATACACTGCAATTTTGATTAATTAATTTCTCTCGGCAACGGCTGAGAAGTGCGTCTTACTACTTGCACCTGTTGTACTCCTGGTTATGCCCTACACGTGTACTAAAGATGGATCGAATCGGTTACCCATGCATCGTATCCTCCCTTTGTGAGTGTCGTGCTGTCTCGACGCCAATGGAAGTCGGTGCAAATCTCACCGACGAAGTCAGTAATGACGATCTGGAGGAAGATGCGGAGGAAATTCGACAATCCTTGCCGTATCGTGAATTAATTGGAGCACTGATGTGTTTGACGATACCGACGCGACCAGATATCGCGAATACTGTAACGAAATAAGCGCAGTTTCATAATTCACTGAATCAATTTCACGGGAAAGCAGCGAAGAGAGTACTTTGATTTTTGTATGGTACGAAACAAGTGAACTTAATCTATCGTCGAACGGAGGAAGAAATTGTCGGTTACTCAGATTCAGATTGGAGCGGGTGTGCCATAGACCGTCGATCGTTTTCGGGTTATGTATTTGTGTTGGGTCAAGCGGCTGTTTCGTGGAAAAGTCAAAAACAGAGAACAGTTGCATTATCGTCGACCGAGGCAGAGTACGTAAGCCTCGCGGAAGCTGTGAAGGAAGCAATGTATTTGCAAAGATTGCTGAGCGAATTATGTTTCAAAGATTTTGCGAGTGTCACGTTGTATGGAGACAACCAAGAAGCGTTATGTCTTGCGACTTACCCGGTATTTCACTGGCGTACGAAACATATCGATATAAAGTATTATTTCGTCCGCGACGCGATAGTTGACGAGAAAATTAATATTTTGTATGTGTCAACGAATGATATGGTTACGGATGTTTTGACAAAAGCGTTGCCGAATCAGAGGCATGTAAAATGTGTGTCGAGTATGGGACTGCGTGGAAATTAAGAGTGTGACAACGCACGTATTGAGGAGACGTGTTGGACAAAATGTATTTTGGTTCAATACGCGCGTATGATGGTTCCGGCGATGTAAAGGAACCCAGCCCCTCCCGATGCGATTTGTCCGAGACGAATCACTTAGGCCTCCTGGGTCTTTCTTCGTTCGCCCGCTGACTGTGTCAGACATATAAGACAAATTGTACACGGCCCTAGCGGGTTGTGCGATTTTGCAAACTGGTAAAGTCGAAAAAATCCTTTATGAGGAAGCCAGAATTAATAAAGAAAAAGGTACTCATAAGCATCCTCATGAAGGACTTCGTCCATTGGCTCAAGTGCGGAGAATTGCGGAGGAAGCACTTTGCAAGTTTCTACTTGCAGCCAGAGCTGCCAGATCGTGGGATATTTATCCCACGCGAGGGCGTGTCGGCACCCTTTCCAGTACCGTTCTTTCCCGCAGCGTCTGGCAAATCAGGGGCTCGGCTTTACTTTTTCGATGTACCCAACCAATCGCGTCGCTCTAACCATGCGGCTGCCGACTGTCTTTCTTAGCTTGCTCTTGTTGCGCGCCAAAATACAAGATATGCATCGGACCAACATTAACAAGTTGTTACCGCAAATTACTTTTAATCACTAATTAATAACGGGATTGAAATTTAAAGATTTATAATTTACTCGCGTTACGACAGCTACCAGACTGTCGTTTTTCCTACATGTGTGAGATCGTGATACTTATTAAAGCATGCGTGCTGTTTCTTTTTCCAACAGTGTTCAAACGATCGGCGTCTAGACCTCACGCTGATTCCTCACAGCTGACACGCTTGTCGACGTTTTCTCCTAACTGTTATTGCCAAAATTATTTTCCATCACTCATGAACAAAATACTTTTTGAGTTTTACAAATGATGTTCATTTCACGTTATTATTACTGCCAAACTGTAATTTCTCCCACCTGTGGGAATTTCATTCGATCGTACGTATCATTTATTCCGACAACGTCATCGTGTCTTGTGTTCCGCAAACGGGGTTCCGCGAACGCCCAGCAGATGTCAGGCATTTCAGAGGCGGCGTCAAAAATCTGCCTCTCCTCAAGCGCTTTTGGGAAAAAGGCGTGGTGGGGACCGATTTCGAGAGTCCCTTCCCCTCAATCTGGCAGCACTGCTTGCAGCTAGTTTTAGTTTACAGGGGTTGGAACTTAGAAATTTCTAATTGCTCTAGATCTTAAACCGTTCAGCCGATCTCGGCCAAATTTGATACGTATTATAGCCCAACTACGTCCTAAGCTTGCAGAGAATTATGGTTCTATTGGTTGAAGTTAACGACAAATAGAGCAAAAAAAATTTTTTTTTAATTCAAAAAATCATAAAATCCAAAGTTATTGATGGCTTCGGCTCAAATGCAATACCAACCGTCCGTGTACTCAATTCTATATGTGAAAAACTACTTAGCCGAATATGTCGAAATTTGCGGACGCTGGCGTGGCTACAGACATTTTTTGAAAATTTTGAATTTGAACGTTTGAATTTCGAGGGGTGGTTACGCGCGCACACGCACGCACACACACACACGCACACACACACACACACACACACACACACACACACACACACACACACACACACACACACACACACACACACACACACACACACACACACAGACAGACACACAGACACACAGACACACACACACACGCACACACACACACACACACACACACACACACACACACACACACACACACACACACACACACACACACACACACACACACACACACACACACACACACACACACACACACACACACACACACACATACATCTGGACATTTTCTCCAAATGTGTTTCCTGGATGTTTTAGGACATTCTGAACCTATTGACATCAAAATCTCGAAAAAAAAATTTCGGACCGTTACAAAGCTTCCTTTATGAGGAAGCGAAATCGATAAAAAAAAAGCGAACGTTTTGCCGTAAAATTCAACTGCGCAGCCAATTCCAGCACAGTACAGATAATTTGTGATAAGCCGGTTGGTTTTTACATCAAAGAGTCATGGAGGTTAGGAAAGGTCGAAAAATTCTTAAATACGACGAGACTCTTTATTTCGTAGTTTCGTATTCTCATGGGCAAACGTTTTGTTTCAGCGCGCAATTTTTTTTATTGTTTCAGTGCCTGTATCAACTCGCACATGCCGCACGAAAGCCTCTATTTTATTTTAAGCCGATAGATAAAACACCAGCCTTTTGATTCTCTACAAGCTTGTCTCTCTGAATCCGAATGCTTGCTCAGTTTTTTTTAGCAATGTATACTTGGACAATTCACGTTCTGTCCAGTAAGAGCGTAAACTATCGAAATCGTATCCGAGCGCTTCCTCGAATTAGCCAATCAAGTTTGGTTCTACGTGAATTTTTATAAAAATTGCGCGCTGAAACAAAACGTTTGCCCATGAGAAAACGAAACTACGAAATAAAGAGTCTCGTCGTATTGAAATATTTTTCGAGATTTCCTAACCGCCATGACTCTCTGATGTAGGAACCAACCGGCTTATCACAAATTATCCGTACTATAATGGAATTAGCTGCGCAGTTGAATTTTACAGCAAAACGTTCGCTTCTTTTTTATTGATTTTTTTATTGTTTCAGTGCCTTTATCAACTTGCACGTGCCGCACGAAAGCCTCTATTGTCTTTTATGCCGATAGATAAAACACCAGCCTTTCGATTCTCTACAAGCTTGTTTCTCCGAATCCGAATGCTCGCTTAGTTTTTTTTAGTAATGTATACTTGGACAATGCACGTTTTGTCCAGTAAGAGCGGAAACTATCGCAATCGGATCCAAGAGCTTCCTCGAATTAGCGGATTGAGTTTTACCCTACGTCAATCCTTGAAAAAAATGCGCGCTGAGATAAAACGTTTGCCCATGAGAACACGAAACTACGAAATAAAGAGTCTTGTCTTATTCAAATATTTTTCGAGATTGCCTAATCGCCATGACTCTCCGTTATGAGAACTAACCGCCTTATCGGGGATTATACGAATCGTGCTAGAATTGGCTGCGCAGTTGAATTTCACTCTTTTTTATTGTTTTTTTACTGTTTAAGTGTCGGTATCAACTTGCACGTGCCGCACGAAAACCTCTATTTTATTTGTCGACAATAGATAAAACACCCGCCTTTTGATTCCCTACGAGCCTGTTTGTTCTCATCCGAATGCTCGCTTGGTTTTTTTTAGTAATATGTACTTGGCCAATTTACGTTGTGTCCAGAAAGAGCAGAAGCTATCGAAATCGCGTCCGAGAGCTTCCCCGAATTAGCGAATCGAGTTTTCCCCTACGTAAATCTTTTTAAAAAATGCGCGCCGAAGTAACACGTTTGCCCATGAGAAGACAAAACTACGAAATAAAGAGTCTTGTCTTATTCAAATATTTGTCGAGATTGCCTAACCGCCATGACTCTCTGTTATGAGAACTAACCGCCTTATCGGGAATTATACGAATCGTGCTAGAATTGGCTGCGCAATTGAATTTTACGGCAAACGTTCTCTTCCTTTTATTGTTTTTTTATTGTTTCAGTGCCTCTATCAACTCGCTCGTGCCGCACTAAATTCTCTTTTTCATTTCATGCCAACAGTTAAAACACCAGCCTTTTGATTCTCTACAAGCTTGTCTCTCTGAATCCAAATGCTCGGTCAGTTTTTTTAGTAATATATACTTGGCCAATTTCCGTTGTGTCCAGAATGAGCGGAAAGTATCGAAATCGCATTCGAGAGCTTCCTCGAATTAGCGGATCGAGTTTTACCCTACGTTAATCCTTGAAAAAATTGCGCACTGAGATGAAACGTTTGCCCATGAGAACACGAAACTACGAAATAATGAGTCTTGTCTTATTTCAATATTTTTCGAGATCCCCTAACCGCCATGACTCTCTGATGTAGGAACCAACCGGCTTATCAGAAATTATCCGTCCTATGCTGGAATTAGCTGCGCAGTTGAATTTTACGGCAAAACGTTCGCTCCCTTTTTATTATTTTTTTTCCTGTTTCAGTGTTGGTATCAACTTGCACGTGTCGCGCGAAGGCCTGTTTCATGTTTTTCTACTCTACGGGAACGCTACGGTTCTCGAGTGCATTTTTTCTACCCGGGAGGCCTCAGATAAAACAAGACGAGGCTCCGTAAGTTCAGTCATGGTCTTAAGTCGTAGCTAGGCGTCGTAGTCGACGTCGTGTCGTAGTTCGTGGTCAATGTCGGAGTGGTAATTATTTTACAAATAAAGTCTACCCGTTGGGGAACTATTAGGGACATGACAGGAACGCGAGTAAAGATGTCAGCCAGAAATGGCACGTTGTGGTAACGAAAGGAATTAGCCAATAGGAAACAACTTTTGAGCGACCTTGAGTGCTGCTGCGATAAGAAACGCAAGTTTACGCGTCTTTTCTTCAAAAGCGAGAAACTCTTTACTCGTCGAATTGGTAAATTATTTGGTGGTATCACAAATCGCTACAAAATGGTCAGTAAAAGAGTCGTACTGATAGTACTTTATGTATTTATTTTTCATCATTTTGACTATAAAGTGGTAGATCTAATCTATTTAAGGTTAACGTGTTTTTTTTTAATTTTGATTCCTACAAAAATGAAGCTTGAGGCAAGACCGGACAAAAAGCTCGAGGCAGGATCGGGTCATAAACAAAGATAAAAAACAGAAAAAAGGTATCGCTAAAGTAAGTGTTAAAGATCGAACGAAAGCCAAAAAACTATGAACGGTTGTAATAACAGAAAAAATCTAAATCAGAAAGCCACCATTTTCCATTACGTAACGATGTAAGGGGTTACATACACTTGTAATTTGAATGGCTCGCAGACAGCATCAAATCGAATTATTAGAAGCTGCCAACGATGCGAACGGATTATTATATGGCCCTGGAATAGATGACTCCATGTAAGTTGAAAAAAAACGAAATTTACCACATGTAAAACGCTTTTGAAACTTTAAACGCGTTTTTCTCAAAACTATGTTTTCAAAATCGGTGATCAAGATTTCTCGAAAACGGCTGAACCGATCAGTCTCAAATTTTAACACAACCTTTTTAACTAGATTTTTTAGTAATCAATCGAAGATTTTTTTTCTCCGATAAATATTTTCCATTTTATAAACAATTTAAGGCTTAAATTTTCGTTCAAAATCGAGTCTTTTATTTTGAGAAGTCGCCATTTTGTCAAAAATTATTTTTTCGCTAATTCCTTCGATTAAATACTAGATAATGTATTATATTAACGAAATTTATTTGGTTTTTTTATTTCAGATAATCCGGTCCAGAGATATCGTGATCACCGCAAAATTGGTTTTTTTTTGCGGAGCTCTAGGAGATCGGCGATAGCAACATTCGCGATGATTATTTTTACAAATAAAAAATATGTAAATATATTATAAGGTTATTATAATATGTACACCAATTTTCAAATTAATAAATTGAATAGTCTGCGCGAAAAAAAATCTTGAAAATCCGTCTTTTTAAAACCTTCTAACTGTATGTAAGGCCTTAAATAACTCATACTCAAAGTAATCTAAAAATCGAATGGGATTATTGCTGTGTAGGCGTTGGGTTCAGACAGCTTGCGCTGATGGTTTTCATAAACTTTATTGAAAAAAATTACTTATATTATCGTGTGTGTGTATTCATTCCCGTTTCAAAGACGATGCCGAATGAAACTTACATAAGTAACTTACTCTCGTATTACAAATAAATCAGAACGTTCTGATTATAAATACCGTGTTTTGTTATTGTTTTACCTTAGCGTCCTCGCAATACCCCTAGTTACCCTACTTATTACGCATTGCTCGTCACGTTCGCCGTTTAATATCGGGAATCTCTGAGTTTCCTGATTTTATAACCGAATATTTTTTATTTATTGAGGCGGCGCGCATAAAAATTTAGTTGAATAATCGTGTTTATTGATATGTATGTTTGTATGTTGTTACACCGACTTCCCTAAGGGTTTGTGGGCTCCTTCAACCCACACTCTTTTCTCTCCTTCTCTACCGTTTCGCTGTCTCGAGTTCTCTTTCTCTCACAATCTCGCTGTTTGTAAACAACTGGCATACAGGTACAGTCGTAGGTTATACGTCCTGACTCTGGAGCTACGTCGTTGCCCCGCTGTTTTGCCATCAGCTACGCCATTCGGTACCGGTAATCGAATCCGAAACCAATGGTCATTGTTCTTCATGACAATGTACCCATGGACCTCCTATTTTTTTTAACGGTGGGTTCGAACTATCGGGAGAGCTTAGAAAAATACACATAGAACAATTTTCATTGGTGTCGGCGGGGATCGAACCCGGGCCGACTGGTTGTGAGCCGGGCACGTTGCCTCTAAGCCACTGGCCTCCTGTGTTTATGGATATTTTATGGAATAATTGCCCCATGAGAGAAGGCCCAGCAGCAGAGTCCATCAAAAAGCAAGCCCAAAGACAGCTTGAAAGAGCAGAAGCAGCTACCTTTGACTGATTCTACAATCATCAACGGAACGACAACCATAGACGCTGCTGAAGAAGACGAATCCGAAGTTCAACCACCAAAGTGACGACACGAACTAACCGAACCAACAGCGGAAGAAGAAATAAGACAACCATGGCACTAAACAAGCCCAATGTGGTAAAATAAAAGCCATTCGCATAAGAATATAGTTGAATAATCGTGTTTATTGACATTTTATGGAATAATACATGGAAATAAACGAAGTATGGAATTCGATATAGACGGTATTTCCGACAGGCATGGTGCAGCATCGAAAAGTCAGGCACTTGCGAGCTTTATCTTTTAATTTGCTACAGTGCAAACTTTGCTATGTCGGATATTTGCTTCACTCGTTATTTCCATATTTGGTTATTAAAAATAATTGATAACAGAAGAAAGTTATATTTAAGTAACCCTTCACCGAAGACAAAGCCCTAGAATACATTACGTTCGAATTACAACGCTGATCATCTTTTTTACCATGAAGCGGTAATTTAACGCGATATAATAATATATTTAATATCTTTGAAATTGTAATCGTCAATGGATTTAGCTTCAGAGTTCATTCTGAACATAACCCAGAACCTTGAACCTCGAAAGTCCCCCATCCGGTGCGATTATAAGCTTAACGTGGGTGAATGGTCCATTGTTTTCGATTTTTTCGTACTCGTAAACGTTCCGTTTGTTCGGCGACAACTGAAAAAGTTAAAAAAAAAGCTATTGAAGAACACAGAATGTTGATTCGATTCCGCATCGGGACAAAATGTGCGAGATGTCGAACTCACTACTTGCAAAGGTAAAACGGTCATCCAGTCTTGCCAGTCAATCGCAGACTCATTTCCGCGAATGACAGCACCCACGACCTCGGCACTGTACGGAGAGTTGCCTCCGTAGTGCGTTGTGTCGACGACAACAGTTTCCACGATACCAGGTTTACCGAGCCGGAAAAGAACCCAATCATTGACCCCCCACTGCGTGTTACAGGTGAAACAAACGAGGAACCATTATGTCAAATGAGTAATTTGCAATTCTTCCATCGTACCTATTGAATCGATCGAGTGGGTGCAGTTCGAATAGCTTCGAATATTCAATTTTCTGACAGATCAATAAGTTGAATTGAAATGCTTCAAAAATAAATGTTTCGAATCGACATGAGTCGAACTATCAATGTCCCTAAACATTAAAATCTCGAAAACGATTGTAAAGAGTACGACTCTTTTATGAAATTGACTTTAAAGGGTATACCGCGGCCAATTACTCTCAAATCATTGAGAGAGAGATTTCTTTAAACAGATTGCATTAATCAATTATGATGAAAAATGTGCCCGGAAAAATACCTTATTACGACGAAACAATCATAAAATTTGCGGTTTTTCATATTTTTCGTTCAAAACTCGGAGGCAATACTGCTGAGATATGCCACAATGATGTGACGAGGTGGATTTTCGAATTCCGTATTACGTGTACATTAGGGTGGGTCAAAAAAATCGACTATTTTTTTTTTTACTTCGTACTCCAAAAAATAGGTTACTAGACACCTCTAGAAAATTCACACCAAATATGAGCTTTTTATTTTAAGGGGAAGGTCCTCCGCCTCACAGTTTTTTATTTTTTCTTCAGTATTAGAAGAAAAAATTCATATCGCTCTATCAACTGTTCGTTAAAAATATCCCCCCTTATATACTTGTAGGAAATTGATCGCTCTACAAAAAAGGTTTCTTACAATTTTTTCGTAAACCTCACTGTTTGAAAGATATTGAAGGTTAAAGTTTGATCATTTTTAGACAAATTTCTGTTTTGCTTATGAATTTCATAACTCGTTAACGAAAAATCATGATGGAAGGCGGAATTCTTGGTTTTGTAGGAAATTAACTGCTCTACAAAAATGGTGCCTTATGATTATTCGATTGAATCGAGCGTTCAAAAGATATTCATCGTCGAACTTCAATGCACGCTTATTATAACAGTTTTTGATTAATAATTCGGAAAATTTTAATTCAGTTTACGAGTTTCAGGGATATTTATACGAATTTGAATTTCTATGAACAGAGAAATATTTTAAACAATTTTTCTAGTTTTTTTTTTAGTCGTAACCACGTATGGTTACATTGAAAAAAAAATTAGTGCATTATTTCTGACTTAGAGTCAATGATTTATTAAATCTTGAAAAAATAAAGTTTTTGTTAGAAATTTATTATGAAAAGTATTAATCTTAAAGAAAAAAACGTTCAATTTTTTATTAAAAAGTTTTTTTATTTGATTATCAATGATAATTAAATAAAAAAACTTTTTAATAACAAATTGAACTTTTTTTTGTCAATGATAATTAAATGAAAAAACTTTTTAATAACATAATGAACATTTGTTTTCTTAAAGATTAATACATTTCATAATAAATTTCTAACGAAAACGTTATTTTTTCAAGATTTAATAAATCATTGACTCTAAGTCAGAAATAATGCACTAATTTTTTTTTCAATGTAACCATACATGGTTACGACTAAAAAAAAAACTAGAAAAATAGTTCAAAATATTTCTCTGTTCATAGAAATTCAAATTCGTATAAATATCCCTGAAACTCGTAAACTGACTTAAAATTTTCCGAATTATTAATCAAAAACTGTTATAATTAGCGTGCATTGAAGTTCGACGATGAATATCTTTTGAACGCTCGATTCAATCGAATAATCATAGGGTACCATTTTTGTAGAGCAGTTAATTTCCTACAAAACCAAGCATTCCGCCTTCCATCATGATTTTTCGTTAACGAGTTATGAAATTCATAAGCAAAACAGAAATTTGTCTAAAAATGATCAAACTTTAACCTTCAATATCTTTCAAACAGTGAGGTTTACGAAAAAATTGTAGGAAACCTTTTTTGTAGAGCGATCAATTTCCTACAAGTATATAAGGGGGGATATTTTTAACGAACAGTTGATAGAGCGATATGAATTTTTTCTTCTAATACTGAAGAAAAAAAAAACTGTGAGGCGGAGGACCTTCCCCTTAAAATAAAAAGCTCATATTTGGTGTGAATTTTCTAGAGGTGTCTAGTAACCTATTTTTTGGAGTACGAAGTAAAAAAAAAAATAGTCGATTTTTTTGACCCACCCTAGTGTACATTCACGCTGACACTTGTTGCCATCGCTTGGGCACTACATCAAGAGTTACAGGTCGAGAGACATACAGATAAAAAAAATCGCTTGCGAACCTCCAATAGTCCGGAAGGTCCGGTTCGTATGATCCGTGGCCTGTTGAGCTGCCGAGCAGACTCCCATCCGTCGTTCATGCTTGGGGCCACGCCACCTTTGATTAGTCTCGGTGGTTCCCCGTAATGATTGTCACTGGACCCTTCAGCGACGCCACCGTTCTTGGCCTCTATAAGGTCGATCAACTCCGTCGAACCGGTGGCATTCCACTTTTCAGACGTTTCTCCGTACATCCTCAACCTCGCTATTCCACCGTCCGGAAACATATTCAGCCGAAGATGAGTCCAAATCTCGGTCGAATTGACCTCATGGCAGGAAATACGGGTCCCAGAGCGACCGGACTTCAGCTCGCTTATCGGTACGATAGTTTTCCATTTCTGTCAATTTTATTTGTCAACAACATTGGTTTGATTTTGTAAAGGCCAGCGCGTCCGCACAAACAAATCACATGCACGTCAGAATCAGAATATTTTCCGGAAATATATCTACTATGCTTTCGTATGATATTCAATAACTAATTATTCAATATGAGGATGGATTTAACCGCCATTTTGATATCATAATACATTGCAAAACATCGCAAGTTATACTGTGAATAATTCGTAGTTATCGTAAAACTGTGTAAAATTTAATTACCTCATCAATTATAATTATTTGTTTGAAGAAGTAGTGAGAAAGACATTTTTATTCAATGGTAGTCAATAAGTAGTAATATCCTATGATATTAAAGAAATAAAAGTAGTAATATCCCTGATTATAAAAATTGCACCGTAAGTCAGTATAAATTCTTGCAATTAAATATTCTCCAATTTTTTAATGCATGTCGTGGTAATTAAGGACTGTTTCCCTTTCCGTATTGTGCATAATAATACTGGTAATAATAATAATTAATACATGCCCTCTTTTAGAAAGGTATAGTCACACATCAAACTTATTTGTAAAGAAATGTGCATGTTCCTGAGTTACCGAAAACAATTCTTTTCCCCAAGCGTGAGACTGAAACGTCCCATAAGGACTTACCTATTAAAATATCATCAAATGCAATTGAGCTAACTGGTAGATATAGGTATAAGATATAGCTGTTGGAGTCGAATCATAAATATTTGTAATTATAACTTAAGTCCTTCGTCTAGAAAAATGTATTATTCGTCTCACCTCGGTTCTTAGTGCCGCCATTTTTTTTAAGGCTTCTTCAGATGCCGCGGTTCCTATTTCGCTATTTCTCGGTGGGAATTTGTCGTCAACTGTTGTGCATAGAATTTATGAAGAAACCCAATAGCTGTTTATCAACTTCGTATTTTTTTTTCATTTTTTTCAGATTTTTTTTTTAAATTTTAATCTTTATAATGCAGGTTGGCGTATTTTTTTTAGTGTATTTCGCACTTACCTATTTTGGTCAATCGGGCAGCTTGTATCGAAAAGTGGGGCGCAAAGTTGCCGGTAAAAAAACCGGTATTAACGAGGAATCGGTGGATGATCGAAGGCTTGTCCAAAGCTATTATCGTATAGTCATGACCGGGTATTCTCTTTCTTCTCGATTCCCATCCGTCCATCCATTTTCCGAATGGCGTATAGTCAGAGTTCGATATGGGGTCCTCGTCCTGCAGGCGGATAAAAAATATAAATCTTAGTTCAACGAAATTATCCGAAGGTGTACAAACTACGAATAAATCGTAAAAAAACCCCTTACCTCCAGAAGATTTTCAGCCACTGCAAAATAGTCGTCCGTAGCATAAAGGATCGATCCTTTCTAAATAACAGATACATAAATGACCTCTTCATGTGGTCTCGTAAAAATTTGATTTCGTCGAAACATGGTTTTTGGAATGAAGTATCAATAGATTCGTACCGGTGAAATAACCAACATTTTTATTTATTTTTATTTCTGAACGGCGAGTACGAACTTATTAATACTGCATTTCAAAAACGTCGAAATAAGCTTTTTGGAATGCATTATTAATAAGTCCGTACCGTCCTGGGTTCAGGAATGAAAATTAATAAAAACGACACATTAATAGCAATTCAATCGGACGAACGTTTATCGAGCCTCATAAGGATTTGTTTTTGACCATTCAGTGGAATATGAGAGATTGATTGATAACGGTCAACTTGTCGAAAGACTAAGCGCGAAAGTTCTGTACTTCATCTGGACGTCAAGAAGCGGTGCAACACTTTGCAAAAACAGTTAAGAACCCAAGTCGCCAATCTATATATGGATGCATCCACATTGACCGAAAAATCGACTCCTGTATTAAAAATGCAATTTTGAGTAATCTTTTAAGGACCAAAAATGTTTTCCTATTCGTTTTCGAAACGCTAAGCTTTTTCAATATAGAAAACTTGGTTAGGACTAATTTTCTTTTCTTACCAAGACACATAAAGGAATTAATGCAACAAAACATAGAAATTCTTCTTCATTTTGTTACTTTTCTCGTTTTTCAAAAATATGCGGACGCTAGAGTGGTAACCAATATTTTCCGAAAATATCAAATCCAAACAGCGTTGCTAATTATTGCGAAAATCACATTCGACATTAACGTTATAAGGCCGCGTATGTGTGCAAAATTTGAGCTCGCCAGTTTAAACCATTCTCAAGTTGTAGACGATATCCAGACATTTTCTGTTAACCCGATTTTTAGATCTTTTAGGACATTTTAAGTGTATTGACATCAAAATTCTCTTACACCGGCCCAAATCTTCCGCTATCGTGAAGCAAAACGGTCACGAAAACAAAAATGTCTCCGGCGGAAAATTTTTTTTTTTCTGGTTGTGACCTCAAACGTAGTCACATTGCTTCAGCCACAGAGGGATGATCAATTTATCGTATGTTCGAGTCTAACGCAAGCACCTTGCAATGTCTTTAATTAAGCACACGTACGTTGTCGGTGAAGCAATGAACATTTATCAAACGGATTATTGGTCTGCATTGACTTCTCATCTGTTAGAGAAATATGCGTTGAACCATCGGTCATTCAGTGAAATAACATTATAATAATCAGTGAAACTGGAAGCATATCTTCGAAAACAGACGATGAAATTCTTATGAATTCCTCACTGAAACCCAAGACTTACGACCGAAATTTATCTTACAGATACAAAGTAATGAAAAATTGGCAAATAAAATAAACGCCGAAGAAACCTGCGTCAATTCAAGGGCAATTCTCTCGCGGCATAACAGCAATCGGTGATCATACATAAAGCTGTCATAATGTATGTTCTTTATCAAAACGATGTTTGATGTGTAGAAAAGCCAAATGCTAATTACGGTGAAAATTTAATTTGATGTATTCAAGTGTGATATAATGACATTTATTATTCTCTTCTTCAAGACCTTCTTATTCTCTATGAAGTTTTCGATCGAATTGTGATGATTTAATTTATTACATTCAATTCTTACCAAAGAGTCTGGTTCCGGGGGACAGTCCTCGTATGCGCTGGAGAAACTCACCGAAATTATCGGAAGCAAAACCAACAGAATCTATGAAAATTGAAACAATTAATTTATAATCGAAACTCCATGTTTATTTTTCGAAAATTATTATTTATTGTTATTCGTATATGTACATACTTTAAAAACTTACCGATTTCCCCATCATCGTTCGATGATATATTTTTTTCTCTAATCGAAGGCGCTCGTATCAGCGGTCTCAGCGAATTAGCGGATACCAAAGGAGAGCAGCATTTATACGCCAGATGCCAACCGACCGTAGCACTTGGCCCTGAATTCCTAGATAAGGTTAGCCCCCACTCTAGGAATTTTTAAGGCACATTAAGCGCCCGTGAAAATTAGAATGATATTTTTCAGCATATTTCCGCGATTCAAGCTGACGGTCACGCGCAGCTGATAGCGTCACGTATATTCTCACGTCTCGCCAGTCAGAATGCAAATGAAAACGAAGTTAAGCGCCCGGTTTCGATAACTTCTATATTACAGAATAAAAGTATTGCCCGAACATTCCTAATACCGCACGTTCCGAAACCTGCGAAATCGATTCAAGAAAAGATACAAGCTTGTACAGGATGATAAGACGGAACGCTTTGTATCTGCAGACTTTTCGTTATTCCTCCGCGGGCATATAGATTTCGTTCCGGCGCACACGAATATGTTTTTCAAAGTTTCCACACGGCAGAGAAAAGGTGAGAATAATTCATTAAGGGTTGGAACTCGAGGACGGATAATCCTATAAGAAAAAATGTTTAAATAAAAGTCGTAGCGATAAAGATACCACCCAGATAACTATTTAAGTTTTTTCTGTTTAATTTCTTGTGTGAATACATATATATGGGGTATTCCTGGGAATTTCGGCAACTTCGGACAGTTGGGTCGAAATTTTTGCCC
Source organism: Sussaba pulchella (assembly GCA_963971145.1). NCBI lineage: Eukaryota > Metazoa > Arthropoda > Insecta > Hymenoptera > Ichneumonidae > Sussaba > Sussaba pulchella. The sequence goes on from OZ020165.1 coordinate 8,971,588, forward strand.
CCCAATTTTTTCCATTAATATGTGTTGAAAATAAAGAGACACGTATTTCGGCGTTTTTTATTTTGAGCCACCACTTTTGAAATACGGTCGAATGAAGTTTTTGAAGTATTGACCATATTCGATCATTCAAATCGATATATCTCAGCAACGGTTAGTGATAACTCGAAAAACCACGGGTCTTTATTTTTCGTTTTTGAACGCTCTATACAATGAAAAAATTTACGATTATGTTGCACAAATTCAACAATAAGTTATAAACAATTTAAAATTAAAAATGAAATAAAACAAAAAACGCACTTTTAATTTTTGAAATGTATTTTTTTTTTTAATTCCTTGAACAAAAACGAAAATTTAGCCACCTTGAACTTTTTAGGCCGACGCTTCGTTCAGGAGTTATAAATTTTGTTGTCACAAAAAAATGAATGTTTGAAACTGATTTTTTTTCAAATTCCTTGGACGTAAAGAAAAATTTTGAGACCCGGCCCGACTTGGGCCGACGTTTCGTTCGAAAGTTATAACTTTTTTGTCATAACAAACCGGTAAATATACGTATTTTATGAGTAAAAAATTGCATGAAGAAAAAGTACCCTTAATTATTGAAATATATTTTTTTTCAAATT
>OZ020165.1:8972407-9093246 GCA_963971145.1 Sussaba pulchella
GGCCCGTCGCACGTGTTAATACTCTCGCCGACTTCATTGTTCGCGGAAGCACGAGCAACTTGTTTCCCTCTCTATTTCTTGTAAGCCTTCGATATAAGTTACACGGTAATGAATGATAAATTGTGAAGAAATCTATTTTTGAAACTTTAATAACTTTTCCATTTGAAAGAGTGAGGGAAAGTTTTTTTAATCGGCAGAGTGAAGTATTTGTCTTTAAATACAATATTTAAGTTGATAAAATAAGAGTTTTCACGATACATTTTTTTCAAATGATTATTTAAACAAAAACTACTTTGCTTTTCCCATTAAAAAAACATCGCTTGACTTTTTTAAATCGAAACATTGTCAAAGTTTTTAAAATAAATGTTTTCTCAACTTATCGTTTATTACCGTGTTCCTTATATCAGTGATGCACAACTCGCTTGCCCGCGAACGAAACAGCGGGCTCCGTGCGCGCTTTCTCATGGGAGCCCGCGCTGCGACTGTACGTGCTGAGTTGTGCATCACTGCAATTTGAATTTTCATACCCACTCCACCAGTGTATGATAATACAAATAAATTATATTATTTCACCAATTCACTGCCAAATATAATTTTCTAACAATTAAATTACGACGGTACTCACTGATTCCATTCTTTCGCTGCGACACGTCGAATGTTTATGAATCGTCTCGTGTTTTTGGCTAGTGATGAAGCCCCTTTTGCGAATCATAACAACACCAGAGTTGGAAAAAAAAGTATTGCTCCTGTTATAGGTAAGATATTCTATACTTCATCCATCATACTTACCGCGAGGTAGCCGCAAACGTAAATCGTTGATCGTTCACATTGATCTTTTTCTTTGTCCGAGCGTTACGTTCGTTCGACGGAAAACATCGTCAGTTACGTTTTAGTCGCTGAGTGAACAGGAGTTATTCAAAAACCAGTGAATTGTTGCACAAACATGGATAGCGAAGAATCTTCGGAGTCAATAGACGATACATCCGCTGCATCCGCGGAATCAGCAGTGAATTTAGAAAAATTGGCGAAAGCGTGTAAAAGAAAAGCGCATTTAGACGGCAAATTTTTTAAAGTCGATTTATCAAAATCATCGTTGCACGGACCAGTTGTTGGAGTCTGCATGTTGTGTAAACCTCGAACCCAAATCAGCGGGTCGCTGCAGGCATCAACCAACTATATCCAGCATTTAAAGGTATGTTTAATCATTAAACTTACCCATTAACTTACTTTAATGACTGAATTTTGCTCAATTCAATCATTAAGACGATGGACGACATATTTTCGCGCGGTCTCTCTCGTTCCGCAGCGAGCGCCTATAGCGCTGTCTCTCTCTCTCTCGCGCCAAAACTTTCTGCCTCGTTTTAAGGGGGGAGGTACGTGTGGACTAGCCTGTGTTGATTTTTATTTTTATTTTTATTTTTTCGATGGGTAGTGAAAAATCTATAGATAGTACCCTCAAATACCCAGGAAAAAATTGGCAGCTTAATAAGATTTTTTCTAAAGGTCGCTCATCAAATATTTCGTTTTCCCATTTGATTAACATGGGGAGACCTTGACTTTTTCATTCAACTAAGGATAACTCCGTGAGTTTTATAGCTACGTCGGTCCGGCAAAATTCATTTTGAAGCTCTTTAAAAAGCGCTCAAAACGGCTTGCAGAAATCTTAAATCGGATTGCAACTTCTGTCGATAATCGTGTCGGAACTGGAAAAAAATAATAAGCGAACCCAAATATTCGAATAAAACAAGTGTTTTATCGAATTTTGTTTCTTATGGGTTAAACATCGATCGGATATCTGTATTATTCTTTAATTCGAAGATTAATGCAAATTTTAACGATATCTTGGAGTATAAATGACAGTCTATCACAAAATAATACCAAAAAAATTAATTCTTTATTTATTAAAATATTAATCGCAGTATTCGGAGATAATGGTTTTGTTTACATGTTTCGAAGGTCAGATGTCGATCAAAATAATAAGAATTCATATTTAAAAATTGTAAATCTTATTTATTTTATTTTTTTATTCGAAAGCTTTGCAAATTGCTGTTAGGACATTTTTTCCGATGATCACTAACATATTGGAACACACAATTGTCAATAGTCGGAACTGGAAAAAAATAATCAAAAAACCCAAATATTCGAATAAAACAAGTGGTTTATCGAATTTCGTTTCTTATGGGTTAAACATTGATCTGGTTTATGTATTATTCTCAAATTCAAAGATGAATGCAAATTTTTACGGTCACTTGGAGTATAAATGACAGTCTATAACAAAATAATACTAAAAAAATTAATTTTTAGTTTATCAAAATATAAGTCGCAGTATTCGGAGGTTATCGTTTTTTTATAACTCGTTTCGAAGTTCAGATGTCGATCAAAGTAATAAGAATTCATATTTGAAAATTATAAATCATTTTTATTTGATTTTTTTATTCGAAAGCTGCTAATTGCTGTTAGGAATTTTTTGTCTTTGTTCTCTATTGAAGAACATTATACTTCAAGTCATCTATGCTCCAAGTGGCCATAAAAATTTGCATTATTCTTCGAATTTAAGAATAATACAGATATCCGATCGATGTTCAACTTATAATAAACAAATTTCGATAAACCACTTGTATTATTCGAATATTTGCGTTCTTGTATTATTTTTTTGACACGAATTGTCTTTGTTTTTTTGTTTTGTCTTTGTTTAGTGCGATAAAGATAGCTTCAATCACGGCGGAACGTTTGTTTTCGCCACAATTGTTCCGTCGAATAAAACACGATATAACAATACTGCGGCTCAGAATTTCGCAGTATTGTCATACCGTGTTTTATTCGAAAGAACAATTTGGGTCCCTAAAATAGATAACAGTTTTCTGTTACTGACCGAGTAGGAGTCCTCCACCTTAAACGAATCAAAATTAAATACAAGTAAGATAAAATAAATTGAAACGGAATGAAATAAAATAATGTAAAATAGAATAAAACAAAACAAAATCAAATAAAAATAAATAAAATATAATAAATTAAATTAAAATAAAATGAAATACAATAAATTAAAATTAAATTGAATTAAATACAATATAAAAAGATAATAGTACATTATGACACTTGTACGAAACATTTTTTTCTGACGAGTGTGAGTTTGCAGAACGAGCCGAAGGCGAGTGTTGCAATCACACGAGTCCAGAAAACGTTTTTCGTACGAGTATCGTATACATTTTTATGTCACAATGTGCGTAAATGTGGTTTGACGCGAGCGGAGTGAGCGTAAAACCGCACTTTTACGCGCAGCGTGTCATAAAATAAATTAAAACAAAATGAAATAAAATCATGTAAAATAGAATAAACCAAAATAAAATAAAATTGAATAAAATACAATTAATTAAAATAAAATAAAATGAAATAGAATAAATTAAAATAAATTGAAATAAATCCAAATTAAATTAACCCATTAAAACCCATGCCAAGCCTAGAGCAGATAGCTCCAAAGTAACTATCTGATTCATAGGCAAATCGAAAAAAAAGCTACACGTGTTTTTTCTTTTGCCAATTGCAATTGTTTATAAGAAATTATTTAAACAAATTGTTCTAAAAATTGTTCTTTCGATAAAGTGAGTATGCCAATCGATTTTACGCAAAAGAATATGCAAAAAATGTATGGCGCACTTTTTCGTCAGAGTCCAATTTGTTGGTGTAAAACCGTTATAAACAAATTGACCCCATCAGATCCCATGCCAAGCCTAGAGCATATAGCGTTTAAGTAACCATCGGATTCATAGGCAAATCAAAAAAGAAGTGACACGTATTTTTTGTTTTGCCAATTGCAATTGTTTATAAGAAATTATTTAAACAAATTGTTCTAAAAATTGTTATTCCGATAAAGTAAGTATGCCAATCGATTCTACGCAAAAAAATATGCAAAAAATGTATGGCGCACTTTTTCGTCAGAGTCCAATTTGTTAGTGTAAAACCGTTATAAACAAATTGGCCCCATCAGATCCCATGCCAAGCCTAGAGCAGATAGCGCCAAAGTAACTATTGGATTCATAGGCAAATCAAAAAAGAAGTCCTGAACTTCTCCTCCTCCTCCTGTCTTCTTCTTCTTTTTTGATTTGCCTATGAATCCAATAGTTACTTTGGCGCTATCTGCTCTAGGCTTGGCATGGGATCTGATGGGGCCAATTTGTTTATAACGGTTTTACACTAACAAATTGGACTCTGACAAAAAAGTGCGCCATACATTTTTTGCATATTTTTTTGCGTAGAATCGATTGGCATACTTACTTTATCGGAATAACAATTTTTAGAACAATTTGTTTAAATAATTTCTTATAAACAATTGCAATTTGCAAAAGAAAAAACACGTGTAGCTTTTTTTTTTGATTTGCCTATGAATCAGATAGTTACTTTGGAGCTATCTGCTCTAGGCTTGGCATGGGATCTGATGGGGCCAATTTGTTTATAACGGTTTTACACTAACAAATTGGACTCTGACGAAAAAGTGCGCCATACATTTTTTGCATATTTTTTTGCGTAGAATCGATTGGCATACTTACTTTATCGGAATAACAATTTTTAGAACAATTTGTTTAAATAATTTCTTATAAACAAAAAATACAATCGAGGAAGATAAAATAAATCAAAATAAAATGAAATAAAATAAAACAAAATAAAATAAAATAAAATATCCCGAGATAAAATAAAATGAAACGAAACTAAAAGAAGCTAAATGAAACGACATAAAATCAAATGGAATAAAAGAAAACGAAATAAAATAAAATAAAATGAAATGCAATATAGTAAGATAATATTGATTAAAACGAAACTAAATGGAATAGAATGGAATAAAAGAAAATGAAATAACATAAAATAAATTGAAATAGGATAAAACAAAACAAAATAAAATTTTAAAAATTAGAATAGAATTAAATCAAATAAAATAGAATAAATTGAAATAAAATGAAATAGAACAAAATAAAATAAAATAAAATAAAATAAAATAATATGAAATATAACTTGCAATTTGTTTCCTGCAAAATACCACTTACGAGATTAATATATGAACTTCTCTCAAGTTTTTGATTCATTCAGGTCGATCCAAATTGCCTTGTAACATACAAAATAAAGCCGAACGTTTTATTTTTGCTTATAGAGGAAACATCGTAAAGCATATACACACGATTATCCGAAATACAAAAAATTAAAAAGGGCTGAGCCGGATGTGGAAGGGCGGTCTGCGGGAAGAAAAAAGAATGACCTCTGTAATTTTTCACAGTCAGTATATGAAACTAATGTGATGTGGTTTATTCTTGAGAGCGGTGTCCCTTTTTCGACCGTAGAATTGGAGTCTTTCCGCAAGATATTCGATGGTAAGAGGAAAAGGTTATTCATATCTTTTAATATTGTATTCTGACACATACGTTATCCGATAAATTCCATACCGTAGATATGAACATAAGGAAAAATGGCGTGGTGCTGAAACACATGTCACGTCGTAGTCTGGCTCGCCAGATAAAAATTACATTCGGTGCTCAAATGGACAAAATCAGCACACAAATAAAAAAAAATGCGGCATACGCTTGCACAACCGCCGATGTTTGGTCAGCGAGTAATCGCCGCTTTCTCGGTGTAACCGTTCATTGGGTAAGCCCGGAAAATTACAATTAGACTTCGAAGTTCAAACGACCTCAACTAATTCAAAATTATTTTGTAGATTGATTCCAGGGATTTGACAAGGCATTCCGCTGCCATCGCTTGCCGACGGTTTTCAGGGTCACACACGCATGATCGAATCGCGACCTTGCTTGAGGAAATTCACGCGTCTTTTGGTTTGGATCCACGAAAGATTGTTGCAACAGTGACCGACAATGCGAGTAACTTCAAGAAAGCTTTTGAAGAATTCGGAGTGGACGTCACCGATACCGCTGAAATCGAAGTTGTATCCGAATCGGAAGCAGGCTCCGATTCCGATACTGAGATGTTACGTGGTTCAGATGATGACGCATCAGGTGAAAATGAACACGCTATTCCCGATGACGTCGGCAGAGAAGTAAGTACGCTGAGTGGCTTGCCGCGTCATTTTAAGTGTGCGAGCCACACATTAAACCTATTAGCGACTACGGATGTTTTAAAAACCATTAAAGCATCCAAAGCGTTATCGATACAATTTGACCAAGTCATGACCCGGTGCCAGTCCTTGTGGAACGTCTTACGATCCCCAAAACGACGGGAGATATTGACGAATATCCTTGGGCAATGTCTGTCGAGACCAGTAGTTGTAAGATGGAATTCGCTTTTTTCGTCATTGCAACAAATTTATGATCTACGCGAAAAAATAATCGAAGCTAGCCAGATTCTCGATATTTCGACGCCTTTGAAGGATAGTGATTATAAATTTATTGCTGAATATCTTCAGTGTTTAAGACCCGTAGCGGAAACAATTGATACGCTTCAGGGGGAAAAAGAATGCTTCTATGGCTATCTTCTTCCCAGTCTTGTTTCTCTGCGTCGCAAATTGCATCAGATTAAACTGAACGGGCAGTTGAATTATTGTCAAACCATTGTAGTGGATTTGATTCGAAACCTCGAACTTCGCTTCAGCGATTTTTTCGAAGTTAAAGGGAATGGGTTATTTGCGGCCGTAGCAGCAGTTTTGCAGCCGCAATTTAAAACGCGCTGGCTGAGGTGTCTCAGTCTGGCTGCGCAAGTAAAAGTAAAAGAGGCTGTGATGGCAGCAGCGAAAAAAGCTTCTGAGTGCTCCCCAATGAGTCCATCAAATGAAGTCCAACAACCTCGTGTAAACAACAGCCATTACGACTTCGGCGAAGACGAGGAATCCGCTAGTAGCACCAATTCATCTCTTGAAGAGTCGGTAACCGAAATACAGATGCGAACCTTCATGAGTGATCCTTGCACTGAAGATATCGCAGTTATCGACAGATATCCGAAAATTAAGGATTTATTTGTGATGTATAACACACCACTGCCATCGTCTGCGCCGGTTGAGAGGCTATTCTCGTACGCGACGATGATGAACTTGCCACAGTACAACCGTCTAACGGACGATAATTTCGAAATAAGAACTCTTGCGAGATGCAACGCTAGAATTTTGCAAGACCTCGAATAGACGAGTTGAAAGATATTGGCGGTATCCGCCACCTCACCCACCTTAACCCTTTTCAACCGGGCGGGACATATTTTGTCCCACCCGATATTTATCGTCGTATTCAAAGGGTTAAGCGATGGTTAAAATGTAAAATAAATTGTAGACCTGCCTGATTTTTTTAAAGCAGGAATTCGTTTAAGGGATCATTCTGGTTTATAACTTAAAAAAAATCGATTTTTTTTACGTTTTTCGAAAGTATATGTATCTAAGAACATTATGTTAAAATCTAAGTGTGATCGGAGCAGTCTAACTATATTATTTTGCAGCCTTTACGTTGCTACTTTTACTACATGAGTGCGATCAGCCGATCATTAAACCCGTTTTTCTCAAAACTCTTTTTTTTCGGTTGGCGGCGGTGATTTCTCCGGAACCACTGATCCGATCTTCATGAAATTTAAACCACATATTCTACACAGTAACACACAGTACACAGCACACAGTGCACAGTGCACTGCACTGCAGTGCAGTGCAGTGCAGTGCAGTGTGTTTTTGGCACAGTTTTGGGCCAAAAACAGAGAAAAGAAACCTCATCTTTATGTTCTTTTCTTTAAATGCCCGCCATTTCGTTATTTATAAACAAATATTAATTTCCATGGTATGCGCTATAGCCACTGATATCCTGGACCTAATAATTTTTGGTTCTTTTGTTTTTGATGAGCTGTTATTAAGTTATCAACGCCTCCAGCAACATACCGACTTTTTGAGGCATTCCGTTCGCCCATTGTTTATGTAAATAAAAAGTGTAGAAAAAAAATAAATGCAGAGTTTTTTTATGTTTTTCAAAAGTATGTTCGTTGAGCTGAATGAAGCCTTATATCAATATCTATAATAGTATTTTCATAAAAAATTAATGAAAATAGTCTTTTTTCGAGCGTCCGAACCAGAATGATCCCTTCATGAATATGTATTTAAAATACTTTTTCGAAGAGATACCTATATATAAGAACAATTTTGATAAATAATTTGAATGCATTACTGGTTTGCACTGAAAATTACTATTGAATTGGAATTATGATTTATTGTAATTGAGTAATAAAAGCATTTCCAGCCGGTGTTTATTAACTGAATGTCCTCTCCTGTTTCAAATAGAATAACAACAAAAGGGTGATTCCATAACAGCGCACTTTTTTTTCAAATGTAACACAAGTTTTTTGCAATAATTTTTTCTTCATTTTACCCTCTTATGGCGATTATGTATGAAACATGATATCCAACAAATGCGGCCCCCGTCGCCTCTGGTAACAGGATGGACGTAAAATTAAAAAAAAATTATTTCGACCAATTTTTGTGTTTTATTTAAATAAGAATAATTGCACTCGTGTTAAATCACCCTTTACCTATTATTATGATACTGACTGTCACATATCACATATTTCTGGATGCGAATGATCTAACACGAAAGGGATATTAACTGCCACACTTTAGGCAGGATAAACAGGATCTAGAAGCTACATTGAATATGTGATTGTACGTAGAATGAAGGGTGTCCTTAGGTACATTGGTGCAGTAAAGAATAATATGTAATACAAATTGAAAAATCTCGATATATTGATCCTCATCGAATGTTCATTTATTGGTTACGTTCAAATATAATCCGAAACTCTGTTTAACAATGAATCTGACCTTAAAAGTCGCAATTTCAGAACACGATCTATACGGAATATCGCGTTCAACTTGTTGAATTATAATCACTCTTCAACCAATTGAATAAAACAGAGTATGCATTAGTGTAACCCACATTTTTTCCTAGAACCGTATCCAAATATTTTTCATTTTCTGATTATAGTATAGTCATGCATTTGTTCGGATTAAAATGAGCATAGTGTTTCTTTACTTTACTTTTCTACCGCAAGGACTACTTCAAAAATATATCAGTAGGGAAGTTATCGATAGTTCTTTATGTTAGTTTTGTTTTTGTTAATTTGTTATATTTTGTGCGACCCAAAATATAACGAATTGTATAAATACTACGATAAGTACTAATGATTTTTATTTTTACAGAAGATTTTTGACAGTTAATCGGATTGATTATCGATCCGGTTCAATGATGGATTGAATCAATCCATCTTCGTTAACTCATAGTTTATTGAGCATATCAATGTTTTTAAAAAAATAACGACACCAATCGTTCCATTTAGACTTGCTTCGATTTTCAAATATTTCACGAAGCTCTACTATAAGAAAATAATCTCATTAATTTTAGCTCTCTTAGAGAGGAAGTTTCTTGCAGTACCTCGAATTCATTGAAATAAAATTGGGAGTTTCAAGTTACACCTTGTTTCCCCATTGATTATCATATAACTTGATTTTTTGTTCTTCCTGCCTCCATGGTTGTTATCCAGATATTGAAAATTGCATGAAGCATCTATTTGCATAAAACATCTCAAGAACCTAAACATCTATTACACTGTCATGAAAATGACGCTCCATTTGGTAATAGAGAATGCTAAATTCATCATTTTGATCTATCATTTTCTGAACTTTCAGCTTTTGTCACCATCCACCTAATGAATCGCCGAATACGGCTGAAAAAATTTCTATGCATATTAAAATATGTTAACCCGTTTCGAAACATGTTTTGTAAATTGAAAGGGTTTATATATAGCATGTAAGAGATTTATATTCATAGAAATTCCGATCACCTTGACCGCTTTTCACTACGCTTTTCAAAACGGTACTATTACATATTAAGATAGAGCGCTAACCAGAAATAGGCAGAATAAAATTGTGTCATCATTTTGTGATTATTATTAGAATGCCAATTCACGAAAAGTCAAGCTTGAGAAATTTGTTCGAAAGTTAAAATAATTTCATATCGCTCAGTTATAAAACGCACAATTCATAACAACAAGATAATTGCAACGGAAATCGAATTATTATAAGATACTGTTGATGGGTATGAATGTTTGTGTGCTTGTGATAGAATTTAGGCTTTTTCACACCAAGACGGCTCTTATTAGTCGCCCGATAATCGTCACCGGGGTACATCTATTTCAACATGTCGTACCTACTATGACCTCATCTACTTTTGCATTCCGGTGACGCATGTGTCCGAGTGATCCGCAAGGTAAATGTTGCACACACGCAACTAATTTAACATGTAACTGTAAGTATTCACTATTTGTAATGCTTATCTTTACGTTTAGGACGTCGGGCGGCTGCATCCACCATGACTTGGGATTCAACATCCCAAGAATAGCTACAAGATATTGGAATCATTGTTTACGGACTAGCGCCTGAATGTGGGACGATGGGTTGTACCTTAGTGGCGCTTCCTGCCAGTGGACTCAACCATCGCTCATTACGCCCATGTGCAGTAAAAGCGCACATAAATTGAATGCGCTGCTTCCAAACATTAAGCAAACAAAATACCTTCTCAGGTACATATTTATTGTATGCGAATCATCATGACGTTGTACATATACTCATGTTTCGTGTCTTCATCCAGATAATCAGTCCTAACATTTTGTTTCGCGCTGTATGCACACTCGAGGCGTGATTATTATTTTTATGTTCTTTTTGGTGCGATTACTGAAAGAGTCGAAATGATATTCATAATTAATTACAGTATGCGTGTGGGGAGGATGGATGAGTATGAGTGATGCAGAATTCCTGTTATATTATAAGAAACCTAAATGTAATAGAATTGACAGTACCCGGCCACATTAAGTCGTAATGATAGCGACTTTAATGTGATCACCGTCCAGCTTTCTTTTTCCGTCGCGTCTTCAAATGGAACTCTCTTTTTCCGAATATTCGGGAATTGTGGGATTTACACCCCAGTTAACTACTTTGGAGGGTGATTTTTGAAATATCCTTTCTAAGTGCACCTTTACACCCTCTAAGGAACATATCTTCCTGATAAAATTTTTTTATCTTCAGTACTTAATGCTGTGCGATATCTGTCAGTCACGAGCCAGTTATGTACAAGTACATGTATATATATATACATCATCTATATATATATATGTGAAATCGTTATGAACCAGTGTGATTTATGTTGTAAATAATGACTTCAATAACTTCGGTATACGTAATCGTTAGTGCCACTAGTTTCCATCTCATATATTTTTTAAGTTGTTTCACTATTCAAAAATATTTGTGACAGGAATGGGCCTTTATTTCATGCAAAAAATAATTAAAGCACTTATCGTGCAGCAATTGCGATTTTTCAGACGTCTGCAATAATTATAATCTCCTAGATCAATTGCTTTTTTTACTACTTTTTTGACTGGATAACAACGATAGTATTATCCATGATCATTCAGTAATGAACATATTTTTATGATATTATCCTTCAGCAATTGTACATCCCTTATACTAACTATTGTTAAATCGTATAAATATGTATAAAAAATGTGTGATAAATATATGTATAGATCTCGAATAAACTTTTGTGAAAAAAGAATCGTTAACATTTATGGACGTAATGCTCATTTCTTAAGCCTTGCCGTTGACATTTAGATCTTAATTAATCACTCGTATTAATTTAGTATTTATGATGATAAATGTTCTTAGCTTTTTCTTTTATATGTTAGCTGTTCTACAGCTTACATCAATCCCCATGTACTTACAAACAGCACCTTCGTGTCGGCTAAAGAAGCAAAGAATTATTGATAAATCAATAAAAAAAATGTTGAAAAAAAAAAATGTAAAAAAAAAATTTTTGAAAAAAAAAATATGAAAAAAAAATTTTTGAAAAAAAAAATGTAAAAAAAAAATTTTTGAAAAAAAAATGAAAAAAAAAATGAAAAAAAAAAAATTTTTGTAAAAAAAAAAAAAAAGAAAAAAAAAATTTTGTAAAAAAAAATGAAAAAAAAAAAATTTTTGTAAAAAAAAATTTCTTGGTAAAAACATTTTTAGTACAATTTTGTATGCGAAATTTGACGGCGAATGTAATTCGCATAGAAAACCATTTTGGATTGACATAAATGAATCGGAATTCACTCGACGTCGGTATATAGGCCAAGTGTAAAACCATTTTAGCAGAATCAAAACAAATGCCGGCCGAAATTCACTTTGAATTTATTCCGGCGTCAAGTGGTTGACCATTTCACAACAAAATTTATTTCAAGTGGAAATAAAATTGGTATTTGATCGCGACTGAAATACAAAGTGAAAATTCACTTTGTATTTTAACGCGATCGAAATACAAAGTGGATTTTCACTTTGTATTTCAACGCGATCGAAATACAAAGTGGATTTCCACTTTGTATTTCAACGCGATCGAAATACAAAGTGGATTTCCACTTTGTATTTCAACGCGACTAAAATACAAAGTGATTTTTCACTTTGTATTTTATTGACGTTAAAATACAAAGTGATTTTTCACTTTGTATTTTAACGTCATTGAAATACAAAGTGAAAAACCACTTTGTATTTTAACGTCAATAAAATACAAAGTGAAAAATCACTTTGTATTTTAACGTCAACAAAATACAAAGTGAAAAATCACTTTGTATTTTAATGGTGTATTTAAATACTTTTTCATTCAATCGTGCCCATCCCTGGTCAGAACTGGGAAAAAGAAAAGCATCTATGCTTTTTTCCCAGTTCTTACATTGTGATAAATGTAAAGACTCTATGCTTCACTTTTTCCCAGTTCTGACATTGTGATTAATGTTTGATAATGTATTTGTTTGTCGTCCATGAGAAACCGGTCAGCTGTGTGCAGGGCGCACTGATGATCGGTTCGGGCATTTTCGTAAATGCTCGGGCGGCTGTAGCGCGTCTCTGCGGGAGCGCGTCGCCGATTTAGTATTAAGGTTGTTGTGGGGTCAGGCCGAAACGATGTCAGTGAGATGAAATTTTTTGTGAACGTTCATGATCCCTTCACTAATCAACCTGTCAAATTTCAAAACTATCCACAGTACAGTTATTTAGAAAAAAAATCGCAAAGTTGGAGTATTTGGTGTGCTCATCACATTATGTTTATGGGAATATTCTGAACATTTTTCAGTATATTATAATATATCTGCCGAGAAAACGATGCCGCGGAGTTGAAAAATCAGATACGGTTAAATGGAATATCGGACTAACTTTTGGTGCCTTACAAATAATAATTTACAGTACCGATTCAAAGTTATTCATGATTTTAATCGCGAATTTTCCAAAAATTGAGCACACAAAATATTAGGCTTCGGAAGCATGGCAACAGCGTAGCCGGCACAAGCGCTCCCTACCTTAGCGACATATGATAATTATGCATGTTTCCCGGACCGATGTTCATGGTTGATAAACAAACACTTCGATTTTGAGGCTAGGAACAGGCGCGTATATGACAGCTGTGCGACACTGGTGCTCAACCCAAGCATATTATCGTGGGTCATAATTTACGTTGTTGCCTTGAAAAAGTTGGATCCGCTTCTCGTGTGTACGTCGGCGAGAGAAATGTGGAGCAAGCTCTGCCTGCTGCACGAGCAGAGGGCTGAGGCGAATTAATTGGATTTTCTACAGAAATTCCATGAGTATCGGATGTCGTCTCGTGAGTCAATGGAGCAGCATATTGCAACGGTGCAGAATATGGCTGCTGGATTGATGGAGGTCGGTGAGCCCGTGTCGGATAAGATTATTGCGGCGAAGCTGCTTGCGAGCTTAACGTCAAAATATAGTACATTTCGAACGGTGTGGGACAGTGTCGACCCAGCTCGGCAGACGCTCGAAAATCTCCAGGCGAGATTGATCGGCGAGGAGGCGAGGCTAAAAACTGATTGTGAAAACGGTGCCGGTGCGCTAATAGTGTCGGGTCACAATCGAGGAAAGAAAAGTGAAAGTGATAAAAATAAAAAAACGAAAAAGCGTTCAAAGAAAAATCTGGAATGCTGGAAATGTCACGGAAAAGGGCATTTTGCGAATGAGTGCGGCGAAAAACCCGGGAAACCGCAGCTCAGAGACGCGTGTGACTGTGCGTTCATAAGTGAGCGAAGCGAGAGCGTGCAAAAATCGAATCGAGACAAGTGCGCGAAGCTACCGCGTAGTTCTGTGAAGGGGGATGGTGTAAAGTGGCCCTCGGGAAAGTGGCCCCGTGTCAGTTTGCCCCAAGTCTCCCACCCTTTTTCCAAACTCACCCGAAGGCAAATCGAGCAGTGGGTCTCAATGTGCGGTTCGTCCTCAAAATTCCAGAGCCCGGATTGGCGCGAGTTTCAAATTAGCGCAGACGGGCATAATGATTAAAATTGGATATCCATTGAACATTTAACAAAAAAATTATGCGCGACTGTTCATATTCGATTTTTATCCTTCGCTTATGTTAAAAATAAATCGTTTTCATCCCGTCGCGTGAGCTTTGGCGACAAAAGGCGGTATCTTAATATTTTAATATTTTCTATAAAAATACTGATTGGATACAACGGGAAGGTGAGTCGAAGAAAAATACATATATTTACTGACATTGTAAAAACCTAAATAAAGGTGTGCAAGTAAAACTCTCACTTTACATATATTTACTGTAATTTATATTTTAATTCGTTATATTTATTATTTTTCTTTATATTTTAATTCGTTATATTATTATATTTATTATATATATATATATATATCGTTATCCATTAGACATATTTTACATTCATGCTTGTACATCGCTACGATTGGTTTGTTTTTTGTCGAACGATAATTATGACCTCTTTCTAGTCGGTTTTCTCATTCATTCGAAATGCATTACAAAACATGTTTCCCACCGAAATACATCGTTGTGTCCATACCAAAAGTGCAAAGTTTTTGCGGGATCATTTTTGATATAGCTTAAATTTCGATATATTTCCGTACGAAGTGAAGGTCTGATTCGCGATTATCATTATTATTATTATTTTTCCTTTCACTTTGTTTCGAACGATTTAAAATGTACAAATTTAAAAAAAAATCTTAGATTTTTCCCAAATTCTTGTAATTTCGGGAATAATGGGCTGAATGCCGGGTTTATTTTTCTTCATCGTTGGTTATTTCTCCAAATAAATAAAACGCTCGAAAATTGTAAAAACTGTTGTTGACTTAAATTATTGCATTTTTGAGCTACACAATTTTTTTTTCTTTTACAAAAAGAATTATCCAATTTGATTAGAGAAAAGAAAATAATGTATCTAATTTTACGTATTATCGCTTAAATTAACACGATGAGCGGAATCTCGAGCATCCTGCGATGAAGATTCTTCTTTAGTAGGGTAAGATGGGGTTAAATCGCCAGCGGGTAAGATAACCATTTGACGCTCATATTTGAACGGATTAATAGAAAGAGTAACCGTTTGTAAGGTAAGTTGTAGTCGCTAATGCGCAACTTTTGTACTTGGTTGGACTGCCGCATCTGCATTTGTACAATTTTCGTGGTGAGATAAGCATTTTGAGCGATGTGAAAAAAAATATTTCTGGCTTTTGATGGCTGGCGAAAGTTGACTATGTATAGTTTGCATATAGTTTTGGGCATATATAGTCTATGCATAGACTATAAATTATATATAAACGTAAATTATATATAAACTATATGTAGTTTTTTTTCGTATATACAAAAATTAGATTATTTCAATTCGATGTTTCAATTTCAGGAAAACGTAAAGCAACATTTTTTACCGTGATATGTCTTGTTGAGTTTCACCAGTTGCCATCAGTCAATCTAGTTTAACTAACCTTATTGACGAGATATAAATCTTGGTTATTATTGGTAAGTCGGAGCTCACCATTTCTCAGCCAACGGCGGAGTGTCAAGCGAGGGATAACCGCGTTCTGTCGAAAATAATGTAAGGAAAATTACAATTAAGATTTAAAAATTTGAAGCAACGTACGTACCTCTTCGTCGCAAATATTGCTTTCGTCACCGTCCATGTCGTTATGAGCGAATTTGTCTATCGATCGATGTAATTATCTATCGCAAACACTCCCCTAGCAACGCTCCCCTAGCATACTCGATCGTTAAATCTTTATCGAGCGATCGAGCGATCGAGCCATTTGTTTTAATTGCTCGGAAAAGCGTGACATTAACCAAAATGTAAACGAGAAAATCAATTCAGCAGTCGATATCTCACAAGGCGATCTTACGACGTGATAATCTTTGTTTGGAGCGAGACTCTTGTCAACGAAAGATCATTGCTAGAAGTGTAATTTGTAGAAGTAATAGGACGTACTATTTTTTTTGTTTTAGACAAACGGCTTTGAAAAATATCGCAACGTTTATGTAGACTGTTCATGGCATTCATTGCAACAAGCCGCGATGGCTTCAGTCCTAAAGTGCTCGGCTAGGAATCGTAACGTAGCGGGTTTGAGTCCGCTATGCATACTCTATGCATAGTCTATATATAGTTTATATATAGTGTTGTTTTACATTTCCCCGAAATTGAAACATATCGAATTATATTAATCTGATCATTTTATATGTAAAAAAAACTATACACACGCTCTATATAGTTTATATATAGTCTATGCATAGTTTATATATAGTCTATGCATAGTTTATATATAGTCTATGCATAGTTTATATATAGCGCATGCATAGTTTATATATAGTTTATGCATAATCTATGCATAGTTTATATATGGTCTATGCATAGTATATGCATAGACTATATATGCCCAAAACTATATGCAAACTATACATAGTCTATACATAGTTTATGCATAATTTTTTTACTTGGGAAGTTTTTTCTTGGAGCAGCAATTCGTCACTAACCCGAATATTGAAACGATTTTCCGACATTTGCATTTGTTTTCGGATCACGTGGTCTTTCGCGCAAAAGGGTGTGTGGGGTTAAATAACCAAACAAGCGGCATCTGCACGGGCTGAGAAAAAAATTTTCAAGGTGTTGGGCAAAAAATTACAAGCCGAAAAAGAAAACGTTGCCCCTCGCCGCCCTGAGCGTGGTCATCCCAAAAAAGTTGTTTACGTTGAAGACAGCGAGAACTACGGCGATAATCAATGCTAGAAACTTTTTTTTTTTTTAATTTTTTGAAAGGTTAATATAATAAGTTGTGACCGTTATGAATAATAAAAAATCATTAAAACAACAAGTTTGCATTTATATTTGACCTGAAAAGAAGTGGTTTTATTACTCCACTAGGTGGGGTAAAAAAACCACTTTACACATTTTTGTCAAACGACCGTGCTAAATAATGAGTATAAGTTACATCAAAATTGTTTGTATACATTTTGTAGCCAAGGGTTCATACTTTCAGAAAAAAAATCATGTTCGAGAATATTCCGATAAATGCAGGTTCTACAGCGTGATAAATAAAAAAATGGCGATTTAACCCCATCTTACCCTACGGTAATAAGTCCAGTACTGGACTTATTGCGATGGATACGCAGAATACCGTACTAAAGAAGAATCTTCATCGCAGGATGCTCGAGATTCCGCTCATCGTCCTAATTTAAGCGATAATACGTAAAATCAGATACCTACATTATTTTCTTTTCACTAATCAAATTGGATAATTCTTTTTGTAAAAGAAAAAAAAATTGTGTAGCTCAAAAATGCAATAATTTAAGTCAACAACAGTTTTTACAATTTTCGAGCGTTTTACTTATTTGGAAAAATAACCAACGATGAAGGAAAATAAACCCGGCATTCGGCACATTATTCCCGAAATTACAAGAATTTGGGAAAAATCTAAGATTTTTTTTTGAACTCGTACATTTTAAATCGTTCGAAACAAAGTGAAAGGAAAAATAATAATAATAATGATAATCACGAATCAGATCTTCACTTCGTACGAAAATATATCGAAATTTAAGCTATATCAAAAATGATCCCGCAAAAACTTTGCACTTTTGGTATGGACACAACCATGTATTTCAGTGGGAAACATGTTTTGTAATGCATTTCGAATGAATGAGAAAGCCGACTAGAAGGAGGTAATAATTATCGTTCGACAAAAAACAAACCAATCGTAGCGATGTACAAGCATGAATGTAAAATATGTCTAATGGATAACGAATTAAAATATAAATTACAGTAAATAAATGTATTTTTCTTCGACTCACCTTACCGTTGTATCCAATCAGTATTTTTATAGAAAATATTAAAATATTAAGATACCGCCTTTTGTCGCCAAAGCTCACGCGACGGGATGAAAACGATTTATTTTTAACATAAGCGAAGGATAAAAATCGAATATGAACAGTCGCGCGTAATTTTTTTGTTAAATGTTCAATAAATATCCAATTTTAATCATTATGTCCGTCTGCGCTAATTTGAAACTCGCGCCAATTCCGGGCTCTGGAATTTTGAGGACGAACCGCACATTGAGACCCACTGCTCGATTTCCCTTCGGGTGAGTTCGGAAAAAGGGTGGGAGACTTGGGGCAAACTGACACGGGGCCACTTTCCCGAGGGCCACTTTACACCATCCCTTCGTCGCGAGTGGCTCGACGAGTATCGTGAGGAGCCGCATGGTGGCACTGTGGTGCTTGGTGACAATGAACAACGTAGTGTCGTCGGAAAAGGCACCGTGCGCATAGTTAAACTCGTCGATGGTGTGTGGAAAAAGTCAAGAATCGAAAATGTTTTGTACGTACCGAAGCTTAAAAAGAATTTGTTCTCCGTCGGAGCCTGTGCGGAGAGAGGTTATAAAGTCGTGTTCGAAAAAAATAGAGTGAATCTGGAGCAGCACGGTGTCACAGTTGCGTCTGGAATCAGACAAGAAAATAGAATTTATCGAATGTTGTTCAAGGTCGAATCGTTGAGTAACGTGAACGATGTGAGCGTGGCAACGGTGAGCTTCCGCGTGTGGCACGAGCGGTTGGGGCACGTTGGCAAACGTGCGATACGCGATCTGGTGAGAAGAGGGTTAGTGACAGGAGTGTCTATGGCGGACGAGCAAGATTTTTTCTGCGAGGCCTGTCAGCTGGGGAAAGCTCATCGCCTTCCGTTCAAGAAAAGTGTGGAAAAGGAAGCGACGGAGCCAGGTGAGAAAATACATACAGATGTATGTGGACCCATGTCAGTCGATTCACTAGGGGGTGCCCGCTATTTTTTAACGTTCAAAGACGATTCAACCGGTTTTCGACATGTATATTTTATCAGGCACAAGTCTGATGTGTTTGATAAATTTAAAGAATACGCGCAGTTTGTCAAAAATAAACAGAAATCAAAGTTCTTCGTTCGGATAACGGTCGCGAGTTTATAAACGAAAAGATGAACGGTTATCTTGCCGAGAAAGGTATTAGAAAAGAGAATACCGCTCCTTACTCGCCGGAGCAGAATGGCAAGGCGGAACGGGATAACCGAACGATTGTTGAGAGCGCGCGTTCGATGCTTCATTCCAAGGACTTACCGATTTTCCTGTGGGCTGAAGCGATAAACACGGCGGTCTACGTGTTGAGCTGTTCAGTATCGTCAAAGGAAACGACGCCGTACGAGTTGTGGTTCGGGAAAAAGCCCCACCTTGGGCACTTACGTGTGTTCGGATCCCAGGTATTCACGCATATACCAAAACAGTACACAAAAAAATTTTATGCACGCGCGAAGTCGAAGGTATTTGTCGGCTACCAAGATGATTCGTCGAATTACCGAGTTTTTGATCCTGAAACGAAAATGGTAACCGTATCACGGGACGCAATATTCAATGAAACAATCGGAAAAACGGTAGAAATCGAGCGTCGCGAATATAGTACAATCGTACTAAAAGGATCGTACGTACCTGAAGAAGGAAATCGGCAGGAGCACGAAGACGAGCTGTCCGATGAACCTGAAAATGGATCTAACGACGAGAATTGGGAAGCCGCAGCGGAAGGAAGCCAGGCTGCACCACAGTCAGGGAACGACAAAGAAGGGCGAACCCTAAGGGACAGAGCAAAGTTGAAAATACCAGTGAGGTATGCGGATGTTGCGGAATATGTTGCACCGGAGACATATACAGAAGCCATGAGCAGCAGCGATGCCGCGCAGTGGGCACGTGCTGTCCGAGAGAAGCTTCAGGCGCATGATGAAAACAAAACATGGATGCTCGTTCCAAGTTCAGCAGATCAGAAGATCATTGACTAAAAATGGGTTTTTCGAGTTAAAGAAAATCCTAACAACGGAAGGAAGAGGTTCAAGGTAAGGCTCTGCGCAAGAGGTTTCATGCAAAGGCAAGGTATCGATTTCACGGAAACGTATGCGCCAGTGCCGCGCTACGATTCACTTCGATTACTGTTAGCAAAAGTAGCAGAGGAGGACTTGGAGCTTCTGCAGTTCGACGTTCAAACTGCATTCCTATACGGCGTACTGAGCGAAGAGATCTTCATGAAAATCCCTGAGGGACTCGACATCGAAGAAGAAGGAAGAACGGAGAAAAATGTTGTGTGCAAGTTGATAAAATCGTTGTACGGGCTTAAGCAATCGCCAAGATGCTGAAACCAAAAATTTGTGAAGTTTTTGCGTCAATACAAGTTCAAAGCGAGCGAAGCGGATCAGTGTATATTTGCGGGGTGTGTTGAGAGTGAAGAAGTGTATCTTGCGTTGTTTGTGGATGATGGCTTGCTAGCGGCAAGATCGAAAGACATTTTAGAGACTGTATCGAGCGAGCTCAGCAAAACATTTAAAATTACGGTTGGTGATGCGAGAATGTTTATCGGTCTGCAAATAGAGCGAGACAGAGACGCGAAGTCTCTTCTGATTCATCAGTCAGCGTACGCGCAGAAAATAGTCAATATATTCAGAATGTCAGACTCAAAGTCATACGGTATGCCGATAGACCCGCACGTGACACTTTTACCTGTAGATGAGGGAAGCGAAGAAAGGGCAAATGTGCCATATAGAGAGGCCGTAGGTTCCCTAATGTTTCTAGCCGTAGTATCGAGGCCGGACATTGCATTCGCAGTGAATGCTGTGAGCAAATTTACGAGCAATCACAGCGAGTCGCATTGGCGCGCTGTCAAAAGAATCTTAGCTTACGTAAACGGAACAATAAGGCTTGGGATAGAGTATCGAAGCGGCGGTAGAGATTCAGATCTGGTAGGATATTCCGATGCTGATTTTGCGGGTGACCTAGAGACGAGGCGTTCGACGACGGGATACGTTTTTTATTTATCAAATGGTTCAGTCACATGGTCCTCACAACGGCAGAAACTCATCACGTTGAGTACAATGGAAGCCGAATATGTTGCGGCTGGTGCCGCTGCAAAAAAAGCCGTGTGGCTCAGGAGTCTGTTGAATGATATAGGTCGGAAATGCGAGGGTGCAACGAGGCTGTATGTAGACAACCAAAGTGCAATTCGGTTCGTGAAGAATCCAGAATTTCACAAGCGCACAAAGCATATAGATATAAGGTACCATTATATTCGAGAAAAGGCTGAAAACAAAGAAATTAGTGTGCAATATGTACCTACTGAGGTACAGCGGGCGGACATTTTTACAAAGGCGTTGCCCAAAACACGTTTTCAGGGGTTACGGGAAAGTCTCAATATGAAAGAGTTTCCAAAAGATGCACTCAAACGGCGGTAGTGATAACGTATTAGTTTGTCGTGCATGAGAAACCGGTCAGCTGTGTGCAGGGCGCACTGATGATTGGTTCGGGCATCTTCGTAATTGCTCGGGCGGCTGTAGCGCGTCCACTGATCTCTATAATACACTGGATAGTGGATGAGCCTCTCAAAAGTGGGGCCCAATTGAACGTCGGCCATTGAAGTCGGGGGTCTAAGGTTTACATGGCGCGAGCGTGTATGCAAGGAATATAATTGTATGGGTAACTGTAAAGAAGAGTGTTGCGTCAAAGAAGAGAGAGATCGTTTAAAACGAAATATCGCGAGTGAAAATGCCGGCAGAATGTTTATTCTGCGGCGAATACTTCAAGAAAGGAATAAGATCTTTGCATTTGTAAGTAAATGATCAATAAAAATAAGTTTGCGGTTATTCCTTCGACATTTCAGTGCATTTTCGAAGATAGGTTATGTTCACAATTGAACTTTTTATTCGGTTTTAAATGTACATTTATCAGCATGTAAAATTCCTTTCTTTTTCCATGGTAATTTCTTCAAGTAATATATATTTTTATCGTATAAATAATATTTATTCATCGAGTGATATCGCATTAAAGAAATTAAATACTATTTGAATAAAATAGCAACTTATTCATATATTCGGTATATTCCAGCAAAGTATTCGACATTTATGAAAGTGCTTCTGATATTTGATGCTTTTAGATGAACATTGAAACGTTAGCCGATTTTGAATAACATTTTTTTTCGATTTAATTTTAAAAAATTAGATTTCCCAGCTGCACGAGCGAAAAGATGCGTTGGGTACAAAACATTGGCTTAGAAGATTTTGTACCCACAAAACACACAATGTTGTGTTCCGATCATTTTGAGCATGGATGTTTCGAAAAAGGCTTACGAATTTCGAAACTTAAGCCAGGAAGCATACCGACATTCCCCTACAGCCTGAATTTTTTCAACAATCTTGCAAGAATCTTTTTATGAGATATTGAAATATAGCACGGAACGTTAAAGCAAAACTGCTGGAGTGTATCTATGTCCGCCCCTTCGCAACATTGCAATTCTGTTTCAAAAATATTGTGGGAATAATGCAGACTCTGTATACAAAATTTTGCCATAATCCTTTCAAAACATTTCAATGAAATATATCTTGCAATATCGAGGCAGGACTGCACCAATTTAGAATTGATTCAACGATTTTATCGTGACGAATTGAAAATAGGTGTATAAAGTAGACAAATAGAGATGTGCATACAAACAAATCCACACTGTTATAATCAGTACAAATATGATGTTATAATAGTATGATCCATAAGGTTTATTACATTACATTTTTACATTTATAAGTAGAGAATGATTACATAATACATATATATTTTATATTTATAGAATATATGTTTTTCTTTAAATTAACAATAGTTTTTTTTGTACTGATTGACAACTGGATACATCTCATCTATCTTCGCTGATCATTCAGCACTGGAAAAAGACTCGTTATCGATGTCGTTTCGACAATCAGAATCCGAATTTTATGTGATACCATTGCGCCATGGTCATAATTTGTAGGAAAAAAGCTAATAATAAATAAAGATAATAAAAAGAATTTCGTTTTACATGTATGTTTTGCATGAAACTTCAAAAAATCCTGTAGTTCCAATATTACTGCAAATTATAAGCAAGGTTTTTGCAAAATATTGCAGGACAGTTTCCAATATAATATCGCTGTAATATTTAAGTGCAATATCGTACACAAAACTTAACCACAATAAATGTGCAACATATCGTTGCAACTGCAATATTGGAACATTTTTGCAGCACTGCCACAATATGATGTGCTGTAGGGGTTGTTTCGGACATACAAGTCAGCATGCGTTTATTGCAACGTTCACAAAAAAGAGAGTGACAAAAATCGATCGTTCCACAAGTAAAAACATTTTGGCTTTATATCAGCTCCAAAGATCATTACGCTTTCAATATTTTTCATGGATGGTTTAATAAGTGATTTTGGACAGATGGACTTTTAAAGGAATACTCCTTGCATTTTTTGCAGGTTTCCATTTCAAGATGAAAATCGCTTAAACAGTTGGCTGGAACGAATGGGAATTGAAGGTTTCGTCCCGACCCCAAAAAACCTCCTTTGTTCCGATCACTTTGAACAAAGTTGTTTCAATCGACACGGGAATGTCCGATTAAAAAAAAATGCTGTTCCAACAATATTCGCTCCTAGAAACTGCGACGGTACTTTTCCATTTATTTGGTTCACCAGAATAATTCGGAAAACGAAAAGCGTCAATTTGTTGGAAATCTTTCCATTTCAATACTTTTTAATATTAGGAAAGAAAAGGGCCCATTCGCCAACCCACGTAATCGCCGTTAAACACTGCAGAACGGACGTACAACCAGCAGAGTCCGTACATTCCGGTACTGAAAATATACCTGCCCAGAATTCTCTCGACAAGGAGATCGCTGACTGTCTTCCCTCGACGATTGTTTGTTCGCCGACTGCTTCGAATAACCCAGCAGTTGATGCATTCACTCAGTGCAATGAGTGAGTATTAATACGAATTTTGAATTTCATACGCATCTGTTGGAGCTTGATGATACTTGTCATTTATTGCACGTCAGAATTCTCGATAAAATATTTTTTATGACTTAATTTCGAGGCACTTAAAAATGTTTGTTACAGTTCTCCAAATACATCCCAGAAAATCTCACATGACCACCGATATGCATCGACGCCACGAAGTGCAAGAAAAAAACTGAACAGGGCTCATGCGAAAATAAGAAGAATGGAAACAACTTTGAAGCAAAAGAACAAGAAAATCTGTCGAATGAAAAACAAAATCTCAACATTAAAAAATATCGTGAGTAAACTGCGTGACAAGAAAGCTCTCCCGGAATCAGGGCTTGCGTGCTTAGATTCGATAGCAGACTCTGATGTTTCGCAGTTCCTTAAGCGTTTTGAAAACAACGCAAAGCGAGCTCAAGCACGGCAATTCGGCCCCAAGAAAAGGCCGTTCAAGGCGCAGCGGAAAAGTCAGTCTCATTCTGCACGTAATAAATTTAGTATTTCGAGAGAGAAATATCCTCCTGCTCTGAGATCTTTTGCTATGACTCTCCACTTCTATTCACCAAAGGCCTACGGGTTTGTGAGGCGTAAATTTTGTAATGCAATACCGAATCCCAGTACCTTAAGGTCTTGGTACTCCGCCATCGACGGCGAACCAGGTTTTACTTCAGAAAGTTTTAAGGCATTAGACATAAAAGCATCCGAAGCACAGAAGGTAGGAAAAGAGATTCTTGTTGCATTACTGATGGATGAAGTTGGCATAAAAAAAGGATTGACAATTTCCCCTAACAGACAAGTTCGAGGTTTCGTTGATATAGGTAACGGAATGGAAACCGATGATTCAGTTCCATTGGCAAAAAATGCGCTGGTCCTAATGGTAGTCGCTCTGGATGATTCTTGGAAAATTCCCATAGGCTATTTTTTGATTAATGGGATTGACTCGGAAACTAATAGTGCGATTATAGTGCAAGCTTTATTTCGCCTACATAATGTTGGAGTTAAAGTTGTATCAGTAACTCTGGATGGCCCCGCTCAGCATTTTGCTACGATGCGGTTACTTGGAGCCAGTTTCGAAATGCCCAATCCTAAGCCTTATTTCTCCCACCCGGTCACTAAGCAGAACGTTTATGTCATATTCGACGCATGTCATATGCTGAAATTGTTTAGAAATTGCTTAGGAGATTATCAGTGCCTGATGGATGCTGATGGGAACTACATTCGATGGGATTTCATCACGTCTCTAGCGCAAATACAACAAAAGGAAGGTCTCAGAGCCGGAAATAAAGTGAGGATGGCTCATGTAGAATATCGTCAAATGAAAATGAAAGTTTCTCTCGCTGCACAAACGTTGAGTAACAGTGCAGCAGATGCTATCGAATTTTGTGCTAGCATCGGTATGCCTCAATTCCAAGGGTGCAATGCTACTGCTCGATTTATGCGATGCATCGATCGCCTTTTCGATTTCTTGAATTCTCGGAATCCTTTCGGAAAAGGTTATAAGTCACCATTACGAAGGAGCAATGAAGGTTTTTGGCGACTAACAATTTTGGATGAGATACAGTATCTCAAGGGAATAAGAGACAGCACAGGAGCGTCAATGTTGAAAACTAGGAGGAACGTTCCTTTTATTGGAATGATAACGGCGGTCATGGCTGTTACTGCAATTTTTGATTTATACGTTAAGCCTGAAAATTCCCAGCTGAAGTACCTTTTAACGTATAAATTAAGCCAAGATCACTTGGAATTATTTTTTTGTGCTATCAGATCTTGTGGGGGATGGTGCCCGAATCCAACTTGTGCGCAGTTTGTTTCAGCATATAAAAGGTTGTTAGTACGTCATGAAATAGAATCCGTGAACGGAAATGTTGAAGCTATGGATCGGACAACGATTCTCAGAGTTCCTTCTGGTTCTTCCAAACGAAGCATAGAAGACCGTTACGACCCAGCCGTGTATGATAATATGGCCAATATAAGAGTAGCGAAGAAATACGGATTAGACGAAACACAGGGAAGTGAAGAGGTCGGAGATTCTTTTGTAGAATTCAATCAGTTGAATAGAAACTTTTCTGGATGTCTTTCCAATTTTTCAAAATCGTGCATAGGTCACATAGGTGGCTGGGTTGTAAAAAAATTGATCGACGAACGTCGGCCCGTAGTTCAATGCAAGAAATGTCAGAACGCCCTTCTCCAAGAAACACAGACAGCAGCAGAATTTGAAGACAATGGTCTTATTCAAGCTAAGACGCGAGGTGGCCTAATTTTTCCGAGTGAATCAGTCGTTCAAATTTGTCTCCAAACAGAAAAACTATTTCGGCATTGCTTGTACAGAGTAGGCTGTTTGCCGCCGACCGAGTCGAATTTCCCAGCCGTGCTTGCTTGCAAAGTAATGCAAGTCATTTTTCAGCCGCCATGCCAGATATTCGATTCTTTAAATGAGCATTTATTTGATAATCCGCTAGATGAACCGAGCCACACGTATATGCTTACCAAACACGTTTGTATAACTTACATTAAACTAAGACTCTTTTCTGCGACTAAAATTGCGTCAGAGGCTGCTATCGGACGAAAAATGCGTCATCACATGACCAGGCAAATTATTTGGAAGAGTCAGTAGAAAATACGACTTTTTTGGAAATTTTATCTCATAGTTTAACCTTGCGTGAAGAAATCGTACTGCACGAATGCCTGTCATTTATATTGTGATTTTAATATTAAGTGTTCTTTTTACAGTATTCAGAATTCGCCAAAGCTAAAATAGACATTTTACAAAAGATGTGAATGTTTTTAGTTTATAACTAATTTACGAGAATTCAAGTTCATATATTGTAAGGCCTGATGCTTGTCAGAAGATTAGTTTTTCAAGTTATGGTTTGTTCTTGAAGAAATCGTGCTACACGAATGCTGGTCATTTATATTGTGATTTTGATATTAAGTGTTCTTATTACAGTATTCAGAATTTGCCAAAGCTAAAGTAGCCATTCTGCAAAAGATGTAAATGGTTTTAGTTTATAATTACTTTACGAGAATTCAAGTTCCTATATTGTAAGGCCTGATGCTTGTCAGAAGATTAGTTTTTTAAGTTATGGTTTGTTTTCATTGCACTAAGTGGTGTTAAACAGTATTAACAGGTACATATTTCTTATGCATTTGAAAAATTCGCTTTTTATAACATGGCATCTACTGCTTGCGGTTTTAAATTTTTGTTTGATTTTCTTTTTTTGGCATGTTCATTGGAATGGTAATAAAATTGTTTGAACGAAATTGTTATTTTCATTTGACAATAATATATTTTCAACAGATCTCCAGCCACGGACTGCCTTCCCATATAAAATGCGTAGCAGATAAGTATTATAATTTGGATTTCATCTCCGGACTTCAATAAACACCAAATACAATATTTACAGTACTGCATACAAAATTGAACATAAAAAAATGAGGTATGTATGTATATAATTTTTTATTATATACATTATATATACGGATATATAATTATTATATCCGATCTATGTATTTACTGCTCTATATTATTTGTATACGATATACTTTTTACAACTGTACATGTATTGGA
This sequence comes from Sussaba pulchella, assembly GCA_963971145.1. Lineage (NCBI taxonomy): Eukaryota > Metazoa > Arthropoda > Insecta > Hymenoptera > Ichneumonidae > Sussaba > Sussaba pulchella. Next base: position 9,000,096 of record OZ020165.1, read on the forward strand.
TGGTCAATGGAGACTTTTCGCAATAAAAAGTGATCAACAGAACATAATTCTATCTTTCTTCTCTCCGTTGTGTACTTTTTGTATTGTAATTTTTGATAATATATTAGTTCCTATTTTGAGTTATGGGATTTACCATATATGTATTTACCGAATGTTACCGAACATCATTTTATGGTAATTGTTATTGTTTCCTGCTGCTTGAAAGTTTTATTCATCTGTATACTAAATCATATCGTTTGAAAATTGCCGCCAAACCCAACTTTTACCCCCGACTGCAATGGCCGCGTCACCGTTCAATTGGGCCCCACTTTGTCGACGAAACCGCCATAGCATCCACTATCCAGTGTATTATAGAGATCAGTGAGCGCGTCTCTGCGGGAGCGCGTCGCCGATTTAGTATTAAGCGAACCACGAACGAGTAAACCACGAGAGCGTGTAATAGGGAGAATACCTGCAATTACATGTTTAATAAAATTCGTATTTTCATCAACGACGTTACCTACCTCGACGTGTGACTTCTTTCATTTCAACGCCTTCCCTCTCGCATAATTATTAAAAGAAACTTGAGAACTGTGCTTTAATAATGTTTAAAACAATAAGGGAATAATATAATGTTACGGCAGAAAATTATTAATTTAATCATTGCATTTTTTGAATGAGTGATTATAGAGCGTAGCTTTCGAACGCGATCAATGGAGTTCCATCTACGTTACCGATGAACTATGCTCTAATAAGCGCCAAAAGATTAATATTATTATTGTCGATGTACTCTGATCTAAAAATTTGAAAGAAACAATTTGGGAGAGTATTATTTTCGATAATAATTGATTTTTGCTAAAAGAATAAAAAACAAGCTGCTAGTTGGAACTTGCAATTTGCTTCCTCGAAATCGTAGGTAGTGAACGAAGATTCCTCTATAATGAATCATTTTTTTTGTTCTGAATCTGATAGATTAAACGGAGATATTTATATGAGTGGTAATTTTCTGTTTAATCTTTGGCTTCCTCATAGAGGAATCTTCGTTCACTACCTACGATTTCGAGGAAGCAAATTACAAGTTCCAACTTGCAGCTTGTTTTTCGAAATATAAAAACGATACCAAATCCAATTCACGGCTTGAATCATGACCAAAATTATAGTTAAAGAAGGGGTTATAGAGCTCGACATGCCTCCAAAATTTGGGAGCCGTAGCTGAAACTGTTCTTGAGTTATACACGTTTGAATCTTGGGAGGTCATCTTGAACGTACATAATAATTCAAAGTGTCCTAAAATTCGAACAGGTTGTTCGATTTCTACCAAATTTAGTAACAAATGGAGCTGACTGTTGGTTCAAGAGTGTGCATGAATTTGAGGCCGTTCAGTCGAATATTTTCCAACTTGCAGAGGTTCGAACTTCGAAATTTATAGTTGCTATAAAATTAGATCCGCTGAGCCGATCTTCGCCAAATTTGGTATATATTATTGCTTAATGATGTTCTATACTCGTGTAAATTTAGAGCTCGATTGGTTGAAGTTAACGAAAGTTATAGCGACAAGATTGATTTTTCGAAAAATTAAAAATATCATAAAATCAAAAATTATCGATGGATTCGGCCCAAATGCAATACCAACAAACATTAGATACAAATCTCTTTGTCGAGAACTATTTAGACGAATATCTCAAAATTTGCGACAGTTATAGTGCGTACGTTCTTTTTTCGGAAATTTGAAAACGACACAAAATCCGAGCGACGCCTTGAATCATAACCAAAATTATAGTCCAAGAATGTGCATGCTCTCTGGTGCATGCAGAGATGAGTAGGGAGATTGATACAGCGGCCTATTCTCTGGGGGTAAAACTACTTCTCATTCGTCGAAAATGCATGACGCCCCACCACTGTCAAGTAAGTGGCGGCGTGGTGGGGTGCCATGAATTTTCAAGGGAGTGGGGAGAACGTCGTTCAAGTTGTGGTGGGGCGTCTTTAACGGGTGGCACACTCAGGAACGGATTCGACCGTTCGAGCGCCTTTAATAACAGCTGGGGCTGCGCGACATCGAGAGGCAAACGCGGTTCAGCGTTTGGACTGGCTAAGTTTGACCCATCATAATCGATGCGTGCTGTGAAATACTTGAATGTCGTCAAATGGATCAAGTAATGCCTAAAAAAGGTTGATTTTAATAAGATATAGGGAAATAATATGTAGCAAAAAATGTTTTTAAAAAAAATTTCTTTCTTGGGATTAAAAATAATAGATTGCACTATTCGGGTTATTCCGGGGAAAACCGTTCACGAATAATAAATTTAAAAGATATTGATAGCATCCGATTCGAGCTGCCGTGATAGCTACAGTGGTAGCGTGCTTGCGTGGGAACTGAAAATTTGTAGGTTCAAGTCCCGAAGGTAATTTTTTTTTTCCGAAATGTTAATCATACAATCATCTGGAGAAATCCGATTAAATTTTTATTCCCTGACATTTGATTTTTCTTTCAAGTCAAAAACTTTGTTTGGGCATTTTCCTTCCTTCGTCTCCGAAAATAGTTCTTTATTCGTTCAAGGTTTCTAGCAAGAATTTATGTTGTTAAATTATGGTCTGACCCCGTGTCTTGAATAAAAATTATACGTTCAATATGAAATCAAACTAATTTTCGGCTCAAAACGGCACAATGCAACACAGGAATGATTGTAATTTGTTTTTGATACAATCGTAATGATTGAACATAACATACAAGATTGTGTAAACGGGGAGAAAATGTATATTACGTTTAATTATTTTGATAACTAAAAAAATGAATACTCACCACGAACCTTGAACGAATAGAGTACGATTTACGGAAACAAATACGAATAAATGAGCAAAAAAGTCTTTTTATTGGAAAAATCCGCCCACTTCTGCCCCGGCTGGTCTTCAATTTGAATGAAATTTTTTTCTGAAAGTACTCCTCAAGTTCCTCTGTAGAAAGTGGTATAAGTGGTGTCTATTATTTTTCATTGAATTTCAAAGATTATTAAATTTGGAAAACTCGCACAGTATATCCGACGGGGAAAATTCAGACTTACTCGCCCCACGTCAAAATCTGCACTTTGAACTATCGGGAAACAATATAAAAAAATTGGGAGGCCTATGGTTAGTGCCCATGGTAAGCAATGCCTATGGCTATTAATCCCTACAGCTATTTATGTTTATTTTGTGTGACTCTTTACGAGCCGCGCAAGGAACTTCTCGATTTGCTAGTAAAATTTTTAAATTATGTTTTCTTCAGAAAACTAAAAAACGATACCAAATTGGACAACAATCGAATCAGCTCTAAGTTAGAGCAGAACACATCGATTCCATTATCGATCAGTCTGTACGTACGTGCGTACAGACACACACACGCACACACACGCGTGCGCCACGCGCATTTCCAAGGAAATGCAGGTGGCGTCCACTTTCTGCATAATTACCAAAAAAACTTTTGAGAGTTGAGAAGTTACTCAAAATCGCATTTGAAATATAAAAGTCGATTTTTCGCAAAATTGTATTTTTAAAAATTTTTGAAAGTATTTTTCTCGAAAAGTTGAGAAAATTTCACGTAATATATGCAGAAATAAAATTGGGACCTCTGTTATGACTCGTTGAATCACCAAATGTATGACAAAACAACTAAAACCTCAATTTATTTTTTTTTATTTTCAAATGAATCGTATTGATGTTTCTATTACAATTGCACAGTGACGTAAAACCGTGTTCGCCATAAATACATGAAAACCATATGATCAAAGATGAAACTTAGAGTCATGTGGTGACGCTGTCAGTTTCGCAAGTGCACCATCTACAACTTAAGGGTGAGGTCAGATTAGTTCGTTATTGAAAAAGGATATTATTGATAATTTTTTTGACGATACAGTTGATATACATTTATTTCTATAATGACTACTCAATAACGTAACGTTAGAAGAATATTCTTAAAAATTTTTATTAACCTTTATGATCAATTTTTCATTTACAAAATTCAGAATGTTGCCACTTCAAAATACGATAAAATAAAATAAAACGACTTCATTACCTGCAGAAACTTATCAACTAATCAAATCATTTTGGTTTCTTGATCTCAGTATTATGAATCATTTCAAAATGAGAAAACATAAATTGAGGTTTTAGATGTTTTGTCACACATTTGGTGATTCAACGAGTTATTAACGAGGTTCCGATTTAATTTTTACATATATTAGGTACGTAAAAATTTTTCAGCTTTTCGAGAAAAATACTTGAAACATTTTTTTAAATATACTTTTGCGAAATATTGACTTTGATGTTTCAAATGCGATTTTAAGTAATTCTTCGGGTCCCAAAAAAGTTTTTGTATTTTTTCTCGAAAAGCTGAGTTTTTTTTCCATAGAAGATAGGTGGTCGACTCAAATTTTTTTTTCTATCAAAACACTTTGAGAAATTAATAAAAACAAGAAAAACATAAAAAACTCAGCGAATTACCCATACAACTACAGCAACAATAACGAAGGGAAAAATCCAAGAAAAACTCAGAGTTCTTTTCTCAATGGGGGCTTCCGTTTCTCAAAGTTACAAACAGATCGCTGCTATCGACGGCCAAAACCGGTACTTGAATTGGTGGACTTGCTCAAATATATATGGGGCATTCCATGGCATTCCGGGTAGTCGCGTACCCTTGACTCAAAATTTTTGCCCCACGATTTTTTCCATTAATCTACATTGAAAATGAAGAGACACGTGTTTCGGGGTTTGCCGTTTTCAGCGCCCGCTAATGAGATGCAGTAGATTGAAGGTTTCCAATTATTGACGATATTTCGAATTTCAAATCGATATATCTCGACAACCGCCAATAATAATTAAAAAAACCAAGGGAGCTTTTTCTTTTGTCTTTACACGGTCTATGCAATGAAAATAAGTACAATTATGTTGCACTGTTTGAACTGTTATTAATTAACAATTAATCGATTAAACATTGAATATCTCAAAGAAACACCAATTTGATTTTTCTTATTTTTTTTTCCTAAATTTTATGAATAAAAACGAAACGATTGAGACCAGTCTCTATTTGGCTATGGACTTAGTTTAGAAGTTACAGATTTTTTTGTGATAAAAAACACGTTTAATTCGGTTCATTCCTCAGCGATAATTCATATTGCACCGGGAACTATTGGCCGCTCGTTGTAACGAACATAGTAACATATATACGCATAGATAAGCATATATTAGTTTACAGATATGAGTATATGGGGGATTCCACGGTGAAACCGGAAGCTGCATACCGTCGAATCAACATTTTTGACCCACGATTTTTTATGTTGATATACGTCGAAAATGAAGAGACAGGTGTTTCGGGGTTTGACGTATTTAGAGCCCGTTATTGAGATGCAATGGAATTAAGTTTTTCAATTATTGCCGATATTCGGTATTTCAAATCGATATATCTCAACAACGGCCAATGATGAATTAAAAAACCAGGTAAGCTTTTTTTGTCTTCACACGGTCTTTGCGATAAAGATATGTACAATTATGTTACACCGTTTGAACTATTATTATAATGATTAAACGTGTTTTTCATGACGAAAAAAGCTGTAACTCCTAAATGAAGCCAACGGAAAAATTGAGCGGGGTCTTTTTGTTTTTATTCAAGAAGTAAAACAGAAGAAAATAAAATGGCTGTTTTTCGAGATATTCAATATTTAGACGATTAATTGTTACTTAATAATAGTTCAAACGGTGTAACATAATTGTACATATCTTTATCGCAAAGACCGTGTGAAGACAAAAAAAAGCTTACCTGGTTTTTTAATTTATCATTGGCCGTTGTTGAGATATATCGATTTGAAATACCGAATCTCGTCAATAATTGAAAAACTTAATTCCATTGCATCTCAATAACGGGCTCTAAATACGTCAAACCCCGAAACACCTGTCTCTTCATTTTCGACGTATATCAACATAAAAAATCGTGGGTCAAAAATGTTGATTCGACGGTATGCAGCTTCCGGTTTCACCGTGGAATCCCCCATATACTCATATCTGTAAACTAATATATGCTTATCTATGCGTATATATGTTACTATGTTCGTTACAACGAGCGGCCAATAGTTCCCGGTGCAATATGAATTATCGCTGAGAAATGAACCGAATTAAACGTGTTTTTATCACAAAAAAATCTGTAACTTCTAAACTAAGTCCATAGCCAAATAGAGACTGGTCTCAATCGTTTCGTTTTTATTCATAGAATTTAGGAAAAAAAAATAAGAAAAATCAAATAGGTGTTTCTTTGAGATATTCAATGTTTAATCGATTAATTGTTAATTAATAACAGTTCAAACAGTGCAACATAATTGTACTTATTTTCATTGCATAGACCGTGTAAAGACAAAAGAAAAAGCTCCCTTGGTTTTTTTAATTATTATTGGCGGTTGTCGAGATATATCGATTTGAAATTCGAAATATCGTCAATAATTGGAAACCTTCAATCTACTGCATCTCATTAGCGGGCGCTGAAAACGGCAAACCCCGAAACACGTGTCTCTTCATTTTCGATGTAGATTAATGGAAAAAATCGTGGGGCAAAAATTTTGAGTCAAGGGTACGCGACTACCCGAAATGCCATGGAATGCCCCATATATAGTTAAATAGAAGAAAAAATTTACTTGCTTTTTAAAAACTTTTTTTTTCAATTTCTTTAACGGAAATTAAACTTTAGCCACCTTGAACTTTTTGGGCCGACGCTTCGTTCGGAAGTTATAGCTTTTACTCGACATAAATAACCCGTAAATATTTACCCGGTTGTCAAGGAAAAACCTATAACTTTAGAACGGAGCGTCGACACAAGTCTGGCTGGTTGTCAACATTTTCGTTTTCGTTCAAGGAATTTGAAGAAAAATAAATTTCAATAATTGGGGATATTTTTTTTTCATGTAATCTTTGACTACTAAAACATGTATATTTACGGGTTTTTTATAACAAAAAAAGCTATAACCTTCGAAAGAAGCCTCAGCCCAAGTTCGGCAGGGTTTCAAAATTTTTGTTTTCGTTAAAGGTATTGGGAAAAAAATAAATTTCAATAATTAAGAATACGTTTCTTTCATGCAATTTCTTACAAATAGCATACGTATATTTACGGGTTTTTTATGACAAAAAAAGCTATAGCTTCCGAACGAAGCGTCGGCCCAAATAGTTCAAGGTGGCTGAAGTTTTCTATTCCGTTTAATTGAAAAAAAATTTTTTTTTTGAATTAAGGGTACATTTTTTGTCCTATTTCACTTTCAATTTTAAATCGCTTATGAGTAATTGTTGAATTTGTGCAACATAATCGTAAATGTTTTCATTGTATAGAGCGTTCAAGAACACCCGTGGTTCTTTAAGTCATCACTAACCGTTGCTGAGGTAATTCGATTTGAATGACGGAGCATGGTCGATAGTCCAAAAAATTCGTTTGACTGTACTCAAAAGCAGGGGCTCAAAATAAAAAACGCTGAAATTCGGCTCTTTTCATTTTCGATATATATTGATGTAAGAAATTCGGGGGCAAAAATGTTGACCCAACTGTCCTCAGCTGCGGAAACCTCCCGAAAGACCCGATTGACTGGACCTGTAAATTTGAGCTCTCTATCTTAACACTAAGGGACGCCTGAAAAGTGTTGAATATTTTTTTATCGACGTTTGAAATTTTTTTTTCCTATTTAAACAATATAAAGTTGAGCTCAAAAAGAACTCGTTTTTCAAATTTAAGCTCTCCATCATGATATGGTGATAAAGCGTGTCCGTGAATTTTCTTTTTTCACTTTTTTGTTAACTTTTTTTTTTCATTTTTCCTAGTTGCAAAATTTAGTAGGGACCTCAAAGAATCAAGATCTTTCAAATTTTAGCGCTTTATCTTAATATTAAGGCGTACCTGTCAACTTTTTTTAAAATTATTATATAATTTATTTGTATTAAAAAAAAATGTATTCCACTTGAAAAATCTTAAGTTGACATCGTAAGAAGAAGATCCTCCAAATTTCAGCTCTCAATGTCAATAGTGAGGCGTACCCGTGAATTTTTCATTTAATTTCATTACTTATTTTTCTTTCATTTTCATTCTTTCATTTAGAGGACTTTAATTTTTCGAGATTAACGTTCGATTGCCGAAGAAGCATCGAAACTGACTGAGAGCCGATTTCAGAAAAAAAACATTTTCTGTGAGGCCGTGGACATTTTGTTTCGGCTAGTAGAAATATATAAAGGATGTGAAGTTTGAAATGATAATTCAAATTCATTTATTTATTAATAAAGAATGATTTTTTTTGTATTTTGAAAAAAAACTTTTGATCATGACATGAAAATTAAAACAGAATATTAAAACAGTAATTCTTTATTTTATACACTACCGGAGAACATTATCAGGCCACAAACGTGCTCGTAAAAATCACTGGTTTTTGAACGTCGACATCTTTCAGATGAAAAACGCTAAGAAATTTCTGCAAGCACTATTGAAAAGCTTATGGATGTTTGAATTTATTAATATTAAAAAGAATATATTTCCATCATTAAGGATTATTCCCAAATTTTCTATCTTGATTTTGACTTATAGAGAAACTTAATTTTTTCTTATTTAAAATTTCTCACGCCTCACTTCTACATTTGTATCTTTAATTTGAGCCCAAGAACCACGAAAAATCTTAGCTGGTTCTTGAGTTATCATAAAGATTGTGCAAACGTGAGTGAATTGTGTTCTCTTGAGAAGGCAGGAGTGCTGTGAGTTATACCTGATATGAAAATATCAATGGACTCGATTATTTATAAGCTTTTCATCGGTCAGACTTAATTTTCAAAGGTTTGTGTTCAATACAAAATAATATTTGCAATAATCGTTTATCTCGGAAATTTTACATAAATATACGCCATCAATGGAGATTTATTTTTTCGATAATATGCTAAACAATTTAGTTCAAAAATATAAATTTCACCGAATACGCGATATAATTATAACCAGAATGAGTTAGAAATAAATGCAAAAACATCGATGTACGGAGACACTGTAAAGGGAAATACATCAACGCTCGATCATCGTTGCGCGGCAAGCCAAGAACGCTTGTCGAAACGAGATATTCACGGCGGCGTCGAAAATCCTTCCCTCTACTACAATACATCCTAGCCAGCCTTCCTGTACGTGCACTCACACACACCACTCCGAGCTATGCCTGTACGCAAGCGGTTCAATGCGGCCGAGAATTTGCTTTAGGCTACCCGGTATACGCTAAACGAGCAAAAACGACGGCGTCTTTTCCACGTCGACCACGAGGCGTCGCCTATGCACGACCAACGAATGAGAAGCAGCCGGAATGGCCGATATACGGCTCTGTATCAATCTCCCTACTCATCTCTGTCACTAGTAGTCGTCCCCTCCCAGAAAATCATATCGTTCGTACAACCAGCGTAGCCGAGTGGTTAGCGGCACGGTAAGTCTTTCGGACCCTCCCGACACGGGTTCGAGCCTCGGCTGTTCTTTCCATTTTTTTTTCTTCGAAATGCATGTTAATTACGCTTCAAATATTTATAAAGGTTCAATTTCAATAACAAATTGATATTGCAAATTGAAATTCGCGAAAAAATTATCTGGAAACTTTTTTTTTATTGGATATCTTGGGATATTAAAACACTAATGATCGGGAATAATAAAAATCATTTATTCATTATTAACCAACAACATAATCGTTGATGAAGAATACACTTCATTCATCGTCATCGCTGTCGGACAATTGGCTACAATTTTTTGGACGATACCAATCGTAGAAACATGTAAAACACAAACATTTCGCACACCATGGACACTTTATAAAAAAAACTTTACCGCGGTCACATTTCTTTTCCTATAGGTTCGTCGTGAAGCAGATTTCGTTCACATTCGAAAAAATCGGTGTTTCAATATCCCAAGATAGCCAATAAAAGAATGTCTCTAGATAATTTTTCAGCGAAATTCAATTTGCAATATCAATTTGTTATTGAAATTAAACCTTTATAATTATTTACAGTCTAATTGACATGAATTTTGGAGAAAAAAAATGGAAAGAACAACCGAGGCTCGAACCCGTGTCAGCAGGGTCCGAAAGATATACCGTGCCGCTATCCACCCGGCTACGCTGGTTATACGAACGATTGGATTTTCGTAGGGACGACATGAAAAACCCGTGTTCACGTAAATTTTTAAAAATTCATAACTCAAAAACGCTTGAATGTTGACTCAAAAGCGGATACCACGGTGTTTTGGGGGGTGACCACTACCGGGGAAAAAATCCTCATCGAAAAGTAGGTCCCGCCTTTCGAGACCTGCCCTTGTATAATGCAATTCCGACCGTCCTTGTAGCGCCGTCCGTGTGTGTGGACGTTGTTGTGCCGTCCTTTTTGTTCTCTATATGCGAAAAACTATTTAGCCGAACATGTCAAAATTTGGGGACGCTAGCGTGGCTACAGACATTTTTGGAATATTCAAAACGCTGTTGAAGCCGAGCAAATGCGTCCATAATTTCGAAAGTCACAGATTACATAGATATTAGAAGGCACCCCATGTGTGTAACATTTAAGTACGGTAGCTTGAACCGTTCACGAGTTATGAACGTTTGGATTTTAGAGGCTGGTTACATACACACACACACACACACACACACACACACACACACACACGTACACGTACACCCACTTTCACAGCCGGACATTTCTCCAAATGTGTTTTCTGGATGTTTTTGGACATTCTGAACCTATTGACATCAAATTGTCGAAAAAAAAATTTCGGACCGTCACAAAGCTTCCTTTATGAGGAAGCAATAGGTAAGCTTTATTTTTCCATCATTTATACATTGACAAAGTCACATCCCGATCGAACTAAAATCCTCGTAGACATGTAAAAAAACCCATTTTTAAATAAATAACCTAAATATCCCAAATTTATTGTTCGTTGTTATCGCCAATGTATAGTGCGCGTAAAATGCAATAACTTTTCCATTGCAACTTTTTTTCTATCTCATCCGGCTTAAGAGTTATAAGCGAAAAATGAAAAATCTTACGATTTTTAGGGGTGGTTTTCAGCCCCTGAGAGGGTCGGTCTGCTCAATTGCAGTTCTAAATGTTTAATTAAAATGCAACACCTGCTATGGCCATGAAATGATGTAAATATTACGAATGGAATTTCCAATTATGATACAATATCATCGAAACCTTCAAGGGTGGTTCACCCCATATATGCAAGAACGCGTAAACTTCATTTTTCCATCATGTATACATTGGCAAAGTCACATTTCGTTCGAACTAAAACCCTCGGAATTATGTAAAAAAAATCAATTTTTTCAATAAATAATGGTCAAGTGTTTATATTAATTGATCGTTTTCATCACGAATGCATAGTGCGCATCAAATTCAATGATTCCCCCCCCCCCCCCCCCCCTATTGAAACTTTTTTTCTATCTCCCCTCGTTTACCAGTTATAATCGAAAAACGAAAAATCCCTCGGTTTTCACGGGCAGTTTTCACCCCTTTAATATGGGACTCAGCAGATAAAAAAAAATACGTCTCGAATATTTTGACCGGCTCTACAACCGTGCAAAGTCTTATCAAAATCGGAGGGCGACACATCGCGCGGTTTCCTTGTCAGTCTGGGACTGGCTTAAAGAATTCGACATCATCGTACTGCAGGACTTGGCTGGAGAAAAAGGACGAGAGCAAAGTGCTTGCAAGACTCGATAAAGACTTTGGATCGGTAACGAAGGAGGCAGTGAGCTGTAAAAAATGAGTTCGGGCTGCGGGGGGGGGGGGGGGGGCAGATCAAAGGTTTAAGAAAGAATATAGTCAAAAGAGATAGGACACTCGAATGGAAAGAGGGTGTCGTAGTACAGGGACTTAGGCTAGGCAACGGTCGCGAAAGGTATACGATAGTGACCATTGATAATAACTGTGGCTTTCGAAATTTAGGAAAAGATTCAGAAGAGACGCTAAGAAATTTCTGTAAGCACTATTGGAAAGCTTGTGAATTTTTGAATTTATTGATATTAAAAAAATTATATTTCCATTATTAAGTACTGAGATAACATGTTAAATGGATTGGAATAAAAATCCGATTTTTCCGAAATATTCTATCTTGACTTTAACTTATGGCCAAAGTTAAGTTTTTTTTCAAAAATTTAAAATGTTTCACGCCTAACCTCTAAATTTTCATCTTTAACCCTAGATTGGGTAACATAGCTGGCTCATACGTCATTGGGTAACTGGGGTCTTTTAAGACCCGAGACTTGAGTTGCGCGGGATGATGGCTCAAATTCGGTTAGGACAACTTTTAAGCAGTGCAATCTCTTCGTTTTTCAATAAGGAAGGCAGTGGTACCAATCACTTGTTGTTAACTTCGGAAACATATGGACGAAGTTGTCTAAACCGAAAAAAAAACCTAAAAATTTCGCGAGTTCGACTTTTTTCATAGAATTTACCGTAGTATTCCAACAATGCTAGCGAACTTAAAAATTCCAACGGAATTTAAGAGATAAATCGTCACACTTTAAAAGTATCTGACCGAATTTTCCATTTAAAAAAAAATATATAATTATTCAAACGTATGAAAAAGAGGAAATGACAAGAATCTGACGACTGGAAAATATCATTAAAAATTACTAGTATAATTGTTTACTTCGATTAAAATTTATTATAAATGTTTGAAAATATGTTAAATTATACGAAAATTACATTATACGTCTATTACCGACACCAATAGGTGTGCGGTCGGAGTGCGACTCCGGTGGTCCCACGAGTTAAGCAGCAAATTTGCCGGCCAGTACTTGGATGGGTGACCGCCTAGTCGTTCGCCGGCTGGCGCATCAATTGTGGAGCGGGGACCAGTGCCTTTGGGGCCCCGGTGGTGCATTCGAGGTGGAGTACTATGTGCTCCTACATGCATCACCGGAGAACCAGAGAAACATACCCTAGCAGCTTGGGTGCCGTAGTAAATGCCAATTGATGCCCATTGGAATGCCTATCAGTGACTGGCTAAATGCCGGGGTTACTTGAGGCATTCACGGTCACTTTGGTAGGCATTTTTGTTCAAATCGTGACGGTAAGTGCCTAAGAGTGACCGACTCCGAATTTCTACCCAAAAGGCCGGCACTCAACGGCATTTTTTTAGGCATTTACCGAAAAAAGAATGCCGGTGAATGCCTAACAGCGCCGGTGAACGGTAAAAAAAATGCCGCTGAGTGCCTAAAAATGCCGAAGAGTGCCTAAAAATGCTGATGAGTGCCTAAAAATGCCGTCACATTTCGGCATTTCGGATGATAGTCATTCATGGGCATTCACAGGCACGTTTTGAACAAAAGTGCCTACCAAAATGCTCTAGGCATTTTTATGGTGATTTGATAGGCACTCAATCTGCTAGGGTAAGTAAGAAACCACATTAAGGGTGTTTTAAATCAGAAAAAGTGCTACAACTTCTGAACAAAAGGTTGGTCCGCTCTGTTCAAGGTCTCAAAATATTTGTTTTCATTCAAGAAATTAAAAAAAAATGAATTTGAAAAATAAAAATTGTGTTTTTTGAGTTATGCAACTTTTAATTGTTTAACTGTTAATTAATAATGGTTTTGAATGTTCAATGTTATTATAAATATTTTTGATGTATAGCGCGTGTAAAAACAACAAGGAAACACTGGTCTACTTCTAATTTATCGATAATCAATGCTGAGATATATCAGTTTGAAATACTATTAATCATTAATAGTTGAAAAAACTTCATTTGCTTGTATCTTAATGGGGATCGGTCAAAATCACAAAACCCGAACCATTTGTCCCTTCGTTTTCCACATAAATTGATGTTCACAATCGAGGGGCAAAAACTTGGAGTTTGTTCGGAAGTGTCCGAGTTCCGGAGGAATCCCTCATATACGTTTTCTCAATTTTGCTCGTTCAAAACATTGGCGTTCGGAGCCTTGTCCCATCGATGTAACAACGTTTTGGGACCTTGTCGAGTCGGTTTGATGGACTTTCGGTGTCGTGCTCGGCCGTCACATCGGGGGTTGGAATATTCCGTTTCCGGAATTTCGGAACGTGGAAACTTCCGTCCGCACCCACGACAATACCTTACATTCATGAGCGTGTATCGCTGACTGTTCCATGGGACTATGAGCTTGTAAGATCCATCCCGTAGAAAACCAGCCATATCCGAGAACGGCAAGTTGAAGTTGGATACAGCTAGATAACTTATCAACTTAGCGGCATAGGCGACGTATAACAGAACCGCCGAAATATAGATTGCGATAAAAGCTATTCGCGTCGACGTTTTGTCCGGAAATGCTGCAACAAAGATAATAAGACTAAAAACGAGATTTACAATTTATACGACGAAGTTTCTTAATTTCCTTACCATCGAGGCCTTGCTGACAGAATATACCCCACACGGCGAGAACATTATCCAAATATCCCGACTTCAAAGTTTTCGAACCATCCTGTACTTCGATGACCGCCAGTAGGAAAGGTGCGGTGATTATCAGCGCAATTGTTATCATCCAACTATTCAATGTATAAACCTTTAAACGGAAAAAAAATCGTAAATCGAATTAGAGTAATCCGGTGCGGAATCATTCGTACATCGGATTGTTAATTGGTTATTCGTTGAACCTCAAAGTACGCAAACCAATGCCTGCGTATGCGATCCGGTTGTTTAATGAACAGTTTCATCGGCAATGTGATCACTGGGTGGGTAAAATCGATGACGTCAAGACGAGACGGTATCATAACCAAACCAACGATCGCGAGATCAGCTTCTCCTTGCGTTACCGAGCCGATGATGCCAGACCAGCTGATGGTCGTCAAGTTCGTCGTGCTTAATCCTGTAGCTAGAATCAACTCCGATAGTGTGAAATTCATGGCACCTCGCAGTTCGGACAATAATTTTTCGTAGTACCGAACACCCGGATTAGAAGCGCCACCAGGAAAAACCGAAGGCTGAAAGAACGATAAACGTACGTCGGAATGATTGTGAATATTCGGGACGAGGAATGACTCACCTCGGTCATGATTACGCGCAAACCTGTGCCACGAACGTCGCTTCGTCTGGCAATTAATCCCTCGGTCGATAATAATTTCAATCGTTCGTTCGGGCTCCACGAAGCGATATCACCGATTTCCGTACGATTACCATCGACGGACCACCATTCGTGCAACACCGGAGCATCGCAGCAATGAAACAGCATCAAAGTGTCAAGCCGAAGGCGAAACTTGTTTCCCACTGGATTACGACAATATTCGCACACATGGTCGTTGGAATCACTGTCGAATATAGCTAACCAAATCGGATACGATTGACTCATCTTCTTATCACTGCTGTTGAACTCAGAAATTTCGTCAAGCGATTTGAGCAGAATCACTACTAGCGGCCGACCTGTTCGTTTCCGATGATATTTCAGGTCGTGGTCCAGATCTTCGAACCGAGTCGTCACCGTGAAAACGCCTTGCTTCGAGAAGATACGGGGTAACGAGTTGGCCGTCGCATGATTTTCCATTTCTGAACAGAACAAAGTGGATAAATTTCTAATGATAAGGTTATAAAAAATGTCGCTCGAGGAAATTCAACTTACCCGGATTGTATAGAGGAAGCACGAGGAAGACGCTCGACGTGCTGAATTTAGCGTGAACGTCGGATATAAGCGGAACGTATTTATTGTAATCCGCAATCACGAAACTCGAATAGATTTCCATGAATAAGAAAATCGCGAGCCCGAGATGCATCGCGGACGTCATATTTCGCTTTGTTATCATGAGATACGTGTTTCAGCAAAACTTGCCACTGACAAAACGGGTTCCGGTCAGTCTACCAATCGTGAGGGGAAAACACTGTAAGCTATTGCCGGATGTGAGGTCACAACGCTACTAAAATCTGACTTCTACGTTACCGGACGTTCATCCATTTGAGGAAGCGTTGATTTGCTCGCCACTGCGCATAATTTTGACGTGAGACTAGGTTTGTTACGTGCCGGGTTTTTATCGACTAGACGGACTGGCGTCAATGCCCGCACGCGACATTTATTCACTACAATCAAAGGATACCGGACGGGTCGCTTGATAAAGATCAAAAGCAGCGCCAAGAAGAATACACAACGGCTAGGGAGTTAGGGTCAAACACCGTTGCCGAGTACGAAAATAGTGCACGGTCAGACGCTGAATCTAATTGGAATTATTTGTGGGAACAGGTAGAGTCATTTGGGGTAACTGTGCGCATCGGAGTAAGTGATCGTTCTGACGAAAAAAGTCACAATGTCGCGATCTAATATCCACAAATCATTGCATGTCCTGCCGTATGTTAAGTTTTTCCGGAAAATCGAATTTTATCGTTTTAGTTCGTAGTTTTTTGCGTCACGGAAAAGTTTGTACCATCTAGCTCCCTCATCTGAACATGATGAGTAATTTTTGATGATTTTGTTCGACATAGAAGAGATTTTGTTCGAAATATCAGAAGGAAGTTTGAGGTGAGGTTCGTTGTTGTCGGATTTATGATTTTTAATTTCAAAAGAGTACACATGGGCTAAGTATACGCGGGAAAGTGTACGAGCGTACTTGTATACGATATATTCATACATTCATCCACCAGCTGGAGAATGGATCCGATTAATAACTTGCAAGAAATGTTGGCATGAGCAATGCACAGCATAGGAAGCAGGGGTTTTCAAATGTGGTTTTTGCCAAAGCGTTTGAAGCAGTCACTGATAATTTCATTATTTTTTTTGAAGCAAGACATGACGAGGTCATAATGATCTAAGAATGTTTTTCGTTAATCAAGATAATATATATCAAAATTTTATTCATAATAAATTTAATTAAGGGTATGTACGGGGTAGCGTAGACTTACTTCTCATAGGTGCGTACCTACCCACAGTACGGGGCAAGTAGAATAACATCAGATCACACTCTTTTCGGAAAACATTATGTCAATCTATTCCCCTCATAGCGGAAAGTCGACGGGCGAAAGAGTAAATAGTGCGATCGTACATAAATTAGAAAAAGACTCACAACTGTATTTTCTTTTGTTTTTTTTATTGACGAGTACGATTTTACGATGAAGGCGACGGGTACTATATTAAAGGCAAAAAACTGACATATATTCTAGCGCTTAGAGAATCTTCGAAAACAGGTCGCGAGAATGTAGATAATAAGGTGGAAGTACATTTCAATCATACAATTAAAACGAAGTCGGTAATTGAGTGATTATATGGTCAACTTAGGTTGACCCGACGTTCCTTGCAAACAGACTGCACTGCAGTGAATCTACGAACGGGAATGTATAAGGCGATTTCTCAACGATAAGCACAGGTAAGCAATTTTGACAAGGAATAATATAAACACGCGTGATGACTCGTACAGTACGCTATGCCTAGAATCGGCCAGCATGAGATGGCTGAAACGACTAACCACGCAAGACCGAGGTTTCCGATTATTTGTCCTTTTCCTCCTGTAACAAAGCACGTGTGCCGGCTCCGCCAAGTTACGTCCTTTGATTCTATATAATGCATGAATCCCGCTTATCTACGTTACGTCTCATTTTCCTCGGACGGCCATCGACCAACGACCACTCACGCCAGTTGAATTGGGAAGAACCTAATGCGATGTCCCGGAAACGTTTCAACGCTGTTCAATAGATTAATTGGTGGATTTGTAGGTAAAATGCACTGTATTGCGTGAAATATACAGATCGATGGTCGAACGATTCTTATCAGGAATAATATCCGACAAACGCCGTATCGACATTTCGAGCTCGCGACGGAGAACGCGGCCACGGTGAGGTTAGCAGATGAAATGGATTTCCATTCAGAGGCTGTTTCCTGATGCCTTTTTCCCCGACCACGTGGTTCAGCGACAGATCAGCCTCTCGCATTTTAATCGGCCCGTAGTTGGGCGCTACTAATTCCGTCACTCTTATTTTTTGCCAATCGACTTATCTTTTTCAGCATTCTTCGTCATCCTGAGCGCGGCAGAGTATAAATCAAAATAGAATAATACAGCGATTCGCAGATAATTTATCTGATGGCAAATTTCGAAATACGAAGTCTCGTATTTTAAACGTCAAAAATATCTACAGCAAATCAATGAATTTGAATTTGGTGCCACTTACGTCTTTCTCAAGCTGCTAATATCGCGTGGGCAGAAAAAAGGCGACTTTCCTTATCGGTCTGGAGCAAGGCCCGATCAAAACGCTCGGTGCACCATCCACGCGAGCTCTTCTCCTTGCACACCGCTTCATAGACAAGCGCGTTTCGTGAGTCCTCTTTGATATCTTCCTTCCCCTAATCCGGCTGAACTGAGCCACGGATCTTTTGTCGATCATCCGACGCTTGTTCGCTATTCCAATCGTTCGTAAATTCAACTGCTGACCATTTCGAATACGGCGATAGATGATTTCGCAAAATAATGCAATGAGTGCGAGTATAATGCCACCAGACAGGATGGAAAGTATTGTTGCGATTCCGGAAAAATCGACGGTGTTACGTTCAGTCTCGGTAGATCCTTTTTCATCGGGGTTAAAAATCTTTTCCAAACGATGCAAAACCCCGTTCTCTCTTAATCGGAGCATACTGTAAAAACAGTAAAATTTTGAGTCAGTGCGTATTATTGCTAGATGTGTTAATTTTGTATGTCGACGTTGCTATTGGAGGAGTGTACGCGAGATTCGTTACATTTTCTGCGGCGGAAGTATTTGTGTGTTTGTGTATTTCTTACTGATAATTCACGATCCCGGTGTATTGACTGCCAGCGGGCAACCCATACGACAAGCTATGTACCCGATTAGAGCCAACTGCGAAAATATTGCAGTTAGCTTTTACAAATCTTGAAATTTCGCTTGTGTAGTAAGCAACCCTCTCTGTGCAGACCTATATCAGAATTTTTAGCGGTAATGTTCCCAGAAACAGTAATTTCCTTAAGCTATCGAAGACATAAAATTCGTGCGTACCTGATCCCATGCATCTTGATCAGTCAGTGGAAGATGCTTGTAAGGTTTCATCAAATTCATAATTTTCTTGTCATTTGGATCAGCGGACTCCTGCATGGTGGCAACAATATTTAAGAGTGAGATAGCAAAGCAATCAAGACTGATGGAAATGATTCGTTATGCACAGGAATAATAATAGTCATTCGGTTTACATCAAAGTTCTGAATCTTCGACGTTTCGACGATGCGACTTTTAAAAACGCATTGTTTCCATTGCCGATGTTACGGCCGAGTTAGGTGTCGGTAATCCACAGTGCCAAATCGAGAATTTTCGAAAGACGGCATCACATCGACGGGGCAAGGCGCCCAATCGAAGTTCTTAAGGGGACTCCCGATCCCTATTTATCGAAAAAATTGGATTTTTTTTTATTGCATTTTTTAATTCTCTGGACCTTCCTCTATAAATCTGTTGAATGAAAATATTCTAAATGTTGCAAGAAGTATTTTATTCATTGATATGAATTAGAAAAGAAACTGTCCGCAGCAACGTCTGACTTCAAACGGCTATATCTCGGAACAATTTTTTTCTTTCCACTCCAATTTCGAAACAGTTTTCTGAAGCCATTTCTTAACCGATTTACTTGGGAGAAGTCTCATTTTTTCCGTAATGATGTAATTTAGGGATTGTACAGATGGATTTTTAATATCTTATTTTTAAAAAAAGTTATGATCGCGTAAAGTTGAAAATCCATATATTTCTTAGTAAAATAGTGCAAGTTGGAAACAAATAATCATAACTTTTGATTGAAGTGAAAATTTAAAAATCCATCTGTACAATCCCTAAGTTACATAATTACGAACAAAATGACGCCTCGTTGAAGTCAATCGGTTAAAAAGTCATTCCAAGAAACTGTTTTGAAATTAGCGAAATTTTGCGATTTTTAGCCATATTTTCGCTAATAAAACGAAAAATAATTATTTTTCAAAAATTTTTTATTTTTATTTTGTCTAGTTGAATGAATCCGGAATAGAGGAATATTCTTGAAACATTGTAGCTAAAAAATTGTGGATTTTAGCATTTAGGGGTCGGGAGTCCCCTTAACGGTTTAAAATTTCGGCAATAGCACGTGAGCGATGTACTGAAGTCACGCTGCTATGTCAATATATATTTGAATTGAAATTAATTCGTAGCGTTTTTTTATTTGAGAAAAAATATTTCTATGAAACGAGACTGATAAATTATATTGTTTAAAGTATTGTCCATCGCGAGGCACTACTTTATCCCATTTTTCGGATAGGATACGAATACCACGACGGAAGAACGCCTCGCATTTAGGTGCAGAATCCACGAATCGACCCATTTTTTGCAATCTTTGTAAGAAGTGAGCTTCTGTTCAGGTAGGCGATGAACCATCCATCGGAACAAGTGTTAATGAGGAAACGCGATGTCTGGAGAATACAGCGGGTGGGGTAGGACTTCCCATTTGAGCGTTCCGAGTATGTTTCAACCGGTTTTGGGACGTGAGGACGAGCATTGTCGTGTTCGAAAATCACTTTGTCGGGTCTTTCGTAGTATTTCGACCGTTTTTACTTTAATGCACGACTCAAGCGCATTAATTGTAGCCAATAGCGATCTTCAGTAGTGGTTTCACTCGAGTGATTCCTCAACACGATGACGTTCGGCCGCACTTTATTTGATATCAAAGTATCGCAGTAAAACTCCCTGCAAAAACAATTTGTCGGGAACGAGATTGGTCACTTTCGACAAAGTGAAAAGTGTATTTATTCACGCTTAAATCAAATGGCATATACTGAAATCGACGCCAGATGACACCTTTTTTGCGGAAAGTATTTGACGGTGGTAATACATAAAAAATGTACTACCTATGATATCCTTGGTAAAACGTTACGAATTAATTCCAATTCCGAATACGTTTCCGGGATTTCGAAATTATCGTATAACCATGTTCTCAAGCGTACTACGCGACTATACTTATATGGACGTTATCCGAAATTCGGTCGTTCGATACATTGGCGTTTGAAACATTGCATTTTCGAAATTCTGCACTGGTTGGACTTCGAATATCCAGAGCTTCGATCCACACCCGAAACAATAACTCACACGTAAATATAGGTATGAATCACCCAGTCTCTCGAGATTGCGTAGGACTATTACTTTGTAACATCCATCTCGTAAAAAACTATCAAAATCTGAAAACGGTAAGGACACTGCTAGATAACTTATCAGCTTAGCGGAATACGCGACATATGTGAGGACCGCGGAAATATATATTGAGATAATGGCTATCCTCATCGATGTTTTGTCGGGAAACACTGTAACAAGAAATGTTGAGAACGAACATTAGATTAACAGTCGTTGCAGGAAAATTCTGCAATGTCCTTACCATCGAGTCCTTGCTGACAGAATATACCCCACACGCCGAGATAATTCTCTAAAATAACAGACTTCAAAGATTTCGAACCGTCTTGTACTTTGATAACGGTCAGTAGCAGAACCGTAGTAATTATCAGCGCGATTATTGTCATCCAAACGTTCAATGTAAGAACCTTTGAACAGAAAACGATCGCCAATCGAATTGAAATGATCCAGAGCGGATCGATTTGTACATCGGGCTACTTATTGGTAATTGCTCGAACCTCAAAGTAGTCGCGTATGCGATTCGATTGTCTGATGAACAGTTTCGTTGACCATGTCCCCACTGGGCGAGTATTATCGATCTCGGTAAAGTCTCCCATGACTAATTGAACCACCGAAAGATCCGCTCCATTGCCCGTTAGCCAGCTTATCAGACTTGTCCACTTTTTCGTCGTTTCGTTGTAGGTTCTCATTGATTCAAGTAGAATTTCCTTCGAGATTGTGAAATTCATGGCATCTTTCAGTGCGGCCAATTTCACACAGTCGGAACGAAACCTCGGAGAAGAAGTCCCGCCGCTAGAACATGAAGGCTGAAAGAATGGTCATCGTATGTCGGAACTCGTGTGAATATTCGGGACGTGAACTGACTCACATCGTGCGTGATTATGCGCAGACCCGTGCCACGTAAGTTGCTGCGTCTGACATTGAATCCCTCGGTCGATAAAAATTTCAATCGTTCGTTCGGGGTCCAGGAAGCAATATCACCAATTTCCGTATGATTGCCATCGATGGACCACCATTCGTGCAACACGGGAGCACCGCAACAAAAAACCAGCATCAAAGTGTCAAGCCGAAGGTGAAACATATTTCCCTTCGGGTTACGACAATATTCGCACACCGGGTCGTCAAAATCACCGTCGAATATTGCCAACCAAATCGCATACGAATGGCTCATTTTTATATCTTTGTAGCTGTATTCGTCAATTTCGTCAAGCGATTTGAGCAGAGTCACTACTAGCGGTCGACCTGTTCGATTGTGATAAGATTGCAGGTCGTGGTTCAGATACCCGACGTCAGTCATTAACGTAAAAATGCCTTGATTCGAGAAGATACGGGTTAACGAGTTCGCTGCCGTATAAGTTTGCATATCTAAACAGAACACAGTGGATACATTTCTAATGATAAGGTTATAAAAAATATCGCTCGACGAAATTCAACTTACCCGGATTGTATAGAGGAAGCACGAGGAAGACGCTCGACGTGCTGAATTTAGCGTGAACGTCGAATATAAGCGGAGCGTATTTATTGTAATCCGCAATCACGAAACTCGAGTAGCTTCCCATGAACACGAAAATCGCGAGCCCGAGATGCATCGCAGACGTCATATTTCGCGTCAATATCGTAAGTTACGTGTTTTCCCAACAGTTTCGGTAAACAACACTTTCCAGTCGTTCTGCTCATCTCAAATGGAAAACTCTGTAAGCTATTGACGGATGTGAAGTTCCGACGCTACTGAAACCCCACGTATGAGATACTGGTGTATACCGTCGGAGAATCGTCGATTCGTGTACTACTGGACGTAGCTCTTGACGTAAATCTAGGTTTGAGACGGAGAGGGTTGATATCGACTAAACGGAGTTCGGTTGATGCTCACCCACGACATTTATTTACCAACGATTGAGGGACACCGCAACGGGTCGCTTGATAAAAATCAAAAGCAGTGACAAGTAGATTACACAAAAGTTAGGGGAAAAGGTGAAAAACCGTTGCCGAGTGCTAAAATAGCACATGGTCGATAACCGATTCGAATCATAAATAATTGAGTACTCAGGTACAATTTATTCGTACATATTTCGGTGAAGCACGAAGTGTAGAAATGAAATTGACAATTTCGTACTCGATTTCCGTATTGATGCCCGATGACCGTGAAATCACAGTTTTGATTCCGCAACGGAGCACGCGGCTGTAAAGGTTTCAACGATCAATCTGCCATTGTTCAACTTTCAAACGATCTGCAAGGCCGTGTTCCCGCTAATAAAATTAAGTTTGAATATAGCCGCCAACGGCAAAGGATACGGCAATGTATCGTTCCAAAATTGAACGCGACAAGCGGACGAAAAACGCCGCCAACGAGAATGGACAATGTCGAACGAGAAACGTTGAATAATCTAGTTTCCGCCTCCATCCATAAAATTATATATCTGTGACTCAAAAGTAAAGTCCATAAGTGACCGATTTCATTAATTTTATTAAATGCTACCTTGAATAGTACAAAAAACTAATAGTAGTCGGCCGATTATGGTTTTCGAAACTGATTCGTCCGCGTCGATACAGCGTTTGCGACGTGAAATCGTTACATTATCTCTTAATCTCTATCCGTGGACTTATCCAGTTTCGCCATCAAATCATGGATACACGATCTTCTATAAGTCAACCGCAGCCGGCAAATCTTTGCATTTCCGACGACGTGGTGCAGAGCTCTAACATCGAAAAGATATATATATTTTTTCGGTTTGAGAGCTCTGCGCGCAATTGTCGAAATTAGATGGTAAAGGGCACTGATTTAAATATTGTCGGATAAAATAACATTTGTCCATAGGGTAGCAAGTATTGCGTTGAGGTTTAGATAGTCCATTATTTATTTCATCCTTTATATAATCCCCCGCGTCTCTGCGCAGGTTTCGATAAGGTACGTTCGTTTATTTAATATTATGCATGAGTTCCGGTTATCTACGTTACAGTTTACTTTTCTCACACAGTCATCGACCACCGACGACCCTCGCCAGTTGAATTGGGACAAACCTAACGCGATGCCCATCAAACATTTCAACGCTGTTCAATAGACGAATAGGTGGATTTGTAGGTACAGTGCACTGTATTGCGTACGAAATACAGATCGATGGTCGAACGTTTCTCATCAGGAATAATATCCAACGAACGCCGTATCAAAATTTCGAGTTCGTAACGGAGGACGCGGCCACGACAACACTAACAGATAAAATGGATTTCCATCCAGAGGCCGTTTTCTGATGCCTTTTTTACTGTCTACGCGGGCCGGCAACGGGTGAGCTTCGTGCATCTTAATCGACCCGTACCTAAGCGCTACCAATACCGTCACTCTTGTTTTTCGCCAACCGGCTTATCGTTTTCAGCATTCCTCGTAGTTCTGAAAGCGGCAAAAAAAAATCTCGTTATTCTAAACGTCAACGTTATGCTCAATAAATAAATGCATTTAAATTCGGTGCTGCTTACGGTTTTTGCGAACTGGAAATAACGCGTGGGCAGAAAAATCGGCAACTTTCCCTATTGGTCTGGAACAAGACCCGATGAAAACGCTTGGTGCACCAACCACGTGAGCTCTCCTCCTTACACGCAGCTGCACCGATAAACGCGCTGTGAGAGTCCTCTTCGATTTCTTTCTTCCCAAAATCTGGCTGCCCTGAGTCACGGAGCTTTTGTACGTAATTAAACGTTCGTTCGCCATTCCAATTGTGCGTAAATGCAACTGCTGACGATTTCGAATACGGCGATAGATAATTTCGCAAAATAACACAACGAGTGCGAGTATAATGCCACCAGCCAGGATGGAAAGTATCGGTGCGGCTCCGGAAAAATCGACGGTGTTACGACTAGTTTCGGTAAATTCTTCTATATCGGGTTCCACAATCTTGCGTAAACGATGCAAAACACCGTTCTCTTCGAGTCGCTGAATGCTGTAAGGATAGTAAAATTTCGAGTCAGAGAGGGGTATTGATAGATGTGGCATCTTAATAGCTTGATGTTGCTATTGGGGGAGTAGGCGCAGATTTCATCACATTAGCTTCGGTGAAAGTATTTGTGTAGGCTCACTGATAATTCACGATCCCGGTGTATTGACTGCCACCGGGCAACATCAACGACGAGCTGTGGACTGTATTAGAGACAACTGGAAAAGTTTTGCACTTAGCGTCCACAGGACTTGCCGTTACGCTTGTGTAGAGAGCAACCCTCTCTGTGCAAACCTGTAACAGAACTTTTTCAGTAATGTTCCCTCTAATTGTAATTCCGTTGGGCTATCGGAGACACTAAATGTGTGCGTACCTGATCCCATGCCTTTTCAGAAGTTTTTGGAAGATGCTCCCAAGGTTTCATCAATTTCATAATTTTCTTGTCAATTGGATCAACAGACGACTGCATGCCGGTGACAATAATTCAAAGTGAATGATTCTTCATGCATAGGAACAATAATAGCTATTAGGTTCGGATCGAAGTTTTGAATGTTCGACGCTTCGACGGTGCAACGTTTAAAAAATGTGATGTTTCCATTGCCGATGTTACGACCGAGTTAGGTTTCGGTAATCGATGGGGCAAGGCGCCGA
Organism: Sussaba pulchella; assembly: GCA_963971145.1. Lineage (NCBI taxonomy): Eukaryota > Metazoa > Arthropoda > Insecta > Hymenoptera > Ichneumonidae > Sussaba > Sussaba pulchella. The sequence continues at coordinate 9,025,737 of OZ020165.1, forward strand.
ATCGAAGTTCTTGGTCAATTAAAATCCCGGCAAATCCCGGCTCATGAGCAATGTACTGGAGTTATGCCACTATGCTGATACATATTTCATGTTGAAATCAATTCGTAGCGTTTTTTAAAATATAAAACAATGTTTCTTTGAAACGAAATTTAAAAATTATATTATTTTCGAGCATTGTTGTGCTGCAAAACCACTTTTTCCTGTCTTTTAAAGTATTTCAGCCGTTTTTCCTTCAATGTACGGCTCAAGCGCATTAATTCTAGTCAGTAGCGATCTCCGGTAATGGTTTCATTCGAGAAATTCCTCCAATTCTTCATTTTCGCACTTTTTCGGCTGTCGAGGGCGTTCCTTGGCTTCCAAGTCGAAAGCACAACTTTTAAAACATGCGAACCTCCTCCGACACGCTTGCACATCTGGAGCATGGTCACCATAAACTTCGACGAAAACACGATGACTTTCGGCAGCACTTTTTTAAATATCAAAGTAATGAAATGAAATTCCCGGCAAAAATAATTTATCCGGAACAGAGTTCAACACAGTCGATAAAGTAAAATGACACCTGTTTTACGGAAAGTATTTGACGCTGGTAATACACGATGAATATACTACCTACGCTATCCTTGGTTAACCGTTACGAATTAATTCCAATTCCCAATACGTTTCTGAGACCATGAAAGTATTGTCTAACCATATTCTCAAGCGTACTACGCGACTATATCTGCATGAACGTTTTCTGAATTTCGCTCGTTCGAAACATTAGCGTTCGGACCATTGCATTTTTGAAATATTGCACTGATTGAGCTTTGAGTATCCAGAAGTTCGATCCACGCCCGAGACGAATACTTACATTCAAGATCCTGTATGCCTGTCTTATTTGTGGGATTATTACCTTGTAAGATCCATCCCGTAAAAAACTATCAAGATCCGAGAACGGTAAGGACACTGCTAGATAACTCATCAGTTTAGCGGAATACGCGACATATGTGACAATCGCCGAAATATATATTGAGAAACTGGCTATCCGCATCGACGTTTTGTCGGGAAACGCTGTAACAAGAAATGTTGAGAACAAATATTAGATTAACAGTTGTTGCCGGAAAATTCTGCAATGTCCATACCATTGAGTCCTTGCTGACAGAATATACCCCACACGCCGAGATAATTCTCTAAAATAATAGACTTCAAAGATTCCGGACCGTCTTGTACTTTGATAACCGCAAATAGCATAGGAGTAGTTATTATCAGCGCAATTATTATCATCCATATGGTTAATGTGAAAACCTAAAAACAAAAAAACGATCGTCAATGGAATCGAAATCATCCGGAGCGGAATGATTTGCATATCGGGTTGATAATTGATAATTCCGCGAACCTCAAAGTGGCCGCGTATGCGATTCGATTGTCTGATAAATAGTTTAATCGACGATGTCAACAATGGGCGAGTATAATCAATGCCGGTAAATCCAGAGAGTGGCATATTTACAAGACTAATCGCAAGATCCGCTTTGTTTTGCGTTAGCAAGCCCATCATACCTGACCACCTTTTTATCTTCCGGTGGTAGGTTCCTATTATTTCACGTTGAAACACTTCCGAGATTGTAAAGTTCATGGCGTCTTGCAGGGCGGCCAATAATGCACGGTCGTAGCGAAACCACGAACTAGAAGTGCCGCGGGGATAAGCTGAAGACTAAAAGAATGTTCATCGCATGTTGGAATTATTGTGGATATTCGAGACGTGAATTCACTCACCTCCAGCACGATTATGCGCAGACCCTGGCCACGAACATCGCTCCGTCTTTCATTCAATCCCTTGGTTGATAATAATTTCAATCGTTCGTTCGGGGTCCAGGAAGCGATATCACCGATTTCCGTACGATTACCATTGACCGACCACCATTCCTGCAACACGGGAGCACCGCAACAAGAAACCAGCATCAAAGTGTCAAGCCGAAGGTGAAACATATTTCCCACCGGATTTCGACAATATTCGCACAACGGGTCTTCAAAATCACCGTCGAATATTGCCGACCAAATTGCATACGATTCGCTCATTTTTATATCTCTGTTGTTGAATTCGGCAATTTCACCAAACGATTTGAGCAGAATTACTACTAGCGGTCGACCTGTTCGTTTTCGATAATGTTCCAGGGCGTAGCTCACGTTTTTGAAGTCAGTCATTAGCGTGGAAATGCCTTGCTTCGAGAACGTACGAGTTAACGAGTGGGCCGTCTCATAAGTTTGCATTTCTGAACAGAACACAGGGGATACATTTCTAGTGAAAAGGTTTTAAACAATTCCGATCGACAAAATTCAACTTACCCGGATAATTTGGCGAAAGCACGAGGAAGACGCTCGACGTGCTGAATTTAGCGTGAACGTCGGATATTAGCGGAAGATATTTATTGTAATCCGCAATCACGAAACTCGAGTAGCTTTCCATGAATATGAAAATCGCTATCCCAAGATGCATAACAGACGTCATATTTCGCGTTATTGTAAGTTGTGCGTTTGACCAACAGTATCGGTGAACAACACTTTTTTCTGGTCGTCCTGCTTGTCTCAAAGAAAAACACTGTGAGCCACTGACGGATGCAAAGTTCCGACGGTACTGAAACCCTACTCTGAGTTACACTGGACAGAGTTCTTGACGTAAAACTAGGCTTGAGATGGCGGGGGTTAATATCGACCAAACGCACTTCGATTAATGACCGCCTGCGACACTTATTTACCAACAATTAAGGGACACCGCAACGGGTCGCTTGATAAAAATCAAATGCAGTGCCAAGAAGAATACACAACAGTTAGGGGAAAAGGTAGAACGCCGTTGCCGAGTGCTCAAATAGCACACGGCCGACAACCCGATTGGATTATAAATAATTAAGTATCTAATCAGGTACAATTTGTTCAAGCATGGTTCGTTAAAACAGCGAAATGTCCACGTGAAATAGATATTATCGTACTCCTTTTTCGTGATCATGTCTGATGAACGTAAGGTCGAAGTTTTGATTTCGTAACGGAGCACGCGGCTGTGCGCAGGTTACGCTAAAGTACGTTATTTTATTTAATATTATGCATGAGTTCCGGTTATTTCCGTTACAGTTTACTTTTCTCACACAGTCATCGACCACCGACAACTCTCGCCAGTTGAATTGGGAAAAACCTAACGCGATGTCCAGCAAACGTTTCAACGCTGTTCGATAGATTAATTAGTGGATTCGTAGATACAGTGCACTATATTGCGTACGAAATACAGTGTAATAAAACCGTTGTTATTTCTTAGGTCTTATTTTACTTTATTTGATTTAATTAGGTTCAGACCGGAGTGGGGTCGGTGAGGTGGCTTTAACTTTCATATTGTAGATCAGTTTGACTTTCTAAAGTTGGACGACGAATTATTTTTTATTATTCATTCGCGTTAATTGCTATCATTTTTTATTTCACGCATTACCTCACATTATTCACGTTCGTTTTTATTTCCCATTTTACATTAATTGATCATTCATACAAATTACTCCCACTCCCTCCATTACATTTATTTAATATTCATTCTATCACTCGATAATGTTCGCACTCGCATTCCATCATACACAGGCATTCATCACACAACAACAGTCATAATCCCTTGTATACATTTCGTTCTATCGGTTATCATCGATTCTGCTCATAGTCCTTCGTCGTCGCACTTCGTTTCCTCAAACTCAACCTTAGATCACGGTTACATTTACATTTATATAACGTCACATTCATTTCACAATTTTATACATTCGGATTATTAATCTTCAATTCAACTTATACTTTGTTTCATTTTATAGTCAATATCATTCTATTCACTTTTCATTTCAGTTCATTTTATGTTTACTTCATCTGCATGTTCGTTTATGTTCACATATCACGAATTCAACTATTTATTTATCCCGTTCTGTCCATAAATCATTGTCCATCATTCATGCCGGTCGTTACACACAAGACATTCATTTTAGATAAGCACGAGACATTTTAAATAGTTCACGACATAATAAATAATACAATACACGATTCAACAGATAAGATAAATAATACAATTCACATTTGAATAAATAAACGACATTATAACCCCTACCGATTGGTGGTGATTATAGTATAAGACTGAATTCTGGAGCCCTCCGCTCCGGACGGCGCACGCCGGGCGACTCCTCGAACGATCCCTTTGAATTTCCGCATGACGCCGAAATCAAACGATCGAATTTTGATTTCGACCGATTGCCGAAAATGTAACGGCGCTGGCCCCACGATCGATGGTAGGGGATCGCAACCGTTACAACAGATCGATGGTCGAACCATTCTTATCAGAAGTAATATCCGACAAACGCCCTATAAAAATTTCGAGTTCGCAACGGAAAACGCGGCCACGGCAAGGCTAGCAGATTAAATAGATTTCCATCCAAACGTTTCCTGATGCCCTTTCCACCGACCACGTGGTCCAGCGACGAATCAGCTTCGTGCATCTTAACCGGCCCGTAGCTAGGCATTACCAATCCCGACACGCTTATTTTTCGCCAATCGACTTATCGTTTTTAGCATCTCTCGTCGTTCTGAAAGCGGCAAAAAACAAAGTCTCGTTTTTTTAAACGTCAACATTATCCACAGTAAATCAATGAATTCAAATTTGGTGCCGCTTACGACTCTTGTGAACTGCGATTATCGCGTGGGCAAAAAAATTGGCGGCTTTCCCTATCGGTCTGGAGCAAGACCCGATCAAAACGCTCGGTGCACCATCCACGCGAGCTCTTCTCCTTGCACACCGCTTCATAGACAAGCGCGTTTCGTGACCCATGTAGGGTTCGAAACTCGGGCGAGTGCTGGGCCTTTGATGGCAACGCACACTCCAATGCTGGTGCAATACTGACAACCTTCGTTGGTCCAGCATTGGAGAATTGCTGGGATGATGACTTCGGACCAACACTGGCAGTCGGTCTTGCCCCAGCGATGGCGGTCGGTCTTTGCCCATTGCTAAAGCCGCTACTACGCGTCTACCGCAAAGTAATTAATATAAAAATTAATTATTTTTATCAGGGTAAACATTTTTGCGTCAAGACTTTATACGGTGATATTTAATGAATTATTCGACAAATATATTAAAAAAAAAAAAAATCGTTGAGAAATTTTCTTTGTTTATCGCGAAGTGGCAGCTACGGGGTTTGATCCTGCGACCGACGGGACTACCTACCTACCTAAGCTACGCAACTACCTAACTACCTAACGCTTTAACCACTACACCATTCTGACTATATGAAATAGCTTTACTTTTCTTTCCTATTAGGTACATCTGAGATAGCAGTTACGAGAATTATCAACTCATCAGAGGTATCATGGAATAAAGGGGTTTGACCGTTGGGTTACGTATCAAGTGTGCGCGCGTGTGCGGGTGTGGGTCCGTGCGTGCCTGTGCCCCCCCCCTCCGTCGCGCCGAGTGCGTCCGTCGTGTGTGTGTACATCCCTGCGCGCGTATGTGTGTGTGTGTCTGGCGTCGTGGCTCGCGCTACGCACGGCCCGTGGGTAGAGTGGGGTCGAGCCACCGCAGTGAGCGCGAGTGAGAGAGAGACAGCGAGAGCACAACAGAGTCGAAAAAAGATAGGGCAAGCGGATAGATTGGAACGGAAGAATAAATTTGTAGGATTGATTTCTAGAAATCTATAACACCTAGAATTATTCTAGAAATCCTGATTTCTAGAAATCTATAACACCTTCGTTATAATGTTCCGGTGATCTTCGAGCAAGTCGTCAGGATGGACCAATTTGTTTTTTCTATTTTAAGCCCAGCAGTTGCGGAATTAAAAGGGGCAGTCCTCTTTTTTCCGTATATTTTTCAAACGGTACCGTCCAAAAGCGTTAACAAAGAACGAATTTTTATTTATTTACATGCTGGCTTCGCGAACGCCGAGAAAGTCTTTGAGGCAGGGGGCGGGCGGTGGTCGTAGCTACGCCGAACATTGTAGCTGCAACTCGTTACCACGCGAGCCGCCATGAGTCCGTGAGAGAGAACGAATTGGAGAGAGAACGGGCGCTTACGCGTAGGGCGATGTGCGATATGTTTTTCTCGTTCTTTTTCGCACCTTAGCGAGCGCGATGTTTTTCTTGGCGTTATGGCGGAGACCAAACAAGCGAAACGTCGTTTTTTATTTTTATTTTGTTGCTCGATTCGAGTCACAGATAGCCGATTAACGGTTTGCGTCCGCAATTTTCTATTGGCGTTGAATTACAATTTTTCACAAAAAACGGTGAACCTTTACTTTTTTTAATTAATAGAACGGTTTTATTTAGTTCATTTTTTGAAAGTCATTTTTTAATAACTTTTTAAAATTACTTCTCCACACGTTTTTCCGATTATTATGTTCGAATTATTTTCGACACGGTTTACTATGATTTTCTAAAAATATCTTTTAACACGTTTTTCTATAAGTATTGTATTCTTTTTTGTAAACACTGTTTATTCTGTTATTTTTTTTTATTACTGCTGAATATTTCGTTTTCCAAAATTTTTTCGAAAAATATTGTTCATTATTTAATATTAAAATTATTTTATTTGAATCAATTAAATGACAAATTAAGAGTAAATAGTTACGGGCTATACATACGCGGTGCATCATCGGTCGCTATACTCGCCACTTGCACGATCGAGAAAATTCTTAACGATATCGTCGCGTCGACATATATGTATTGGGTCAGTAACAGCAACCGTACATCCTTGAAGAGATACGGGTTTCAGGACTTACCCAGTATTGGCTCTGTACTGGTTACCTATACTTGACCGATTATCGGGAGCCAAGTACTGGCCAATTCTCGGCCATGTTGTAAGTCTCGGTACTGGCTACATGGAAATGGCCCAGTATTGCACCAGTATTGGCAACCGTAAGTCCTCGGGGAGGTACGGCTTTTGAGACTCAACCATTAACGGCCCAGCACTGATTACGTATAATCGGCCGAGTGTCGTGACCCAAGCACTGGCCAAGGCTCGGCCGGCTATTCAGTCTTGGCGTTTCCTACATGGGGAGTCCTCTTTGATTCCTTTCTTTCCCTAATCCGGCTACACTGAGCCACGGATCTTTTGTCGATCATTCGACGCTTGTTCGCTATTCTAATCGTGTGTAAATATGCAGCTCACGATCATTCATACGGCGATAGATAATTTCGTAAAATAACACAACGAGTGCGAGTATAATTCCACCAAACAGGATGAAAAGTATCGTCGCGATTCCGGAAATATCGACGATGTTACGACCAGTCTCGGTAGATCCTTTTTTATCGGGTTCCAACATCTTTTGCAAACGATGCAAAACCCCGTTCTCTTTTAATCGGTGAATACTGTAAAAACAGTAAAGTCTCGTGTCGGTGCGTGTTATTGATAGATGTGTCAATTTAATATCTCGACGTTGCTATTGGGGGAGTGTGCGCGGGATTCGTTACATTTGCTGCGGTGGAAGTATTTGTATGAGCTTACTGATAATTCACGATCCCGGTGTATTGACTGCCAGCGGGCAACCCATACGACAAGCTATGTACCCGATTAGAGCCAACTGCGAAAATATTGCAGTTAGCTTTTACAAATCTTGAAATTTCGCTTGTGTAGTAAGCAACCCTCTCTGTGCAGACCTATATCAGAATTTTTAGCGGTAATGTTCCCAGAAACAGTAATTTCCTTAAGCTATCGAAGACATAAGATTCGTGCGTACCTGATCCCATGCATCTTCATCAGTCAGTGGAAGATGCTTCCAAGGTTTCGTCAATTCCATAATTTTCTTGTCGATTGGATCAGCTGAACCCTGCATGGTGGCAACAATATTTAAGAGTGAAATAGCAAAGCAATCAAGACTGATGGAAATGATTCGTTATGCACAGGAATAATAATAGTCATTCGGTTTACATCAAAGTTCTGAATCTTCGACGTTTCGACGATGCGACGTTTAAAAACGCATTGTTTCCATTGCCGATGTTACGGCCGAGTTAGGTGTCGGTAATCCACAGTGCCAAATCGAGAATTTTCGAAAGACGGCATCACATCGACGGGGCAAGGCGCCCAATCGAAGTTCTTGACGGTTTAAAATCCCGGCAATAGCTCGTGAGAGATGTACTGTAGTCACGCTACTATGTCGATATATATTTGAATTGAAATTAATTCGTAGCGTCTTTTTATTTGAAAAAAATATTTCTATAAAACGAGACTGATAAATTATATTGTTTAAAGTATTGTCCATCGCTAGGCACGACTTTTTTCCATATTTCGGATAGGATACGAATACCACGACGGAAGAACGCCTCGCATTTAGGTGCCATCCACGAATCGACCCATTTTTTGCAATCTTTGTACGAAGTAAGTTTCTGTTCGAACAGGCGATGAACCATCGATCGGAACAAGTGATAATGAGGAAATGCGATGTCTGGAGAGTACAGCGGGTGGGGTAGGACTTTCCATTTGAGCGTTTACAAGTATGTTTCAACCGGTTTTGGGACGTGAGGACGAGCATTGTCGTGTTCGAAAATCACTTTGTCGGGTCTTTCGTAGTATTTCGACCGTTTTTACTTTAATGCACGACTCAAGCGCATTAATTGTAGTGACCGGTAGCGATCTCCAGTAGTGGTTTCGTTCGAGCGATTCCTCAACACGATGACTTTTAGCAGCACTTCATTCAATATCAAAGTAATGCAGTAAAACTGCCTGCAAAAACAATTTGACGGGAACGAGATTTGTCACTTTCGACGTAAAAAGTGTTTTTATTCACGCTTAAATCATATGACATATACTGAAACCGACGCTCAATGACACCTTTTTTACGGAAAGTATTTGGAGCTGGTAATACATAAAAAATGTACTACCTATGATATCCTTGGTAAAACGCTACGAATTAATTCCAATTCCGAATACGTTCTGCGGGATTTCGAAAGTATCGTATAACCATGATCTCAAGCGTACTAGGCGACTATACTTATATGGACGTTATCGAAAATTCGGTCGTTCCATACATTGGCGTTCGAAACATTGCATTTTCGAAATTCTGCACTGATTGGACTTCGAATATCCGGAGCTTCGGTCCACACCCGAGACAATAACTCACATGTAAGGATAGATATGAATCACCCATTCTCTCAAGATTGCGTAGGACTATTACTTTGTAAGATCCATCTCGTAAAAAACTATCAAAATCTGAAAACGGTAAGGACACTGCTAGATAACTTATCAGCTTAGCGGAATACGCGACATATGTGAGGACCGCGGAAATATATATTGAGATAATGGCTATCCTCATCGATGTTTTGTCGGGAAACACTGTAACAAGAAATGTTGAGAACGAACATTAGATTAACAGTCGTTGCAGGAAAATTCTGCAATGTCCTTACCATCGAGCCCTTGCTGACAGAATATACCCCAGACGCCGAGATAATTCTCTAAAATAACAGACTTCAAAGATTTCGAACCGTCTTGTACTTTGATAACGGTCAGTAGCAGAACCGTAGTAATTATCAGCGCGATTATTGTCATCCAAACGTTCAATGTAAGAACCTTTGAACAGAAAACGATCGCCAATCGAATTGAAATGATCCAGAGCGGATCGATTTGTACATCGGGCTACTTATTGGTAATTGCTCGAACCTCAAAGTAGTCGCGTATGCGATTCGATTGTCTGATGAACAGTTTCGTTGACCATGTCCCCACTGGGCGAGTATTATCGATCTCGGTAAAGTCTCCCATACCTATACGAACGATCGAAAGATCCGCTTCATTATCCGTTAGCCAGCTTCTCAGACTTGTCCACTTTTTCGTCGTTTCGTTGTAGGTTCTCATTGATTCAAGTAGAATTTCCTTCGAGATTGTGAAATTCATGGCACCTTTCAGTGCGGCCAATAATGCACAGTCGTAGCGAAGCCACGGACAAGAAGTGCCGCAGGAGTAAACTGAAGGCTGTGTTGTGCCGGCGCACCGCGCGACCGATAGGGAGCAGGTGGGAAGGCACTTTAACAATTATTTATTTATTTTTTCGTAGGTATCTACCGTAAAAGATTAGAATCCACGTAGATCAGTGAACAAATTGGTTTATTTAGTTATATTTGTCGGTTAATGCACGGTTTGAACAATGCTTTATTTACGTTATCTCGACCGGACCGCGACTCGAATTGACATACGCCTAGACACCATCCCTTGGTGTAATTCGACGGTCCGGGAGTCTCCTGCTGAAGGCAGATGGCTCCTTCTCGATGCAAGACAAGACTGCCCCTTGGTTGTTAGCTGGGTCTCCCATTACGACTTCCAACCAAGGGTTCAATAATCTAATCGTCTATATTAATAAAATGTGTATGCTGTGAAGTGCTGACTACCCGTCAGCATTCGAAGGATCAGTGACTGTTCGCGTCAGCTGCTGACGGGCAGTCGCTCGTTGCACTCAGTCACTGCCCTCGCTTTCGACATTCTCCGGGAATGTCGAAAGTTGTAAAAATGTCCTTAGTTTTTTATGATGAGTTTTGGCGGCACAACAGCTGACAGAATGGTCATCGTATGTCGGAATTGTTGTGAATATTCGGGACGGGAACAGACTCACATCGTGCATGATTATGCGCAGACCCGTGCCACGTAAGTTGCTGCGTCTGGCATTGAATCCCTTGGTCGATAATAATTTCAAGCTTTCGTTCGGGGTCCAGGAAGCGATATCACCGATTTCCGTATGATTACTACCGACGGACCACCATTCCTGCAACACTGGAGCACCGCAGCAAAGAACCAGCATCAAAGTATCAAGCCAAAGGCGAAACATATTTCCCTCCGGGTTACGACAATATTCGCACACCGGGTCGTCAAAATCACCGTCGAATATTGCCAACCAAATCGCATACGATTGGCTCATTTTTATATCTTTGTAGCTGTATTCGTCAATTTCGTCAAGCGATTTGAGCAGAGTCACTACTAGCGGTCGACCTGTTCGATTGTGATAAGATTGCAGGTCTTGGTTCAGATACCCGACGTCAGTCATTCACGTGAAAATGCTTTGCTTCGAGAAGGTACGGGTTAACGAGTTAGCTGTCGCATAAGTTCGCATTTCTGAACAGAACGCAGTAGATTAATTTCTGGTGGCATGGTTCTAAAAATTTCCGCTCGACGAAATTTAACTTACCCGCATTGTACAGAGAAAGCACGATCATGACGATCGACGTGCTGAATTTAGCGTGAACGTCGGATATAAGCGGAACGTATTTATTGTAATCCGCAATCACGAAACTCGAGTACCCTTCCATGTTATATTTCGCGTTATTGTGTGTTACTCGTTTCACTAACAGTTTTGGTGAATGACACTTTTTTTCGGTCGTTCTGCTCATCTCAAATGGCAAACTCCGCAAGCTACTAACGGATGCGAAGTTCCGACGCTACTGAAACCCCACGTCTGAGATACTGGTGTATCCAGCCGGAGAATCGTCAATTTTTATGTTACCGGACGTAGCTCTTGACGTAAATCTAGGTTTGAGACGGAGGGGGTTGATATCGACTAAACGAAATCGTGCTTGTATACGAGTAGATAGGCTATGAGAGTTCTGGACCACCGCGTGTTAGTGCACACACACATGCACACACGCATGTGCGTGAGCTCACACGTACACGGCATGGAAGCGGGGGTAATACGGGTCGGGTATTTGATGACGTCATCGGTATGACTCAGGATGTTCTGGAACATTCGATGACGTCATCGGCCTATGACTCTGGATTTTCTGGAACATTCGATGACGTCATCGGCGTATGACTCAGGATTTTCCGGAACATTCGATGACGTCATCGTGTGACTCATAGACTATGAGAGTTCTGAACCATCTCACCCCAACTCCATGTACCGGGGTCGTTTTCGGCGGCGCGTTACCACACTCACAATTATCTCGGCGTATGACTCAGGATTTTCTGGAACATTCGATGACGTCATCGGCGTATGACTCAGGATTTTCTGGAACATTCGATGACGTCATTGTGTGACTCATAGGCTATGAGAGTTCTGGGCCACCTTCTAGAACATTCGATGACGTCATCGGCGTATGACTCAGGCTGCATTCGATGAGGTCATTGGCGTATGACTCAAGATTTTCTGGAACATTCGATGACGTCATCGGCGTATGACTCAGGATTTTCCGGAACATTCGATGACGTCATCGTGTGACTCATAGGCTATGAGAGTTCTGAACCACCTTCTAGAACAATCGATGACGTCATCGGCGTATGACTCAGGATTTTCTGGAACATTCGATGACGTCATCGGCGTATGACTCAGGATGTTCTGGAACATTCGATGACGTCATAGGCGTATGACTCAGGCTGTTCTGGATCCAACAAGAGGATTGTGAGGAGGTAGGCTGCTTACTCATCAAACCACCCTGTGAATGGGACAGTCTACCAACAAAATATAAAAGTCAGAATTTATGGTGTCAACGCAATCATCATGGTATTCCGTGGAATGTCGGTGATATGCCTTATTATGAGCTTAAAGGCGTATTCGACATCATTTTGAAAGATGTGAGTTGTATTTATGTGAAAGCAGTGGAAAAGAAACAATGGATCGCCGACATCATAGGATTTTCCAAACCAATTATCAACATGGAATATTTGGGCTGTCCTGCATTGCGGGACTTGAGGGTTCCAACATGCTGGCACAACCGATATCATAGTGGAGTACGCCGATACCGTTGTGCATTCGAAAACGTTCAGTGTTTGAGGAAGTGGTACTTGCAAAATTGTATGCCAACATTTGCAAGATCCGTAAAATTGTTTTGTGAATTGAAAAATCTGAGAGACATGCGTGCTGAAGATATCGCTTGTCTCCCACAAGAGTTTATCCTTACTTTTGCATGGAATGATATCGATTATGTGTGGGATAAACTTCCTAGAGATATGCAAACGGATGAAGCTATTGTGAAGTATCGTCGATGTCGAAAACACCACCTTAATATTGAAAATAATGACGCTTTAGATGGTCCTGTGCCTTTAATTAAAAACTGTCCTGCGCGTAAGAATATTTCAAGAATGTATAATCAATAAAGAGAGTTAAAGTACTCAAGTGGTAAATTTATTGCTCGCGCTGAATGAATGAGCATAGTCATCAGCATATTTCCATCTTCGTCTTACTAGTGTGATTTCATACTGAGTAAGCGGTCAATCGTTGAATTTAGGCGTTGAGATTTATATCGCGGATATGTAACTCGATACTAGCATCAGGCACGCATCACCACATAGGCACGCATCACCGTGAGAAATTATTTTTTTTACCTCAAAAGAAGAGCACACGAATATTCGAAATATTTACATCGAACCGAGCGAGCGAGCGCCTTATCTCTGTAACCTGATACTCCTGCGTAGATTTCGCCGGCCATCTCGTACAAGCAGATCGTTGAATAAAAGTACAATATTATAAGAATTGTTAATAACGTTCAGTAAAATACAATAAAAGTTGAATATGCAACGAATTTTTCATCCACGCATTCTTTGGAGAATCAGTATCGAAGAAGAAATTTTTCGGATATCGAACCGAGCGAGCGAGCGCCTTATCTCTGTAACCTGATACTCCTGCGTAGATTTTGCCGGTTAGCTTGTACAAGCAAATCGTTAAATAACAATGCAATATTGTAAAAATTGTTAATAACATTCAGTAAATTATAATAAAAGTTGAATGTGCAACGAATTTTTCATCCAGGAATTATTTAGAGAATCAGTATTGAAGATGGATTTTTTCAGATTTCTTTGTTTTATATGTAATATTTTCGATCTATTGGGATTGATAAATGTCTCATAAGTTAAAATATTCTCGATGAGCAAGTTATATGTATAAGAACGTTCGAGATTGCTCATTTGAATATTCTCGAAACGCCTTTTGAACATAGAAATTTCTAAAAATACCACTAACAAATAATTTATTGCAAAGTAACTGCTTTCAGTCATTTTAAATAAGTGTTCAATAAATCAATTACTACTCTTATCGTTGGCAGTTGAAGAGATTTCATGATTTAAATGAGTTTTTTCTCGAATGTTCCTCGATGACAATTCTATTGTGTGGCTCTTTCTTAGGTCACTCTTTCTCGAAACGTCTTTTGGCAGAAGTTTCTAAAGTCATCATTAATAAATAATATCTCAAAAAGTAACTGCTTTCCTCGATTTAGGTAAAGTTTTCATACATCTATTAACTACTCTTATCGTTAGAATTTTAAGATTTTTCATGATATAATAAGATTTTTGAATATTTTTTTGAATGTTCTCGACGTTTCTATTGTGTAACTCTTTCTTTCTCTGTCTAAAATATAAACAAAATGATATAATATAAAAGACGCGTAGTGCGGCTAGAGCGAAAACTGTGAACAGAGCTATCGTACGAGTCACATCGCGTTCAACAGCGTATAAGTAAGTGAATTCAAGTAGTGCATCTTCTACCTGTGTTATACACTTGTTGTGTGAAATATTATATGAAAAGTGAAAAGAAATTATTTTTCTGTTTTTTCGAACAAATGGCAGATCGGGAGGTTCTGTGTGGAATAGTGCAACTGGAAACAATAGTGCACGTTCCACGTTTGTGAATAAGAGCGTGCGATTATGATATTCTCAAGGCGGTCCTGACTGAGGCGATCGAATCTCACCTTAAGGAAGGTCGTGAAATATATTTGGACGTTGAAGGTTTTGAGGCAAAGTTGCACAGGGGTCCACACGGAGAATGGTGGTTCACACCGACCATCCTCATGGCGGCTCTGAGAGAGAACGACGAGATCGTTTACATACATTAAATATGGTGAGTTTCAGAAAAGAATAAGATTTTTACTGTGCCTATAAGCGATGTTCATTGTAAAAAAAAAAAATCGGATTTTTTTTTATTGTGCCTATAAGCGAAGTCCGTTATTTAAAAAAAAATTAATTTTTCATCCTCATCAAACGTGTACAGTGGTGATTGTCATCATTATCAGTGTGACTGCCATCATCTGCGTGACTGCCATCATCAGTGTGATTGCCATAATCAGTGTGACTATCATTATATTTTTTGAAAATAATGAACGCCATTTTTCATCATCATTATATATATTGAGAATAATGTGTAACAAATAAAGGTAAAAAAAGAAAATAATATATATAACAGGTGTTTATTTTTATTGAGTACAATTTTATGCATCAACGTTGTTCTCGCCATTATCGTTGTTGATTAACAAAAAAGTTTTTGTATCATAATTATTCAACTGTTTCATCATCGTTTTTACCATCGAGTTGGAACATCAATATTTTCAGCGTTGTTTTCACCGTTGGGTTCGGCCTCACTGTCAATCATCGTCAGTATCTTCATATTATTGCCATTTGAAAGATATAACTTTTTCATAAAAAACAGTTCTTGCATCTCAATCATTGAATCGTTTTCACCATCGAGTTGGAACATCGATGTTTTCACCGTTGGGTTCATCTTCATCGTTTGTTAATAATCAGCATCATCATTTCAAGAAATTCAATCATACTAATTTTACATATTAAGTAAAACAGAATGAAAAGCAAAACGGAAAAATATGAGTTAGTAAAATATTGTCAGCATCTTCGGAGAATATCCTGCGTTATCGATTGCGACTAGTTAAAAATTCATGATGCACAATATCGTTAGCTTTAGGCTAATAAAAGAATCTTCTGCATTATCGATCGCGACTAATTAAAAATTCATGGTGGTACAATATCGTTAGCTTTAGTCTAATAAAAGTATCTTCTGCATTATCGACCACGACTAATTAAAACTCCATCATGGCAACACTCGGATTTAAAAAAAATGCATTTGAACGAGTCTCGATCCTTCGGCCACGCGGTTGCGAGCTAGACCGTTGCCCCTTGCGCCACCGAGAATTTGTACGTTCACATGCAAACTTGTATATAACACCCGAAGTTTCTATCTATCGACCTTTTGAAAACGATTGAGTGCTGGTATCTTACTGCTTCCATATTTATGTACTATCTTCACAAAAGTTTGAAAAGGAATCGCTATCCTGATAGTACTTAGATATTCAATATGACTAGATATACTCGATTTTTTGTTCGCTTAAAGAAACGTTTTCGAAAATAAAAATTTAAAAGCATTACATTTTTTATATGTTTATTAAATGATTAATAATCATGGTTATACAGAAGAAAATTCACACTGATTATACTGTTTACTGATATAATGTAGATACAGATGATTTTCTTCAGAAGCTTGCTGCATCTGCTTGAATGTTGTTCATTATCTTGCAATAATTTTTTTGTGATTCTTGATGGAAAAAATGAGGAATATTCGTTGTCCAGTCCCACGGTGACTTGCATGCCGTACATGGTTTTTATCTTTCTCATCTCAGTTACTTTGTAAGTTTTGCCAGATTTGAGCTCTGAAAATTTCTTTGTTGGTAGAAAATTTTCCATGCGGCGGCTCACTTCGTTGATTTTTGTCAAATCCATGTTGTTGTTGAAAATTTAACTGGGATAATTTTCTAGTGAGATGGTCGAAATCACTTTTTAACTGAATTTGTTTTTTTACTTCTTGGATATTTTGAAGAAATAAGTCGATTCGTACTTTAAGTTTGTTACGCTTATGACGATCTTGCATGCTACAACAACAGCAAACATCGCACGATAAAAATGAAACCGACGGATGTCACCGCTGAGAACGAGAAAAAGATTCTTCGCGATATTTATGGAAATTACCGTGTCAATCATACGCGTAAGATAAAGTTCAAAATTGGCGATAAAGTCCGAATCAGCAAGTACAAACACGTTTTCGAGAAAGGTTATACGCCGAATTGGACGACTGAAATTTTCACCATAAGCGAGATACGAAATACCGATCCCATCACGTACAAGCTCAAGGATTATCAAGACCAACCGATCCAAGGCGGGTTTTATGAGGAAGAACTCACTCCAGCCAGAAATCCTGACATTTATCTTGTGGAAAAAATAGTTCGAAAACGTGGAAATCAGCTGCTCGTAAAATGGCTAGGTTTCGACAATTCACACAATAGTTGGATAAATAAGGCGGATTTGTAAAAGGTTTTTTTAAAAATAAAATCAATGAAAAAATATATCTGAGTGTTTTTATTTTTTATAACCATACGGTACAGTATCCGTACTATTGGGTAAAATAATTCTCTTATCATCTAACCAACTTAAAGCTAATTTTTCTGTTTCATGGTGTGGACTTCGTGTTTTTTACTATGAATTAAATATTGATCTTTTACTAGGTTTTGTCGTTTAAAAAAGCATTTTTTATAGTCTTCAAACGTGATTGTTCTTAATGTGGATCCTTTAATACCTTTAGCTTTCTTTTTGTCCTTTGTCTCACCAAAAACTTTAAACGCATACAATTTTGCTCGCAACCCGATAAATTGTTCCATTATTTGGCCATTCATTTCATCTTTCATTAAGCCAAGAACTTTCTTATTTGCTAATGGAATTCCGTATACATTATTTGCTGGATAATCAGAAGTATCGAATCTGCACAAATCGTGCTTCAAGTAAGCATATATGTCGAAAATAGTAAAATGATATAAAAGGCTGTCGGTGTCAGTATACATCAACTTTGCTCGATTTCCAAATGTTTGTTTTATATAATTATAATGGAAGTCGTAAATGTATGTTTTTGATAGATCGAGAATTGAAAACCCAACATATATGGGCTTATTAAAGTGAACCTTCATACGACTCATTTCAATTATTGCCATGTCATTATCAAATACGGTACAGCTATGGACATTGGGTTTTGCAATGAGAGCCTTCGCACCGTATCGGCCTTCCCACTTTATCACGAGTTTCACATCCTTCTGCTTTCTCACATTCTCCATGGTTTTCCCAAATACTGCATTATTCATCAAATTGAAAAGGTTTTTTTCAAATTCGTTGTTGGGTTTTTTTCTCAATTCAGAATTCAAATCAATGTATGTTTTAAGCCATGTCGCTTGTTTAAACTTCAAGACTCTATGAATTTTCTTTAATTTCATGCCCAGATTCATATATTGTTTCAAATTTCTATAATGAATGATGTATCGATTTTTCGGAAGAAAAGTTATCATTAATTTTGATGTTTTACTACCCGGTGGCACATAATGCTCTGGACAAAGTGGAAGGTCTTTATGTAATTCAAAAAGCTCGTCGGGATATTCTAAATCGACTTCAAAAATGTATCCCGTCGGCGAATCATCAGGAATATTCAAAACATTTACCGGTTCATGCTCCCACTCGAAAGAACCTACTGGTAGAGGTTGACTCATTGCTGCTCCATACAAATTGTTCACATCAAAGTACATTAGGTACGATTCCTCTTTGCTTGGATCGAATTTTTCACCCATGTATCTGTTATTTGCATGAGCATATCTATTGGAACACTGCGATACGCCACCTCGAATACCTTTCTCAACAAAAAGAAGCATTTCGGGATCTGTGAAGAGTTCAAGCTGTACACCAGTACATTTGAGCATTGCGTCAAAAGCAAGTCCTGGGGCGGTGAAGTAATGCAGAGGATCCAGCATGTACGTAGAAGAGCAGTTGCGTCGAAAATTCTCAAATATATCCGCCAACAGTAGGACATCAGTTTTCAAACATAAATCTGAATATTCACCTAATGTGGTTATGTTGAAAGTGTGCCAAACTTTTTTCGCATGCTCGTGTTCTTGTTCCGAAATATCTTCATTATTCAATTATGAGTAAAAATCTTGTTTTATTGGCAACTGCTCTTCATCGAGTTTTTCCCAACTATCAACGTACTCATATGGAAATACTCCCTTTCTCACAAGCAACTGAAACTCATCTAGATTATTACAGTATACCCGTGTAATTGATTTATCATCATCACTCAAGTACGATGCTAATTTTTCAAGACCACTTGCCATGAACCTGAATGAGTCAATAAAGCGTAGATTCACATTTGTATCTTTAACGTATTCTGTGAATGAAATGTACTTCTCTTTATTTACAGGGAGTAGTTTCACCGGCCCATCAAATTGCGTAGCCAATTCTAAGATTAAAAAATGTGAATCGTTGCCCGAAAGATTGTGGAAAACTATAGGAATACTGTGAGATTTTGTATAATTCAAATTACACCCCTGATGCGCGGCACCACGAAATTTACCTGTAAAATGACAGTGGTCGCGGTGTTTAACATCTACCAGAGTAAATGGTTGTCCACAGATATGACATTTTACTGCGTAATCATATTCTTTTTTTCACGCGAAGTGAGTTCTTTCATTGGCACGATTTTCTTTAAATAAAAATCAACAATTTGCCCTACTTTGAACAATTGATGAACAAACCATTCAATATAATCAGAACCACGTCTTATTTCAAAAGTGGAGAGAGAATCATCAAAGGAACATTGTAAATAATACGCAGCACTGTGCGGAACATGCTTTTGACACTGTGTACCATTTCCATTAGTATGATTGAATTTCTTGAAATGATGATGCTGATTATTAACAAACGATGAAGATGAACCCAACGGTGAAAACATCGATGTTCCAACTCGATGGTGAAAACGATTCAATGATTGAGATGCAAGAACTGTTTTTTATGAAAAAGTTATATCTTTCAAATGGCAATAATATGAAGATACTGACGATGATTGACAGTGAGGCCGAACCCAACGGTGAAAACAACGCTGAAAATATTGATGTTCCAACTCGATGGTAAAAACGATGATGAAACAGTTGAATAATTATGATACAAAAACTTTTTTGTTAATCAACAACGATAATGGCGAGAACAACGTTGATGCATAAAATTGTACTCAATAAAAATAAACACCTGTTATATATATTATTTTCTTTTTTTACCTTTATTTGTTACACATTATTCTCAATATATATAATGATGATGAAAAATGGCGTTCATTATTTTCAAAAAATATAATGATAGTCACACTGATTATGGCAATCACACTGATGATGGCAGTCACGCAGATGATGGCAGTCACACTGATAATGATGACAATCACCACTGTACACGTTTGATGAGGATGAAAAATTAATTTTTTTTTAAATAACGGACTTCGCTTATAGGCACAATAAAAAAAAATCCGATTTTTTTTTTTTACAATGAACATCGCTTATAGGCACAGTAAAAATCTTATTCTTTTCTGAAACTCACCATATTTAATGTATGTAAACGATCTCGTCGTTCTCTCTCAGAGCCGCCATGAGGATGGTCGGTGTGAACCACCATTCTCCGTGTGGACCCCTGTGCAACTTTGCCTCAAAACCTTCAACGTCCAAATATATTTCACGACCTTCCTTAAGGTGAGATTCGATCGCCTCAGTCAGGACCGCCTTGAGAATATCATAATCGCACGCTCTTATTCACAAACGTGGAACGTGCACTATTGTTTCCAGTTGCACTATTCCACACAGAACCTCCCGATCTGCCATTTGTTCGAAAAAACAGAAAAATAATTTCTTTTCACTTTTCATATAATATTTCACACAACAAGTGTATAACACAGGTAGAAGATGCACTACTTGAATTCACTTACTTATACGCTGTTGAACGCGATGTGACTCGTACGATAGCTCTGTTCACAGTTTTCGCTCTAGCCGCACTACGCGTCTTTTATATTATATCATTTTGTTTATATTTTAGACAGAGAAAGAAAGAGTTACACAATAGAAACGTCGAGAACATTCAAAAAAATATTCAAAAATCTTATTATATCATGAAAAATCTTAAAATTCTAACGATAAGAGTAGTTAATAGATGTATGAAAACTTTACCTAAATCGAGGAAAGCAGTTACTTTTTGAGATATTATTTATTAATGATGACTTTAGAAACTTCTGCCAAAAGACGTTTCGAGAAAGAGTGACCTAAGAAAGAGCCACACAATAGAATTGTCATCGAGGAACATTCGAGAAAAAACTCATTTAAATCATGAAATCTCTTCAACTGCCAACGATAAGAGTAGTAATTGATTTATTGAACACTTATTTAAAATGACTGAAAGCAGTTACTTTGCAATAAATTATTTGTTAGTGGTATTTTTAGAAATTTCTATGTTCAAAAGGCGTTTCGAGAATATTCAAATGAGCAATCTCGAACGTTCTTATACATATAACTTGCTCATCGAGAATATTTTAACTTATGAGACATTTATCAATCCCAATAGATCGAAAATATTACATATAAAACAAAGAAATCTGAAAAAATCCATCTTCAATACTGATTCTCTAAATAATTCCTGGATGAAAAATTCGTTGCACATTCAACTTTTATTATAATTTACTGAATGTTATTAACAATTTTTACAATATTGCATTGTTATTTAACGATTTGCTTGTACAAGCTAACCGGCAAAATCTACGCAGGAGTATCAGGTTACAGAGATAAGGCGCTCGCTCGCTCGGTTCGATATCCGAAAAATTTCTTCTTCGATACTGATTCTCCAAAGAATGCGTGGATGAAAAATTCGTTGCATATTCAACTTTTATTGTATTTTACTGAACGTTATTAACAATTCTTATAATATTGTACTTTTATTCAACGATCTGCTTGTACGAGATGGCCGGCGAAATCTACGCAGGAGTATCAGGTTACAGAGATAAGGCGCTCGCTCGCTCGGTTCGATGTAAATATTTCGAATATTCGTGTGCTCTTCTTTTGAGGTAAAAAAAATAATTTCTCACGGTGATGCGTGCCTATGTGGTGATGCGTGCCTGATGCTAGTATCGAGTTACATATCCGCGATATAAATCTCAACGCCTAAATTCAACGATTGACCGCTTACTCAGTATGAAATCACACTAGTAAGACGAAGATGGAAATATGCTGATGACTATGCTCATTCATTCAGCGCGAGCAATAAATTTACCACTTGAGTACTTTAACTCTCTTTATTGATTATACATTCTTGAAATATTCTTACGCGCAGGACAGTTTTTAATTAAAGGCACAGGACCATCTAAAGCGTCATTATTTTCAATATTAAGGTGGTGTTTTCGACATCGACGATACTTCACAATAGCTTCATCCGTTTGCATATCTCTAGGAAGTTTATCCCACACATAATCGATATCATTCCATGCAAAAGTAAGGATAAACTCTTGTGGGAGACAAGCGATATCTTCAGCACGCATGTCTCTCAGATTTTTCAATTCACAAAACAATTTTACGGATCTTGCAAATGTTGGCATACAATTTTGCAAGTACCACTTCCTCAAACACTGAACGTTTTCGAATGCACAACGGTATCGGCGTACTCCACTATGATATCGGTTGTGCCAGCATGTTGGAACCCTCAAGTCCCGCAATGCAGGACAGCCCAAATATTCCATGTTGATAATTGGTTTGGAAAATCCTATGATGTCGGCGATCCATTGTTTCTTTTCCACTGCTTTCACATAAATACAACTCACATCTTTCAAAATGATGTCGAATACGCCTTTAAGCTCATAATAAGGCATATCACCGACATTCCACGGAATACCATGATGATTGCGTTGACACCATAAATTCTGACTTTTATATTTTGTTGGTAGACTGTCCCATTCACAGGGTGGTTTGATGAGTAAGCAGCCTACCTCCTCACAATCCTCTTGTTGGATCCAGAACAGCCTGAGTCATACGCCTATGACGTCATCGAATGTTCCAGAACATCCTGAGTCATACGCCGATGACGTCATCGAATGTTCCAGAAAATCCTGAGTCATACGCCGATGACGTCATCGATTGTTCTAGAAGGTGGTTCAGAACTCTCATAGCCTATGAGTCACACGATGACGTCATCGAATGTTCCGGAAAATCCTGAGTCATACGCCGATGACGTCATCGAATGTTCCAGAAAATCCTGAGTCATACGCCAATGACCTCATCGAATGCAGCCTGAGTCATACGCCGATGACGTCATCGAATGTTCTAGAAGGTGGCCCAGAACTCTCATAGCCTATGAGTCACACAATGACGTCATCGAATGTTCCAGAAAATCCTGAGTCATACGCCGATGACGTCATCGAATGTTCCAGAAAATCCTGAGTCATACGCCGAGATAATTGTGAGTGTGGTAACGCGCCGCCGAAAACGACCCCGGTACATGGAGTTGGGGTGAGATGGTTCAGAACTCTCATAGTCTATGAGTCACACGATGACGTCATCGAATGTTCCGGAAAATCCTGAGTCATACGCCGATGACGTCATCGAATGTTCCAGAAAATCCAGAGTCATAGGCCGATGACGTCATCGAATGTTCCAGAACATCCTGAGTCATACCGATGACGTCATCAAATACCCGACCCGTATTACCCCCGCTTCCATGCCGTGTACGTGTGAGCTCACGCACATGTGTGTGTGCATGTGTGTGTGCACTAACACGCGGTGGTCCAGAACTCTCATAGCCTATCTACTTATACGCACCTACGACGTTTATTTCCCGATGATTAAGGGACACCTCGTGGGTCGCTTGATAAAAATCAAAACCCGTGTCAAGAAGAATACGCAAAAGGTTAGGGGAAAAGGTGGAACGCCGCTGCCGTCGTGCTAAAATAGGACATGGCCGACAACCGGATCAAATATCGTCAATAATTGAGTAATCAGGCAAATTTATTCGTACATATTTCGTTAAAGCTCCAAGTGTGCGAAAAAAAATTGACAATTCCGTACTTCAGTTCCGTGATAATGTCTCATGAACGTAAAATCGAAGTTTTGATTTCAAACGTGATGTTTTGATGTCCGATCGTTCATATATTTTTTTATATAACGCAAGCATGTTTTCCTTGCTATTTCGTGCGTGTTTGCGGGAGATTTCGACGGTTGCTATGGTTACCAGGAGGTAAATATTAAAAATAACCACTAGTACGTAAATATCGGTGACTCATCCCTGTTGAGCGGTCGGAACGAATTTTTATATTCCATTTGTTTTGAGAAATCAATAAAATTAATAATTTATTCAATATTCATCAGATTTATGTACTGTTTGTTCAGTGTGGGGGCTCCGCCCGCTCCCCCTACCCCCGCCATCGTGGCTTCGCCCCGGGCACTTCAGTTATTTAACATCCGGTTAATTTCAATGCACGCCTTCGTAACAGTGGGTTAAGCTCGGATAACGTGGTTTTGTTATATAAAGTATCGTGTGCATCTTGGAGGCGGGCCTTTCAACGGTTCGTGCTGAAAATATACGCGCCCACCGTTAAAAGTGGCCAGTTGCCTCCTTGATACACAATATACTTTTATGATATCTTCATCACAGTCACACTTGTGTATTTTTCAAATTTTGTAATGACATTGGGCCATTATCGTCTTGCTGATTCGCAGTGTGGCCTTTGGTCAATTTACTGATAATTCTTGGGAACTTTTAATTCTGAAATCGACGATGTGCATTGACTCGGTTTTGACATAGTTTTCATTGAATTGGAATGAGATGTAAATAATTCAGGCCTCCTGGGATTTTTATGTATCTCGAACTACCTTATAGTGGATAAGTTTCGACCGAGCATACAAGCGCAAGGTTAAACAGTCAGCCGAAACTTTTGCGGAAATAAATCAAACAAGCCCAACTCATCATCCGCAAACTCTCTTTCACCGTTCTAAATAACCTAAATAAATGAATTCTTGAAATCAATATTTTATTACGGCTGCTGAACAGAGAAGATAGTGGGGAAGATTATTTGCGAGTGCATATTCGTTGCCGAGTCCTTTGCAGTACGCGACGTCGGTTCGTAAATCCAATTACAATAGGATATCGTTCAAGAAATCCTTAACGAGAGCATTGATAATACCCCTTCTTCGCAGGCCACTTTTTATCGCACTTACGTATCCTCTCCAGAATGAGCTTGTCTTGTCAATAGCTATTCCGGAAAATTAAATAAAATAGAAATTTTTAACCAATCTTTGGAAAACCTATAAATTAATAATGCGAAGTGATAGATAAATTATTATTACTCTGGAATATAATCGTCGTTTTGTTCGTCGACTTTTCCCGACTCGCAGCGTATTGGAACTTTCTTTCGTTACTCATCAAATTGATATGAGTAGTAAAAAAAGAACTTAAGTTCATTGTATTGGGAATTGGAATTGATTCGTAGCGTTTTATCAGAGATCGCGTAAGTATTTCATTCTTCATGTATTATCAACGCCAATTTTTTTCCGTAAAACAGCTGTCATTGGGTGTCAGTTTCAGTGTATATAATTTGGTTGAAGCGTGAATAACAACACCTTGTACTTTATCGAATATATCAAACTTCGTTCCGGATAAATTGTTCTTGCGGGGAGCTTTACTTCATTACTTTAACGGGGTATTGCTGTCTAGAAGCTTGTTTTTCAAGTCATTTTTAGAAATTGTAATTTATTGCTTCGTCGTATGACAATCCGGTCTTGGTCGGTTCAAGCGAGCGCGATAAGCCGCAGTAGATTCGGACGAACATAAGAATATAACACAAATATATAATATATAAATCTGGAGGCACACGATGAAAATGTATTGAGAGACGGTACTTACGATTTCACGAAGTTTAATAATGCTTATGGCCAACGCTATCACTGACAAACGATACAATCGGCGCAAGCGCAGAACATGGAGCCTTAACGGGCTTTTACAAATTCGATCATACAGACGACGATAATAATGACGTTATTATTGACGGGTTAACAAACGAAAAACGTTTCGACTGCCGGAGTAACATCAAGCGATATACGAATGCGATTTATAAAGCGTAGTTTCAATTTCACAACTTTCTTCCCGGAGATCAATCGATATTAACATTACGCTTGCGAATTAACATTGTGATTGCGGTACTTATCGTGATTCGGTAGTGACGATCGCATATGTTTTGCGCTGTTGATACGAAACTAATTTTCCTCCTTTCGAATAGCGCGATCGCTGCGCTGTTAGATTGTTTCTTCCTTTGTAATTAATCGTAATGCAAGGCGGGAGTGCTCAGCGGCAACTGTCGCCGCAATGATCCAACGATACCTCCAAAATCATCATTTCTCACACCACGTAATGACGAATGTCGATCGCGACGATTCCCCGCCCCGATCTCATCCCCACTCTCGAGTGATTAGCGGCGCACGAAGCCGGGACGGTTCGTTACAAAATTAATTTTGAGAAAACTATCGAGCCTCCAATGCCGGGATTTTTTACGCACAGTAAGTCATGTTTCAACTAACGACGCAAATTTTTATGAAAGATTTCATTGAAATTTACACAAGTTATGAGCTGTTACGCAGGCCGCGGCGTGAGAGGTACGTCCAACCGGGCGCACGGATTGTGGCGGTTCTATTCGAGTTTTATTCGAATTTCAACTTATTATTTATCTGGCACATTTTCGAAACCCTCCACTATAAGAAAATGGAAAAAAAATATCGATTTTTTGAAATTACTAGACAGCAATACCCCGTTAATATCAGAAAAGTGCTGCCAAGAGTCATCGTATTTTAGTGGAAGTTTATGGTGACAATTCTCTAGCTGAGCAAACGTGTCGGACGTGGTTTGTCAAATACTTCACGAATAGTTTAAAATGTTCGACAAGCGTGCAATGAAGGTAAAACGGCCGGAATACTCCGAACGACGCGACAAAGTGATTTTGCAACACGACAATGCTCGTCCGCACGTCGCAAAACCGGGCAAAACATACTTGGTAACGCTCAAATGGGAAGTCCTACCCCACCCACCGTATTCTCGAGACATTACTCCTTCTGATTGTCACTCATTCCGCTTGATGACTCATGGCCTGTCCGAGCAGAAGCTTACTTCTCATGAAGATTGCAAAAAATGCGTCGATTCGGGGATTGCATCTAAATGCAATCCACAGAGCGTTCTTCCGACGTGGTACTCGTATCCAACCCGAAAGATGAGAAAAACCGAAGCTACCGAAGGACAATACTTTGAATAATATCATTTTTTGATTTATTTTCAAATAAACATTTTTTTATATAAAAAAACGCTACGAAGTAATTTCAACTCCCAATATATCATTGCAGATTTTACGTCCAGTCTCGAATATTATAAGTATTCGGTGAACGAAGTACACAAAGGGGTGGTCTCTCTTTTGCGTCAGGGCGTTAGCCCTTTACTGCGGGGACGGAGACCTCGCCTTATCATGCACGAACTAATGACGTTACCTGATGTTGGTGGAAGAACAGTATTTAATCAAAACCGATCTCCACTTGTAGACTGCGGTTTGATGGATCCCGTTGAGACTCGATCGAACGACCAGATGTGGAAGGTCAGGTGGTTGAGTGAGGCACGAGCGGTTATACGTCACACAACGATTTTTAATGTTCGATTCAAAAGTCACAGTACAACTTCAATTATAAAATGTTCGTACAATTGATTTCACAATGTCGATACTCAAAATGTAATACAGTTCACTTAAAAGTCGCGGTACAATTTCACTTATGGGATGTCCACGTTTATTATTTCAATATATAAATCGGGCGCTTCGCCACTTGCGCGAAAGAAGACACTCGGGTCTTAAGGTACCGAAAATCAGAAGGTTCTTGCGGTATTTTCGCGATAAAGAGACTCTTTGGTCTTTTGCAATAAATAACTGACACCGTTGACTTATGAGGTCTTTCAGTGCAGCCTGAGAGGGACTCGTGGCCCTTTGGATAATTATTCAATGCAATCAACTGGACTCCTTGGTCCCTTTAAATTTTTATTTAATTCAATTAACTGGACTCTTCGGTCCCTTTGTAATTGTTTGGTAATATTCAATTAATCCAATTATCTGGACTCTTTGGTCCCTTTGTAATTGTTTGATAATATTAACTTGATTCAAATATCTGGACTCCTTTGGCCCCTTTTGTATTTATTTAAGTTTCGTTGCAATTTCATTTAATTCACTTTAATCGCTTCGAGTTATTCGTTATTTAATTATTCGCCTCTAACGTTTCTAAAGTCCAAACCGTAAAACAGACGGTGTACACAAAAATATATCAAGACCGTTCGCGTAAACGATTCTAAGTCCAATCCGTGAAATAAACGGTGGACGCAAAGAGTCGAAGTCTGGTGAACGCGAAACGATTCTAAGTCCAATCCGTAAAATAAACGGTGGACGCAAAGCTGGGCTCCCGTTCTTCCGGAGTAACGGTGCTGATGAGTTCGGTGGAATAACTGATTAATTTGCTAAAAATCGCGGCTTTTATACTGTGAGAATGTATCTCTGTTTCCCTTAATCCAATAAAAGGGCCTATCGTTCTTTCTCATTCTATATCGATTGGCCTACGTGATTTTCTGCACGTACGCATCCGTTCGGTAGCAGATCTTCGCCTACTTGAATTCTCGTAAATTATTGCCGAAAGTGTCAAATAAGATTGCCGCTTCCGGAGTCGGGGCTTTGCATCTCCGCGGCGCGCGGAAACCTGATGCCGTATTCGGAGAATTGGTCGCGGAGAAGGCAATATTATGCGTTATTTATTGGGAGCGAGCTGTCCGTCGGCGCGTGTGACCACTACACACATTCGTACGCGCGCGATAGGAATATTATTAAAAGATCGCCTCTTGTATTCTCTAAGCGCATATGAGTCATTAGTCCCTTGGTCGCTCTTGGGCGTTGGCTAGGAGCGAAGACGTAACACAGATGATCGGGAAAATGGAAATTGTTAAAACGAGGACAACAACAAAAGTGGCAAATAAACAAAATTAACTCACTCGTACTGTTTCCTCTATAATCAGGAGCCGTGACATTCAATTGTATGCTACCAACATTGTATCTCTTTATTTCCGCGCTGGACATTAATCTTCCCCAAATGGCTGGCCAGATAGCTTGCAGTTCAAATGATAGTTTTTCTGAAAATTAATACGATGGAATTATAAAATAGAAACACCCTTCAAGGTCATGTGTCTTGTCACGACGAATATTGTACGGGCCGAGGATGGACACATTTTATTTCGGGCTATTCGTGTTAAAATCCACACTTACCGATCGTTACTACCACAACGCACTTTGTTTTCCGGAGGTTTCTGACGCAACGCGACGAGTTTGCAGTGACCGAGACTTTTGGAATTTCGAGGGATAGATCAATGGTATCGATAACTAGATTCGAAGTAACGTTGATGGTATGGATTATAACAAGACCGTCGAGAACTTTCATCTCCGAAATACGACCGATATTAACTAATTGATCAGGCAAATAAACCGTGTTTTCATAACCGGCAAGGCTTTCGCTTATCGCCATGGCAAATTTTTTCCACTTAAGATCCGCCATCGTAGCCGTTACGTCTAAAATGGAAATATTTGAATGGATATATATTTTTACTACATGATGGAATTTATTAGCTCGTACAAATAACTCGTCAGGAGCGTATTGGGCATGCTTTAATAAAGGCATGTTGGAGTTTCATAGTTACTTTACTTTCTAATACGATTTACGGTGTATAAAAAAATCAGGGTCAAATTGGAGACCCGTACGACACCTTTAAGGGGTGCCTGTATGCGATCGAAATTTCCCATTTGAATAACCTTACATTTTTCGATTTAATAATGTTGGGAAAGTTTTTTTCTGTCTACGATTCCTACAACTCACCGACATAATATGTGGATATCACACGTGAAAAAGTGATATGGTAATAGAGTTAGGTTATGTTAATGAGACGGGAAATTCTGACCGTATAGAGGCACCTCTTAAAGGTGTCGTATAGTTTTCCAATTTTACCTAGATTTTTTTACACACATCGTATTAGAAAATAGCATCTATGAAAGTCCAACATCACTTTATTAAGGTACACCCTATTCCGTAGCCATTATTATTCATTCCAATCAAGACTTATTCCTACATTTTTTATAAACCATTTTTGCTGCAGTGTTTGTTATAATTTTTATTAAATGTATGCAGCTCAGACATTGACACTCACGGTATTCGTTTGCTAAGCCTTCGGAAGCTCGCCGCGCGTTATCCTGGACAGTTCCTGTCCGGTAAAGTATCTGCGGATATCCAGTGACACCTGCTTCTCTAGGGCGGCCCATAACACCTTCGCAATCCGGAACGAGTGACAAAACACCCGCGAACCCCATAAGCCACGTGGCCTTCATTTTTCGATCGTTTCGATTCGATTCGATTTAATTTTCGGTCGAAGCTTTACTCCTCCCGACACTTGTCACGTTCAGGGTTTTATACAAATCCTGATCAAGCATCCCGGTTGATCATCCGTCAGGTGAATCGTGCAAATACGTTCTCGTGGGAAATCAACTGAGCCCTTAATTTTCACCACACCATAGGGAGAACAATTATTGTTTTTTGTAGGTAACAAATTTCAGTATAAAAGTTCTATTTAATAACGTTCTTGGTTCTCGTGGCAGAAGGCAAATTATGATTCTCAGGTAAAGCTAGATCGTCCGAAATGAGTGCTAATGAACTTTTTTGCATAACTTAGTCGCCAAGAACCTCATGATTGGATGAACAAGTTTTAAAATACAGTTCTCATTGTAACGTAACGACGTATTTTAACGTGGAAAACGAAGTGGGGATTCCGGTTGAGTGCATCAAACAGATTCTTCTTCCCCGTTGCCGGTTTTTTCCATTCCCACACTCGGCACACGTCTACTAT
This sequence comes from Sussaba pulchella, assembly GCA_963971145.1. Classification (NCBI taxonomy): domain Eukaryota; kingdom Metazoa; phylum Arthropoda; class Insecta; order Hymenoptera; family Ichneumonidae; genus Sussaba; species Sussaba pulchella. Next base: position 9,056,236 of record OZ020165.1, read on the forward strand.
CTATTTTTTTCAAGCAACTCAACATCCTCCCATTTCAAAATGGGATTTTGAAAATTTCAAAATCTTATCAAATCTGAATTTATCGATGGATTCGGCCCCGGTAAGATAGTAATGATTGTTTAAAATAATTTTGCGAATATTTTTTTTGAAAAATCCAATATGCGCAGAACGTTCGTCTCCACGATTTAATTTTACTGCTCGATTTTGAGGCTTTCTTATCGGAGACCTCAGCACGAATTCGTCGGGAAATCTGTCGCTACTGCACGGCACGAGAATGTTACTTACGGCGGCACGCCAGAATGTAACTAAACTTACCGCACGCCGTGTGAAAAACAATTTGCGACTTTGAAAGATGGCAGCTCCGACGAAAATAAAGTTACGGATTTTTCGATGAAATTATCATCAAGCGCATTAATTTCTGCCCCGAATGACCCGTAATTAACTTGATAATTATCTTCGGTGTGTCGGATGATCACACGCGATAAAAACAAATCAATATCGCCGATTTTGGCAAAAATTTATATCTCAACTTTGTCTCACCACCGGAAATAAGCGAAGAAAATGGTGGTGCTGCGAGCCGGCTACCACGATTGCGCAAAGATTTTCCTGGGTTATGCAGGAAATCGTTTCCGCATGGAATAGTCATGTTGAAGACATTAACCGACCAAGTACGGCGGTCGGATATTTCGTATTTAAAAAAAAAATATCTTCCTTACATTGACATTTTCGCATTTGTTTCATTCTTTGCTGATAATGGTTGATTATTGTCTAGCTACTTCGTAGTCTACCCTGTGATCAATTTAATAACTTCGACAACTTCATAGGAATGATCCTATGATTTGATAAGAGCTTTTGTGTGACGAGAAAAATTCCCTCATTAAGATTCTGCGATGTTTTTCGTCGCGGGTTACCTTTTAGAAAAGCCACCAGCGTGTCAATCAATATATGAAAGGTTTCGTCGTGTTTAGATGTTTTTTGAGATCCCTTCACACTCCTAACTTTTCGCCGCAGGAACCAAGAGACTTATCGGTAACGATACGTTTCGTGCGTGAAACAGCTGCCCATAAAACTTTGATGGCAAATCGTTAACTCGTTTTTATTGTTTTGTTTTTTTCCACTCGCAGTATCGCTATCGTCTTACACGTTCCTTGAAAGCCTCGATTTTATATTCCCCCATCACGTTTGTTCTATAATTATCAAATAAATATTTGCAAATAGAAAAAGGATTAATCTTATTATTCGCTACAAGCTTTCCTCTTCCGAATAAATTCCCTCATTAAGATTCTGCGAGGTATTTCGTCAAGGGTTCCCTTTTAGAAAAGCTACCAGCGTGTCAAGCAATATATGATAGGTTTCGTCGTGTTTGGATGTTTTTTGAGATCCCTTAACGGTCCTGACTTTTCACCGCAGGTACCAAGAGTTTTATCGGTAACGATACGTTTCGCCCGTGAAACAGCTGTGCATAAAATTTTGATGGCAAATCGTTAACGGGTTTTTATTGTTTTGTTTTTTTCCACTCGCAGTATCGCTATCGTCTTACACGTTTCGCGAAAACCTTGATTTTTAATTTCCCCATTACGTCTATTCTATAATTCTCAAATAAATATTTGCAAATAGAAAAAGAAATGATCCTATGATTTAATAAGAGCTTTTGTCTGACAAACAAGTTCCCTCATCACGATTCCGCGAGGTATTTCGTCACGGGTTCCCTTTTAGAAAAGCCACCAGCGTGTCAATCTATATATGATAGGTTTCGTCGTGTTTGGATAATTTTTGAGATCTCTTCACAGTCCTGACTTTTCGCCGCAGGAACCAATAGTCTTATCGGTAATAATTCGTTTAGTTCGTGAAACAGCTGCGCATGAAATTTTAATGGCAAATCGTTAACTCGTTTTTATTGTTTTGTTTTTTTCCACTCGCAGTATCGTTATCGTTTTACACGTACCACGAAAGCCTTGATTTTATATTCCCCCATCACGTTTGTTCTATAACTCTCAAATAAATATCTGCAAATAGAAAAAGGATTAATCCCATGATTCGCTACAAGCTTCCCTCTTCCGAATAAATTCCCTCATTAAGATTCTGCGAGGTATTTCGTCACGGGTTCCCTTTTAGAAAAGCCACCAGCTTGTCAATCAATATATGAGAGGTTTCGTCGTGTTTCGATGATTTTTGCGATCTCTTCACAGTCCTGACTTTTTGCTGCAGGAACCAAGAGTCTTATCGGTAACGATACGTTCTTGTGCTTGAAAGATCTACGCATGCAAATTTAATGGCAAATCGTTAACTCGTGTTTATTGTTTTGTTTTTTTCCACTCGCAGTAGCGCTATCAGCTTACATGTTTCGCAAAAACCTTGATTTTATATTCTCCCATCACGTTTGTTCTATAACTTTCAAATAAATATCTGCAAATAGAAAAAGGATTAATCCCATGATTCGCTACAAGCTTTCCTCTTCCGAATGAATTCTCTCATTAAGATTCTGCGAGGTATTTCGTCACGGGTTCCCTTATAGAAAAGCCACCAGCGTGTCAATCAATATATGAGAGGTTCCGTCGTGTTTAGATGTTTTTTGAGATCCCTTAACGGTCCTGACTTTTCGCTGCAGGAACCAAGAGACTTATCGGTAACGATTCGTTTCGTTCGTGAAACGGCTGCGCATAGAATTTTGATGGCAAATCGTTAACTCGTTTTTATTGTTTTGTTTTTTTCCACTCGCAGTATCGCTATGAACTTACACGTTTCGCGAAAGCCTCGATTTTGTATTTTCCCATCAAGTACGATCTATAACTTTCAAATCAATATTTACAAATAGTAAAATGATTAATCCCATGATTCGCTACAAGCTTCCCTCTTCCGGATATATTCCCCCATTACGATTCTCTAAGGTATTTCGCCACGCGTTTCCCTTTAGAAAGCCACCGAAGTGTCAAGCAATATATGATGGGTTTCGTCGTATTTCGATGTCTTTCGAGACCCGTCAATCGTCGTGACTTTCCGCCGCAGGAGCCAAGAGTCTTATCGGTAACGATACGTTACGTGCTTAAAAGATCCACGCACGAAAATTTGATGGTAAATCGTTAACTCGTTTTTATTGTTTCGTTTTTTTCCACTCGCAGTATCGCTATCAACTTCTATGTTTCGCGAAAACCGCGATTTTATTTTCTGTATCTCGCAGTGATTCAATTTGCACATAGATATATGCAAATGAAAAGTAATTCAGTCTCATCATCTTCTACAGGCGTGTCTGGATGAAAAATCAATTTTCTATTCGATCATTTTTCGTTCCTAGAATCGTTTCGAAGATAATTTCGAGTAGTTTTGAGCGTCCGCCGAGATATTCAATCCAAACGCTTCAATAATATCACGATAAAGCAAGTTTTTCTTATTTTATCAGTGTCTAGAATGACCTAAATCAATCAAAATCGGTACGAAAAGTATTCTCTAAAGAGAAAACTTAAAATTCCTGCTGAAAAATCCCAACGAAATAAATATCCGGCAAGAAAACTTTTTTTCATGAGGACCTACATATGATAGATGGATGATTTTGCCAAAGATTTTTTATATGAATATCCTCTTAAAAAGAGCGACCAGAGTTCGAAGAGAATCGTCGATTTTTCACGTCGGACGACGTGGCAACATTTGCTGCTTCGTAAGGTAGTTCTCGAACAATACCACAATTCTCGATTGAACGATATCAGTTTTCTTCGCACCACGAAGACAGGAGGCTTGTGACACGGCTGCTTAGTGATGCTTTGAAAAGACCGGCAACGATTGTCAACCGTCTCAAACTCTTTGTCGGCATGCATTGAATCAAAGAGCTTATGAAGGTCGACGTCAGCTATCGAACAACTGCGCAATATTGAACGTGCAGAAGATCACGTACTTTTTGCAATAGTTTTAAGTAACAGATCCGATAAAATTAAGATGGAATGAGACGCAATGATAGCTTTTTCACTGGACAAAGCGAGATAGGTGCACCGCTCCAGAATATGGAAGCTCCGATTCATTCCCAATTCAGCAGTTATTCATCGATTATCAACAGTACTTACCGTTACCCTGCTCCTTTTTTGCATCATCGGACTTAGCACGGTTAACGCAGTCCAGTTGAATCTATTGGCCGAGTGGGCATTGACTCTCGCGGCCAATAAAGACGGTAAATGAAATATCGAATAACTCAAAATAACTTAAATCGAATGAAATCACATTGGGTAAATCGATCAACACCAAAGGATCAAAATCCAAATCAAAGTTGAATAATCACGAAGGGACCTAGGAGTCGAGATAATTTAATTGAATAAATATTCAATGAAAGTTAAATAATTACGAAGGGTACCGAAGAGTCCGGTTAATGGAATAAAATAAATCTTTAGCAAAAGTAAAACAATCATAAAGGGACCAAAGAGTCCAGTTAATTGGAATAAATAATTATCTAAGGGACCAAGAGTCCCTTAAAAGCTGCACTAAAGAGACCTCAGAGTCAACGATGTCAGTTAATAACTTCAAAAGACCAAAGAGTCTATATCTTACGAAAATACAAAAAAAAAAAAAAACATTGCGATCTTCAGTACAATAAGATTCGAGTGTCGTCTTCCACGAAGGTGACGAGCCGCGTGATTTAAACATTGATTACCACAAGCGTGGCAACTGCCCCTTTCGAATAAAGCGATAAATACTGCATTTAATTTGATTATTGGAATTATTAAATCAACTGTGTGAAACATTCGACAATTGAAATTCTACTCTGACTCCAAATACGAACATGAAAAATCGTTGCGCGTCGTAAAATCGCTCGTGCCTCACTCAACTACCGGACCCTCAACATATGGTAGCTCGGTCGAGTCTCAGCAGGATACAGGAAATCACAGTCTACAAGTGGAGATAGGCTGTAATTAAACACAACTCCTCTACCAACACCAGGTATAAGTCATCACTTCGTTCATGATAAAGCGAGGCCTCCGTCCCCGCAGTTAAGGGCTAACGCCTTGATGCAAAAGAGAGACCACCCCTTCGTGTACTTCGTTCCCTGGGTACTTATAATATTCGAGCCTGGACGTAACAATTTCGTATTTTTATTTCGACAAATCAGATTTTTGGAACGGCTTGAAAAAGTTCGGATTTTGCTGGGCTAAGTGAGTAGTATAATAGGGCCGGTTCTGGACCACTTACCACGGGGACTTGCCTTGAGCGGGTCGGTAAGGTAGATTTCTCTTTGACATACGGGGGGATGAGGCTGATCCCTCTTGTACCGACGGTGAGGCTGAGCCCTCTTTTACCGACAGTGCAGGTTATTTAGGTTATTTAGGTTAAGGGCCTCGAAGATTGATCGTAAGGATATTAAGGTGGGTTTGAGGCCACGTTCTGTTTTACCGATTGAACGTTGAGTCTCGCTGCCGGTAGAGGGCGTTGTCTGCTAATCGATTTACCCACTGCTCGATCCCGCTCAATATTTACCGACAGCAGCCTCAGATAGCGTTATCTGCCGATCCGGTAGATGGCATTGTCTGCTAATCGATTTACCCGCTGCTCGATCCCGCTCAATTACCGACAGCAGCCTCAGATGACGTCGCCAAGTCTCGCTGCCGGTAGATGGCGTTGCCAATCGATTTACCCGCTGCTCGATCCCGCTCAATACTCAGGTTTTGCCCCCCCCCCCCCCCCCCCCCAAACGTGGAAGAACGGCATTTTCCCCCTCCCGCGGAACCTTATTACGGAAATAATTTTTCGGCAACCATCGAAATATTTGACAACCATTGAAATTACACGCATCATCGAAATTTCAATTTTTCTGGCAACCATCGAAATTTTAATATTTTTTTGACGACCATCGAAATTACATGCATTTCCATCGAAATTACACGCATTAACGATGAACGTTGAATGAAGAACGGTAAAAATCTTGACGTATTCTTGCGATGTCAATTTTAACACGGAAAGATCATGAAAAAGATAACAAAATAAAGATAAATTAATAAGAAAGAGTGAAAGAGAGAGAGAGAGAGAGAGAGAGAGAGAGAGAGAGATTGATTGATTGATTGATTGATTGATTGATTGGTGTTTATTATGCCATAGTCGGACTTTAGGCAATACAGAACAAAAGATAAATCAAATAAAAATGGTAACAAAAATAATATAAATATCATGAAAAAGGTAACAAAATAAAAATAAAGACTAAAAATAAAATAATGTAAACGTAAAACTAAATAAAGATAAAAATAAAAGTTACATCTCATAATCAAAATAAACAAAAATATGAAGATCATGTAAAAATGATAACAAAAATAAGAATGAAAAGGTAACATTATTCACCGAACGCAAAATAGATCAAAAAATAAAAAAAGTCTCAGAGAGAGAGAGAGAGAGAGAGAGAGAGAGAGAGAGAGAGAGAGAGAGAGAGAGAGAGAGAGAGAGAGAGAGAGAGAGAGAGAGAGAGAGAGAGAGAGAGAGAGAGAGAGAGAGAGAGAGAGAGAGAGAGAGAGAGAGAGAGAGAGAGAGAGAGAGAGAGAGAGAGAGAGAGAGAGAGAGAGAGAGAGAGAAAGCGATATTTATTATGCGCTCTGGGACAAGTCCCCTCAAGCGCCTAGCGTTCAAAAGTTACATCGAGTGCTTTTCGTACAGTGTGATGAGGTAGAGATTCATGTTACAATTTGTTCGGTGGTGTTCAGAAAGAAATAGATAAATGAAATAAAACAAATAAATAAATAAAATAAATAAACAAAAATAAATAAGTAGATAAGTAAGTGAATAAATAAATAAAATAGATTAATAAATAGATATGTAAACAAATAAATAAGTCAATGGATAAATGAATAAATAATAACGTAAGTGAATAACGCAGTACGTAGGTCTCGAATTTAAATAAATTAATTTGGATAATTAACAGTCGTAGATATTTGGTAAGTATAACATCAGTAATATTATGTCTCGTGCAGCTTATTTCAAAACGAAGGCAGAAACAGCCCCTAGCCCATCGACGAACTACTCGGTCCGCCCGTCTCAAGGTGTCGGGGTGTGACTAGGTACGTTTTTAACGTGGCTGATTGCTTAAGACAACTTTAGTGATGACTAGGTGTTTGACAATATGTGCGAGAAGAGCAGTTTCTTGTAGGTGTCGATGGTCGGAGCGTCGCGTATTACTGCGGGCAGGTTGTTCCAAAGATCCGGAGCGGCTCCTGTGAAGGAGTTTTTGTACAGTTCTGTTCTGCATTTAGCTGGGTAAAGCCAGTCCTTGGGTCGTCTTGAACTTCTTTCCTGGTTTGGATCGATTTTCTCAAGCCTGTCAAACAAAAACTTGGGTACATGTGAGGCGAGCAGTTTGTATATTTGGCACCCCAAGAAATATCTTCTCCTGTCCTTGACTTTGAGCCAGTTAAGTTGCTTATAATATTCTGTTATGTGTGCATCTCGTCTTACATCGAGTGCAAAGCGGATGCAGGCGTTCAAGGAACGGCTAAGGATGAGATTTTGCTCATCTGTTATTGCGAGGTATGCTAGGCAGCAATAGTCTAGATGAGGAAAGACTAGCGTGGAGATTAGTTTTTCTCTGAGCTCATAGGGTAGTAGTCCACGGCTTAGCTTGAGTTGATATAATATGCTACTTATTTTTTTCGCAATCTTGGTGGTGTTTGCGTGCCATGACAGAGTACTATTTATCGTTACTCCCAGACAAACTACTTCTTTGGAAAACGGTATTCTGACATCGCCTAGTCTGATGAGCGGAAGGTCATTAAAGGGCATGTTTGCTATGAAGCGACGTGTGCCGACTACCATAGCTTTGGTCTTGTCTTTGTTAAGAAGTAGCCCAGACGTCGTGGCCCAGTCTAGGATGGAGTTTATATCTTCGTTTACAAGTGCGATACTTTCAGCTATCCGGTCAGGTTTGCAGTGGTAGTAGATCTGGAGGTCGTCTGCGTAGAAATTGTACCGGCAGTGTCTGAGTACGTTACAAAAACCACCGAGATACATTACGAATAGCAGGGGCCCGAGGACTGACCCTTGGGGCACGCCGTTTGCAACGCTTGCCCAATCAGAAATTTCGCCTGTCGACGAGTCGCGTGTTGCTTGGTATCTGCCTGTAAGGTACGAGCAGATCCAGCGGAGTGACGATTGTGAAAAATTGATGGCACGAAGTTTGTCTATCAAAATTTCGTGGCGTACGCGATCGAAAGCTTTCGAGAAGTCGAACAGAACGAGCACTGTAACCTGGCGTGAGTTGCAGGCCTCTCGTATGTCGTCTAGTACGCGAAGGAGTGCTGTTTGGGTGTTATGGCCCTTTCGGTAGGCCGATTGACGTGGGTCGAGTAGGTCGTGAGAGTTTAGATGCCGCATTATTTGATCAAACGCTATTTTTTCCAATGCCTTAGAAAGGGCGCAGAGGATAGAGATGGGTCGGTAGTCATTCGAGCATGTTGGCGTTTTGACTTTCGCGATGGGGCTGACTAGCGCGAATTTCCAGGTGGAAGGGAAGGTTCCTGTCATCAACGAGTAAGAGAATAGATGGTAAATCATCGGCCGTATGCAAGGTAGAGCCAGTCGAATAATTGCAGTGGAGAGTTTATCGACTCCCAGAGCGGATGATTTTGAGTGGGCAACTGCTTCGTCAACCATATCGTAGCTTATGTTCTCAAAATAGAATTTGTTGTCACTATAATTTCTTTCTCCCAGGTAGTACCTGGAAGGCGGTACATACGCTGGGTCGGCCCCAACGGTCGCAAAGTAGTTATTCAACGAGGCGATTGAGGTGGCTAGAGGTTGCTCGTTTCTGCTAGATTTTATTAGGCCTAGGTTGCGCAGTTCTTTCCAGATGTCTGATGCATTGGTTTTTGTCGCGAAAAAGCGGTTATAGAATTCGTTTTTGGCGTTTCTAACTTTGTCTTGCACTGCATTTCTGAGCAGCTTGAACCGTTCATGAGCTATTTTGATGCGTTCCTCGTTTGACCTATTTGCACGGATCCTCCGCCACTCCCTCCGAGCCCTGTCGCGGTTTTTCATGTGGGCTTTGATTTCCGGTGTTAGCCAGGGTGCCTGCGATGCTTTAGTTTCGACGCTGATTGTCGGTGCTAATGCATCCAGACAATGTGTTAAATTCTCGCACAGATAGGTCACTTTCGCATCTATGGATTCGGTCTGGTAAAAACCATGCCAGTCGAGCTCGCTTAGCTGCGAGACGAAAGCCTCCGAGTCAAAGTTTCGAAAGTCGCGACACGTGAATTTTCGTGGCGCGGGCCTGTCTACTTTTATTTTATAAGTCACGTGTATCAGATCATGTGCTGAAAGAAATGGAACACCATTCTGCCCGAAGTTGGCCATCTTATTGATGTCGTCTAATATGCACAAGTCCAGTAACGTGGATGAGTTTTGGACGTGGTGTGTGGGTTGGTATGGTACGAGAAACAGGTTGGAAATTTCAACGAAGTTACGAAGATGTGTGCTGTCGTGGGTGTTAACTTTCATGTCCGAATTGAAGTCGCCGAAAATAACGCAGTGTTGGTATTGAGCACTGTATTGAAGAAAGATATCTTCGAACTCTGTGAGGTAGCCGACATGAGGAGGACGGTACACAACGCTGACGAGGATTTTCGAGTAATTCGGTACCGTTATTTCGATTAATAAATATTCGGGTTTTCCGCAGTATGTACCCCCCGAGTGCTTAAGCTCACGTGCCCTTAAGGACCTATGTACGTACATGCCTACGCCTCCACCGCCTCGTCCGAGACGATCGCATCGGAGTAGGCAATAGTCTGATAATCTAACGTAGTCATCCGGAGTTTCGGGTTTCAGCCATGTCTCGGACATGCATATGATATGGTAGAAGTTTTCCGTGAAGTAGTGGCGAAATTCGTCGAGGTGGCAATTCAAGGATTGACAGTTTACGTGACAAAGACGTAAGAGGTCATGCTTGTTATTTTTTGTTAGCTTATCCATAGTCGGTATTACGGGCTTTGTCGGCGATGCGCTTGGACAGTGTCGTGCATCGTTTGCCATCTAACGCACTGTGGTTGTGGTCTGTGTCTTTTGAGACGTGCTTGCAATTGTAGCAAATTGGAGTGTGAGCTCGATTTTTGCATGTAGTGGTCTCGTGATCTTCTGAGCAGTGCGCACAGTGCGCAGAGTTCGTGCAATCTTTCGCCAGGTGGCCAAAACCCAGACATTTAAAACATTGCAGGACCCTAACGTGGTCATCGAACCGGCAAGATGTGTATCGTAGATATATTTTTTGCTTATCTTTGAGAAAGGCTCGGGTTTCGGCGGAGACTTCAATTACGCACGCCCGTGAGCCTCGGTTCACGCGCGACATGTATACGACCTTGACTTCCGGATTTTCGCATTCAGACAGGTTTTGTTTAATTATTTCGGACTGGACTTCTTCTAGAGTTAGGGTCTCTGGCACGCCGTGTACTATGAGTCGAGGTTTGAATTTCGACGCAACCCTTATTTCTAGACCGAGCTTCTGGAGTGCGGGAAGCGATTGAATTTTGTTGATGTCAGCCGTCGCGGCGACTATACGAATGCCATTATTTTTAGCTCTTAAAACACGCTCGACCTTCATGCCGACTTCACCTGGGTCGACGCATTTTAAAACGGCTTCTTTCGTTAGCTCAGATGACGAGAATTTAATAGCTGCATCTGCATTTGGTGTAATGAAGAAGCTAGTTGATCTGTCTACGGAAACTGTAGGGCCGCGAGAAATACGGACTTTATTCGAGTTTGTGGCGGAGCTCAGAGAGGCAATGCTCGCATAGGACGAAGGAGGCTTCAAGGTGGTTACCGCTTCTTTGACCCCCGCAGTGCATGCATCAGTTATTTGGTTGCTGACGGCTTCGTTAAACGACGATTTAAAAGTCTCTTTAATATTTGCTATGCACGCTCGGGTTATTTCGAGTTTCGCGATGTTGACTGCTTCGGCGCATCGATCATTTGAAATAATCTCTCCTGCTATAGTAGAATATGCGGCAAAAACCGTGTTAAAAGCGGTCTGATAATATAGAAAGGCTTCTTGCAGTGCGGATTTTTTGTCTACGCTTTCTTTCGAATTACGGATTATCCTATTTATTTCTGTATCATAGTTTAGAAGCTTCGCGCGCATCGCTTTGGTCTCAGCCGCCGATAACGGTAGCTCGCGCGTAGCGGCCGGTGAGCCAAGCGCCGACGACTGCCGAGCGGGCCCGAGCGTCAGCAGCGGCGAGTGTAAGCCGGCGAGGCTACGCGGCGTGTTCGCCATGCGTACCCACTAGACCCCCGGGGGAGTCGTTTTAGCTGAGCGGTCCGAGCCGCCGCTAGGGTGCGTCCCTATACGGATACGCTGCCGTCGAGTTTGCTCCTGCGTGTTGCGCTTGCGCAATCAATCAAAATCGATATCAAGGTCGTACGAGAGTGGGGCGAAACGTAGCGAGTTGAGCGAAAAGGCGAAAAGAAAAAGTGAGGTTATATGATAAAAAATGAAGAAAAATAAGAAAAGGAAGAAAAAAAACACCTACCCGATAGTTCAGGCGATGCAGCGGAAAAAAAGACGGCCGATGAGTGCTCGAAGTCACCCGTTATGATAAGTGATACACCGAAAATAACGAAAACTGACAGGAGCGAAAAAAGCGACACTCAACTCGACTCAAAGAGAGAGAGAGAGAGAGAGTTTAACGAAAGTAGAGGATAAGACAGAGTCAGCGAGAACGAGAGAGAGCGCGATGAACGTTGAACGGATGGTCCAACAAAATTTTCGAACGATCTTTTTTACCTAAATCATTGTTTTTTGAACCTTCGCACGTTGAACGGCGAACGATGAACGTTCGAACGTTGAACGATGAACGTTGAACGAGAAAATTCCAAAAATCTCTGAGTGTACAACGAATTCTCACGGTATCTACTTTTAACACGAAAAGATCTTTTTCACCCAAATGATTGTTTTTCAAAACGAAATTGAGGAGGTCCGTTGACCAGAAAAAAACTTCTCATGATAAATTTGTTGATATGTCGGTGGCGCGTCTTATCCTGTGGTCGTATGCCATTGTTCGCAAACATGACAACGATGACCGAACGAAGCTGTGCACGGAGCTTGCCGTTGCCTGCTCTATCAGCGCGGAAGATGAAATTTGATGCGGGTTCTCATTCAACTACAACAGCAGGCTGCAGCAACGATGATTCTCAACTTATCCACTCCGCGAGTGATTCAATCACCATGAATAAAAAAATTTATTAAATCGTATAATTAAAGTTTTTGATCCATCATCGCGAAAAAAAAAATCTTTTTACGATGCGCAAAGCATGAAAATGTTGGAAAAAGTGATAAAATTATTTTTACCATCATGAAAATGTTGCATATATATTTTGTAATCTTATAATTCAATTTTTGTCTGGATTCATATGAAAAATCCCCTCAGTATCAATTGATTAAACACCAAACGAATTTCGATAGTTCACACGATAGTTGGATACATAAGAACGATTTGTATTCATCAACTTTTTAGGTTTGAATATTAATTTCGAAATCAACACGGTTTTTTCTACCTTCTCAAGTAAATGAGCGCCTAGCCCCAAAAGCTACCATTGACGGAGAGAGTGAGCGAGAGTTCAACGAAGGTATAAGATAGAGTGAGCGAGAGAAAACTAAATAACATACATGTTACGGATGAAAAGATTTTTTATTGAATATATTTTACATTTCGATATTCTAAAAGATAAATTTTTCTATACATCCGACCGTTTAATCCTTCTCATATCCCCAGGGCAAGGTGTCGGTACAACCAAGTTGCAAGACTCTCTTATCGTCATTCCAACTCAACGCTAATTTTCGCTGTTCAATTGTTTCAACCTTATGTTTTCGACTACGTATCAAGAGCATTGTGTTCTCGTTATATTAGCATGATGCAGCAAACATTTTTTGAAATCATCAAACGTGATTTTTTTTAGCGCAGACATTTTTATACCCTTTGCACGCTTTTTCACATTTTTCGGCGTCTTATCTATAACGATGTAGGAATACAATTTTGCGCGAAGACCCACGAATTCGGTCATAATTTTACCATTATTTTCATCCTTCATGAGGCCCAAAACTTTTTTGCTTGCCAACGGCATATCGTACCGGTTTTCCATCGGATAATCGGATGTATCAAATTTATGTATATCCAACTTCATTCGCTCGTAAACATTTTGATTGACGATATAGTAAATGAGGCTGTCGGTGTCGATGTAATTTTAATGGGAATCATAACCAATGTTGCTTTTTTCTCATTTATGTCTATTTTCGGGGCTACCATGAAATCTGTTTAATGTTCTCAGCTGCTCTTCCATACCAACAATGAGCCGAAGATTGATCCGTATCCGTTCATGTGCTTTTTCAAAGTCAATACGTTGCTGCTTCAGTTGATTATTGCACGTTTGCTCCAACCCTCGGATTATTATATCATAATTATCAATTAAACTTCGCAATGATGTTGTAATTTCATATAAAACACGAATTTCTTGACGTATAGCATTTTGCATTATTCGTGCGGAAATCGCATCGTTTTCATCTTTCGGATCAGCTACATTGCATAGTCTTCGATTATTCACATCATAGTGACCATCGATGGTAAGTTTAAATCCATCACCAGGAGGTCCACGAATGTTTTTACTATTGGAACTCTTGTTCATCAACTGACGACCAAACATATCTATGCTCATATTGATAGTTGACACAAGACTGAGCTTCGACGGTATCAAACTGACGTTAATAAATAATTTCAGCTTCACGTAATTTTTCGATAATAGGTTTCATTGAAATATCCAGCTGCTTGAGATGCGAGGAGTCGTCGTAAACGATCAATGTTCCGACCTCTCTCGCACAGTAAGCCCCCACCTCCAAGCTCACTTTATATTTATTGTTAGAGAAATCTATAAGTTTTTGTACAGAGGATGTTAGAATTTCGAGCAATTATTTACCCTTGCTGGGAAGTAAATGTTTTTTGGATTCGCAAAATTTTTAATATTGATGAAAATTAAGTGTGAGCGAATTATCGTAATACTGATGAAAAAAATAAGGATTCTCATATGAATACGGGATATTAATTTAATAGGGAAATTATTAAACGCTCATTCGAATTATGATGAACACGATCTTTTCACAAGAGGTTTATGAAGAGAGGTTCATGAAAAGAGGGCAGTGGGGGGGGGGGGGGGGGGCTACTCCACGCGAAGCCATTTGGTAGGCATGATCGGGTTGACTGTTCGACCGCTGATAGGGAAAAACTTCTCTGAGGGGTAATCTGATATGTCTGCGGCGCGTCTCGCGAAAGTAAACATCCGCGGGTGTTCGTTGAATCATTGCACGTCTCTCTGTCATATCCCTCGTTTGCCCCCCCTCCCCTCCCGCGCGAAATAAATTATTGTGATGCTGAAATATCAACCTCCCAATATTAAGAACACAATTTTACAGAATAGTTCCACGAAAAGAGGGGGGGGGGGGCAACGTCATTTGGCACGATCGGGTTGACCGTTCGACCGCTGATAAGAAAAAACTTCTTATGCTGGCGCCGGCGTGTCGCGCAAAAGTAAACATCCGCGGGGTGTTGGTTCATGAGGGGGGGTCCAAGCCATTTTTGCGATCGGGTTGACTGCTGATAGGAAAAAACTTCTCTGAGAGGTAATCTGATATGTCTGCGGCGCGTCTCGCTAAAGTAAACATCCGCACGTCTCTCTCTCTCTCTCTCTCTCTCTCTCTGTCTTATTCCTCGTTTGACCCTTCCGCGGAACTATAATCATCGATAAATTCCTCGCGGAGGCTCAGTTGCGGTTTAATCATATTGGGTCAGTCTCTGTCGAAATGGCTGAGCGTAAAAAGCATCTTGCTGATCGAGCGATTGTGACATGTGAAAAACTGATCGATTTTATGAATCAAGCGCGTGCTGATGATAAATCATGTGAAAGAGAACGGTGTATAAAGGCGGGGGAGGAAAATGTAGAGCTGTTGAGTGATATTTTACGTGATGATGATTCGCTTACGAGTTATCAAAAAATGCGAATTCAAACGACTATATCAGCGTTCATATCTCTGACAAGAAAATTCCAAAGAAGCGGTGGTGGTGCATCGAATAAAGTGGAATGGCATGATACGGAGACGGCTTTTAAGCGACGTATAAGAACTGGATTGGTGCTCAACCTCGGTTACAAGGATGTCGGCGATTTTCTTGATGACGGAAAAGCCTTAATCATCCCTCAATTGACAAAAACAGTGAAAGAAATTGGAAATCTTAAGGTGAATGTGATTTTCTTGGGAAAATTTCATTTAACGAAAATTGATGGAATCGTGGAGGAGGATAGAAGTTTCAGGACTCCGAGTGAAGCTATTTTTCCCACAACGAATCTCGAGAAATGGTTCAAAGACTTTGTGAAAGAACCTCTGATGCAACAAATTCAAGATCACGAGGCTAAGGGTTCGGGATGGAGTCTTAGTGAAATAAGCTATCTCACTGTCAAAATGAATAAATATGCCCATGTAGGGTTCGAAACTCGGGCGAGTGCTGGGCCTTTGATGGCAACGCACACTCCAATGCTGGCGCAATACTGACAGCCTTCGTTGGTCCAGCATTGGAGAACTGCTGGGATGATGACTTGGGACCGACACTGGCGGTCGGTCTTGCCCCAGCGATGGCGGTCGGTCTTGGCCCATTGCTATAGCCGCTACTACGCGTCTACCGAAAAATAATTAATATAAAAATTAATTATTTTTATCAGGGTAAATATTTTTGCCTCAAGACTTTACACGGTGATATTTAATAAATTATTCGACAAATATATTTTAAAAAAAAAATCGTTCAGAAATTTCCTTTGTTTTTCGCGAAGTGGCAGCTACGGGGTTTGAACCTGCGACCGACGGGACTACCTACCTACCTAAGCTACGCAACTACCTAATTACCTAACGCTTTAACCACTTTTTTTTTTTTTTTTTTATATCATCGTTTATTTGCTTACTACATTGCATTGGTATAACATAGTCGGGGGAACGATGTACAAACCGACGGAAATAACATAGTGAAGAGGCTTATAATATACCTGGCTGCAACATCAGCACTCGTGGATTGGAATAGACAATATGACTATATAAGTATACATGGTTTAGTGGTTGTCGTCGTTTTTTTTTTATTTTTGTTTAAGCGTTTCGCCTATTCTGCTTGGTTTCGTTTTTTTTTTCTAATCGTTCGTAGTAACCCTATTAATGGGAAGAAAACTACGAGAGGGGTTGGAGCTCTCATATGAGGCTGAAGATGGATAGAGGTAGGAAGAAACTTAATGATTATGGCGGTGACACTATTATACATATATACACACACTTACACACTCACGCCCACTCACATACCCACACTCATATCCTATGTACATTATACACACTATTTACAGCTTACAGTTGGAACTTTGCATCTCTGTGCGATGATCGGTATAATGCGACGTTTTTCTCCACCTTCTTGGCTGATCGTGGATATTATATAGTATATTTTTATTTCTTTCTTATTATCATTATATATATTTCCTTTAGTTTTAAATATATTTATATATATATACACCTATATATATTTTATGTGTCCGACAGGACTTTCCACCAATATTTTTTTTTATTTTCCGCGTAGTTGTCTTTTTTGTCTCTGTTAGACAGAGTTATGTCGAACATGATATCGCGATTTTCTGAGCCGCAAACCGTATTGTTCGGGTAGTGAAACGCTTTTTGATTAGAGCCTCTTTTGATGTGATATATGGTCGGGACTTTGTTGCTATCTTGGATGTAGCCTTTCGCGTCTAAGTATGTGAATGATTCGGGCGGGACATGTCCTGTTATCGCCGCTATCATGTGATATTTGGTTTGCGGGTAGAACGGTCCGTAAATTAGGCCGTTGCTAGTGTTTTTGGACGCGTTTGCTATGTGGTCGCGAATGCTTTTGAGTATAAACATGTCTATTCTTTGTAGATTTGCTTTGTCATATAATTCGTAGTTTTTAAAATGTCTTGTGAAATTTGAGCGTTGCGATCTAAACATATTGAGGCATGCTCTGAGGCAGTATCTTTCGAATATCCGCAATTTTTCCATTTGCGCCGCGTTGATGTTGAACCATATGGGCGCGCCATAGGTTAGGATTGGTCTTATTAGTAGGAGATAGCAGAGTGTTTTAACTTTCGTACATAGGTTCTTGTTAAAAAAGAGACGATTACATATTTTGACAGCTACTTTGGCTTTCTGAAGTTGAGTCGCTACATGAGTTTGGTAGTTCATATTTTCGTCAATCATAATGCCGAGATATTTAACTGCTGCTTTGTGAGGTATTATTCGTCCAGCCGGGCCTTTTTCTTTGATTTCGAATTTCCTCCAGTTTCGTCTCACTTCCGCACAGGTGAATTTTAATTTGGGTTTGAATAAAATCGTCTCGCATTTTAGTACGTTAATCTTAAGTTTCCACACGTGGAAGTAGTTGCTAATCTTGTCAAACAGGTCTTGGACCAACTGCTGTACCCTGGATACTTTTTGGTCATGCGCGTATATAAGCAGGTCATCCGCAAACGCTATCGCTTTTTTGTTAGGGTCGGAGTTCAAACCGAACAGAGATAAAAGGCCGCACGTGTATATGTTAAAAAGTATCGGAGAATTTACCGTTCCTTGTTGTAGTCCATTCGAGACTAAGAAGGGCTTATCGGACGACACCGGACCATCGCATGTAAAGAATTTTTTACCATGAAGCATGCTCCATAATATTTTAAGTGTTGCGGGAATTTTTTTTTTAGGAGTTTATAAAAGAGTCCCGCCAGCCAGACGGTATCGAACGCTTTCTCGAGATCAATGAAGCACGCTCCCACGCATTCATTGTTATTCAGGGACCAGCAAATGTCCGAAGCGAATTTAGTAACCGCGTGCAGGGTCGAGTGCTTGTGACGGAAGCCAAATTGGTGGTCCGGGATGATTTCGTTCTCCGCGCAGAATACTAAAATTGCTTGGTTGACGATTGTTTCGAATATCTTGCTTATGTTTGGCAATAAGCTTATAGGTCGGTAGTCTGACGGATCTGTGCCGTCTTTGCCTTTTTTTTTTAGCGCGATTACCTTCGCTGTTTTCCATTTGTCTGGAAAATATTTGTTGTTCAGCGCGTTATTGAATATAATCGCATAATAGAATATGAACTGGACTGAGATACCTTTCAGGATGATATTAGGTATACCGTCAAAACTTGCAGAGCGTTTGTTATTGAGGTTTCTAAATGTTTTTCGCAGATTGCCCACCGAGATAAAGTAGTTTTTGACAGTATCGTCCGAAGGTGTGTACGCAAGGTTTGTGTTCGAGAAAATTGTTACCGTTTTATGGTTAACGTTATCTAGTTCTACGTTTTCTTCTAATTTTTTGTAGGCACCCATGACTATTTCAGAGAATCGGGGGTTACCTAGGTCCGCGTTTTGATTATTAGCCGCCTCGAAGTGGGCTCCAATTATATTTAACTTGTGTTGAGGGTTTGCTACTACGAAGTTGTTATTCTGATCTTTAAGTAGCGAGTTTAGAGGGATTTCCGCATTATTGATTAACGATATTTTTGCTTGCGGGATAATGAGTGTTGGTATTTCCGCTCCCCCTTTGGGACGGAAAATTGCATTTACTTGCGGGAACATCGATCTCGAGTCCTTAAAGGCAATATTTTTAATTTTGTTTTCCCAGTGATTACTTATTGATTTAGAAAATTCTATTTTTAGTTTATTCTTTGTGTCTTTCAGTAAACCTTTGAGGATGTTTATCCTAACTAAGTTATCGGTTTTGCCGACTTTGTACAACCTATTTATGTTTGTTATGAGGTAGCTTTTATGTTTTTGCAATCTCTGTATGTTTGGGTTTATATACACTTCGGCAGAATTAAATTTTTTTATTTTTGGGACCGCTTTATCAATTGCCTTCGTAATTGAATCGTCAAGGTAGTCGAGTGCTTGATCTATTTCGCTGTTTGCCATATTTTTGTTAGCCGGTAAATTGAGTGAGTTAATATTTGCTGTTGCTTTTTTAAACTTCTCCCAGTTAATTTTATTGAAATTGTACCTATGCACTTCTGGTGCGGATTCGATTTGAAACGGTTGCTCCCTTTCGATATTTAATTTTATCGCGTTATGGTCGCTGTCGTAGTTGACTGTTTCTAGTCTACCCGAGGGCGAGAGGTTCGTGATGTTAAGCCTGCTGTCGGATAGGCATATGTCTATGTAGGAATTTCCTCTAGGGTATGACGGAAGCTCCGATCCTGTAAATTTTATCCGGTACTCTAATTCTTTTTCTTCGATCCATTTTTTTAGGCCTGTCCCTCTTGGGTTGTTCGTTATATTTTGCCATTCTGTATGACGCGCATTCAAGTCCCCGGCTAGAATATAATATTTCGAATCTAACTCCAATTCTAATTCGGTGAATAGGGTTTCCAGCTCTATTAAAAATTCTCTTTTGTGGTTTCCCGCCGCGTATGCTGCAATGACTAGAAGTGATTTGCCGTCTGCCGTTTTTATTTCGGCTACTGTGGCTTCAAGTGATACGTTTTTTGTTAGACTGTTCGGGTAGATTCTAATAAATTTGAATGTGTCTCTGATTAATAATGCTGTGCCTCCGCCTTGCGTAGAGTGACGTCTATCTGAACGTAGGACCGTATATCCATTAAACGAAATTTTATATTTGTCCTTTAATTTTATTTCTCCTATTAATACGAAATCCGGCTTTTGCGTCAGAAGCAAATCTAGCAGCGTGGCTCGGCGTTGGTTAGCTATTAATGAGTTGACGTTTATTGCGATCAAGCTCAGCTCGTCCGCTATCATGTATTTTTGGTCGGGGTTATTATTGTTGAATGTAGTTTGGCATGTCTAGGGCCTGGAAAATCACGTCGATTTTTCTGGCATTTATCGCGACGCCATTGGCGATTTCTCTCAGGTAATCTGACATGCTTCTGATTTCCGCTTTTATACTTTCGAATAAATCGGGCTGCAGGTTGTGAATCGCGTTATTATTATTATCTGGTGGTGGTTGAGGCCCTCTAACCCTGGACCTGCTGGATTCGTCTTGCCTTTGGGAGGTCGAGGCGGAGGCGATCGCACTGTAGGTTATACCTGGGCTTACCTGTCTAGCTACCTGTGTTAGTTTTTTGTACCTATTGTTTTCGGCTAGGGCCCTGCGTTGCTGTATTTTTTTTTCAGCTCTACTGCTCGCGGGCAACCGCGGTAAGAAGCGGGGTGACCCTCGCCCTTGCAGAGGACGCATTTGGGTTTTATGTATTGTGGATCGTCTATGTCCAGGATACCGTTGCTTACTGTGCATTCACCCATTGGATGGTCGTCCATACATTTGACGCATCTTGGCTTTTTGTTGCAGTTCGAGGCTGCGTGTCCTAAGGATTGGCACCGCTTGCATTGAGTTCGGTCTGTTTTTTTTAGTTTTTCCCAATAAACTTGCTGATATAGAATGCTCTTTATCTGGTGGACGTTGGCTCCCTTGCTCTCTGGGGTCAGGAGCGCCACAAACATGGGGAGACTCTTATTCGCGGCTCTGGATTTACGCGTCGAGAAACGTGATATTTTAGCGAAATGCAGGCCTTCTATTCCCTGATCGTTCAACTCGTCGCAGATTTCCTGCTCGTCAAAATCACCCTCTAGATTTTTGAGCAAATATGATTTTTGTTTTTCAGACTTTGGCGTGAAGGAATAGTATTCAATACCTGTCTTTTTCAGCTGGTCCAAAACCTGTCTAAAGTCCTCTAGATTTTCTGTATATATCACATGTTTCGTGTCGCTTAGTCGTCGCGTGCTAAATTTACCTAATAATTTAACCCTACTTTTAATTACGTTTATTGTTTCTTGCGGCCTCCCGCTCGTTATGTTAATCGGCGGGATTTTCGTTTTCCTCTCGCTCGATGAGTGTTGCTCTGCTGGCGTGTGATTAGGTGCCGCCGTGAGTCTCGTCGCTTGCGTCAGCGAGGTACTCGTGGTGCCATCTCCTGGCCTCGCCCCTGCCGTTCTCGTTGACTCGTTCTTACCAGCCTTGTGGCTCTGGCTCTCTGCCGAAAATTCATCCTCTTCCGCAACGGTCGGTACATTGCCTGCTGATGGTGTGCCGATCTTATTTTTGCCACCTCTGTGAGCTGGAATATTCGGGGGCTGGGCCGGTTTTTTTTTCAGCTTTTGGTGTAGCGTGTTGATGAGGCTTTCTTGTGCCCTTGTTTGTTGCAACAGCTCTTTTATTTGCCTTTGCTGAGACTCAAAGAGTTGTTTAATTTCCTCTTGGGAGGAGGGAAACTGCGTTTCGGTATCCATGGTTTCCTGGAAGCCGTCTTTGTCCGATTTGGTGCTTGGCTTCTTTATTTTTGTGCCTGTTTGCGCGGAACCTTCTTCGACGCTTTTTCTTTTACTAGATGTAGATTCTTTGGATTTGATTGCGGCCGGGGATAACTGTGCCTCATTATCGAGTAACTGATTGGGTATCGACATGTCCCACGAGATAATCGGGGCTGATTGCCCTATAATTGTTTGCTGCGACGCATTTTGAGATCCCGACTCGGGGTCTGCCGTCGCCCCACTTGGATGTACTTATAGGTTAAGAGTTCGCAACGAGACGCGACTCATAAATAGCCTGCACTTTCGGAACGATAGTAAAACGAATTGATAGATTTAATGATTGCACGTGATTAGTAACTGATTTCGCCACTGGTGTTGCTCTGTTTGAGCTTCAATATGGTTAAATATATCCTGTGTCGCAAATGATTTCGTTGGGCGGGAGGCCGAGTGAACTGCACACAACGGCTGCCCGGTGCGAACTGGGCTCTTAGCGCTGCGCCATGTTGCCGTTGAAATGTATCTAACGTAAAATGGATATCAACATACACTGCAATTTTGATTAATTAATTTCTCTCGGCAACGGCTGAGAAGTGCGTCTTACTACTTGCACCTGTTGTACTCCTGGTTATGCCCTACACGTGTACTAAAGATGGATCGAATCGGTTACCCATGCATCGTATCCTCCCTTTGTGAGTGTCGTGCTGTCTCGACGCCAATGGAAGTCGGTGCAAATCTCACCGACGAAGTCAGTAATGACGATCTGGAGGAAGATGCGGAGGAAATTCGACAATCCTTGCCGTATCGTGAATTAATTGGAGCACTGATGTGTTTGACGATACCGACGCGACCAGATATCGCGAATACTGTAACGAAATAAGCGCAGTTTCATAATTCACTGAATCAATTTCACGGGAAAGCAGCGAAGAGAGTACTTTGATTTTTGTATGGTACGAAACAAGTGAACTTAATCTATCGTCGAACGGAGGAAGAAATTGTCGGTTACTCAGATTCAGATTGGAGCGGGTGTGCCATAGACCGTCGATCGTTTTCGGGTTATGTATTTGTGTTGGGTCAAGCGGCTGTTTCGTGGAAAAGTCAAAAACAGAGAACAGTTGCATTATCGTCGACCGAGGCAGAGTACGTAAGCCTCGCGGAAGCTGTGAAGGAAGCAATGTATTTGCAAAGATTGCTGAGCGAATTATGTTTCAAAGATTTTGCGAGTGTCACGTTGTATGGAGACAACCAAGAAGCGTTATGTCTTGCGACTTACCCGGTATTTCACTGGCGTACGAAACATATCGATATAAAGTATTATTTCGTCCGCGACGCGATAGTTGACGAGAAAATTAATATTTTGTATGTGTCAACGAATGATATGGTTACGGATGTTTTGACAAAAGCGTTGCCGAATCAGAGGCATGTAAAATGTGTGTCGAGTATGGGACTGCGTGGAAATTAAGAGTGTGACAACGCACGTATTGAGGAGACGTGTTGGACAAAATGTATTTTGGTTCAATACGCGCGTATGATGGTTCCGGCGATGTAAAGGAACCCAGCCCCTCCCGATGCGATTTGTCCGAGACGAATCACTTAGGCCTCCTGGGTCTTTCTTCGTTCGCCCGCTGACTGTGTCAGACATATAAGACAAATTGTACACGGCCCTAGCGGGTTGTGCGATTTTGCAAACTGGTAAAGTCGAAAAAATCCTTTATGAGGAAGCCAGAATTAATAAAGAAAAAGGTACTCATAAGCATCCTCATGAAGGACTTCGTCCATTGGCTCAAGTGCGGAGAATTGCGGAGGAAGCACTTTGCAAGTTTCTACTTGCAGCCAGAGCTGCCAGATCGTGGGATATTTATCCCACGCGAGGGCGTGTCGGCACCCTTTCCAGTACCGTTCTTTCCCGCAGCGTCTGGCAAATCAGGGGCTCGGCTTTACTTTTTCGATGTACCCAACCAATCGCGTCGCTCTAACCATGCGGCTGCCGACTGTCTTTCTTAGCTTGCTCTTGTTGCGCGCCAAAATACAAGATATGCATCGGACCAACATTAACAAGTTGTTACCGCAAATTACTTTTAATCACTAATTAATAACGGGATTGAAATTTAAAGATTTATAATTTACTCGCGTTACGACAGCTACCAGACTGTCGTTTTTCCTACATGTGTGAGATCGTGATACTTATTAAAGCATGCGTGCTGTTTCTTTTTCCAACAGTGTTCAAACGATCGGCGTCTAGACCTCACGCTGATTCCTCACAGCTGACACGCTTGTCGACGTTTTCTCCTAACTGTTATTGCCAAAATTATTTTCCATCACTCATGAACAAAATACTTTTTGAGTTTTACAAATGATGTTCATTTCACGTTATTATTACTGCCAAACTGTAATTTCTCCCACCTGTGGGAATTTCATTCGATCGTACGTATCATTTATTCCGACAACGTCATCGTGTCTTGTGTTCCGCAAACGGGGTTCCGCGAACGCCCAGCAGATGTCAGGCATTTCAGAGGCGGCGTCAAAAATCTGCCTCTCCTCAAGCGCTTTTGGGAAAAAGGCGTGGTGGGGACCGATTTCGAGAGTCCCTTCCCCTCAATCTGGCAGCACTGCTTGCAGCTAGTTTTAGTTTACAGGGGTTGGAACTTAGAAATTTCTAATTGCTCTAGATCTTAAACCGTTCAGCCGATCTCGGCCAAATTTGATACGTATTATAGCCCAACTACGTCCTAAGCTTGCAGAGAATTATGGTTCTATTGGTTGAAGTTAACGACAAATAGAGCAAAAAAAATTTTTTTTTAATTCAAAAAATCATAAAATCCAAAGTTATTGATGGCTTCGGCTCAAATGCAATACCAACCGTCCGTGTACTCAATTCTATATGTGAAAAACTACTTAGCCGAATATGTCGAAATTTGCGGACGCTGGCGTGGCTACAGACATTTTTTGAAAATTTTGAATTTGAACGTTTGAATTTCGAGGGGTGGTTACGCGCGCACACGCACGCACACACACACACGCACACACACACACACACACACACACACACACACACACACACACACACACACACACACACACACACACACACACACACACACACACACACACACACAGACAGACACACAGACACACAGACACACACACACACGCACACACACACACACACACACACACACACACACACACACACACACACACACACACACACACACACACACACACACACACACACACACACACACACACACACACACACACACACACACACACACACATACATCTGGACATTTTCTCCAAATGTGTTTCCTGGATGTTTTAGGACATTCTGAACCTATTGACATCAAAATCTCGAAAAAAAAATTTCGGACCGTTACAAAGCTTCCTTTATGAGGAAGCGAAATCGATAAAAAAAAAGCGAACGTTTTGCCGTAAAATTCAACTGCGCAGCCAATTCCAGCACAGTACAGATAATTTGTGATAAGCCGGTTGGTTTTTACATCAAAGAGTCATGGAGGTTAGGAAAGGTCGAAAAATTCTTAAATACGACGAGACTCTTTATTTCGTAGTTTCGTATTCTCATGGGCAAACGTTTTGTTTCAGCGCGCAATTTTTTTTATTGTTTCAGTGCCTGTATCAACTCGCACATGCCGCACGAAAGCCTCTATTTTATTTTAAGCCGATAGATAAAACACCAGCCTTTTGATTCTCTACAAGCTTGTCTCTCTGAATCCGAATGCTTGCTCAGTTTTTTTTAGCAATGTATACTTGGACAATTCACGTTCTGTCCAGTAAGAGCGTAAACTATCGAAATCGTATCCGAGCGCTTCCTCGAATTAGCCAATCAAGTTTGGTTCTACGTGAATTTTTATAAAAATTGCGCGCTGAAACAAAACGTTTGCCCATGAGAAAACGAAACTACGAAATAAAGAGTCTCGTCGTATTGAAATATTTTTCGAGATTTCCTAACCGCCATGACTCTCTGATGTAGGAACCAACCGGCTTATCACAAATTATCCGTACTATAATGGAATTAGCTGCGCAGTTGAATTTTACAGCAAAACGTTCGCTTCTTTTTTATTGATTTTTTTATTGTTTCAGTGCCTTTATCAACTTGCACGTGCCGCACGAAAGCCTCTATTGTCTTTTATGCCGATAGATAAAACACCAGCCTTTCGATTCTCTACAAGCTTGTTTCTCCGAATCCGAATGCTCGCTTAGTTTTTTTTAGTAATGTATACTTGGACAATGCACGTTTTGTCCAGTAAGAGCGGAAACTATCGCAATCGGATCCAAGAGCTTCCTCGAATTAGCGGATTGAGTTTTACCCTACGTCAATCCTTGAAAAAAATGCGCGCTGAGATAAAACGTTTGCCCATGAGAACACGAAACTACGAAATAAAGAGTCTTGTCTTATTCAAATATTTTTCGAGATTGCCTAATCGCCATGACTCTCCGTTATGAGAACTAACCGCCTTATCGGGGATTATACGAATCGTGCTAGAATTGGCTGCGCAGTTGAATTTCACTCTTTTTTATTGTTTTTTTACTGTTTAAGTGTCGGTATCAACTTGCACGTGCCGCACGAAAACCTCTATTTTATTTGTCGACAATAGATAAAACACCCGCCTTTTGATTCCCTACGAGCCTGTTTGTTCTCATCCGAATGCTCGCTTGGTTTTTTTTAGTAATATGTACTTGGCCAATTTACGTTGTGTCCAGAAAGAGCAGAAGCTATCGAAATCGCGTCCGAGAGCTTCCCCGAATTAGCGAATCGAGTTTTCCCCTACGTAAATCTTTTTAAAAAATGCGCGCCGAAGTAACACGTTTGCCCATGAGAAGACAAAACTACGAAATAAAGAGTCTTGTCTTATTCAAATATTTGTCGAGATTGCCTAACCGCCATGACTCTCTGTTATGAGAACTAACCGCCTTATCGGGAATTATACGAATCGTGCTAGAATTGGCTGCGCAATTGAATTTTACGGCAAAACGTTCTCTTCCTTTTATTGTTTTTTTATTGTTTCAGTGCCTCTATCAACTCGCTCGTGCCGCACTAAATTCTCTTTTTCATTTCATGCCAATAGTTAAAACACCAGCCTTTTGATTCTCTACAAGCTTGTCTCTCTGAATCCAAATGCTCGGTCAGTTTTTTTAGTAATATATACTTGGCCAATTTACGTTGTGTCCAGAATGAGCGGAAAGTATCGAAATCGCATCCGAGAGCTTCCTCGAATTAGCGGATTGAGTTTTACCCTAGGTCAATCGTTGAAAAAAATGCGCGCTGAGATAAAACGTTTGCCCATGAGAACACGAAACTACGAAATAATGGGTCTTGTCTTATTTCAATATTTTTCGAGATCCCCTAACCGTACTGATTCTCTGATGTAGGAACCAACCGGCTTATCAGAAATTATCCGTCCTATGCTGGAATTAGCTGCGCAGTTGAATTTTACGGCAAAACGTTCGCTCCCTTTTTATTATTTTTTTTCCTGTTTCAGTGTTGGTATCAACTTGCACGTGTCGCGCGAAGGCCTGTTTCATGTTTTTCTACTCTACGGGAACGCTACGGTTCTCGAGTGCATTTTTTCTACCCGGGAGGCCTCAGATAAAACAAGACGAGGCTCCGTAAGTTCAGTCATGGTCTTAAGTCGTAGCTAGGCGTCGTAGTCGACGTCGTGTCGTAGTTCGTGGTCAATGTCGGAGTGGTAATTATTTTACAAATAAAGTCTACCCGTTGGGGAACTATTAGGGACATGACAGGAACGCGAGTAAAGATGTCAGCCAGAAATGGCACGTTGTGGTAACGAAAGGAATTAGCCAATAGGAAACAACTTTTGAGCGACCTTGAGTGCTGCTGCGATAAGAAACGCAAGTTTACGCGTCTTTTCTTCAAAAGCGAGAAACTCTTTACTCGTCGAATTGGTAAATTATTTGGTGGTATCACAAATCGCTACAAAATGGTCAGTAAAAGAGTCGTACTGATAGTACTTTATGTATTTATTTTTCATCATTTTGACTATAAAGTGGTAGATCTAATCTATTTAAGGTTAACGTGTTTTTTTTTAATTTTGATTCCTACAAAAATGAAGCTTGAGGCAAGACCGGACAAAAAGCTCGAGGCAGGATCGGGTCATAAACAAAGATAAAAAACAGAAAAAAGGTATCGCTAAAGTAAGTGTTAAAGATCGAACGAAAGCCAAAAAACTATGAACGGTTGTAATAACAGAAAAAATCTAAATCAGAAAGCCACCATTTTCCATTACGTAACGATGTAAGGGGTTACATACACTTGTAATTTGAATGGCTCGCAGACAGCATCAAATCGAATTATTAGAAGCTGCCAACGATGCGAACGGATTATTATATGGCCCTGGAATAGATGACTCCATGTAAGTTGAAAAAAAACGAAATTTACCACATGTAAAACGCTTTTGAAACTTTAAACGCGTTTTTCTCAAAACTATGTTTTCAAAATCGGTGATCAAGATTTCTCGAAAACGGCTGAACCGATCAGTCTCAAATTTTAACACAACCTTTTTAACTAGATTTTTTAGTAATCAATCGAAGATTTTTTTTCTCCGATAAATATTTTCCATTTTATAAACAATTTAAGGCTTAAATTTTCGTTCAAAATCGAGTCTTTTATTTTGAGAAGTCGCCATTTTGTCAAAAATTATTTTTTCGCTAATTCCTTCGATTAAATACTAGATAATGTATTATATTAACGAAATTTATTTGGTTTTTTTATTTCAGATAATCCGGTCCAGAGATATCGTGATCACCGCAAAATTGGTTTTTTTTTGCGGAGCTCTAGGAGATCGGCGATAGCAACATTCGCGATGATTATTTTTACAAATAAAAAATATGTAAATATATTATAAGGTTATTATAATATGTACACCAATTTTCAAATTAATAAATTGAATAGTCTGCGCGAAAAAAAATCTTGAAAATCCGTCTTTTTAAAACCTTCTAACTGTATGTAAGGCCTTAAATAACTCATACTCAAAGTAATCTAAAAATCGAATGGGATTATTGCTGTGTAGGCGTTGGGTTCAGACAGCTTGCGCTGATGGTTTTCATAAACTTTATTGAAAAAAATTACTTATATTATCGTGTGTGTGTATTCATTCCCGTTTCAAAGACGATGCCGAATGAAACTTACATAAGTAACTTACTCTCGTATTACAAATAAATCAGAACGTTCTGATTATAAATACCGTGTTTTGTTATTGTTTTACCTTAGCGTCCTCGCAATACCCCTAGTTACCCTACTTATTACGCATTGCTCGTCACGTTCGCCGTTTAATATCGGGAATCTCTGAGTTTCCTGATTTTATAACCGAATATTTTTTATTTATTGAGGCGGCGCGCATAAAAATTTAGTTGAATAATCGTGTTTATTGATATGTATGTTTGTATGTTGTTACACCGACTTCCCTAAGGGTTTGTGGGCTCCTTCAACCCACACTCTTTTCTCTCCTTCTCTACCGTTTCGCTGTCTCGAGTTCTCTTTCTCTCACAATCTCGCTGTTTGTAAACAACTGGCATACAGGTACAGTCGTAGGTTATACGTCCTGACTCTGGAGCTACGTCGTTGCCCCGCTGTTTTGCCATCAGCTACGCCATTCGGTACCGGTAATCGAATCCGAAACCAATGGTCATTGTTCTTCATGACAATGTACCCATGGACCTCCTATTTTTTTTAACGGTGGGTTCGAACTATCGGGAGAGCTTAGAAAAATACACATAGAACAATTTTCATTGGTGTCGGCGGGGATCGAACCCGGGCCGACTGGTTGTGAGCCGGGCACGTTGCCTCTAAGCCACTGGCCTCCTGTGTTTATGGATATTTTATGGAATAATTGCCCCATGAGAGAAGGCCCAGCAGCAGAGTCCATCAAAAAGCAAGCCCAAAGACAGCTTGAAAGAGCAGAAGCAGCTACCTTTGACTGATTCTACAATCATCAACGGAACGACAACCATAGACGCTGCTGAAGAAGACGAATCCGAAGTTCAACCACCAAAGTGACGACACGAACTAACCGAACCAACAGCGGAAGAAGAAATAAGACAACCATGGCACTAAACAAGCCCAATGTGGTAAAATAAAAGCCATTCGCATAAGAATATAGTTGAATAATCGTGTTTATTGACATTTTATGGAATAATACATGGAAATAAACGAAGTATGGAATTCGATATAGACGGTATTTCCGACAGGCATGGTGCAGCATCGAAAAGTCAGGCACTTGCGAGCTTTATCTTTTAATTTGCTACAGTGCAAACTTTGCTATGTCGGATATTTGCTTCACTCGTTATTTCCATATTTGGTTATTAAAAATAATTGATAACAGAAGAAAGTTATATTTAAGTAACCCTTCACCGAAGACAAAGCCCTAGAATACATTACGTTCGAATTACAACGCTGATCATCTTTTTTACCATGAAGCGGTAATTTAACGCGATATAATAATATATTTAATATCTTTGAAATTGTAATCGTCAATGGATTTAGCTTCAGAGTTCATTCTGAACATAACCCAGAACCTTGAACCTCGAAAGTCCCCCATCCGGTGCGATTATAAGCTTAACGTGGGTGAATGGTCCATTGTTTTCGATTTTTTCGTACTCGTAAACGTTCCGTTTGTTCGGCGACAACTGAAAAAGTTAAAAAAAAAGCTATTGAAGAACACAGAATGTTGATTCGATTCCGCATCGGGACAAAATGTGCGAGATGTCGAACTCACTACTTGCAAAGGTAAAACGGTCATCCAGTCTTGCCAGTCAATCGCAGACTCATTTCCGCGAATGACAGCACCCACGACCTCGGCACTGTACGGAGAGTTGCCTCCGTAGTGCGTTGTGTCGACGACAACAGTTTCCACGATACCAGGTTTACCGAGCCGGAAAAGAACCCAATCATTGACCCCCCACTGCGTGTTACAGGTGAAACAAACGAGGAACCATTATGTCAAATGAGTAATTTGCAATTCTTCCATCGTACCTATTGAATCGATCGAGTGGGTGCAGTTCGAATAGCTTCGAATATTCAATTTTCTGACAGATCAATAAGTTGAATTGAAATGCTTCAAAAATAAATGTTTCGAATCGACATGAGTCGAACTATCAATGTCCCTAAACATTAAAATCTCGAAAACGATTGTAAAGAGTACGACTCTTTTATGAAATTGACTTTAAAGGGTATACCGCGGCCAATTACTCTCAAATCATTGAGAGAGAGATTTCTTTAAACAGATTGCATTAATCAATTATGATGAAAAATGTGCCCGGAAAAATACCTTATTACGACGAAACAATCATAAAATTTGCGGTTTTTCATATTTTTCGTTCAAAACTCGGAGGCAATACTGCTGAGATATGCCACAATGATGTGACGAGGTGGATTTTCGAATTCCGTATTACGTGTACATTAGGGTGGGTCAAAAAAATCGACTATTTTTTTTTTTACTTCGTACTCCAAAAAATAGGTTACTAGACACCTCTAGAAAATTCACACCAAATATGAGCTTTTTATTTTAAGGGGAAGGTCCTCCGCCTCACAGTTTTTTATTTTTTCTTCAGTATTAGAAGAAAAAATTCATATCGCTCTATCAACTGTTCGTTAAAAATATCCCCCCTTATATACTTGTAGGAAATTGATCGCTCTACAAAAAAGGTTTCTTACAATTTTTTCGTAAACCTCACTGTTTGAAAGATATTGAAGGTTAAAGTTTGATCATTTTTAGACAAATTTCTGTTTTGCTTATGAATTTCATAACTCGTTAACGAAAAATCATGATGGAAGGCGGAATTCTTGGTTTTGTAGGAAATTAACTGCTCTACAAAAATGGTGCCTTATGATTATTCGATTGAATCGAGCGTTCAAAAGATATTCATCGTCGAACTTCAATGCACGCTTATTATAACAGTTTTTGATTAATAATTCGGAAAATTTTAATTCAGTTTACGAGTTTCAGGGATATTTATACGAATTTGAATTTCTATGAACAGAGAAATATTTTAAACAATTTTTCTAGTTTTTTTTTTAGTCGTAACCACGTATGGTTACATTGAAAAAAAAATTAGTGCATTATTTCTGACTTAGAGTCAATGATTTATTAAATCTTGAAAAAATAAAGTTTTTGTTAGAAATTTATTATGAAAAGTATTAATCTTAAAGAAAAAAACGTTCAATTTTTTATTAAAAAGTTTTTTTATTTGATTATCAATGATAATTAAATAAAAAAACTTTTTAATAACAAATTGAACTTTTTTTTGTCAATGATAATTAAATGAAAAAACTTTTTAATAACATAATGAACATTTGTTTTCTTAAAGATTAATACATTTCATAATAAATTTCTAACGAAAACGTTATTTTTTCAAGATTTAATAAATCATTGACTCTAAGTCAGAAATAATGCACTAATTTTTTTTTCAATGTAACCATACATGGTTACGACTAAAAAAAAAACTAGAAAAATAGTTCAAAATATTTCTCTGTTCATAGAAATTCAAATTCGTATAAATATCCCTGAAACTCGTAAACTGACTTAAAATTTTCCGAATTATTAATCAAAAACTGTTATAATTAGCGTGCATTGAAGTTCGACGATGAATATCTTTTGAACGCTCGATTCAATCGAATAATCATAGGGTACCATTTTTGTAGAGCAGTTAATTTCCTACAAAACCAAGCATTCCGCCTTCCATCATGATTTTTCGTTAACGAGTTATGAAATTCATAAGCAAAACAGAAATTTGTCTAAAAATGATCAAACTTTAACCTTCAATATCTTTCAAACAGTGAGGTTTACGAAAAAATTGTAGGAAACCTTTTTTGTAGAGCGATCAATTTCCTACAAGTATATAAGGGGGGATATTTTTAACGAACAGTTGATAGAGCGATATGAATTTTTTCTTCTAATACTGAAGAAAAAAAAAACTGTGAGGCGGAGGACCTTCCCCT
The DNA here is from genome assembly GCA_963971145.1 of Sussaba pulchella. Taxonomy (NCBI): domain Eukaryota; kingdom Metazoa; phylum Arthropoda; class Insecta; order Hymenoptera; family Ichneumonidae; genus Sussaba; species Sussaba pulchella. The sequence goes on from OZ020165.1 coordinate 9,088,502, forward strand.
TAAAATAAAAAGCTCATATTTGGTGTGAATTTTCTAGAGGTGTCTAGTAACCTATTTTTTGGAGTACGAAGTAAAAAAAAAAATAGTCGATTTTTTTGACCCACCCTAGTGTACATTCACGCTGACACTTGTTGCCATCGCTTGGGCACTACATCAAGAGTTACAGGTCGAGAGACATACAGATAAAAAAAATCGCTTGCGAACCTCCAATAGTCCGGAAGGTCCGGTTCGTATGATCCGTGGCCTGTTGAGCTGCCGAGCAGACTCCCATCCGTCGTTCATGCTTGGGGCCACGCCACCTTTGATTAGTCTCGGTGGTTCCCCGTAATGATTGTCACTGGACCCTTCAGCGACGCCACCGTTCTTGGCCTCTATAAGGTCGATCAACTCCGTCGAACCGGTGGCATTCCACTTTTCAGACGTTTCTCCGTACATCCTCAACCTCGCTATTCCACCGTCCGGAAACATATTCAGCCGAAGATGAGTCCAAATCTCGGTCGAATTGACCTCATGGCAGGAAATACGGGTCCCAGAGCGACCGGACTTCAGCTCGCTTATCGGTACGATAGTTTTCCATTTCTGTCAATTTTATTTGTCAACAACATTGGTTTGATTTTGTAAAGGCCAGCGCGTCCGCACAAACAAATCACATGCACGTCAGAATCAGAATATTTTCCGGAAATATATCTACTATGCTTTCGTATGATATTCAATAACTAATTATTCAATATGAGGATGGATTTAACCGCCATTTTGATATCATAATACATTGCAAAACATCGCAAGTTATACTGTGAATAATTCGTAGTTATCGTAAAACTGTGTAAAATTTAATTACCTCATCAATTATAATTATTTGTTTGAAGAAGTAGTGAGAAAGACATTTTTATTCAATGGTAGTCAATAAGTAGTAATATCCTATGATATTAAAGAAATAAAAGTAGTAATATCCCTGATTATAAAAATTGCACCGTAAGTCAGTATAAATTCTTGCAATTAAATATTCTCCAATTTTTTAATGCATGTCGTGGTAATTAAGGACTGTTTCCCTTTCCGTATTGTGCATAATAATACTGGTAATAATAATAATTAATACATGCCCTCTTTTAGAAAGGTATAGTCACACATCAAACTTATTTGTAAAGAAATGTGCATGTTCCTGAGTTACCGAAAACAATTCTTTTCCCCAAGCGTGAGACTGAAACGTCCCATAAGGACTTACCTATTAAAATATCATCAAATGCAATTGAGCTAACTGGTAGATATAGGTATAAGATATAGCTGTTGGAGTCGAATCATAAATATTTGTAATTATAACTTAAGTCCTTCGTCTAGAAAAATGTATTATTCGTCTCACCTCGGTTCTTAGTGCCGCCATTTTTTTTAAGGCTTCTTCAGATGCCGCGGTTCCTATTTCGCTATTTCTCGGTGGGAATTTGTCGTCAACTGTTGTGCATAGAATTTATGAAGAAACCCAATAGCTGTTTATCAACTTCGTATTTTTTTTTCATTTTTTTCAGATTTTTTTTTTAAATTTTAATCTTTATAATGCAGGTTGGCGTATTTTTTTTAGTGTATTTCGCACTTACCTATTTTGGTCAATCGGGCAGCTTGTATCGAAAAGTGGGGCGCAAAGTTGCCGGTAAAAAAACCGGTATTAACGAGGAATCGGTGGATGATCGAAGGCTTGTCCAAAGCTATTATCGTATAGTCATGACCGGGTATTCTCTTTCTTCTCGATTCCCATCCGTCCATCCATTTTCCGAATGGCGTATAGTCAGAGTTCGATATGGGGTCCTCGTCCTGCAGGCGGATAAAAAATATAAATCTTAGTTCAACGAAATTATCCGAAGGTGTACAAACTACGAATAAATCGTAAAAAAACCCCTTACCTCCAGAAGATTTTCAGCCACTGCAAAATAGTCGTCCGTAGCATAAAGGATCGATCCTTTCTAAATAACAGATACATAAATGACCTCTTCATGTGGTCTCGTAAAAATTTGATTTCGTCGAAACATGGTTTTTGGAATGAAGTATCAATAGATTCGTACCGGTGAAATAACCAACATTTTTATTTATTTTTATTTCTGAACGGCGAGTACGAACTTATTAATACTGCATTTCAAAAACGTCGAAATAAGCTTTTTGGAATGCATTATTAATAAGTCCGTACCGTCCTGGGTTCAGGAATGAAAATTAATAAAAACGACACATTAATAGCAATTCAATCGGACGAACGTTTATCGAGCCTCATAAGGATTTGTTTTTGACCATTCAGTGGAATATGAGAGATTGATTGATAACGGTCAACTTGTCGAAAGACTAAGCGCGAAAGTTCTGTACTTCATCTGGACGTCAAGAAGCGGTGCAACACTTTGCAAAAACAGTTAAGAACCCAAGTCGCCAATCTATATATGGATGCATCCACATTGACCGAAAAATCGACTCCTGTATTAAAAATGCAATTTTGAGTAATCTTTTAAGGACCAAAAATGTTTTCCTATTCGTTTTCGAAACGCTAAGCTTTTTCAATATAGAAAACTTGGTTAGGACTAATTTTCTTTTCTTACCAAGACACATAAAGGAATTAATGCAACAAAACATAGAAATTCTTCTTCATTTTGTTACTTTTCTCGTTTTTCAAAAATATGCGGACGCTAGAGTGGTAACCAATATTTTCCGAAAATATCAAATCCAAACAGCGTTGCTAATTATTGCGAAAATCACATTCGACATTAACGTTATAAGGCCGCGTATGTGTGCAAAATTTGAGCTCGCCAGTTTAAACCATTCTCAAGTTGTAGACGATATCCAGACATTTTCTGTTAACCCGATTTTTAGATCTTTTAGGACATTTTAAGTGTATTGACATCAAAATTCTCTTACACCGGCCCAAATCTTCCGCTATCGTGAAGCAAAACGGTCACGAAAACAAAAATGTCTCCGGCGGAAAATTTTTTTTTTTCTGGTTGTGACCTCAAACGTAGTCACATTGCTTCAGCCACAGAGGGATGATCAATTTATCGTATGTTCGAGTCTAACGCAAGCACCTTGCAATGTCTTTAATTAAGCACACGTACGTTGTCGGTGAAGCAATGAACATTTATCAAACGGATTATTGGTCTGCATTGACTTCTCATCTGTTAGAGAAATATGCGTTGAACCATCGGTCATTCAGTGAAATAACATTATAATAATCAGTGAAACTGGAAGCATATCTTCGAAAACAGACGATGAAATTCTTATGAATTCCTCACTGAAACCCAAGACTTACGACCGAAATTTATCTTACAGATACAAAGTAATGAAAAATTGGCAAATAAAATAAACGCCGAAGAAACCTGCGTCAATTCAAGGGCAATTCTCTCGCGGCATAACAGCAATCGGTGATCATACATAAAGCTGTCATAATGTATGTTCTTTATCAAAACGATGTTTGATGTGTAGAAAAGCCAAATGCTAATTACGGTGAAAATTTAATTTGATGTATTCAAGTGTGATATAATGACATTTATTATTCTCTTCTTCAAGACCTTCTTATTCTCTATGAAGTTTTCGATCGAATTGTGATGATTTAATTTATTACATTCAATTCTTACCAAAGAGTCTGGTTCCGGGGGACAGTCCTCGTATGCGCTGGAGAAACTCACCGAAATTATCGGAAGCAAAACCAACAGAATCTATGAAAATTGAAACAATTAATTTATAATCGAAACTCCATGTTTATTTTTCGAAAATTATTATTTATTGTTATTCGTATATGTACATACTTTAAAAACTTACCGATTTCCCCATCATCGTTCGATGATATATTTTTTTCTCTAATCGAAGGCGCTCGTATCAGCGGTCTCAGCGAATTAGCGGATACCAAAGGAGAGCAGCATTTATACGCCAGATGCCAACCGACCGTAGCACTTGGCCCTGAATTCCTAGATAAGGTTAGCCCCCACTCTAGGAATTTTTAAGGCACATTAAGCGCCCGTGAAAATTAGAATGATATTTTTCAGCATATTTCCGCGATTCAAGCTGACGGTCACGCGCAGCTGATAGCGTCACGTATATTCTCACGTCTCGCCAGTCAGAATGCAAATGAAAACGAAGTTAAGCGCCCGGTTTCGATAACTTCTATATTACAGAATAAAAGTATTGCCCGAACATTCCTAATACCGCACGTTCCGAAACCTGCGAAATCGATTCAAGAAAAGATACAAGCTTGTACAGGATGATAAGACGGAACGCTTTGTATCTGCAGACTTTTCGTTATTCCTCCGCGGGCATATAGATTTCGTTCCGGCGCACACGAATATGTTTTTCAAAGTTTCCACACGGCAGAGAAAAGGTGAGAATAATTCATTAAGGGTTGGAACTCGAGGACGGATAATCCTATAAGAAAAAATGTTTAAATAAAAGTCGTAGCGATAAAGATACCACCCAGATAACTATTTAAGTTTTTTCTGTTTAATTTCTTGTGTGAATACATATATATGGGGTATTCCTGGGAATTTCGGCAACTTCGGACAGTTGGGTCGAAATTTTTGCCCCCCAATTTTTTCCATTAATATGTGTTGAAAATAAAGAGACACGTATTTCGGCGTTTTTTATTTTGAGCCACCACTTTTGAAATACGGTCGAATGAAGTTTTTGAAGTATTGACCATATTCGATCATTCAAATCGATATATCTCAGCAACGGTTAGTGATAACTCGAAAAACCACGGGTCTTTATTTTTCGTTTTTGAACGCTCT